>JAJQXH010000012.1:0-600000 GCA_022343465.1 Oscheius sp. G VE-2021
AATTTTCGAAAAAGTGCTTACCTTACATATAAAATGGACTTGCCGAGGTCCCATGAAAAAAGTTTCACAAGCAAAATTGTATAGGCTACTTTCGGCAATGTTAATCTTCTGCGATTCAGCGGCTTTGCTGTAGACCAGCTTTCCGTTGGAATGAGCTACGGCTAAATTCTGCCTCCAATTTAGCTAAAACTCGCTCTGCGGAGTAGAGCTGGCCTCCAACAAACCTTGAATGTGATTCAGCATGCAAAAGTAGCTATAGTTGCTTCTGAAACTTCTTTAAATAGGACTCAATGAAGCTCCTGGTATATATACGGAGTGAGGCAATTTTCGAAAATTCTCCAAGTTTTTACAAAAGTGGCCCACTGTAAGAAACTTAAGAATTTTCGAAAAAGTGCTTAACTGGCATATATATACTCGGACTTCATTGAGGTCCTATGGAAAAAGTTTCACATAGCAACTATAGCCAATTTTGCACGCTGAATCACATTCTGCGGTTTGCTTTAGACCAGCTCTCCGTTGCGAAACGGGAGCTTTGAAGCTAAATTTTTAGGCAGAATTTAGCCGTAACTCGTTTCGCAGTAGAGCTGGCCTCAAACAAACCGCAGAATGTGATTCAGCATGCAAAATTAGCTATAGTTGCTTCTGTAACTTCTTGCATAGGTCCTCAATGATGTCCGGTATATATACGGAGTGAGCACTTTTTCGAAAATTCTCCAAGTTTTTACAGTGGGCCACTGTAAAAACTTGGAGAATTTTCGAAAAAGTGCTTACCTCATATATATACCGGACTTCAATGAGGTCCTATGGAAGAAGTTTCAGAAGCAACTATAGCTAATTTTCATGCTGAATCACATTCTGCGGTTTGTTTTAGACCAGCTCTCCGTTGGAACGAGCTACGGCTAAATTCTGCCTAAATTTAGCCAAAACTCGTTTCGCAGTAGAGCTGGCCTAAAACAAACCTTTGAATGTGATTCAGCGTGCAAAAGTAGCTATAGTTGCTTCTGAAACTTCTTTCCATAGGACTCATGAAGTCCGGTATATATACGGAGGTGAGCAATTTTCGAAAATTAAGCTTTTTACAGTGGGCCACTGTAAAAACTTGTAGAATTTTCGAAAAAGTGCTTACCTCATATATATACCGGACTTCATTGAGGTCCTATGGAAAGAGTTTCAGAAGCAACTATAGCTACTTTTGCACGCTGAATCACATTCAAAGGTTTGTTTTAGACCAGCTCTCCGTTGGAACGAGCTACGGCTAAATTCTGCCTAAATTTAGCCAAAACTCGTTTCGCAGTAGAGCTGGCCTCAAACAAACCGCAGAATGTGATTCAGCGTGCAAAAGTAGCTATAGTTGCTTGTGAAACTTTTTTAATAGGACCTCATTGAAGTCCGGTAAATATACGGAGTGAGCAATTTTCGAAAATTCTCCAAGCTTTTACAGTGGGCCACTGTAAAAGCTTGGAGAATTTTCGAAAAGTGCTTACCTCATATATATACCGGACTTCAATGAGGTCCTATTAAAAAAGTTTCACAAGCAACTATAGCTATTTTTGCACGCTGAATCACATTCAAAGGTTTGTTTTAGACCAGCTCTCCGTTGGAACGAGCTACGGCTAAATTCTGGCTAAATTTAGCCAAAACTCGTTTCGCAACGTAGAGCTGGTCTAAAACAAACCGCAGAATGTGATTCAGCGTGCAAAAGTAGCTATAGTTGCTTGTGAAACTTTTCCATAGGACCTCATTGAAGTCCGGTATATATACGGAGTGAGCAATTTTCGAAAATTCTCTAAGTTTTTACAGGGCCACTGTAAAAACTTGGAGAATTTTCGAAAAGTGCTTACCTCATATATATACCGGACTTCAATGAGGTCCTATTAAAAAAGTTTCACAAGCAACTATAGCTACTTTTGCACGCTGAATCACATTCAAAGGTTTGTTTTAGACCAGCTCTCCGTTGAAACGAGCTGACGGCTAAATTCTGCCTATAATTTAGCCAAAACTCGTTTCGCAACGTAGAGCTGGTCTCAAACAAACCGCAGAATGTGATTCAGCATGCAAAATTAGCTATAGTTGCTTCTGAAACTTTTTTCCATAGGACCTCATTGAAGTCCGGTATATATACGGAGGTAAGCAATTTTCGAAAATTCTCTAAGTTTTTACAGTGGGCCACTGTAAAAACTTGGAGAATTTTCGAAAAAGTGCTCACTCCATATATATACCGGACTTCAATGAGGTCCTATTAAAAAAGTTTCACAAGCAACTATAGCTACTTTTGCACGCTGAATCACATTCAAAGGTTTGTTTTAGACCAGCTCTCCGTTAAACGAGCTACGGCTAAATTCTGCCTAAATTTAGCCAAAACTCGTTTCGCAACGGAGAGCTGGCCTCAAACAAACCGCAGAATGTGATTCAGCATGCAAAATTAGCTATAGTTGCTTCTGAAACTTCTTCCATAGGACCTCAATGAAGTCCGGTATATATACGGAGTGAGCAATTTTCGAAAATTAAGTTTTTACAGAGGGCCACTGTAAAAGCTTGGAGAATTTTCGAAAAAGTGCTTACCTCATATATATACCGGACTTCAATGAGGTCCTATTAAAAGAAGTTTCACAAGCAACTATAGCTACTTTTGCACGCTGAATCACATTCAAAGGTTTGTTTTAGACCAGCTCTCCGTTGGAACGAGCTACGGCTAAATTCTGCCTAAATTTAGCCAAAACTCGTTTCCAACGGAGAGCTGGCCTCAAACAAACCGCAGAATGTGATTCAGCATGCAAAATTAGCTATAGTTGCTTCTGAAACTTCTTCCATAGGACCTCAATGAAGTCCGGTATATATACGGAGTGAGCAATTTTCGAAAATTCTCTAAGTTTTTACAGTGGGCCACTGTAAAAGCTTGGAGAATTTTCGAAAAGTGCTTACCTCATATATATACCGGACTTCAATGAGGTCCTATTAAAAAGTTTCACAAGCAACTATAGCTACTTTTGCACGCTGAATCACATTCAAAGGTTTGTTTTAGACCAGCTCTCCGTTGGAACGAGCTACGGCTAAATTCTGCCTAAATTTAGCCAAAACTCGTTTCGCAACGGAGAGCTGGCCTCAAACAAACCGCAGAATGTGATTCAGCATGCAAAATTAGCTATAGTTGCTTCTGAAACTTCTTCCATAGGACCTCAATGAAGTCCGGTATATATACGGAGTGAGCAATTTTCGAAAATTCTCTAAGTTTTTACAGTGGGCCACTGTAAAAGCTTGGAGAATTTTCGAAAAAGTGCTTACCTCATATATATACCGGACTTCAATGAGGTCCTATTAAAAAAGTTTCACAAGCAACTATAGCTACTTTTGCACGCTGAATCACATTCAAAGGTTTGTTTTAGACCAGCTCTCCGTTGGAACGAGCTACGGCTAAATTCTGCCTAAATTTAGCCAAAACTCGTTTCGCAGTAGAGCTGGCCTCAAACAAACCGCAGAATGTGATTCAGCATGCAAAATTAGCTATAGTTGCTTCTGAAACTTCTTCCATAGGACCTCAATGAAGTCCGGTATATATACGGAGTGAGCAATTTTCGAAAATTAAGTTTTTACAGTGGGCCACTGTAAAAGCTTGGAGAATTTTCGAAAAAGTGCTTACCTCATATATATACCGGACTTCAATGAGGTCCTATTAAAAAAGTTTCACAAGCAACTATAGCTACTTTTGCACGCTGAATCACATTCAAAGGTTTGTTTTAGACCAGCTCTCCGTTGGAACGAGCTACGGCTAAATTCTGCCTAAATTTAGCCAAAACTCGTTTCGCAGTAGAGCTGGCCTCAAACAAACCGCAGAATGTGATTCAGCATGCAAAATTAGCTATAGTTGCTTCTGAAACTTCTTCCATAGGACCTCAATGAAGTCCGGTATATATACGGAGTGAGCAATTTTCGAAAATTATCTAAGTTTTTACAGTGGGCCACTGTAAAAGCTTGGAGAATTTTCGAAAAAGTGCTTACCTCATATATATACCGGACTTCAATGAGGTCCTATTAAAAAAGTTTCACAAGCAACTATAGCTACTTTTGCACGCTGAATCACATTCAAAGGTTTGTTTTAGACCAGCTCTCCGTTGGAACGAGCTACGGCTAAATTCTGCCTAAATTTAGCCAAACTCGTTTCGCAGTAGAGCTGGCCTCAAACAAACCGCGGAATGTGATTCAGCATGCAAAATTAGCTATAGTTGCTATTGAAACTTCTTCCATAGGACCTCAATGAAGTCCGGTATATATACGGAGTGAGCAATTTTCGAAAATTCTCCAAGTTTTTACAGTGGGCCACTGTAAAAGCTTAGAGAATTTTCGAAAAAGTGCTTACCTCATAAATATACCGGACTTCAATGAGGTCCTATTAAAAAGTTTCACAAGCAACTATAGCTACTTTTGCACGCTGAATCACATTCAAAGGTTTGTTTTAGACCAGCTCTCCGTTGGAACGAGCTACGGCTAAATTCTGCCTAAATTTAGCCAAAACTCGTTTCGCAGTAGAGCTGGCCTCAAACAAAACCGCAGAATGTGATTCAGCATGCAAAATTAGCTATAGTTGCTTCTGAAACTTCTTCCATAGGACCTCAATGAAGTCCGGTATATATACGGAGTGAGCAATTTTCGAAAATTAAGTTTTTACAGTGGGCCACTGTAAAAACTTGGAGAATTTTCGAAAAAGTGCTTACCTCATATATATACCGGACTTCAATGAGGTCCTATTAAAAAAGTTTCACAAGCAACTATAGCTACTTTTGCACGCTGAATCACATTCAAAGGTTTGTTTTAGACCAGCTCTCCGTTGGAACGAGCTACGGCTAAATTCTGCCTAAATTTAGCCAAAACTCGTTTCGCAGTAGAGCTGGCCTCAAACAAACCGCAGAATGTGATTCAGCATGCAAAATTAGCTATAGTTGCTTCTGAAACTTCTTCCATAGGACCTCAATGAAGTCCGGTATATATACGGAGTGAGCAATTTTCGAAAATTCTCAAGTTTTTTACAGTGGGCCACTGTAAAAGCTTGGAGAATTTTCGAAAAAGTGCTTACCTCATATATATACCGGACTTCAATGAGGTCCTATTAAAAAAGTTTCACAAGCAACTATAGCTACTTTTGCACGCTGAATCACATTCAAAGGTTTGTTTTAGACCAGCTCTCCGTTGAACGAGCTACGGCTAAATTCTGCCTAAATTTAGCCAAAACTCGTTTCGCAGTAGAGCTGGCCTCAAACAAACCGCAGAATGTGATTCAGCATGCAAAATTAGCTATAGTTGCTTCTGAAACTTCTTCCATAGGACCTCAATGAAGTCCGGTATATATACGGAGTGAGCAATTTTCGAAAATTCTCTAAGTTTTTACAGTGGGCCACTGTAAAAGCTTGGAGAATTTTCGAAAAAGTGCTTACCTCATATATATACCGGACTTCAATGAGGTCCTATTAAAAAAGTTTCACAAGCAACTATAGCTACTTTTGCACGCTGAATCACATTCAAAGGTTTGTTTTAGACCAGCTCTCCGTTGGAACGAGCTACGGCTAAATTCTGCCTAAATTTAGCCAAAACTCGTTTCGCAGTAGAGCTGGCCTCAAACAAACCGCAGAATGTGATTCAGCATGCAAAATTAGCTATAGTTGCTTCTGAAACTTCTTCCATAGGACCTCAATGAAGTCCGGTATATATACGGAGTGAGCAATTTTCGAAAATTCTCTAAGTTTTTACAGTGGGCCACTGTAAAAGCTTGGAGAATTTTCGAAAAAGTGCTTACCTCATATATATACCGGACTTCAATGAGGTCCTATTAAAAAAGTTTCACAAGCAACTATAGCTACTTTTGCACGCTGAATCACATTCAAAGGTTTGTTTTAGACCAGCTCTCCGTTGGAACGAGCTACGGCTAAATTCTGCCTAAATTTAGCCAAAACTCGTTTCGCAGTAGAGCTGGCCTCAAACAAACCGCAGAATGTGATTCAGCATGCAAAATTAGCTATAGTTGCTTCTGAAACTTCTTCCATAGGACCTCAATGAAGTCCGGTATATATACGGAGTGAGCAATTTTCGAAAACTAAGTTTTTACAGTGGGCCACTGTAAAAGCTTGGAGAATTTTCGAAAAAGTGCTTACCTCATATATATACCGGACTTCAATGAGGTCCTATTAAAAAAGTTTCACAAGCAACTATAGCTACTTTTGCACGCTGAATCACATTCAAAGGTTTGTTTTAGACCAGCTCTCCGTTGGAACGAGCTACGGCTAAATTCTGCCTAAATTTAGCCAAAACTCGTTTCGCAGTAGAGCTGGCCTCAAACAAACCGCAGAATGTGATTCAGCATGCAAAATTAGCTATAGTTGCTTCTGAAACTTCTTCCATAGGACCTCAATGAAGTCCGGTATATATACGGAGTGAGCAATTTTCGAAAATTCTCTAAGTTTTTACAGTGGGCCACTGTAAAAGCTTGGAGAATTTTCGAAAAGTGCTTACCTCATATATATACCGGACTTCAATGAGGTCCTATTAAAAAAGTTTCACAAGCAACTATAGCTACTTTTGCACGCTGAATCACATTCAAAGGTTTGTTTTAGACCAGCTCTCCGTTGGAACGAGCTACGGCTAAATTCTGCCTAAATTTAGCCAAAACTCGTTTCGCAGTAGAGCTGGCCTCAAACAAACCGCAGAATGTGATTCAGCATGCAAAATTAGCTATAGTTGCTTCTGAAACTTCTTCCATAGGACCTCAATGAAGTCCGGTATATATACGGAGTGAGCAATTTTCGAAAATTTTCCAAGTTTTTACAGTGGGCCACTGTAAAAGCTTGGAGAATTTTCGAAAAAGTGCTCACTCCATATATATACCGGACTTCAATGAGGTCCTATTAAAAAAGTTTCACAAGCAACTATAGCTACTTTTGCACGCTGAATCACATTCAAAGGTTTGTTTTAGACCAGCTCTCCGTTGGAACGAGCTACGGCTAAATTCTGCCTAAATTTAGCCAAAACTCGTTTCGCAGTAGAGCTGGCCTCAAACAAACCGCAGAATGTGATTCAGCATGCAAAATTAGCTATAGTTGCTTCTGAAACTTCTTCCATAGGACCTCAATGAAGTCCGGTATATATACGGAGTGAGCAATTTTCGAAAATTCTCTAAGTTTTTACAGTGGGCCACTGTAAAAGCTTGGAGAATTTTCGAAAAAGTGCTTACCTCATATATATACCGGACTTCAATGAGGTCCTATTAAAAAAGTTTCACAAGCAACTATAGCTACTTTTGCACGCTGAATCACATTCAAAGGTTTGTTTTAGACCAGCTCTCCGTTGGAACGAGCTACGGCTAAATTCTGCCTAAATTTAGCCAAAACTCGTTTCGCAGTAGAGCTGGCCTCAAACAAAACCGCAGAATGTGATTCAGCATGCAAAATTAGCTATAGTTGCTTCTGAAACTTCTTCCATAGGACCTCAATGAAGTCCGGTATATATACGGAGTGAGCAATTTTCGAAAATTCTCTAAGTTTTTACAGTGGGCCACTGTAAAAGCTTGGAGAATTTTCGAAAAAGTGCTTACCTCATATATATACCGGACTTCAATGAGGTCCTATTAAAAAAGTTTCACAAGCAACTATAGCTACTTTTGCACGCTGAATCACATTCAAAGGTTTGTTTTAGACCAGCTCTCCGTTGGAACGAGCTACGGCTAAATTCTGCCTAAATTTAGCCAAAACTCGTTTCGCAGTAGAGCTGGCCTCAAACAAACCGCAGAATGTGATTCAGCATGCAAAATTAGCTATAGTTGCTTCTGAAACTTCTTCCATAGGACCTCAATGAAGTCCGGTATATATACGGAGTGAGCAATTTTCGAAAATTCTCTAAGTTTTTACAGTGGGCCACTGTAAAAGCTTGGAGAATTTTCGAAAAAGTGCTTACCTCATATATATACCGGACTTCAATGAGGTCCTATTAAAAAAAGTTTCACAAGCAACTATAGCTACTTTTGCACGCTGAATCACATTCAAAGGTTTGTTTTAGACCAGCTCTCCGTTGGAACGAGCTACGGCTAAATTCTGCCTAAATTTAGCCAAAACTCGTTTCGCAGTAGAGCTGGCCTCAAACAAACCGCAGAATGTGATTCAGCATGCAAAATTAGCTATAGTTGCTTCTGAAACTTCTTCCATAGGACCTCAATGAAGTCCGGTATATATACGGAGTGAGCAATTTTCGAAAATTAAGTTTTTACAGTGGGCCACTGTAAAAGCTTGAGAATTTTCGAAAAAGTGCTTACCTCATATATATATACCGGACTTCAATGAGGTCCTATTAAAAAAGTTTCACAAGCAACTATAGCTACTTTTGCACGCTGAATCACATTCAAAGGTTTGTTTTAGACCAGCTCTCCGTTGGAACGAGCTACGGCTAAATTCTGCCTAAATTTAGCCAAAACTCGTTTCGCAGTAGAGCTGGCCTCAAACAAACCGCAGAATGTGATTCAGCATGCAAAATTAGCTATAGTTGCTTCTGAAACTTCTTCCATAGGACCTCAATGAAGTCCGGTATATATACGGAGTGAGCAATTTTCGAAAATTCTCTAAGTTTTTACAGTGGGCCACTGTAAAAGCTTGGAGAATTTTCGAAAAAGTGCTTACCTCATATATATACCGGACTTCAATGAGGTCCTATTAAAAAAGTTTCACAAGCAACTATAGCTACTTTTGCACGCTGAATCACATTCAAAGGTTTGTTTTAGACCAGCTCTCCGTTGGAACGAGCTACGGCTAAATTCTGCCTAAATTTAGCCAAAACTCGTTTCGCAGTAGAGCTGGCCTCAAACAAACCGCAGAATGTGATTCAGCATGCAAAATTAGCTATAGTTGCTTCTGAAACTTCTTCCATAGGACCTCAATGAAGTCCGGTATATATACGGAGTGAGCAATTTTCGAAAATTCTCTAAGTTTTTACAGTGGGCCACTGTAAAAGCTTGAGAATTTTCGAAAAAGTGCTTACCTCATATATATACCGGACTTCAATGAGGTCCTCTTAAACAATTATCACATGCAACTATAGCTACTTTGCACGCTGAATCACATTCAAAGGTTTGTTTTAGACCAGCTCTCCGTTGGAACGAGCTACGGCTAAATTCCTGCCTAAATTTAGCCAAAACTCGTTTCGCAGTAGAGCTGGCCTCAAACAAACCGCAGAATGTGATTCAGCATGCAAAATTAGCTATAGTTGCTTCTGAAACTTCTTCCATAGGACCTCAATGAAGTCCGGTATATATACGGAGTGAGCAATTTTCGAAAATTCTCTAAGTTTTTACAGTGGGCCACTGTAAAAGCTTGGAGAATTTTCGAAAAAGTGCTTACCTCATATATATACCGGACTTCAATGAGGTCCTATTAAAAAAGTTTCACAAGCAACTATAGCTACTTTTGCACGCTGAATCACATTCAAAGGTTTGTTTTAGACCAGCTCTCCGTTGGAACGAGCTACGGCTAAATTCTGCCTAAATTTAGCCAAAACTCGTTTCGCAGTAGAGCTGGCCTCAAACAAACCGCAGAATGTGATTCAGCATGCAAAATTAGCTATAGTTGCTTCTGAAACTTCTTCCATAGGACCTCAATGAAGTCCGGTATATATACGGAGTGAGCAATTTTCGAAAATTCTCTAAGTTTTTACAGTGGGCCACTGTAAAAGCTTGGAGAATTTTCGAAAAGTGCTTACCTCATATATATACCGGACTTCAATGAGGTCCTATTAAAAAAGTTTCACAAGCAACTATAGCTACTTTTGCACGCTGAATCACATTCAAAGGTTTGCTTTAGACCAGCTCTCCGTTGAACGAGCTACGGCTAAATTCTGCCTAAATTTAGCCAAAACTCGTTTCGCAGTAGAGCTGGCCTCAAACAAACCGCAGAATGTGATTCAGCATGCAAAATTAGCTATAGTTGCTTCTGAAACTTCTTCCATAGGATTCAATGAAGTCCGGTATATATACGGAGTGAGCAATTTTCGAAAATTAAGTTTTTACAGAGGGCCACTGTAAAAACTTGGAGAATTTTCGAAACAGTGCTTACCCCATATATACCGGACTTCAATGAGGTCCTATTAAAAAAGTTTCACAAGCAACTATAGCTACTTTTGCACGCTGAATCACATTCAAAGGTTTGTTTTAGACCAGCTCTCCGTTGGAACGAGCTACGGCTAAATTCTGCCTAAATTTAGCCAAAACTCGTTTCGCAGTAGAGCTGGTCTAAAACAAACCGCAGAATGTGATTCAGCATGAAAATTAGCTATAGTTGCTTCTGAAACTTCTTCCATAGGACCTCAATGAAGTCCGGTATATATACGGAGTGAGCAATTTTCGAAAATTAAGTTTTACAGTGGGCCACTGTAAAAGCTTGAGAATTTTCGAAAAAGTGCTTACCTCATATATATACCGGACTTCAATGAGGTCCTATTAAAAAAGTTTCACAAGCAACTATAGCTACTTTTGCACGCTGAATCACATTCAAAGGTTTGTTTTAGACCAGCTCTCCGTTGAAACGAGCTACGGCTAAATTTCGCCTAAATTTAGCCAAAACTCGTTTCGCAGTAGAGCTGGCCTCAAACAAACCGCAGAATGTGATTCAGCATGCAAAAATTAGCTATAGTTGCTTCTGAAACTTCTTCCATAGGACTCAATGAAGTCCGGCATATATACGGAGGAGCAATTTTCGAAAATTAAGTTTTTACAGTGGGCCACTGTAAAAACTTGGAGAATTTTCGAAAAGTGCTTACCTCATATATATACCGGACTTCAATGAGGTCCTATTAAAAAAGTTTCACAAGCAACTATAGCTACTTTGCACGCTGAATCACATTCAAAGGTTTGTTTTAGACCAGCTCTCCGTTGAACGAGCTACGGCTAAATTCTGCCTAAATTTAGCCAAAACTCGTTTCGCAGTAGAGCTGGCTCTCAAACAAACCGCAGAATGTGATTCAGCATGAAAAATTAGCTATAGTTGCTTCTTGAAACTTCTTTCCATAGGACTCAATGAAGTCCGGTATATATACGGAGTGAGCAATTTTCGAAAATTCTCTAAGTTTTTACAGGGCCACTGTAAAAACTTGGAGAATTTTCGAAAAGTGCTATACCTCATATATATACCGGACTTCAATGAGGTCCTATTCAAAAAGTTTCACAAGCAACTATAGCTACTTTTGCACGCTGAATCACATTCAAAGGTTTGTTTTAGACCAGCTCTCCGTTGGAACGAGCTACGGCTAAATTCTGCCTAAATTTAGCCAAAACTCGTTTCGCAGTAGAGCTGGCCTCAAACAAAACCGCAGAATGTGATTCAGCATGCAAAATTAGCTATAGTTGCTTCTGAAACTTCTTCCATAGGACCTCAATGAAGTCCGGTATATATACGGAGTGAGCAATTTTCGAAAATTAAGTTTTTACAGGCCACTGTAAAAACTTGGAGAATTTTCGAAAAAGTGCTTACCTCATATATATACCGGACTTCAATGAGGTCCTATTAAAAAAGTTTCACAAGCAACTATAGCTACTTTTGCACGCTGAATCACATTCAAAGGTTTGTTTTAGACCAGCTCTCCGTTGGAACGAGCTACGGCTAAATTCTGCCTAAATTTAGCCAAAACTCGTTTCGCAGTAGAGCTTGCCTCAAACAAACCGCAGAATGTGATTCAGCATGCAAAATTAGCTATAGTTGCTTCTGAAACTTCTTCCATAGGACTCAATGAAGTCCGGTATATATACGGAGTGAGCAATTTCGAAAATTAAGTTTTTACAGTGGGCCACTGTAAAAACTTGGAGAATTTTCGAAAAAGTGTTGACCTCATATATATACCGGACTTCAATGAGGTCCTATTAAAAAAGTTTCACAAGCAACTATAGCTACTTTTGCACGCTGAATCACATTCAAAGGTTTGTTTTAGACCAGCTCTCGTTGGAACGAGCTACGGCCAAATTCTGCCTAAATTTAGCCAAAACTCGTTTCGCAGTAGAGCTGGCCTCAAACAAACCGCAGAATGTGATTCAGCATGAAAATTAGCTATAGTTGCTTCTGAAACTTCTTCCATAGGACCTCAATGAAGTCCGGTATATATACGGAGTGAGCAATTTTCGAAAAATTCTCTAAGTTTTTACAGAGGGCTTTTTTCACTGTAAAAACTTGAGAATTTTCGAAAAAGTGCTTACCTCTATATATATACCGGACTTCAATGAGGTCCTATTAAAAAAAGTTTCACAAGCAACTATAGCTGCTACTTTTGCACGCTGAATCACATTCAAAGGTGTTGTTTATAGACCATTGTGCTCTCCGTTGGAACGTAGAGCTACGGCTAAATTCTGCCTAAATTTAGCCGCTAAAACTCGTTTCGCAGTAGAGTCTGGCCTCAAACAAAATCGCAGAATGTGATCTCAGCATGAGCAAAATTAGCTATAGTTGCTTCCTGAAACTTCTTTCCATAGGACTCACGAAGTTCCGGTATATAGTTACGGAAGTGAGCAATTTGAACTCGAAAATTTAAGTTTTTACAGTGGGCCACTGTAAAAGCTTGAGAATTTTCGAAAAAGTGCTTACCTCATATATATACCGGACTTCCAATGAGGTCCTATTAAAAACAGTTTCACAAGCAACGCTATAGCTACTCTTGCACGCTGAATCACATTCAAAGGTTTGTTTTAGACCAGCTCTCCGTTGAACGAGCTACGGCTAAATTCTGCCTAAATTTAGCCAAAACTCGTTTCGCAGTAGAGCTGGCCTCAAACAAACCGCAGAATGTGATTCAGCATGCAAAATTAGCTATAGTTGCTTCTGAAACTTCTTCCATAGGACCTCAATGAAGTCCGGTATATATACGGAGTGAGCAATTTTCGAAAATTAAGTTTTTACAGTGGGCCACTGTAAAAGCTTGGAGAATTTTCGAAAAAGTGCTTACCTCATATATATACCGGACTTTCAATGAGGTCCTATTAAAAAAGTTTCACAAGCAACTATAGCTACTTTTGCACGCTGAATCACATTCAAAGGTTTGTTTTAGACCAGCTCTCCGTTGAACGAGCTACGGCTAAATTCTGCCTAAATTTAGCCAAAACTCGTTTCGCAGTAGAGCTGGCCTCAAACAAACCGCAGAATGTGATTCAGCATGCAAAATTAGCTATAGTTGCTTCTGAAACTTCTTCCATAGGACTCAATGAAGTCCGGTATATATACGGAGTGAGCAATTTTCGAAAATTCCTCTAAGTTTTTACAGTGGGCCACTGTAAAAACTTGGAGAATTTTCGAAAAAGTGCTTACCTCATATATATACCGGACTTCAATGAGGTCCTATTAAAAAAGTTTCACAAGCAACTATAGCTACTTTTGCACGCTGAATCACATTCAAAGGTTTGTTTTAGACCAGCTCTCCGTTGGAATCGAGCTACGGCTAAATTCTGCCTAAATTTAGCCAAAACTCGTTTCGCAGTAGAGCTGGCCTCAAACAAACCGCAGAATGTGATTCAGCATGAAAATTAGCTATAGTTGCTTCTGAAACTTCTTCCATAGACTCAATGAAGTCCGGTATATATACGGAGTGAGCAATTTTCGAAAATTCTCTAAGTTTTTACAGTGGGCCACTGTAAAAACTTGAGAATTTTCGAAAAAGTGCTTACCTCATATATATACCGGACTTCAATGAGGTCCTATTAAAAAAGTTTCACAAGCAACTATAGCTACTTTTGCACGCTGAATCACATTCAAAGGTTTGTTTTAGACCAGCTCTCCGTTGGAACGAGCTACGGCTAAATTCTGCCTAAATTTAGCCAAAACTCGTTTCGCAGTAGAGCTGGCCTCAAACAAACCGCAGAATGTGATTCAGCATGCAAAATTAGCTATAAGTTGCTTCTGAAACTTCTTCCATAGGACCTCAATGAAGTCCGGTATATATACGGAGTGAGCAATTTTCGAAAATTCTCTAAGTTTTTACAGTGGGCCACTGTAAAAACTTGGAGAATTTTCGAAAAAGTGCTTACCTCATATATATACCGGACTTCAATGAGGTCCTATTAAAAAAGTTTCACAAGCAACTATAGCTACTTTTGCACGCTGAATCACATTCAAAGGTTTGTTTTAGACCAGCCCTCCGTTGGAACCAGCTACGGCTAAATTCTGCCTAAATTTAGCCAAAACTCGTTTCGCAGTAGAGCTGGCCCCAAACAAACCGCAGAATGTGATTCAGCATGCAAAATTAGCTATAGTTGCTTCTGAAACTTCTTCCATAGGACCTCAATGAAGTCCGGTATATATACGGAGTGAGCAATTTTCGAAAATTAAGTTTTTACAGAGGGCCACTGTAAAAACTTGGAGAATTTTCGAAAAAGTGCTTACCTCATATATATACCGGACTTCAATGAGGTCCTATTAAAAAAGTTTCACAAGCAACTATAGCTACTTTTGCACGCTGAATCACATTCAAAGGTTTGTTTTAGACCAGCTCTCCGTTGGAACGAGCTACGGCTAAATTCTGCCTAAATTTAGCCAAAACTCGTTTCGCAGTAGAGCTGGCCTCAAACAAACCGCAGAATGTGATTCAGCATGCAAATTAGTTACAGTTGCTTCTGAAACTTCTTCCATAGGATCAATGAAGTCCGGTATATATACGGAGTGAGGCAATTTTCGAAAATTAAGTTTTTACAGTGGGCCACTGTAAAAACTTGGAGAATTTTCGAAAAGTGCTTACCTCATATATATACCGGACTTCAATGAGGTCCTATTAAAAAAGTTTCACAAGCAACTATAGCTACTTTTGCACGCTGAATCACATTCAAAGGTTTGTTTTAGACCAGCTCTCCGTTGGAACGAGCTACGGCTAAATTCTGCCTAAATTTAGCCAAAACTCGTTTCGCAGTAGAGCTGGCCTCAAACAAACCGCAGAATGTGATTCAGCATGCAAAATTAGCTATAGTTGCTTCTGAAACTTCTTCCATAGGACCTCAATGAAGTCCGGTATATATACGGAGTGGAGCAATTTTCGAAAATTCTCTAAGTTTTTTACAGTGGGCCACTGTAAAAACTTGGAGAATTTTCGAAAAGTGCTTACCTCATATATATACCGGACTTCAATGAGGTCCTATTAAAAAAGTTTCACAAGCAACTATAGCTACTTTTGCACGCTGAATCACATTCAAAGGTTTGTTTTAGACCAGCTCTCCGTTGGAACGAGCTACGGCTAAATTCTGCCTAAATTTAGCCAAAACTCGTTTCGCAGTAGAGCTGGCCTCAAACAAACCGCAGAATGTGATTCAGCATGCAAAATTAGTTATAGTTGCTTCTGAAACTTCTTCCATAGGACCTCAATGAAGTCCGGTATATATACGGAGTGAGCAATTTTCGAAAATTAAGTTTTTACAGTGGGCCACTGTAAAAACTTGGAGAATTTTCGAAAAGTGCTTACCTCATATATATACCGGACTTCAATGAGGTCCTATTAAAAAAGTTTCACAAGCAACTATAGCTACTTTTGCACGCTGAATCACATTCAAAGGTTTGTTTTAGACCAGCTCTCCGTTGGAACGAGCTACGGCTAAATTCTGCCTAAATTTAGCCAAAACTCGTTTCGCAGTAGAGCTGGCCTCAAACAAACCGCAGAATGTGATTCAGCATGCAAAATTAGCTATAGTTGCTTCTGAAACTTCTTCCATAGGACTATCGAAGTCCGGTATATATACGGAGTGAGCAATTTTCGAAAATTCTCTAAGTTTTTACAGTGGGCCACTGTAAAAACTTGGAGAATTTTCGAAAAAGTGCTTACCTCATATATATACCGGACTTCAATGAGGTCCTATTAAAAAAGTTTCACAAGCAACTATAGCTACTTTTGCACGCTGAATCACATTCAAAGGTTTGTTTTAGACCAGCTCTCCGTTGGAACGAGCTACGGCTAAATTCTGCCTAAATTTAGCCAAAACTCGTTTCGCAGTAGAGCTGGCCTCAAACAAACCGCAGAATGTGATTCAGCATGCAAAATTAGCTATAGTTGCTTCTGAAACTTCTTTCCATAGACTCAATGAAGTCCGGTATATATACGGAGTGAGCAATTTTCGAAAATTAAGTTTTTACAGTGGGCCACTGTAAAAACTTGGAGAATTTTCGAAAAAGTGCTTACCTCATATATATACCGGACTTCAATGAGGTCCTATTAAAAAAGTTTCACAAGCAACTATAGCTACTTTTGCACGCTGAATCACATTCAAAGGTTTGTTTTAGACCAGCTCTCCGTTGGAACGAGCTACGGCTAAATTCTGCCTAAATTTAGCCAAAACTCGTTTCGCAGTAGAGCTGGCCTCAAACAAAACCGCAGAATGTGATTCAGCATGCAAAATTAGCTATAGTTGCTTCTGAAACTTCTTCCATAGGACCTCAATGAAGTCCGGTATATATACGGAGTGAGCAATTTTCGAAAATTAAGTTTTTACAGAGGGCCACTGTAAAAACTTGGAGAATTTTCGAAAAAAGTGCTTACCTCATATATATACCGGACTTCAATGAGGTCCTATTAAAAAAGTTTCACAAGCAACTATAGCTACTTTTGCACGCTGAATCACATTCAAAGGTTTGTTTTAGACCAGCTCTCCGTTGGAACGAGCTACGGCTAAATTCTGCCTAAATTTAGCCAAAACTCGTTTCGCAGTAGAGCTGGCCTCAAACAAACCGCAGAATGTGATTCAGCATGCAAAATTAGCTATAGTTGCTTCTGAAACTTCTTCCATAGGACTCAATGAAGTCCGGTATATATACGGAGTGAGCAATTTTCGAAAATTTCTGTTTTTACAGTGGGCCACTGTAAAAACTTGGAGAATTTTCGAAAAAGTGCTTACCTCATATATATACCGGACTTCAATGAGGTCCTATTAAAAAAGTTTCACAAGCAACTATAGCTACTTTTGCACGCTGAATCACATTCAAAGGTTTGTTTTAGACCAGCTCTCCGTTGGAACGAGCTACGGCTAAATTCTGCCTAAATTTAGCCAAAACTCGTTTCGCAGTAGAGCTGGCCTCAAACAAACCGCAGAATGTGATTCAGCATGCAAAATTAGCTATAGTTGCTTCTGAAACTTCTTCCATAGGACTCAATGAAGTCCGGTATATATACGGAGTGAGCAATTTTCGAAAATTCTCTAAGTTTTTACAGTGGGCCACTGTAAAAGCTTGGAGAATTTTCGAAAAAGTGCTTACCTCATATATATACCGGACTTCAATGAGGTCCTATTAAAAAGTTTCACAAGCAACTATAGCTACTTTTGCACGCTGAATCACATTCAAAGGTTTGTTTTAGACCAGCTCTCCGTTGAACGAGCTACGGCTAAATTCTGCCTAAATTTAGCCAAAACTCGTTTCGCAGTAGAGCTGGCCTCAAACAAAACCGCAGAATGTGATTCAGCATGAAAATTAGCTATAGTTGCTTCTGAAACTTCTTCCATAGGACCTCAATGAAGTCCGGTATATATACGGAGTGAGCAATTTTCGAAAATTAAGTTTTTACAGTGGGCCACTGTAAAAACTTGGAGAATTTTCGAAAAAGTGCTTACCTCATATATATACCGGACTTCAATGAGGTCCTATTAAAAAAGTTTCACAAGCAACTATAGCTACTTTTGCACGCTGAATCACATTCAAAGGTTTGTTTTAGACCAGCTCTCCGTTGGAACGAGCTACGGCTAAATTCTGCCTAAATTTAGCCAAAACTCGTTTCGCAGTAGAGCTGGCCTCAAACAAACCGCAGAATGTGATTCAGCATGCAAAATTAGCTATAGTTGCTTCTGAAACTTCTTCCATAGACCTCAATGAAGTCCGGTATATATACGGAGTGAGCAATTTTCGAAAATTTAAGTTTTTACAGTGGGCCACTGTAAAAACTTGGAGAATTTTCGAAAAAGTGCTTACCTCATATATATACCGGACTTCAATGAGGTCCTATTAAAAAAGTTTCACAAGCAACTATAGCTACTTTTGCACGCTGAATCACATTCAAAGGTTTGTTTTAGACCAGCTCTCCGTTGGAACGAGCTACGGCTAAATTCTGCCTAAATTTAGCCAAAACTCGTTTCGCAGTAGAGCTGGCCTCAAACAAACCGCAGAATGTGATTCAGCATGCAAAATTAGCTATAGTTGCTTCTGAAACTTCTTCCATAGGACTAATGAAGTCCGGTATATATACGGAGTGAGCAATTTTCGAGAATTCTCTAAGTTTTTACAGTGGGCCACTGTAAAAACTTGGAGAATTTTCGAAAAAGTGCTTACCTCATATATATACCGGACTTCAATGAGGTCCTATTAAAAAAGTTTCACAAGCAACTATAGCTACTTTTGCACGCTGAATCACATTCAAAGGTTTGTTTTAGACCAGCTCTCCGTTGGAACGAGCTACGGCTAAATTCTGCCTAAATTTAGCCAAAACTCGTTTCGCAGTAGAGCTGGCCTCAAACAAACCGCAGAATGTGATTCAGCATGCAAAATTAGCTATAGTTGCTTCTGAAACTTCTTCCATAGGACCTCAATGAAGTCCGGTATATATACGGAGTGAGCAATTTTCGAAAATTAAGTTTTTACAGTGGGCCACTGTAAAAACTTGGAGAATTTTCGAAAAAGTGCTTACCTCATATATATACCGGACTTCAATGAGGTCCTATTAAAAAAGTTTCACAAGCAACTATAGCTACTTTTGCACGCTGAATCACATTCAAAGGTTTGTTTTAGACCAGCTCTCCGTTGAACGAGCTACGGCTAAATTCTGCCTAAATTTAGCCAAAACTCGTTTCGCAGTAGAGCTGGCCCCAAACAAACCGCAGAATGTGATTCAGCATGCAAAATTAGCTATAGTTGCTTCTGAAACTTCTTCCATAGGACCTCAATGAAGTCCGGTATATATACGGAGTGAGCAATTTTCGAAAATTCTCTAAGTTTTTACAGTGGGCCACTGTAAAAACTTGGAGAATTTTCGAAAAAGTGACTACCTCATATATATACCGGACTTCAATGAGGTCCTATTAAAAAAGTTTCACAAGCAACTATAGCTACTTTTGCACGCTGAATCACATTCAAAGGTTTGTTTTAGACCAGCTCTCCGTTGGAACGAGCTACGGCTAAATTCTGCCTAAATTTAGCCAAAACTCGTTTCGCAGTAGAGCTGGCCTCAAACAAACCGCAGAATGTGATTCAGCATGCAAAATTAGCTATAGTTGCTTCTGAAACTTCTTCCATAGGACCTCAATGAAGTCCGGTATATATACGGAGTGAGCAATTTTCGAAAATTTAAGTTTTTACAGTGGGCCACTGTAAAAGCTAGCAGAATATTCGAAAAAGTGCTTACCTCATATATATACCGGACTTCAATGAGGTCCTATTAAAAAAGTTTCACAAGCAACTATAGCTACTTTTGCACGCTGAATCACATTCAAAGGTTTGTTTTAGACCAGCTCTCCGTTGGAACGAGCTACGGCTAAATTCTGCCTAAATTTAGCCAAAACTCGTTTCGCAGTAGAGCTGGCCTCAAACAAACCGCAGAATGTGATTCAGCATGCAAAATTAGCTATAGTTGCTTCTGAAACTTCTTCCATAGGACCTCAATGAAGTCCGGTATATATACGGAGTGAGCAATTTTCGAAAATTCTCTAAGTTTTTACAGTGGGCCACTGTAAAAACTTGGAGAATTTTCGAAAAGTGCTTACCTCATATATATACCGGACTTCAATGAGGTCCTATTAAAAAAGTTTCACAAGCAACTA
Source organism: Oscheius sp. G VE-2021 (assembly GCA_022343465.1). Classification (NCBI taxonomy): domain Eukaryota; kingdom Metazoa; phylum Nematoda; class Chromadorea; order Rhabditida; family Rhabditidae; genus Oscheius; species Oscheius sp. G VE-2021. The sequence goes on from JAJQXH010000012.1 coordinate 19,778, forward strand.
TAGCTACTTTTGCACGCTGAATCACATTCAAAGGTTTGTTTTAGACCAGCTCTCCGTTGGAACGAGCTACGGCTAAATTCTGCCTAAATTTAGCCAAAACTCGTTTCGCAGTAGAGCTGGCCTCAAACAAACCGCAGAATGTGATTCAGCATGCAAAATTAGCTATAGTTGCTTCTGAAACTTCTTCCATAGGACCTCAATGAAGTCCGGTATATATACGGAGTGAGCAATTTTCGAAAATTAAGTTTTTACAGTGGGCCACTGTAAAAACTTGGAGAATTTTCGAAAAAGTGCTTACCTCATATATATACCGGACTTCAATGAGGTCCTATTAAAAAGTTTCACAAGCAACTATAGCTACTTTTGCACGCTGAATCACATTCAAAGGTTTGTTTTAGACCAGCTCTCCGTTGAACGAGCTACGGCTAAATTCTGCCTAAATTTAGCCAAAACTCGTTTCGCAGTAGAGCTGGCCTCAAACAAACCGCAGAATGTGATTCAGCATGAAAATTAGCTATAGTTGCTTCTGAAACTTCTTCCATAGGACTCAATGAAGTCCGGTATATATACGGAGTGAGCAATTTTCGAAAATTTCTAAGTTTTTACAGTGGGCCACTGTAAAAACTTGGAGAATTTTCTAAACAGTGCTTACCCCATATATATACCGGACTTCAATGAGGTCCTATTAAAAAAGTTTCACAAGCAACTATAGCTACTTTTGCACGCTGAATCACATTCAAAGGTTTGTTTTAGACCAGCTCTCCGTTGGAACGAGCTACGGCTAAATTCTGCCTAAATTTAGCCAAAACTCGTTTCGCAGTAGAGCTGGCCTCAAACAAACCGCAGAATGTGATTCAGCATGCAAAATTAGCTATAGTTGCTTCTGAAACTTCTTCCATAGACCTCAATGAAGTCCGGTATATATACGGAGTGAGCAATTTTCGAAAATTTCTAAGTTTTTACAGTGGGCCACTGTAAAAACTTGAGAATTTTCGAAAAAGTGCTTACCTCATATATATACCGGACTTCAATGAGGTCCTATTAAAAAGTTTCACAAGCAACTATAGCTACTTTTGCACGCTGAATCACATTCAAAGGTTTGTTTTAGACCAGCTCTCCGTTGGAACGAGCTACGGCTAAATTCTGCCTAAATTTAGCCAAAACTCGTTTCGCAGTAGAGCTGGCCTCAAACAAACCGCAGAATGTGATTCAGCATGAAAATTAGCTATAGTTGCTTCTGAAACTTCTTCCATAGGACCTCAATGAAGTCCGGTATATATACGGAGTGAGCAATTTTCGAAAATTTCTAAGTTTTTACAGTGGGCCACTGTAAAAACTTGGAGAATTTTCGAAAAAGTGCTTACCTCATATATATACCGGACTTCAATGAGGTCCTATTAAAAAAGTTTCACAAGCAACTATAGCTACTTTTGCACGCTGAATCACATTCAAAGGTTTGTTTTAGACCAGCTCTCCGTTGGAACGAGCTACGGCTAAATTCTGCCTAAATTTAGCCAAAACTCGTTTCGCAGTAGAGCTGGCCTCAAACAAACCGCAGAATGTGATTCAGCATGCAAAATTAGCTATAGTTGCTTCTGAAACTTCTTCCATAGGACCTCAATGAAGTCCGGTATATATACGGAGTGAGCAATTTTCGAAAATTCTCTAAGTTTTTACAGTGGGCCACTGTAAAAACTTGGAGAATTTTCGAAAAAGTGCTTACCTCATATATATACCGGACTTCAATGAGGTCCTATTAAAAAAGTTTCACAAGCAACTATAGCTACTTTTGCACGCTGAATCACATTCAAAGGTTTGTTTTAGACCAGCTCTCCGTTGGAACGAGCTACGGCTAAATTCTGCCTAAATTTAGCCAAAACTCGTTTCGCAGTAGAGCTGGCCTCAAACAAACCGCAGAATGTGATTCAGCATGCAAAATTAGCTATAGTTGCTTCTGAAACTTCTTCCATAGGACTCAATGAAGTCCGGTATATATACGGAGTGAGCAATTTTCGAAAATTCTCTAAGTTTTTACAGTGGGCCACTGTAAAAACTTGAGAATTTTCGAAAAAGTGCTTACCTCATATATATACCGGACTTCAATGAGGTCCTATTAAAAAAGTTTCACAAGCAACTATAGCTACTTTTGCACGCTGAATCACACTCAAAGGTTTGTTTTAGACCAGCCCTCCGTTGAACGAGCTACGGCTAAATTCTGCCTAAATTTAGCCAAAACTCGTTTCGCAGTAGAGCTGGCCTCAAACAAACCGCAGAATGTGATTCAGCATGCAAAATTAGCTATAGTTGCTTCTGAAACTTCTTCCATAGGACCTCAATGAAGTCCGGTATATATACGGAGTGAGCAATTTTCGAAAATTCTCTAAGTTTTTACAGTGGGCCACTGTAAAAACTTGGAGAATTTTCGAAAAAGTGCTTACCCCATATATATACCGGACTTCAATGAGGTCCTATTAAAAAAGTTTCACAAGCAACTATAGCTACTTTTGCACGCTGAATCACATTCAAAGGTTTGTTTTAGACCAGCTCTCCGTTGGAACCAGCTACGGCTAAATTCTGCCTAAATTTAGCCAAAACTCGTTTCGCAGTAGAGCTGGCCTCAAACAAAACCGCAGAATGTGATTCATCATTCAAAATTAGCTATAGTTGCTTCTGAAACTTCTTCCATAGGACCTCAATGAAGTCCGGTATATATACGGAGTGAGCAATTTTCGAAAATTCTCTAAGTTTTTACAGTGGGCCACTGTAAAAACTTGGAGAATTTTCGAAAAAGTGCTTACCTCATATATATACCGGACTTCAATGAGGTCCTATTAAAAAAGTTTCACAAGCAACTATAGCTACTTTTGCACGCTGAATCACATTCAAAGGTTTGTTTTAGACCAGCTCTCCGTTGGAACGAGCTACGGCTAAATTCTGCCTAAATTTAGCCAAAACTCGTTTCGCAGTAGAGCTGGCCTCAAACAAACCGCAGAATGTGATTCAGCATGCAAAATTAGCTATAGTTGCTTCTGAAACTTCTTCCATAGGACCTCAATGAAGTCCGGTATATATACGGAGTGAGCAATTTTCGAAAATTCTCCAAGTTTTTACAGTGGGCCACTGTAAAAACTTGGAGAATTTTCGAAAAAGTGCTTACCTCATATATATACCGGACTTCAATGAGGTCCTATTAAAAAAGTTTCACAAGCAACTATAGCTACTTTTGCACGCTGAATCACATTCAAAGGTTTGTTTTAGACCAGCTCTCCGTTGGAACGAGCTACGGCTAAATTCTGCCTAAATTTAGCCAAAACTCGTTTCGCAGTAGAGCTGGCCTCAAACAAACCGCAGAATGTGATTCAGCATGCAAAATTAGCTATAGTTGCTTCTGAAACTTCTTCCATAGGACCTCAATGAAGTCCGGTATATATACGGAGTGAGCAATTTTCGAAAATTCTCCAAGTTTTTACAGTGGGCCACTGTAAAAACAGAGAATTTTCGAAAAAGTGCTTACCTCATATATATACCGGACTTCAATGAGGTCCTATTAAAAAAGTTTCACAAGCAACTATAGCTACTTTTGCACGCTGAATCACATTCAAAGGTTTGTTTTAGACCAGCTCTCCGTTGGAACGAGCTACGGCTAAATTTCTGCCTAAATTTAGCCAAAACTCGTTTCGCAGTAGAGCTGGCCTCAAACAAACCGCAGAATGTGATTCAGCATGCAAAATTAGCTATAGTTGCTTCTGAAACTTCTTCCATAGGACTCAATGAAGTCCGGTATATATACGGAGTGAGCAATTTTCGAAAATTTCCAAGTTTTTACAGTGGGCCACTGTAAAAACTTGGAGAATTTTCGAAAAGTGCTTACCTCATATATATACCGGACTTCAATGAGGTCCTATTAAAAAAGTTTCACAAGCAACTATAGCTACTTTTGCACGCTGAATCACATTCAAAGGTTTGTTTTAGACCAGCTCTCCGTTGGAACGAGCTACGGCTAAATTCTGCCTAAATTTAGCCAAAACTCGTTTCGCAGTAGAGCTGGTCTAAAACAAACCGCAGAATGTGATTCAGCATGCAAAATTAGCTATAGTTGCTTCTGAAACTTCTTCCATAGGACTCAATGAAGTCCGGTATATATATGGAGTGAGCAATTTTCGAAAATTCTCCAAGTTTTTACAGTGGGCCACTGTAAAAACTTGAGAATTTTCGAATAAGTGCATACCTCATATATATACCGGACTTCAATGAGGTCCTATTAAATAATTTTCACAAGCAACTATAGCTTTTGCACGCTGAATCACATTCAAAGGTTTGTTTTAGACCAGCTCTCCGTTGAAACGAGCTACGGCTAAATTTAGGCAGAATTTAGCCAAAACTCGTTCCAACGGAGAGCTGGCCTCAAACAAACCGCAGAATGTGATTCAGCATGCAAAATTAGCTATAGTTGCTTCTGAAACTTTTAATAGGACTCAATGAAGTCCGGTATATATATGAGTGAGCAATTTTCGAAAATTCTCCAAGTTTTTACAGTGGCCCACTGTAAAAACTTAATTTTCGAAAATTGCTCACTCCGTATATATACCGGACTTCAATGAGGTCCTATTAAAAAAGTTTCACAAGCAACTATAGCTACTTTTGCACGCTGAATCACATTCAAAGGTTTGTTTTAGACCAGCTCTACTGCGAAACGAGTTTTGGCTAAATTTAGGCAGAATTTAGCCGTAGCTCGTTCCAACGGAGAGCTGGTCTAAAACAAACCTTTGAATGTGATTCAGCGTGCAAAAGTAGCTATAGTTGCTTGTGAAACTTTTTTAATAGGACTCATTGAAGTCCGGTATATATATGAGGTAAGCACTTTTTCGAAAATTCTCCAAGTTTTTACAGTGGCCCACTGTAAAAACTTAGAGAATTCTCGAAAATTGCTCACTCCGTATATATACCGGACTTCATTGAGGTCCTATGGAAGAAGTTTCAGAAGCAACTATAGCTAATTTTGCATGCTGAATCACATTCTGCGGTTTGTTTGAGGCCAGCTCTACTGCGAAACGAGTTTTGGCTAAATTTAGGCAGAATTTAGCCGTAGCTCGTTCCAACGGAGAGCTGGTCTAAAACAAACCTTTGAATGTGATTCAGCGTGCAAAAGTAGCTATAGTTGCTTGTGAAACTTTTTTAATAGGACCTATTGAAGTCCGGTATATATATGGGGTAAGCACTTTTTCGAAAATTCTCCAAGTTTTTACAGTGGCCCACTGTAAAAACTTAGAGAATTTTCGAAAATTGCTCACTCCGTATATATACCGGACTTCATTGAGGTCCTATGGAAGAAGTTTCAGAAGCAACTATAGCTAATTTTGCATGCTGAATCACATTCTGCGGTTTGTTTGAGGCCAGCTCTACTGCGAAACGAGTTTTGGCTAAATTTAGGCAGAATTTAGCCGTAGCTCGTTCCAACGGAGAGCTGGTCTAAAACAAACCTTTGAATGTGATTCAGCGTGCAAAAGTAGCTATAGTTGCTTGTGAAACTTTTTTAATAGGACCTCATTGAAGTCCGGTATATATATGAGGTAAGCACTTTTTCGAAAATTCTCCAAGTTTTTACAGTGGCCCACTGTAAAAACTTAGAGAATTCTCGAAAATTGCTCACTCCGTATATATACCGGACTTCATTGAGGTCCTATGGAAGAAGTTTCAGAAGCAACTATAGCTAATTTTCATGCTGAATCACATTCTGCGGTTTGTTTGAGGCCAGCTCTACTGCGAAACGAGTTTTGGCTAAATTTAGGCAGAATTTAGCCGTAGCTCGTTCCAACGGAGAGCTGGTCTAAAACAAACCTTTGAATGTGATTCAGCGTGCAAAAGTAGCTATAGTTGCTTGTGAAACTTTTTAATAGGACCTCATTGAAGTCCGGTATATATATGAGGTAAGCACTTTTTCGAAAATTCTCCAAGTTTTTACAGTGGCCCACTGTAAAAACTTAGAGAATTTTCGAAAATTGCTCACTCCGTATATATACCGGACTTCATTGAGGTCCTATGGAAGAAGTTTCAGAAGCAACTATAGCTAATTTTGCATGCTGAATCACATTCTGCGGTTTGTTTGAGGCCAGCTCTACTGCGAAACGAGTTTTGGCTAAATTTAGGCAGAATTTAGCCGTAGCTCGTTCCAACGGAGAGCTGGTCTAAAACAAACCTTTGAATGTGATTCAGCGTGCAAAAGTAGCTATAGTTGCTTGTGAAACTTTTTTAATAGGACCAGATTGAAGTCCGGTATATATATGAGGTAGTCACTTTTTCGAAAATTCTCCAAGTTTTTACAGTGGCCCACTGTAAAAACTTAGAGAATTTTCGAAAATTGCTCACTCCGTATATATACCGGACTTCATTGAGGTCCTATGGAAGAAGTTTCAGAAGCAACTATAGCTAATTTTGCATGCTGAATCACATTCTGCGGTTTGTTTGAGGCCAGCTCTACTGCGAAACGAGTTTTGGCTAAATTTAGGCAGAATTTAGCCGTAGCTCGTTCCAACGGAGAGCTGGTCTAAAACAAACCTTTGAATGTGATTCAGCGTGCAAAAGTAGCTATAGTTGCTTGTGAAACTTTTTTAATAGGACCTCATTGAAGTCCGGTATATATATGAGGTAAGCACTGTTTCGAAAATTCTCCAAGTTTTTACAGTGGCCCACTGTAAAAACTTAGAGAATTCTCGAAAATTGCTCACTCCGTATATATACCGGACTTCATTGAGGTCCTATGGAAGAAGTTTCAGAAGCAACTATAGCTAATTTTCATGCTGAATCACATTCTGCGGTTTGTTTGAGGCCAGCTCTACTGCGAAACGAGTTTTGGCTAAATTTAGGCAGAATTTAGCCGTAGCTCGTTCCAACGGAGAGCTGGTCTAAAACAAACCTTTGAATGTGATTCAGCGTGCAAAAGTAGCTATAGTTGCTTGTGAAACTTTTTTAATAGGACCTCATTGAAGTCCGGTATATATATGAGGTAAGCACTTTTTCGAAAATTCTCCAAGTTTTTACAGTGGCCCACTGTAAAAACTTAGAGAATTTTCGAAAATTGCTCACTCCGTATATATACCGGACTTCATTGAGGTCCTATGGAAGAAGTTTCAGAAGCAACTATAGCTAATTTTGCATGCTGAATCACATTCTGCGGTTTGTTTGAGGCCAGCTCTACTGCGAAACGAGTTTTGGCTAAATTTAGGCAGAATTTAGCCGTAGCTCGTTCCAACGGAGAGCTGGTCTAAAACAAACCTTTGAATGTGATTCAGCGTGCAAAAGTAGCTATAGTTGCTTGTGAAACTTTTTAATAGGACTATTGAAGTCCGGTATATATATGAGGTAAGCACTGTTTCGAAAATTCTCCAAGTTTTTACAGTGGCCCACTGTAAAAACTTAGAGAATTCTCGAAAATTGCTCACTCCGTATATATACCGGACTTCATTGAGGTCCTATGGAAGAAGTTTCAGAAGCAACTATAGCTAATTTTCATGCTGAATCACATTCTGCGGTTTGTTTGAGGCCAGCTCTACTGCGAAACGAGTTTTGGCTAAATTTAGGCAGAATTTAGCCGTAGCTCGTTCCAACGGAGAGCTGGTCTAAAACAAACCTTTGAATGTGATTCAGCGTGCAAAAGTAGCTATAGTTGCTTGTGAAACTTTTTTAATAGGACTATTGAAGTCCGGTATATATATGAGGTAAGCACTTTTTCGAAAATTCTCCAAGTTTTTACAGTGGCCCACTGTAAAAACTTAGAGAATTTTCGAAAATTGCTCACTCCGTATATATACCGGACTTCATTGAGGTCCTATGGAAGAAGTTTCAGAAGCAACTATAGCTAATTTTGCATGCTGAATCACATTCTGCGGTTTGTTTGAGGCCAGCTCTACTGCGAAACGAGTTTTGGCTAAATTTAGGCAGAATTTAGCCGTAGCTCGTTCCAACGGAGAGCTGGTCTAAAACAAACCTTTGAATGTGATTCAGCGTGCAAAAGTAGCTATAGTTGCTTGTGAAACTTTTTTAATAGGACCTCATTGAAGTCCGGTATATATATGAGGTAAGCACTTTTTCGAAAATTCTCCAAGTTTTTACAGTGGCCCACTGTAAAAACTTAGAGAATTTTCGAAAATTGCTCACTCCGTATATATACCGGACTTCATTGAGGTCCTATGGAAGAAGTTTCAGAAGCAACTATAGCTAATTTTCATGCTGAATCACATTCTGCGGTTTGTTTGAGGCCAGCTCTACTGCGAAACGAGTTTTGGCTAAATTTAGGCAGAATTTAGCCGTAGCTCGTTCCAACGGAGAGCTGGTCTAAAACAAACCTTTGAATGTGATTCAGCGTGCAAAAGTAGCTATAGTTGCTTGTGAAACTTTAATAGGACCTCATTGAAGTCCGGTATATATATGGGGTAAGCACTTTTTCGAAAATTCTCCAAGTTTTTACAGTGGCCCACTGTAAAAACTTAGAGAATTTTCGAAAATTGCTCACTCCGTATATATACCGGACTTCATTGAGGTCCTATGGAAGAAGTTTCAGAAGCAACTATAGCTAATTTTGCATGCTGAATCACATTCTGCGGTTTGTTTGAGGCCAGCTCTACTGCGAAACGAGTTTTGGCTAAATTTAGGCAGAATTTAGCCGTAGCTCGTTCCAACGGAGAGCTGGTCTAAAACAAACCTTTGAATGTGATTCAGCGTGCAAAAGTAGCTATAGTTGCTTGTGAAACTTTTTAATAGGACTCATTGAAGTCCGGTATATATATGAGGTAAGCACTGTTTCGAAAATTCTCCAAGTTTTTACAGTGGCCCACTGTAAAAACTTAGAGAATTCTCGAAAATTGCTCACTCCGTATATATACCGGACTTCATTGAGGTCCTATGGAAGAAGTTTCAGAAGCAACTATAGCTAATTTTCATGCTGAATCACATTCTGCGGTTTGTTTGAGGCCAGCTCTACTGCGAAACGAGTTTTGGCTAAATTTAGGCAGAATTTAGCCGTAGCTCGTTCCAACGGAGAGCTGGTCTAAAACAAACCTTTGAATGTGATTCAGCGTGCAAAAGTAGCTATAGTTGCTTGTGAAACTTTTTTAATAGGACCTCATTGAAGTCCGGTATATATATGGGGTAAGCACTTTTTCGAAAATTCTCCAAGTTTTTACAGTGGCCCACTGTAAAAACTTAGAGAATTTTCGAAAATTGCTCACTCCGTATATATACCGGACTTCATTGAGGTCCTATGGAAGAAGTTTCAGAAGCAACTATAGCTAATTTTGCATGCTGAATCACATTCTGCGGTTTGTTTGAGGCCAGCTCTACTGCGAAACGAGTTTTGGCTAAATTTAGGCAGAATTTAGCCGTAGCTCGTTCCAACGGAGAGCTGGTCTAAAACAAACCTTTGAATGTGATTCAGCGTGCAAAAGTAGCTATAGTTGCTTGTGTAACTTTTTAATAGGACCTCATTGAAGTCCGGTATATATATGAGGTAAGCACTTTTTCGAAAATTCTCCAAGCTTTTACAGTGGCCCACTGTAAAAACTTAATTTTCGAAAATTGCTCACTCCGTATATATACCGGACTTCATTGAGGTCCTATGGAAGAAGTTTCAGAAGCAACTATAGCTAATTTTGCATGCTGAATCACATTCTGCGGTTTGTTTGAGGCCAGCTCTACTGCGAAACGAGTTTTGGCTAAATTTAGGCAGAATTTAGCCGTAGCTCGTTCCAACGGAGAGCTGGTCTAAAACAAACCTTTGAATGTGATTCAGCGTGCAAAAGTAGCTATAGTTGCTTGTGAAACTTTTTTAATAGGACCTCATTGAAGTCCGGTATATATATGAGGTAAGCACTTTTTCGAAAATTCTCCAAGCTTTTACAGTGGCCCACTGTAAAAACTTAGAGAATTTTCGAAAATTGCTCACTCCGTATATATACCGGACTTCATTGAGGTCCTATGGAAGAAGTTTCAGAAGCAACTATAGCTAATTTTGCATGCTGAATCACATTCTGCGGTTTGTTTGAGGCCAGCTCTACTGCGAAACGAGTTTTGGCTAAATTTAGGCAGAATTTAGCCGTAGCTCGTTCCAACGGAGAGCTGGTCTAAAACAAACCTTTGAATGTGATTCAGCGTGCAAAAGTAGCTATAGTTGCTTGTGAAACTTTTTTAATAGGACTCATTGAAGTCCGGTATATATATGAGGTAAGCACTTTTTCGAAAATTCTCCAAGTTTTTAAAGTGGCCCACTGTAAAAACTTAGAGAATTTTCGAAAATTGCTCACTCCGTATATATACCGGACTTCATTGAGGTCCTATGGAAGAAGTTTCAGAAGCAACTATAGCTAATTTTGCATGCTGAATCACATTCTGCGGTTTGTTTGAGGCCAGCTCTACTGCGAAACGAGTTTTGGCTAAATTTAGGCAGAATTTAGCCGTAGCTCGTTCCAACGGAGAGCTGGTCTAAAACAAACCTTTGAATGTGATTCAGCGTGCAAAAGTAGCTATAGTTGCTTGTGAAACTTTTTTAATAGGACCTCATTGAAGTCCGGTATATATATGAGGTAAGCACTTTTTCGAAAATTCTCCAAGTTTTTACAGTGGCCCACTGTAAAAACTTAGAGAATTTTCGAAAATTGCTCACTCCGTATATATACCGGACTTCATTGAGGTCCTATGGAAGAAGTTTCAGAAGCAACTATAGCTAATTTTGCATGCTGAATCACATTCTGCGGTTTGTTTGAGGCCAGCTCTACTGCGAAACGAGTTTTGGCTAAATTTAGGCAGAATTTAGCCGTAGCTCGTTCCAACGGAGAGCTGGTCTAAAACAAACCTTTGAATGTGATTCAGCGTGCAAAAGTAGCTATAGTTGCTTGTGAAACTTTTTTAATAGGACTCATTGAAGTCCGGTATATATATGAGGTAAGCACTTTTTCGAAAATTCTCCAAGTTTTTACAGTGGCCCACTGTAAAAACTTAGAGAATTTTCGAAAATTGCTCACTCCGTATATATACCGGACTTCATTGAGGTCCTATGGAAGAAGTTTCAGAAGCAACTATAGCTAATTTTGCATGCTGAATCACATTCTGCGGTTTGTTTGAGGCCAGCTCTACTGCGAAACGAGTTTTGGCTAAATTTAGGCAGAATTTAGCCGTAGCTCGTTCCAACGGAGAGCTGGTCTAAAACAAACCTTTGAATGTGATTCAGCGTGCAAAAGTAGCTATAGTTGCTTGTGAAACTTTTAATAGGACCTCATTGAAGTCCGGTATATATATGAGGTAAGCACTGTTTCGAAAATTCTCCAAGTTTTTACAGTGGCCCACTGTAAAAACTTAGAGAATTCTCGAAAATTGCTCACTCCGTATATATACCGGACTTCATTGAGGTCCTATGGAAGAAGTTTCAGAAGCAACTATAGCTAATTTTCATGCTGAATCACATTCTGCGGTTTGTTTGAGGCCAGCTCTACTGCGAAACGAGTTTTGGCTAAATTTAGGCAGAATTTAGCCGTAGCTCGTTCCAACGGAGAGCTGGTCTAAAACAAACCTTTGAATGTGATTCAGCGTGCAAAAGTAGCTATAGTTGCTTGTGAAACTTTTTTAATAGGACCTCATTGAAGTCCGGTATATATATGAGGTAAGCACTTTTTCGAAAATTCTCCAAGTTTTTACAGTGGCCCACTGTAAAAACTTAGAGAATTTTCGAAAATTGCTCACTCCGTATATATACCGGACTTCATTGAGGTCCTATGGAAGAAGTTTCAGAAGCAACTATAGCTAATTTTGCATGCTGAATCACATTCTGCGGTTTGTTTGAGGCCAGCTCTACTGCGAAACGAGTTTTGGCTAAATTTAGGCAGAATTTAGCCGTAGCTCGTTCCAACGGAGAGCTGGTCTAAAACAAACCTTTGAATGTGATTCAGCGTGCAAAAGTAGCTATAGTTGCTTGTGAAACTTTTTAATAGGACCTCATTGAAGTCCGGTATATATATGAGGTAAGCACTTTTTCGAAAATTCTCCAAGTTTTTACAGTGGCCCACTGTAAAAACTTAATTTTCGAAAATTGCTCACTCCGTATATATACCGGACTTCATTGAGGTCCTATGGAAGAAGTTTCAGAAGCAACTATAGCTAATTTTGCATGCTGAATCACATTCTGCGGTTTGTTTGAGGCCAGCTCTACTGCGAAACGAGTTTTGGCTAAATTTAGGCAGAATTTAGCCGTAGCTCGTTCCAACGGAGAGCTGGTCTAAAACAAACCTTTGAATGTGATTCAGCGTGCAAAAGTAGCTATAGTTGCTTGTGAAACTTTTTTAATAGGACCTCATTGAAGTCCGGTATATATATGAGGTAAGCACTTTTTCGAAAATTCTCCAAGTTTTTACAGTGGCCCACTGTAAAAACTTAGAGAATTTTCGAAAATTGCTCACTCCGTATATATACCGGACTTCATTGAGGTCCTATGGAAGAAGTTTCAGAAGCAACTATAGCTAATTTTGCATGCTGAATCACATTCTGCGGTTTGTTTGAGGCCAGCTCTACTGCGAAACGAGTTTTGGCTAAATTTAGGCAGAATTTAGCCGTAGCTCGTTCCAACGGAGAGCTGGTCTAAAACAAACCTTTGAATGTGATTCAGCGTGCAAAAGTAGCTATAGTTGCTTGTGAAACTTTTTTAATAGGACCTCATTGAAGTCCGGTATATATATGAGGTAAGCACTTTTTCGAAAATTCTCCAAGTTTTTACAGTGGCCCACTGTAAAAACTTAATTTTCGAAAATTGCTCACTCCGTATATATACCGGACTTCATTGAGGTCCTATGGAAGAAGTTTCAGAAGCAACTATAGCTAATTTTCATGCTGAATCACATTCTGCGGTTTGTTTGAGGCCAGCTCTACTGCGAAACGAGTTTTGGCTAAATTTAGGCAGAATTTAGCCGTAGCTCGTTCCAACGGAGAGCTGGTCTAAAACAAACCTTTGAATGTGATTCAGCGTGCAAAAGTAGCTATAGTTGCTTGTGAAACTTTTTTAATAGGACCTCATTGAAGTCCGGTATATATATGAGGTAAGCACTTTTTCGAAAATTCTCCAAGCTTTTACAGTGGCCCACTGTAAAAACTTAGAGAATTTTCGAAAATTGCTCACTCCGTATATATACCGGACTTCATTGAGGTCCTATGGAAGAAGTTTCAGAAGCAACTATAGCTAATTTTCATGCTGAATCACATTCTGCGGTTTGTTTGAGGCCAGCTCTACTGCGAAACGAGTTTTGGCTAAATTTAGGCAGAATTTAGCCGTAGCTCGTTCCAACGGAGAGCTGGTCTAAAACAAACCTTTGAATGTGATTCAGCGTGCAAAAGTAGCTATAGTTGCTTGTGAAACTTTTTTAATAGGACCTCATTGAAGTCCGGTATATATATGAGGTAAGCACTTTTTCGAAAATTCTCCAAGTTTTTACAGTGGCCCACTGTAAAAACTTAGAGAATTTTCGAAAATTGCTCACTCCGTATATATACCGGACTTCATTGAGGTCCTATGGAAGAAGTTTCAGAAGCAACTATAGCTAATTTTGCATGCTGAATCACATTCTGCGGTTTGTTTGAGGCCAGCTCTACTGCGAAACGAGTTTTGGCTAAATTTAGGCAGAATTTAGCCGTAGCTCGTTCCAACGGAGAGCTGGTCTAAAACAAACCTTTGAATGTGATTCAGCGTGCAAAAGTAGCTATAGTTGCTTGTGAAACTTTTTATATAGGACCTCATTGAAGTCCGGTATATATATGTGGTAAGCACTTTTTCGAAAATTCTCCAAGTTTTTACAGTGGCCCACTGTAAAAACTTAGAGAATTTTCGAAAATTGCTCACTCCGTATATATACCGGACTTCATTGAGGTCCTATGGAAGAAGTTTCAGAAGCAACTATAGCTAATTTTGCATGCTGAATCACATTCTGCGGTTTGTTTGAGGCCAGCTCTACTGCGAAACGAGTTTTGGCTAAATTTAGGCAGAATTTAGCCGTAGCTCGTTCCAACGGAGAGCTGGTCTAAAACAAACCTTTGAATGTGATTCAGCGTGCAAAAGTAGCTATAGTTGCTTGTGAAACTTTTTAATAGGACCTCATTGAAGTCCGGTATATATATGAGGTAAGCACTTTTTCGAAAATTCTCCAAGCTTTTACAGTGGCCCACTGTAAAAACTTAGAGAATTTTCGAAAATTGCTCACTCCGTATATATACCGGACTTCATTGAGGTCCTATGGAAGAAGTTTCAGAAGCAACTATAGCTAATTTTGCATGCTGAATCACATTCTGCGGTTTGTTTGAGGCCAGCTCTACTGCGAAACGAGTTTTGGCTAAATTTAGGCAGAATTTAGCCGTAGCTCGTTCCAACGGAGAGCTGGTCTAAAACAAACCTTTGAATGTGATTCAGCGTGCAAAAGTAGCTATAGTTGCTTGTGAAACTTTTTAATAGGACCTCATTGAAGTCCGGTATATATATGAGGTAAGCACTGTTTCGAAAATTCTCCAAGTTTTTACAGTGGCCCACTGTAAAAACTTAGAGAATTCTCGAAAATTGCTCACTCCGTATATATACCGGACTTCATTGAGGTCCTATGGAAGAAGTTTCAGAAGCAACTATAGCTAATTTTCATGCTGAATCACATTCTGCGGTTTGTTTGAGGCCAGCTCTACTGCGAAACGAGTTTTGGCTAAATTTAGGCAGAATTTAGCCGTAGCTCGTTCCAACGGAGAGCTGGTCTAAAACAAACCTTTGAATGTGATTCAGCGTGCAAAAGTAGCTATAGTTGCTTGTGAAACTTTTTTAATAGGACCTCATTGAAGTCCGGTATATATATGAGGTAAGCACTTTTTCGAAAATTCTCCAAGTTTTTACAGTGGCCCACTGTAAAAACTTAGAGAATTTTCGAAAATTGCTCACTCCGTATATATACCGGACTTCATTGAGGTCCTATGGAAGAAGTTTCAGAAGCAACTATAGCTAATTTTGCATGCTGAATCACATTCTGCGGTTTGTTTGAGGCCAGCTCTACTGCGAAACGAGTTTTGGCTAAATTTAGGCAGAATTTAGCCGTAGCTCGTTCCAACGGAGAGCTGGTCTAAAACAAACCTTTGAATGTGATTCAGCGTGCAAAAGTAGCTATAGTTGCTTGTGAAACTTTTAATAGGACCTCATTGAAGTCCGGTATATATATGAGGTAAGCACTGTTTCGAAAATTCTCCAAGTTTTTACAGTGGCCCACTGTAAAAACTTAGAGAATTCTCGAAAATTGCTCACTCCGTATATATACCGGACTTCATTGAGGTCCTATGGAAGAAGTTTCAGAAGCAACTATAGCTAATTTTCATGCTGAATCACATTCTGCGGTTTGTTTGAGGCCAGCTCTACTGCGAAACGAGTTTTGGCTAAATTTAGGCAGAATTTAGCCGTAGCTCGTTCCAACGGAGAGCTGGTCTAAAACAAACCTTTGAATGTGATTCAGCGTGCAAAAGTAGCTATAGTTGCTTGTGAAACTTTTTTAATAGGACCTCATTGAAGTCCGGTATATATATGAGGTAAGCACTTTTTCGAAAATTCTCCAAGTTTTTACAGTGGCCCACTGTAAAAACTTAGAGAATTTTCGAAAATTGCTCACTCCGTATATATACCGGACTTCATTGAGGTCCTATGGAAGAAGTTTCAGAAGCAACTATAGCTAATTTTGCATGCTGAATCACATTCTGCGGTTTGTTTGAGGCCAGCTCTACTGCGAAACGAGTTTTGGCTAAATTTAGGCAGAATTTAGCCGTAGCTCGTTCCAACGGAGAGCTGGTCTAAAACAAACCTTTGAATGTGATTCAGCGTGCAAAAGTAGCTATAGTTGCTTGTGAAACTTTTTAATAGGACCTCATTGAAGTCCGGTATATATATGAGGTAAGCACTTTTTCGAAAATTCTCCAAGTTTTTACAGTGGCCCACTGTAAAAACTTAATTTTCGAAAATTGCTCACTCCGTATATATACCGGACTTCATTGAGGTCCTATGGAAGAAGTTTCAGAAGCAACTATAGCTAATTTTCATGCTGAATCACATTCTGCGGTTTGTTTGAGGCCAGCTCTACTGCGAAACGAGTTTTGGCTAAATTTAGGCAGAATTTAGCCGTAGCTCGTTCCAACGGAGAGCTGGTCTAAAACAAACCTTTGAATGTGATTCAGCGTGCAAAAGTAGCTATAGTTGCTTGTGAAACTTTTTAATAGGACCTCATTGAAGTCCGGTATATATATGAGGTAAGCACTTTTTCGAAAATTCTCCAAGCTTTTACAGTGGCCCACTGTAAAAACTTAGAGAATTTTCGAAAATTGCTCACTCCGTATATATACCGGACTTCATTGAGGTCCTATGGAAGAAGTTTCAGAAGCAACTATAGCTAATTTTGCATGCTGAATCACATTCTGCGGTTTGTTTGAGGCCAGCTCTACTGCGAAACGAGTTTTGGCTAAATTTAGGCAGAATTTAGCCGTAGCTCGTTCCAACGGAGAGCTGGTCTAAAACAAACCTTTGAATGTGATTCAGCGTGCAAAAGTAGCTATAGTTGCTTGTGAAACTTTTTTAATAGGACCTCATTGAAGTCCGGTATATATATGAGGTAAGCACTTTTTCGAAAATTCTCCAAGTTTTTACAGTGGCCCACTGTAAAAACTTAATTTTCGAAAATTGCTCACTCCGTATATATACCGGACTTCATTGAGGTCCTATGGAAGAAGTTTCAGAAGCAACTATAGCTAATTTTGCATGCTGAATCACATTCTGCGGTTTGTTTGAGGCCAGCTCTACTGCGAAACGAGTTTTGGCTAAATTTAGGCAGAATTTAGCCGTAGCTCGTTCCAACGGAGAGCTGGTCTAAAACAAACCTTTGAATGTGATTCAGCGTGCAAAAGTAGCTATAGTTGCTTGTGAAACTTTTTTAATAGGACCTCATTGAAGTCCGGTATATATATGAGGTAAGCACTTTTTCGAAAATTCTCCAAGTTTTTACAGTGGCCCACTGTAAAAACTTAGAGAATTTTCGAAAATTGCTCACTCCGTATATATACCGGACTTCATTGAGGTCCTATGGAAGAAGTTTCAGAAGCAACTATAGCTAATTTTGCATGCTGAATCACATTCTGCGGTTTGTTTGAGGCCAGCTCTACTGCGAAACGAGTTTTGGCTAAATTTAGGCAGAATTTAGCCGTAGCTCGTTCCAACGGAGAGCTGGTCTAAAACAAACCTTTGAATGTGATTCAGCGTGCAAAAGTAGCTATAGTTGCTTGTGAAACTTTTTTAATAGGACCTCATTGAAGTCCGGTATATATATGAGGTAAGCACTTTTTCGAAAATTCTCCAAGTTTTTACAGTGGCCCACTGTAAAAACTTAGAGAATTTTCGAAAATTGCTCACTCCGTATATATACCGGACTTCATTGAGGTCCTATGGAAGAAGTTTCAGAAGCAACTATAGCTAATTTTGCATGCTGAATCACATTCTGCGGTTTGTTTGAGGCCAGCTCTACTGCGAAACGAGTTTTGGCTAAATTTAGGCAGAATTTAGCCGTAGCTCGTTCCAACGGAGAGCTGGTCTAAAACAAACCTTTGAATGTGATTCAGCGTGCAAAAGTAGCTATAGTTGCTTGTGAAACTTTTTTAATAGGACCTCATTGAAGTCCGGTATATATATGAGGTAAGCACTTTTTCGAAAATTCTCCAAGTTTTTACAGTGGCCCACTGTAAAAACTTAGAGAATTTTCGAAAATTGCTCACTCCGTATATATACCGGACTTCATTGAGGTCCTATGGAAGAAGTTTCAGAAGCAACTATAGCTAATTTTGCATGCTGAATCACATTCTGCGGTTTGTTTGAGGCCAGCTCTACTGCGAAACGAGTTTTGGCTAAATTTAGGCAGAATTTAGCCGTAGCTCGTTCCAACGGAGAGCTGGTCTAAAACAAACCTTTGAATGTGATTCAGCGTGCAAAAGTAGCTATAGTTGCTTGTGAAACTTTTTTAATAGGACCTCATTGAAGTCCGGTATATATATGAGGTAAGCACTTTTTCGAAAATTCTCCAAGCTTTTACAGTGGCCCACTGTAAAAACTTAATTTTCGAAAATTGCTCACTCCGTATATATACCGGACTTCATTGAGGTCCTATGGAAGAAGTTTCAGAAGCAACTATAGCTAATTTTGCATGCTGAATCACATTCTGCGGTTTGTTTGAGGCCAGCTCTACTGCGAAACGAGTTTTGGCTAAATTTAGGCAGAATTTAGCCGTAGCTCGTTCCAACGGAGAGCTGGTCTAAAACAAACCTTTGAATGTGATTCAGCGTGCAAAAGTAGCTATAGTTGCTTGTGAAACTTTTTTAATAGGACCTCATTGAAGTCCGGTATATATATGAGGTAAGCACTTTTTCGAAAATTCTCCAAGTTTTTACAGTGGCCCACTGTAAAAACTTAATTTTCGAAAATTGCTCACTCCGTATATATACCGGACTTCATTGAGGTCCTATGGAAGAAGTTTCAGAAGCAACTATAGCTAATTTTGCATGCTGAATCACATTCTGCGGTTTGTTTGAGGCCAGCTCTACTGCGAAACGAGTTTTGGCTAAATTTAGGCAGAATTTAGCCGTAGCTCGTTCCAACGGAGAGCTGGTCTAAAACAAACCTTTGAATGTGATTCAGCGTGCAAAAGTAGCTATAGTTGCTTGTGAAACTTTTTTAATAGGACCTCATTGAAGTCCGGTATATATATGAGGTAAGCACTTTTTCGAAAATTCTCCAAGTTTTTACAGTGGCCCACTGTAAAAACTTAGAGAATTTTCGAAAATTGCTCACTCCGTATATATACCGGACTTCATTGAGGTCCTATGGAAGAAGTTTCAGAAGCAACTATAGCTAATTTTGCATGCTGAATCACATTCTGCGGTTTGTTTGAGGCCAGCTCTACTGCGAAACGAGTTTTGGCTAAATTTAGGCAGAATTTAGCCGTAGCTCGTTCCAACGGAGAGCTGGTCTAAAACAAACCTTTGAATGTGATTCAGCGTGCAAAAGTAGCTATAGTTGCTTGTGAAACTTTTTTAATAGGACCTCATTGAAGTCCGGTATATATATGAGGTAAGCACTTTTTCGAAAATTCTCCAAGTTTTTACAGTGGCCCACTGTAAAAACTTAGAGAATTTTCGAAAATTGCTCACTCCGTATATATACCGGACTTCATTGAGGTCCTATGGAAGAAGTTTCAGAAGCAACTATAGCTAATTTTGCATGCTGAATCACATTCTGCGGTTTGTTTGAGGCCAGCTCTACTGCGAAACGAGTTTTGGCTAAATTTAGGCAGAATTTAGCCGTAGCTCGTTCCAACGGAGAGCTGGTCTAAAACAAACCTTTGAATGTGATTCAGCGTGCAAAAGTAGCTATAGTTGCTTGTGAAACTTTTTTAATAGGACCTCATTGAAGTCCGGTATATATATGAGGTAAGCACTTTTTCGAAAATTCTCCAAGTTTTTACAGTGGCCCACTGTAAAAACTTAGAGAATTTTCGAAAATTGCTCACTCCGTATATATACCGGACTTCATTGAGGTCCTATGGAAGAAGTTTCAGAAGCAACTATAGCTAATTTTGCATGCTGAATCACATTCTGCGGTTTGTTTGAGGCCAGCTCTACTGCGAAACGAGTTTTGGCTAAATTTAGGCAGAATTTAGCCGTAGCTCGTTCCAACGGAGAGCTGGTCTAAAACAAACCTTTGAATGTGATTCAGCGTGCAAAAGTAGCTATAGTTGCTTGTGAAACTTTTTTAATAGGACCTCATTGAAGTCCGGTATATATATGAGGTAAGCACTTTTTCGAAAATTCTCCAAGTTTTTACAGTGGCCCACTGTAAAAACTTAATTTTCGAAAATTGCTCACTCCGTATATATACCGGACTTCATTGAGGTCCTATGGAAGAAGTTTCAGAAGCAACTATAGCTAATTTTGCATGCTGAATCACATTCTGCGGTTTGTTTGAGGCCAGCTCTACTGCGAAACGAGTTTTGGCTAAATTTAGGCAGAATTTAGCCGTAGCTCGTTCCAACGGAGAGCTGGTCTAAAACAAACCTTTGAATGTGATTCAGCGTGCAAAAGTAGCTATAGTTGCTTGTGAAACTTTTTTAATAGGACCTCATTGAAGTCCGGTATATATATGAGGTAAGCACTTTTTCGAAAATTCTCCAAGTTTTTACAGTGGCCCACTGTAAAAACTTAATTTTCGAAAATTGCTCACTCCGTATATATACCGGACTTCATTGAGGTCCTATGGAAGAAGTTTCAGAAGCAACTATAGCTAATTTTGCATGCTGAATCACATTCTGCGGTTTGTTTGAGGCCAGCTCTACTGCGAAACGAGTTTTGGCTAAATTTAGGCAGAATTTAGCCGTAGCTCGTTCCAACGGAGAGCTGGTCTAAAACAAACCTTTGAATGTGATTCAGCGTGCAAAAGTAGCTATAGTTGCTTGTGAAACTTTTTTAATAGGACCTCATTGAAGTCCGGTATATATATGAGGTAAGCACTTTTTCGAAAATTCTCCAAGTTTTTACAGTGGCCCACTGTAAAAACTTAATTTTCGAAAATTGCTCACTCCGTATATATACCGGACTTCATTGAGGTCCTATGGAAGAAGTTTCAGAAGCAACTATAGCTAATTTTGCATGCTGAATCACATTCTGCGGTTTGTTTGAGGCCAGCTCTACTGCGAAACGAGTTTTGGCTAAATTTAGGCAGAATTTAGCCGTAGCTCGTTCCAACGGAGAGCTGGTCTAAAACAAACCTTTGAATGTGATTCAGCGTGCAAAAGTAGCTATAGTTGCTTGTGAAACTTTTTTAATAGGACCTCATTGAAGTCCGGTATATATATGAGGTAAGCACTTTTTCGAAAATTCTCCAAGTTTTTACAGTGGCCCACTGTAAAAACTTAATTTTCGAAAATTGCTCACTCCGTATATATACCGGACTTCATTGAGGTCCTATGGAAGAAGTTTCAGAAGCAACTATAGCTAATTTTGCATGCTGAATCACATTCTGCGGTTTGTTTGAGGCCAGCTCTACTGCGAAACGAGTTTTGGCTAAATTTAGGCAGAATTTAGCCGTAGCTCGTTCCAACGGAGAGCTGGTCTAAAACAAACCTTTGAATGTGATTCAGCGTGCAAAAGTAGCTATAGTTGCTTGTGAAACTTTTTTAATAGGACCTCATTGAAGTCCGGTATATATATGAGGTAAGCACTTTTTCGAAAATTCTCCAAGTTTTTACAGTGGCCCACTGTAAAAACTTAATTTTCGAAAATTGCTCACTCCGTATATATACCGGACTTCATTGAGGTCCTATGGAAGAAGTTTCAGAAGCAACTATAGCTAATTTTGCATGCTGAATCACATTCTGCGGTTTGTTTGAGGCCAGCTCTACTGCGAAACGAGTTTTGGCTAAATTTAGGCAGAATTTAGCCGTAGCTCGTTCCAACGGAGAGCTGGTCTAAAACAAACCTTTGAATGTGATTCAGCGTGCAAAAGTAGCTATAGTTGCTTGTGAAACTTTTTTAATAGGACCTCATTGAAGTCCGGTATATATATGAGGTAAGCACTTTTTCGAAAATTCTCCAAGTTTTTACAGTGGCCCACTGTAAAAACTTAATTTTCGAAAATTGCTCACTCCGTATATATACCGGACTTCATTGAGGTCCTATGGAAGAAGTTTCAGAAGCAACTATAGCTAATTTTGCATGCTGAATCACATTCTGCGGTTTGTTTGAGGCCAGCTCTACTGCGAAACGAGTTTTGGCTAAATTTAGGCAGAATTTAGCCGTAGCTCGTTCCAACGGAGAGCTGGTCTAAAACAAACCTTTGAATGTGATTCAGCGTGCAAAAGTAGCTATAGTTGCTTGTGAAACTTGTTTTAATAGGACCTCATTGAAGTCCGGTATATATATGAGGTAAGCACTTTTTCGAAAATTCTCCAAGTTTTTACAGTGGCCCACTGTAAAAACTTAATTTTCGAAAATTGCTCACTCCGTATATATACCGGACTTCATTGAGGTCCTATGGAAGAAGTTTCAGAAGCAACTATAGCTAATTTTGCATGCTGAATCACATTCTGCGGTTTGTTTGAGGCCAGCTCTACTGCGAAACGAGTTTTGGCTAAATTTAGGCAGAATTTAGCCGTAGCTCGTTCCAACGGAGAGCTGGTCTAAAACAAACCTTTGAATGTGATTCAGCGTGCAAAAGTAGCTATAGTTGCTTGTGAAACTTTTTTAATAGGACCTCATTGAAGTCCGGTATATATATGAGGTAAGCACTTTTTCGAAAATTCTCCAAGCTTTTACAGTGGCCCACTGTAAAAACTTAGAGAATTTTCGAAAATTGCTCACTCCGTATATATACCGGACTTCATTGAGGTCCTATGGAAGAAGTTTCAGAAGCAACTATAGCTAATTTTGCATGCTGAATCACATTCTGCGGTTTGTTTGAGGCCAGCTCTACTGCGAAACGAGTTTTGGCTAAATTTAGGCAGAATTTAGCCGTAGCTCGTTCCAACGGAGAGCTGGTCTAAAACAAACCTTTGAATGTGATTCAGCGTGCAAAAGTAGCTATAGTTGCTTGTGAAACTTTTTTAATAGGACCTCATTGAAGTCCGGTATATATATGAGGTAAGCACTTTTTCGAAAATTCTCCAAGTTTTTACAGTGGCCCACTGTAAAAACTTAGAGAATTTTCGAAAATTGCTCACTCCGTATATATACCGGACTTCATTGAGGTCCTATGGAAGAAGTTTCAGAAGCAACTATAGCTAATTTTGCATGCTGAATCACATTCTGCGGTTTGTTTGAGGCCAGCTCTACTGCGAAACGAGTTTTGGCTAAATTTAGGCAGAATTTAGCCGTAGCTCGTTCCAACGGAGAGCTGGTCTAAAACAAACCTTTGAATGTGATTCAGCGTGCAAAAGTAGCTATAGTTGCTTGTGAAACTTTTTTAATAGGACCTCATTGAAGTCCGGTATATATATGAGGTAAGCACTTTTTCGAAAATTCTCCAAGTTTTTACAGTGGCCCACTGTAAAAACTTAATTTTCGAAAATTGCTCACTCCGTATATATACCGGACTTCATTGAGGTCCTATGGAAGAAGTTTCAGAAGCAACTATAGCTAATTTTGCATGCTGAATCACATTCTGCGGTTTGTTTGAGGCCAGCTCTACTGCGAAACGAGTTTTGGCTAAATTTAGGCAGAATTTAGCCGTAGCTCGTTCCAACGGAGAGCTGGTCTAAAACAAACCTTTGAATGTGATTCAGCGTGCAAAAGTAGCTATAGTTGCTTGTGAAACTTTTTTAATAGGACCTCATTGAAGTCCGGTATATATATGAGGTAAGCACTTTTTCGAAAATTCTCCAAGTTTTTACAGTGGCCCACTGTAAAAACTTAATTTTCGAAAATTGCTCACTCCGTATATATACCGGACTTCATTGAGGTCCTATGGAAGAAGTTTCAGAAGCAACTATAGCTAATTTTGCATGCTGAATCACATTCTGCGGTTTGTTTGAGGCCAGCTCTACTGCGAAACGAGTTTTGGCTAAATTTAGGCAGAATTTAGCCGTAGCTCGTTCCAACGGAGAGCTGGTCTAAAACAAACCTTTGAATGTGATTCAGCGTGCAAAAGTAGCTATAGTTGCTTGTGAAACTTTTTTAATAGGACCTCATTGAAGTCCGGTATATATATGAGGTAAGCACTTTTTCGAAAATTCTCCAAGCTTTTACAGTGGCCCACTGTAAAAACTTAGAGAATTTTCGAAAATTGCTCACTCCGTATATATACCGGACTTCATTGAGGTCCTATGGAAGAAGTTTCAGAAGCAACTATAGCTAATTTTGCATGCTGAATCACATTCTGCGGTTTGTTTGAGGCCAGCTCTACTGCGAAACGAGTTTTGGCTAAATTTAGGCAGAATTTAGCCGTAGCTCGTTCCAACGGAGAGCTGGTCTAAAACAAACCTTTGAATGTGATTCAGCGTGCAAAAGTAGCTATAGTTGCTTGTGAAACTTTTTTAATAGGACCTCATTGAAGTCCGGTATATATATGAGGTAAGCACTTTTTCGAAAATTCTCCAAGCTTTTACAGTGGCCCACTGTAAAAACTTAGAGAATTTTCGAAAATTGCTCACTCCGTATATATACCGGACTTCATTGAGGTCCTATGGAAGAAGTTTCAGAAGCAACTATAGCTAATTTTGCATGCTGAATCACATTCTGCGGTTTGTTTGAGGCCAGCTCTACTGCGAAACGAGTTTTGGCTAAATTTAGGCAGAATTTAGCCGTAGCTCGTTCCAACGGAGAGCTGGTCTAAAACAAACCTTTGAATGTGATTCAGCGTGCAAAAGTAGCTATAGTTGCTTGTGAAACTTTTTTAATAGGACCTCATTGAAGTCCGGTATATATATGAGGTAAGCACTTTTTCGAAAATTCTCCAAGCTTTTACAGTGGCCCACTGTAAAAACTTAATTTTCGAAAATTGCTCACTCCGTATATATACCGGACTTCATTGAGGTCCTATGGAAGAAGTTTCAGAAGCAACTATAGCTAATTTTGCATGCTGAATCACATTCTGCGGTTTGTTTGAGGCCAGCTCTACTGCGAAACGAGTTTTGGCTAAATTTAGGCAGAATTTAGCCGTAGCTCGTTCCAACGGAGAGCTGGTCTAAAACAAACCTTTGAATGTGATTCAGCGTGCAAAAGTAGCTATAGTTGCTTGTGAAACTTTTTAATAGGACCTCATTGAAGTCCGGTATATATATGAGGTAAGCACTTTTTCGAAAATTCTCCAAGCTTTTACAGTGGCCCACTGTAAAAACTTAGAGAATTTTCGAAAATTGCTCACTCCGTATATATACCGGACTTCATTGAGGTCCTATGGAAGAAGTTTCAGAAGCAACTATAGCTAATTTTGCATGCTGAATCACATTCTGCGGTTTGTTTGAGGCCAGCTCTACTGCGAAACGAGTTTTGGCTAAATTTAGGCAGAATTTAGCCGTAGCTCGTTCCAACGGAGAGCTGGTCTAAAACAAACCTTTGAATGTGATTCAGCGTGCAAAAGTAGCTATAGTTGCTTGTGAAACTTTTTTAATAGGACCTCATTGAAGTCCGGTATATATATGAGGTAAGCACTTTTTCGAAAATTCTCCAAGCTTTTACAGTGGCCCACTGTAAAAACTTAATTTTCGAAAATTGCTCACTCCGTATATATACCGGACTTCATTGAGGTCCTATGGAAGAAGTTTCAGAAGCAACTATAGCTAATTTTGCATGCTGAATCACATTCTGCGGTTTGTTTGAGGCCAGCTCTACTGCGAAACGAGTTTTGGCTAAATTTAGGCAGAATTTAGCCGTAGCTCGTTCCAACGGAGAGCTGGTCTAAAACAAACCTTTGAATGTGATTCAGCGTGCAAAAGTAGCTATAGTTGCTTGTGAAACTTTTTTAATAGGACCTCATTGAAGTCCGGTATATATATGAGGTAAGCACTTTTTCGAAAATTCTCCAAGCTTTTACAGTGGCCCACTGTAAAAACTTAGAGAATTTTCGAAAATTGCTCACTCCGTATATATACCGGACTTCATTGAGGTCCTATGGAAGAAGTTTCAGAAGCAACTATAGCTAATTTTGCATGCTGAATCACATTCTGCGGTTTGTTTGAGGCCAGCTCTACTGCGAAACGAGTTTTGGCTAAATTTAGGCAGAATTTAGCCGTAGCTCGTTCCAACGGAGAGCTGGTCTAAAACAAACCTTTGAATGTGATTCAGCGTGCAAAAGTAGCTATAGTTGCTTGTGAAACTTTTTTAATAGGACCTCATTGAAGTCCGGTATATATATGAGGTAAGCACTTTTTCGAAAATTCTCCAAGCTTTTACAGTGGCCCACTGTAAAAACTTAATTTTCGAAAATTGCTCACTCCGTATATATACCGGACTTCATTGAGGTCCTATGGAAGAAGTTTCAGAAGCAACTGTAGCTAATTTTCATGCTGAATCACATTCTGCGGTTTGTTTGAGGCCAGCTCTACTGCGAAACGAGTTTTGGCTAAATTTAGGCAGAATTTAGCCGTAGCTCGTTCCAACGGAGAGCTGGTCTAAAACAAACCTTTGAATGTGATTCAGCGTGCAAAAGTAGCTATAGTTGCTTGTGAAACTTTTTTAATAGGACCTCATTGAAGTCCGGTATATATATGAGGTAAGCACTTTTTCGAAAATTCTCCAAGCTTTTACAGTGGCCCACTGTAAAAACTTAGAGAATTTTCGAAAATTGCTCACTCCGTATATATACCGGACTTCATTGAGGTCCTATGGAAGAAGTTTCAGAAGCAACTATAGCTAATTTTGCATGCTGAATCACATTCTGCGGTTTGTTTGAGGCCAGCTCTACTGCGAAACGAGTTTTGGCTAAATTTAGGCAGAATTTAGCCGTAGCTCGTTCCAACGGAGAGCTGGTCTAAAACAAACCTTTGAATGTGATTCAGCGTGCAAAAGTAGCTATAGTTGCTTGTGAAACTTTTTTAATAGGACCTCATTGAAGTCCGGTATATATATGAGGTAAGCACTTTTTCGAAAATTCTCCAAGTTTTTACAGTGGCCCACTGTAAAAACTTAATTTTCGAAAATTGCTCACTCCGTATATATACCGGACTTCATTGAGGTCCTATGGAAGAAGTTTCAGAAGCAACTATAGCTAATTTTGCATGCTGAATCACATTCTGCGGTTTGTTTGAGGCCAGCTCTACTGCGAAACGAGTTTTGGCTAAATTTAGGCAGAATTTAGCCGTAGCTCGTTCCAACGGAGAGCTGGTCTAAAACAAACCTTTGAATGTGATTCAGCGTGCAAAAGTAGCTATAGTTGCTTGTGAAACTTTTTTAATAGGACCTCATTGAAGTCCGGTATATATATGAGGTAAGCACTTTTTCGAAAATTCTCCAAGTTTTTACAGTGGCCCACTGTAAAAACTTAATTTTCGAAAATTGCTCACTCCGTATATATACCGGACTTCATTGAGGTCCTATGGAAGAAGTTTCAGAAGCAACTATAGCTAATTTTGCATGCTGAATCACATTCTGCGGTTTGTTTGAGGCCAGCTCTACTGCGAAACGAGTTTTGGCTAAATTTAGGCAGAATTTAGCCGTAGCTCGTTCCAACGGAGAGCTGGTCTAAAACAAACCTTTGAATGTGATTCAGCGTGCAAAAGTAGCTATAGTTGCTTGTGAAACTTTTTTAATAGGACCTCATTGAAGTCCGGTATATATATGAGGTAAGCACTTTTTCGAAAATTCTCCAAGCTTTTACAGTGGCCCACTGTAAAAACTTAGAGAATTTTCGAAAATTGCTCACTCCGTATATATACCGGACTTCATTGAGGTCCTATGGAAGAAGTTTCAGAAGCAACTATAGCTAATTTTGCATGCTGAATCACATTCTGCGGTTTGTTTGAGGCCAGCTCTACTGCGAAACGAGTTTTGGCTAAATTTAGGCAGAATTTAGCCGTAGCTCGTTCCAACGGAGAGCTGGTCTAAAACAAACCTTTGAATGTGATTCAGCGTGCAAAAGTAGCTATAGTTGCTTGTGAAACTTGTTTTAATAGGACCTCATTGAAGTCCGGTATATATATGAGGTAAGCACTTTTTCGAAAATTCTCCAAGTTTTTACAGTGGCCCACTGTAAAAACTTAATTTTCGAAAATTGCTCACTCCGTATATATACCGGACTTCATTGAGGTCCTATGGAAGAAGTTTCAGAAGCAACTATAGCTAATTTTGCATGCTGAATCACATTCTGCGGTTTGTTTGAGGCCAGCTCTACTGCGAAACGAGTTTTGGCTAAATTTAGGCAGAATTTAGCCGTAGCTCGTTCCAACGGAGAGCTGGTCTAAAACAAACCTTTGAATGTGATTCAGCGTGCAAAAGTAGCTATAGTTGCTTGTGAAACTTTTTAATAGGACCTCATTGAAGTCCGGTATATATATGAGGTAAGCACTTTTTCGAAAATTCTCCAAGCTTTTACAGTGGCCCACTGTAAAAACTTAGAGAATTTTCGAAAATTGCTCACTCCGTATATATACCGGACTTCATTGAGGTCCTATGGAAGAAGTTTCAGAAGCAACTATAGCTAATTTTGCATGCTGAATCACATTCTGCGGTTTGTTTGAGGCCAGCTCTACTGCGAAACGAGTTTTGGCTAAATTTAGGCAGAATTTAGCCGTAGCTCGTTCCAACGGAGAGCTGGTCTAAAACAAACCTTTGAATGTGATTCAGCGTGCAAAAGTAGCTATAGTTGCTTGTGAAACTGTTTTAATAGGACCTCATTGAAGTCCGGTATATATATGAGGTAAGCACTTTTTCGAAAATTCTCCAAGTTTTTACAGTGGCCCACTGTAAAAACTTAATTTTCGAAAATTGCTCACTCCGTATATATACCGGACTTCATTGAGGTCCTATGGAAGAAGTTTCAGAAGCAACTATAGCTAATTTTGCATGCTGAATCACATTCTGCGGTTTGTTTGAGGCCAGCTCTACTGCGAAACGAGTTTTGGCTAAATTTAGGCAGAATTTAGCCGTAGCTCGTTCCAACGGAGAGCTGGTCTAAAACAAACCTTTGAATGTGATTCAGCGTGCAAAAGTAGCTATAGTTGCTTGTGAAACTTTTTTAATAGGACCTCATTGAAGTCCGGTATATATATGAGGTAAGCACTTTTTCGAAAATTCTCCAAGTTTTTACAGTGGCCCACTGTAAAAACTTAATTTTCGAAAATTGCTCACTCCGTATATATACCGGACTTCATTGAGGTCCTATGGAAGAAGTTTCAGAAGCAACTATAGCTAATTTTGCATGCTGAATCACATTCTGCGGTTTGTTTGAGGCCAGCTCTACTGCGAAACGAGTTTTGGCTAAATTTAGGCAGAATTTAGCCGTAGCTCGTTCCAACGGAGAGCTGGTCTAAAACAAACCTTTGAATGTGATTCAGCGTGCAAAAGTAGCTATAGTTGCTTGTGAAACTTTTTTAATAGGACCTCATTGAAGTCCGGTATATATATGAGGTAAGCACTTTTTCGAAAATTCTCCAAGTTTTTACAGTGGCCCACTGTAAAAACTTAATTTTCGAAAATTGCTCACTCCGTATATATACCGGACTTCATTGAGGTCCTATGGAAGAAGTTTCAGAAGCAACTATAGCTAATTTTGCATGCTGAATCACATTCTGCGGTTTGTTTGAGGCCAGCTCTACTGCGAAACGAGTTTTGGCTAAATTTAGGCAGAATTTAGCCGTAGCTCGTTCCAACGGAGAGCTGGTCTAAAACAAACCTTTGAATGTGATTCAGCGTGCAAAAGTAGCTATAGTTGCTTGTGAAACTTTTTTAATAGGACCTCATTGAAGTCCGGTATATATATGAGGTAAGCACTTTTTCGAAAATTCTCCAAGTTTTTACAGTGGCCCACTGTAAAAACTTAATTTTCGAAAATTGCTCACTCCGTATATATACCGGACTTCATTGAGGTCCTATGGAAGAAGTTTCAGAAGCAACTATAGCTAATTTTGCATGCTGAATCACATTCTGCGGTTTGTTTGAGGCCAGCTCTACTGCGAAACGAGTTTTGGCTAAATTTAGGCAGAATTTAGCCGTAGCTCGTTCCAACGGAGAGCTGGTCTAAAACAAACCTTTGAATGTGATTCAGCGTGCAAAAGTAGCTATAGTTGCTTGTGAAACTTTTTTAATAGGACCTCATTGAAGTCCGGTATATATATGAGGTAAGCACTTTTTCGAAAATTCTCCAAGCTTTTACAGTGGCCCACTGTAAAAACTTAGAGAATTTTCGAAAATTGCTCACTCCGTATATATACCGGACTTCATTGAGGTCCTATGGAAGAAGTTTCAGAAGCAACTATAGCTAATTTTGCATGCTGAATCACATTCTGCGGTTTGTTTGAGGCCAGCTCTACTGCGAAACGAGTTTTGGCTAAATTTAGGCAGAATTTAGCCGTAGCTCGTTCCAACGGAGAGCTGGTCTAAAACAAACCTTTGAATGTGATTCAGCGTGCAAAAGTAGCTATAGTTGCTTGTGAAACTTTTTTAATAGGACCTCATTGAAGTCCGGTATATATATGAGGTAAGCACTTTTTCGAAAATTCTCCAAGCTTTTACAGTGGCCCACTGTAAAAACTTAGAGAATTTTCGAAAATTGCTCACTCCGTATATATACCGGACTTCATTGAGGTCCTATGGAAGAAGTTTCAGAAGCAACTATAGCTAATTTTGCATGCTGAATCACATTCTGCGGTTTGTTTGAGGCCAGCTCTACTGCGAAACGAGTTTTGGCTAAATTTAGGCAGAATTTAGCCGTAGCTCGTTCCAACGGAGAGCTGGTCTAAAACAAACCTTTGAATGTGATTCAGCGTGCAAAAGTAGCTATAGTTGCTTGTGAAACTGTTTTAATAGGACCTCATTGAAGTCCGGTATATATATGAGGTAAGCACTTTTTCGAAAATTCTCCAAGTTTTTACAGTGGCCCACTGTAAAAACTTAATTTTCGAAAATTGCTCACTCCGTATATATACCGGACTTCATTGAGGTCCTATGGAAGAAGTTTCAGAAGCAACTATAGCTAATTTTGCATGCTGAATCACATTCTGCGGTTTGTTTGAGGCCAGCTCTACTGCGAAACGAGTTTTGGCTAAATTTAGGCAGAATTTAGCCGTAGCTCGTTCCAACGGAGAGCTGGTCTAAAACAAACCTTTGAATGTGATTCAGCGTGCAAAAGTAGCTATAGTTGCTTGTGAAACTTTTTTAATAGGACCTCATTGAAGTCCGGTATATATATGAGGTAAGCACTTTTTCGAAAATTCTCCAAGCTTTTACAGTGGCCCACTGTAAAAACTTAGAGAATTTTCGAAAATTGCTCACTCCGTATATATACCGGACTTCATTGAGGTCCTATGGAAGAAGTTTCAGAAGCAACTATAGCTAATTTTGCATGCTGAATCACATTCTGCGGTTTGTTTGAGGCCAGCTCTACTGCGAAACGAGTTTTGGCTAAATTTAGGCAGAATTTAGCCGTAGCTCGTTCCAACGGAGAGCTGGTCTAAAACAAACCTTTGAATGTGATTCAGCGTGCAAAAGTAGCTATAGTTGCTTGTGAAACTTTTTTAATAGGACCTCATTGAAGTCCGGTATATATATGAGGTAAGCACTTTTTCGAAAATTCTCCAAGCTTTTACAGTGGCCCACTGTAAAAACTTAGAGAATTTTCGAAAATTGCTCACTCCGTATATATACCGGACTTCATTGAGGTCCTATGGAAGAAGTTTCAGAAGCAACTATAGCTAATTTTGCATGCTGAATCACATTCTGCGGTTTGTTTGAGGCCAGCTCTACTGCGAAACGAGTTTTGGCTAAATTTAGGCAGAATTTAGCCGTAGCTCGTTCCAACGGAGAGCTGGTCTAAAACAAACCTTTGAATGTGATTCAGCGTGCAAAAGTAGCTATAGTTGCTTGTGAAACTGTTTTAATAGGACCTCATTGAAGTCCGGTATATATATGAGGTAAGCACTTTTTCGAAAATTCTCCAAGTTTTTACAGTGGCCCACTGTAAAAACTTAATTTTCGAAAATTGCTCACTCCGTATATATACCGGACTTCATTGAGGTCCTATGGAAGAAGTTTCAGAAGCAACTATAGCTAATTTTGCATGCTGAATCACATTCTGCGGTTTGTTTGAGGCCAGCTCTACTGCGAAACGAGTTTTGGCTAAATTTAGGCAGAATTTAGCCGTAGCTCGTTCCAACGGAGAGCTGGTCTAAAACAAACCTTTGAATGTGATTCAGCGTGCAAAAGTAGCTATAGTTGCTTGTGAAACTGTTTTAATAGGACCTCATTGAAGTCCGGTATATATATGAGGTAAGCACTTTTTCGAAAATTCTCCAAGTTTTTACAGTGGCCCACTGTAAAAACTTAATTTTCGAAAATTGCTCACTCCGTATATATACCGGACTTCATTGAGGTCCTATGGAAGAAGTTTCAGAAGCAACTATAGCTAATTTTGCATGCTGAATCACATTCTGCGGTTTGTTTGAGGCCAGCTCTACTGCGAAACGAGTTTTGGCTAAATTTAGGCAGAATTTAGCCGTAGCTCGTTCCAACGGAGAGCTGGTCTAAAACAAACCTTTGAATGTGATTCAGCGTGCAAAAGTAGCTATAGTTGCTTGTGAAACTTTTTTAATAGGACCTCATTGAAGTCCGGTATATATATGAGGTAAGCACTTTTTCGAAAATTCTCTAAGTTTTTACAGTAGCCCACTGTAAAAACTTAGAGAATTTTCGAAAATTGCTCACTCCGTATATATATGTTTCTCATGCGGTCTCGGAACCACCTTCTAGCGACGAAGAAGATTCTACAGATCTTGAGTCAGACGACAACTCTGAGAATGGCCCCAATGTCCCTGTAATCGAAAGCGACTTTTTCAACAAGTGAGCAAAAAATTTAATGAAAGTAGTTTTTAAAAGGTTTCCGGATTGTCTTAACATCCTCATTCTGGGAGAGACTGGAGTTGGAAAATCAACATTTATCAACGGATTGGTCAACTACTTGAAGTATGGATCGATCGAGGAGGCTCTCAGCAATGATGTGGAAATTTTAATCAAAACGTACTTTACGCATACGGACGAGGATGTAAGAATTTTTTTTTAAATTTAAAATATTCATTTGTTTCAGTACAACAGAATGCGTATCGAATGCGAACCAACGATTGAAGTTGAAAGGGGAGCTGATGGAAGCAACGAAAACACTGTGGATGGGCAATCCTCCACTCAGGTAAATTATTTGGTTTACAAAAACAGAAATTTACGACCCAAACTGTGGATAATTTTAATAAAAATTATTTCGTTAATTAAAATTATTTCGTTAATTAAAATTATTCCATTCAGGCACCGAAGTCGTATGTGTTCTCTTGGGGCCCAAAAGGGTCAAAAAAGGCCATTCGCATCATCGACACGCCTGGAGTCGGTGACGTCAGAGGAGTAGATCAAGAAAAAATCAATTTTGCCAAAATCCTTTCATTCATTGCTGACTATAGGTAGTTTCTAATTGAAAAAAAAACGTTAAAAGCATTTTCAGCGAACTTCACGCAATCTGCTTTCTTCTGAAGCCAAATGAGTCTAAGCGTACTCTTACATTCCGTTACTGTATCAACGAGCTCTTGAGTCACCTTCATGTTTCGGCTAAGAACAACATTCTCTTCTGTTTCACAAATGCCCGCCAAACCCTCTACAGACCTGGAGACACCCTTCCCACCTTGGAAGCCCATTTGAAAGAACTGGAGCAGAATCGAGGAATCAAAATCACTCTAAATAGGTTTGTTTCCCTTCCGTGAGTTTTTGACTTTTTCAATAACTTATACGGTGGTTGTTTTATTATTTTAGGGACACTATGTTTTGTTTTGACAACGAAAGCTTCCGTTTTCTATGCGCTCTACGCGAAGGTGCACATTTTGAGGACAAAGACGTTCGTAACTTTAACTTGAGTTGGCAGAAGACTGTGGAAGAAACCTTCAGGTGAAGTTTTAATTGAAGAAACCTAAACGTATTTTAGAATGTTCAAAAGGATATCAGAACTTCCTGTTCACAACGTCAATGAAACACTGAGCGTGAACAATATTCGTGCGGTAATCATGGCCCTGGCTCGTCCCCTTGCTGAAGTTGCCAGGAATCAGATGCTGAATGTAAAGCTCATCGAGGACAAGGTAAAGGAAGTGGAGGATTACATGACGCGTGGAAAAGATCTCGAAGGGAAACTCTATGTCGATCAGGTAAGTCCAAACTGAAACCTTATCTAATTAGCTGAACAGGTGAAAATTGAACCAAATATAGACTATCCTAAAACTGTGTGCACTTCCAAGGATTGTGTTGATTACATGAGGTTCAGTAACAATCCCAACGCAGCAATGGAGATAGTTTACAAAACGGAATGCCACGCTCACTGCTATTTGACTGGTGTGCAGGTAACATTTTTTAATTATTTAACTAAAAATGTTTATAGGTTTCTGTTTGTCCGAATATTGATCTCCAGCACTGCTGGGCATTACATGAGGATATAGATCACTGCCGAAGCTGTGATTGTCCCTGGTCCACTCATATGCATATTCGATACGAACTGCAGAAATCTATGGAAAAGGTGTATTTTTATTTTTTATTTAATTTTTTGTTATTAAGACAATGGATCCAACTGTACAGAAGAGTATTCGGAACCACGACGATCAGATTGACACCGCAAAATTGTTCATTGAAAAAGAGACGAAAAGAGTTTGTATCAGCAATGTTTATTGCCAATTTCTGTTTTAGAAAGAGGAATTGCAAAAAGAAGCAGAAAAAATCTCCAAGTGCTGTGTAGAGTTTGCCGCCTTCCTTAAGAAAAACTCAATTCTTCCGTTCAATGATGTTTACAAAGAGTATGTGGAACACCTGATTAAAGAAGAGGTTACTAATCGCTTAATTTAAAATTTAAAAGAAATAGAAAGAAAAAGTGGGAATGGGTGGATCAGACGAGATGCTTAATAACTACAGACCCACAAAGAAGACTACGAGCAACAGGTAATATCTTTAAGAATGTAATGAACACCAAGTCTGCTTTAGGTTAAAATTTTGGAAAACCATGGAAAGAAAACAGCTAGCACTAGAACTATAAAGCAAATCTACCAAATGGTTGAGGAATTGAAGAGGATGAAAAATGGCGGATCGGTGCTTGCAGAAATCCAAGTGAATTTGTACATCTGACAGAAAACATTTGGTGTTTCAGAAGCTGGAAATGTTGAGTGTACGTGAGCAGCAGACAACGACTGTCACGCTTGTTGACCTGAATACCAGTTGGCTTGGCCAGGTGACAGGTTCGGTGTCTACTGGTTTCAAGAGAATGAGCAAGGCTACCAACAGCTATCTCTTTGGCAAGAGAAAATAACAGATGCCCGTTTATGCTCACTATATACTAACTGGTTGCAGTTGTCCTATCTTTCTTCACATATTTTACTATAAAAGTTTGTTTCTATAACCCAAATAAAGTTTGATTCGTTTGTTGTCCTTCATCGTTTGCATCTTTTATTATACCAGTCATTATAGGACAACAGTAGTCTAGTAAATAGTAAAATGGAATGACAGAGAAGAGCGCACATACAAGTATTATCACTAACTTTATTATACATACTTTTTTACAATCTATAATAATGATTTAGAAAAGGCCGTCAATCAGTTCGGTGACAGGGTCGATGGTGATATCGAAGAAGCAAGGACGTGTGTTCAATCCAGGCATGGTCGTCATCTCTCCAACCAATGGATAGATGAATCCAGCTCCCACGGAAGCACGGACATCGCGGATGGGCAGGGTAAAACCTAGACGTACAATGTAGATGTGAAGCTAATAAAAACAAACCAGTCGGGGCTCCCTTCTTGGTGGGGTCGTGGGACAGGGAAAGGTGAGTCTTTGCCATGCAAATAGGCAGCATTCCGAATCCTTGACGGGTGTAGCGCTCCAGTTTCTAAACAATCAAGAAAATTAGGTGATTGAGCTGTCAAACCTCTTTAGCCTGGGCGGACACCTCAATTCCATCAGCTCCGTAGATTTCCTTGGCGATTGTAGCAATCTTATCCTCCAGAGACATATCCAGGGGGTATAGGAACCTAAATTATTGCTTGATTAAAAAATTATGTTTCAGTCACTTGAATCCAGGTGCTGGTTCGCTTGTTGCCTCAACCAAGGCATCGGCGAGAGCAACAGCTCCGGCTCCTCCCTGAGCCCAGTGATTCGAAACTACTGCCTTCTTTGCTCCGTGTTTCAAAGCCTAAACAAACACTAAAAATTTCCTGACAAAGAAAATTACCTTTTCAATGACCAAGTTCAATTCCTTCTCTGTGTCAGTGGCAAACCTGTTTACGCAAAGAACAACTGGTACTCCGAACTTGTTGGCATTTTCAATCTAAAACAAAACATCATATATTTAGTCTTTTAGAGCTCTGCCTGTTTTCTCAAGTTGCTATCACAGCCAGCTTCCACCAATCCAAGATTTTCATCCAAATACTCGTGCTTCAGAGGAGCACCAGCCACTACAGCAGGACCACCACCGTGCATTTTCAATGCACGCACGGTAGCTACAAGGACAACGGCGGATGGCTGCAGTCCAGAATACCTAAGAAAGGGATTCTTTAAATAAGAACTAGTTATTGTTACCTGCACTTAATGTCGAAGAATTTTTCCATACCGATGTCGGCACCAAAACCAGCCTCAGTGATTACAAATCCATTTTCCCCCACGAGCTTCAATGCAACCTACAGTTGGAATAATTAAATGTAAACAGTAATTGACAAACCCTGTCAGCCAGAATACTGCTTTGTCCGTGAGCAATGTTGGCAAAAGGTCCGGCGTGGACAAAGACTGGAGTTCCCTCAAGGGTCTGCATCAAATTAGGGCGAACGGTATCCCTCATCAGAACCTGAAGTGAGATTTAACCCATTTGTTCAATTTAGTCTACCACAAGAGCATCAGTGCAGCCGAGATCGTCGCAAGTCACCGGACGTCCTTGTTTGTCAGATCCAATCACAATCTTGGAGATTCTCTCCCTCATGTCTGCGAGAGAAGTGGTCAGGGCCAGGATGGCCATGAGCTGAAATCATCCAGATAACCCTGAAAAGGATGAATAACTAACCTCACTGGCAACGGTGATGTCAAACTGAGTCTTTCTTGTGTGTCCCTTCTCGTTAGGTCCAAGACCAATTTCAATACCTGAATTAAGTTTACGAAACTTCAAAGGTTTCTCATACCTCTCAGGAACCTATCGTTAGTGTCAACCACTCTGTTCCAGATGATGGTGTCGGGGTCAATGTCAAGGCGAGTCCAAGCCTTTCTCTGCTCATCGGTGAGTTGGTTTGCGTCGTCAACCACAGGCAAGCCAAGGCGAGCCAGACGACGTTTCTGAACGGCAGACACTACGCGCTTGCCTGAAAAACAAAAAGATATTAAAAATACATATTTGTTTAACCAACCTTCTTTGTTCTGAGGACACAAACGGTTGAAAAGAGCCTCATCCTGTTGGGTAGACTCATGGAACATACGAGCATCGATGGCTGCCGCGAGAAGGTTGTTAGCAGCAGTGATGGCATGGAGATCTCCGGTCAGGTGAAGGTTGAACTCTTCCATGGGAATTACCTAAAGGAAAGTTGTAAATTCAATCCTCAAGCAAACCTGAGAGTATCCACCGCCAGCGGCTCCTCCCTTGATTCCAAAGGTTGGTCCCTGGGAAGGTTGGCGAACACATGCGAATACGTTCTTCTTCAAATGAGCTCCAAGGGCCTGTACAAGACCAATGGTGGTGGTCGATTTTCCCTCTCCAAGGGGAGTTGGGGTAATTCCTAAACAGGAATTCTAGTTAAACACATTGAAGGTTTAACCATTCTTTCTAAAAAAAAAAGTTCGGTGCCTCACACATTATTTTGCCGTTCTTCTGCATTTGTTTATATGGTTAGTAGCATACAAACGTATTACTTTGAAATATTTAAAGGCCGGTTCCTCATTATATATTTAGCGTGATATTGTCAACATATTTTTTTAAAATCTAAGCTGATATTTGGATTTCGCCGCTTCTCTGTACGTTCTCTGATGCCCGTCGATGTTTTGGAGACATGCATGAATCTAATGACGCTGAAACGTTTGCTAGTAGAAACAGTTGAATCTCTGGTACCGAGACTTAGAAACCTGACTGTGCACGTATTTACTGCCAACTAATTTACCTTAAATCGTTGAAAACAGTTACGAATCATCAAAATACTCTACTCAAAAAAGTTTGGCCCATAATAAATGTTTCCCACCTGCAACCACAACATATTTTCCGTTCTTCACGTGATCAAGCCTCTTCAGAACATCCAAAGAGACCTTAGCCTTCTTCCTTCCGTAGAGATCAAGTTCGTCGGGGTGGATTCCTACTTCCTTGGCCACCTAAACAATTTATATGCCACCACAATGTTTAAAAAACGACCTGTTCAATGTTTTTTGGTGTCTGACTGCGGGAGACAGCGATATCAGAAGGCACAGGGGACACAATCTCCGGCTTCAGGTACTCAATGTCCCACATTTCACTCTAAAAACGAAAATGAAAATGTTTATGCAAAAAAGTGTTTGAGTGGTGAGGAGTAAACAAGCAGACCTGTGCCATGGCAACAGCTTCGTTCGAGGCCACTCGTGCTGCCGTTTCAATGACACACAAGAGGCCGCGTGCAGACATGCATTGTTCGCTCAGAAAGCGATAAGACTATCTATCATACATATTGGGTCAGAGGGCATGGCATTCTCTGAGAACGGAGTGACAGGAAATAACTGTGGGCGTTGCCGAGAGCACGACAGGTTTGATTGTTTGTGGTTGTTTTTGCATCGATTTCTGTGTAATCCCCAGATAGGGGAGAATCACGTGTTGTTTCATTGACAAACAATTGTATTTTAGTCTTTGCGCAACAGTTTGCCTTGAACGCTTTCAACGAAAAATACTAATCGTCCGAAGTGAAACTGTTTAGAAGAAAGTAACATATTTGTTCAAACACGAGCGAAATGAAAAGGGAAATGCTTGTTTGCTTGAGCAAATCGCGCTCCATTATCTGTTTTCTGGCGGTTATCGTCTGTTTTGCCTGCAATTTCGTGGACAAATACTTGTTCAATTGGTCTGCAACAAAGTTTGTCAACAAACGGCAGTTGAACTTTTGTATATTATAAAAATGTTTAGAAATTTTAACATACTCATTTTACCGAAAATGCTCAACTCCGTAAAATTTTAGAAAAAAAATAAAATTTCGATTTAACTTTTTTAAAATGAATAAATAAAGTTAGTTGTAATATGACATGATAAAAGCGGAAAAAACGCAATACCATTACACAAAAAGCACGCAGTTAATAAAATTTTGTTTATGTGGCAAGATTACACACATTCACCCTTTGTTGGTAGCGATTGGATCACTGAGTTTGTTTGCGAGTTGATGAGTCAATTTAGAATCGACAATGATGGTCAGTTTGAATAGTTTGATTTATTTTGCTTTTCATTGGCATTCGAGAAATTAACGGCAAATTTGGCTTTACAACGAACTCAGCAAGATGTGAGATAAATTTCCTTACTATAAATGTGACAACTTCATTTTTTTCAAGTATCAACTCGTGTATTTAACGAACCGCACGTGTGTTAAAAACGGTTTCACTGCCAAGTCAGCATCCCAAACAAGTGGTAACCATTAAATGTGTTTTCCACCACGATTTTTTTCTAATCTAAAGACTTAAATTGGGAATAAAATCCGGTCTGCGTAAAACACAATTGAACGGTGTGAAATATTTATGAACAAAATGACACAACACGTAGATAGAACCAGCGATCGATGAGCAATTGTATTGGCGCCGGCTGTGGGGTGTGGTAACAGCAGCGTGTTTAGTCCTGAAGCAAAATAATAAGCTAAGTATTGAATTTGAAGAAATCAAAAGTTTTATACGAACCTTGTTGAGGCGCCTTCGGACGGCCTGTTCATAGGTGTTCTTGATGAGCATGGCGACGGTCATGGGTCCGACCCCTCCGGGCACGGGGGTGATATATCCAGCGACCTGAATCAATCGATTGATACGAATACCTGAAGATGAATTACCTCCTTAGCGGCATCAAAATCTACATCTCCGAAAAGACGGTTCTTCTTTCCTGGCTCGGTGACCTCCTCTACGTTGATTCCACAGTCGATAACGACTGCTCCAGGCTTTACCCAATCGCCCTTGACAAAGTGCTTCTTGCCAATGGCGACGATGAGAATATCGGCTCGCAGGCACTGCTCCTTCAGATTCTGAGTGCGGGAATGGCAGATCGTGGTAGTTCCATTGTGCCACATGAAGAGGGCGGCGGCGGGCGATCCCACGATTTTGGACCTGCCGATGACGACCACGTTCTTACCACTAACATAGTTCTTGTCTCCTGAAAGAGAACGTGAAAATGAGCAGAAAGTTTTTAAAAATAACTTTAAAAGTTGTAATTTTTGTTTAATACATACCGGTAGCGTGCTGAACGAGGTAGAGGCATCCCCAAGGGGTGCAAGGGAAAATGGTGCGATCCAACTCTCCACGCATCAGGCGACCAGCGTTTTCACGAGTCAGTCCATCGACGTCTTTCAGGTGGTGGATTCTGTCAACTACGGCATCGGCGTCGATGTCATTCCGACAATCAAGAGGCAGCTGAAACATACCACATTCAATCAAAAAAGCTAATCCAAAAAACCTTAAACGAAAATTCTAATAAAGTTTTACAACAAACAGCAAAATCAGTATTTTTTCAGGAGTTTGGTTATGGTAATTAAGAAAGACATATCAAAAATGCCTATTTGAAATGGGGATGGAAATCTTCCACAATTTGCTATTAAAAGTGCGTACAAACATAATCATAAACGAAAAACCAACCTGAATGATAATTCCGTCGACGTCATCATCATTGTTGAGTCTGTCGATCTCCTCTTCCAACTGTGTCTGGGTGATGGTATCGGGCAGCTTGATAAGCCTTCCTTCGGCTCCAATCTCTGCTGCCTTCTTGATCTTAGCTCCAATGTAGACATTGGAATCGGATCTGTTTCCGACCTGAAACATTTTCATGCAAAGTGAACGACTAACAAAAAATTACCTGAACAATAGCCAGGACGGAGTTGAAAGTAGGGTGCTGCTCCCTAGTCTTCTTTAGCTGCTCACCCACTTCCTGGAGGACAGCTTTGCTAGTTTCCAGGCCACTGATGAGCTTGGCAGACATCCTGAAAATGTAGGGTTAACGAAATAAACAGGTTCTAGTCAGAAACAACACGGATGGGGGCAACAAGATCGACTGATAAAAGCAATGCCAGTAGACCAATGCCGTCCAAAACAAGCAGATAGGAAAACCAACGCTGTCCAAGAAAAGCGGACGGGCACTGGGACAAAACAACTGGTCGGCCTATATCGATCTTATCTGGGAGGTCAGTAAGGAGCGGTCAAACCGCTTTCAGACCATCTCCGCCGCGAAATCGATAGTCGGGCAACCATAATAAACGCTTGCTATTTATTTACCATTATCGTCAGATGAAAGGAAACTGATGAAATCTAAAAAACACAGGAAAACAGATGTTAAAGAATACCAAAACACTTTGTATTACAAGACTTTAAGGAGGAAAAGTGGAAACTGAAAAAAACGGGTAGTATTGCACTATTATATAACCGCGTATCAGTAGACATCTACGGGATGGGGAGCATCGGTCAACTGGGAGACGGAAAGTGAGGGGACGGACTCCTGGACTTTATAGTACACCCCAAGTACAATTGGTAGCCGTCTTATCTTGATCGTGCGAAGACATAGCGAAGAAATACATTGCGCAGGCGTCGAAAACGATGGACGTTGATCTCATATGCACGTGAATCTGCAACGTAAAGGATCCAGACGTCGCTAAAAGAAAAGGACAAATTCCTCTCGGTTTTTAAAAATTAGATTACACGAAATTGTTTTGGGCAAACCCAAATCACTGTGCTATTACTTAATAAATCGTAAAGTTCATGAGTAAAGTATTAATATTTAACACTCACAGAATGGTACAACCTATTGAAAAGTTGTTAACCCATGGAAAAATCGAAATAGGCGAGAATTGGACAATTTTAAAATAGCTACGGTCACAAATTATATTTAGCTTATATTTTTATGAATTCTATTTCTGTATGAATTTTTTAAAA
Organism: Oscheius sp. G VE-2021; assembly: GCA_022343465.1. Taxonomy (NCBI): domain Eukaryota; kingdom Metazoa; phylum Nematoda; class Chromadorea; order Rhabditida; family Rhabditidae; genus Oscheius; species Oscheius sp. G VE-2021. Next base: position 61,605 of record JAJQXH010000012.1, read on the forward strand.
AAAGTTTTTAAGAATAGCTAATAATTTTTTGTATTGTTTTCGATTAAGCAAATTTTTTTTTCAATTTTGAGAAAAACTCATATGTTTTTTGAGCTTTTCAATATTGATGGCATTTTGGAAAAAAGTATAAAACATACTAAATTTGAAAGGCTAAAAATATAACGTACTTGATAGCATCCGTAGAAATCAATTCATTGAAGGTCATTTTGCTGTCTCGTCAATTTGAGTAAACAACCAAGAACTCATGTAATATTGTCAAAAAGATAAGGTTCATAACTGATCTTGCTTGACTTTTCTAGGGGAGCCGTAGACTTTCACGCACAAGTGATCTTTCCAGTGACAATTATAATCCCTAAGACTCAATTTCACGATCGACCGCTTATCAGCCTTCTTGTCCGCTTCAGTTGCGAACAACTGGTTCACCCCGCTGCTTTTTACGCTTATCGCCGCAGTATGTTCATGGACCTTTTTGACCTTTGCAAAACGTTTGCAGACGGAGGACGTCGTGATAAGAAAGACATGAATTTTGACCTAGGCAATAACTCATTTAAGTTAGAAAAACCAATATAAATCATAAAATCATTCTATATCTGTAGAGGGAGAAAGTACCTTGACCTTGTTTTCAGAAGCGTTCAAGCACAACAATGCTATTCAACTACTATTGATCGTATCATTCTTGGCCAAGTTGTAAACGACAACCTAGCAAACCGTGTTTTAAATTGGTGTAGTGCTTAAAGAAGGCTTGAACAAGTATTTACTGGAAATTAATTTTTTAAAAAAAACTCATTCAAAGCATCATCTATCATTCTTGGTAGTTTAAATTAAACGCTCTTTTTAAAAGTCTAATTTGGATCTTTTTCCTTTGTTATAACATGCCAATTCAAATTATCTTGTGTTTTCTATTAGTGGCTCGCCTTTTTTTGCGTTTTCTTTTACTTTCCCTTTTGTTGTCGCTCACTCACCTCTGTCCGTCCCTTTCTTTGTATTCCTTGCCCTTCTTGAACGTACCAAAATGTTTGTCTAATTTCCCTGTCAACTTTATGAATCTATTTTCAATCGATTTCATATTCTTTTTCCTTTGCATTCCATCGTTCAATAAATCCATACAGTTTTATACGGTAGTATACAAACAATGTTTCTTGAACCTGTAACGACGTAAATGTCACAGGCATCGTCTTAGGAAAACAGAAACTGAGGCGTCACGGCAAACGTTCTTTCGGTACTCGAAATAGAATTATTCGTAATTCTTATTTTCTTGTAAAATCATCTCCACCTAATTGTTTTACGATCCTTCCACTCTGTGCTCTCCTTTACCCGAACAGTGATTAGCGAGTATATACTACATTTCTTTCTATTTGGCAATCTTAGGTGTGCCGAATAAAAACAAAGTCTTGCGGTCTGTTTTCCCCCTTTTCGCCCTATCCCAATGGCCATCGGAATCAAGGCGTAACTGTTTTTTTCGTTCCTGGGTCTACATTCGAGTAGACTTGCCTAAATTTCTTTCGTTTTCGACGCGCCACTGTCTGCAACAGGTTTTCACAATGCGCTCGCCGATGCCCGTTGGCCTAACTCTGTTAAATACAAACAAAATTTCCCTAACTTCAATTATTGTTTTTGTAGTATTTAAGACTCGAAAACTTTTTTCAGATTTTCAACAATATGTTCTACAATAACACGGATTTTCAACCTTCTCTGGGAAAACGCCTTGGTGCTGGACTGTCATTTCTTTTTCTATCAGTATTGGGAATAACTGCAAATCTCTTGGTAGCATATGCTTTGTACAAAAATAGAAAGGTGTGTTTATTTAAAAGTGAAAATGGATTTTCTTTCAGTTTTTCTTTCGTTACCCGTTTTATGTATTGGCAGCCCATATTTTAGCCGCTTCTGTTGGAATTCTTGTCATTTGCCAATTGATAGTCGCAGTTCCAATTTCACTTGCTGGTAGCCCTATATATGGAGAAGGAGCTCTGATGATAACTCTGTCTAGGTAGGCCAGTTTCAAAGATACATTTTCTGTTTTGAGAAACGCAGTTAAAACCGTTTGGTCAGAGAAAATTTGAAATTTTTTTCTCAACTTAATTTTCTAACAAGGGGAAAACCAATAGAAAAAATACGAGATTTCTTTTTTTCAGTTTCGACACTTTATTCTTTCTCACCATCTTCTTTATTTCTTTTCTCATCTCAGTGAATTGCTTTGCTTCAGTGTTTAGCAAAAGGTTGCATTGGCTCCTCTTTGAAGGAAACCGAATTCATGTTGTGAGGTAAGGTTTTCCTTCACCGTCATTAAACATTTTTCAGTGCCATTCCCTGGATTCTAGGTCTTATTTGGACCATCGTAACTACAGTAATCGACTGTCCCAAAGTGTTCCGTCATGATGGTTTTTACTTTACCTACTTCTGCCCAGACCCTATGGAAAGCAAGTTTGCTTCCATTTTTATGAGTATCACCTGGAAAATTGGATATGTTTGTAAGTTGTGTCTACATCTATAACGTTTAAAAATTACAGTACCTGCCATAATGATGTTGTTTTACATAAGCGTGATTGTATATATTCGTTGGACACGGGAAAAGAACGCATCAGGAGCCACAGAGTTGAATGTTCTTATACAGGTTACCAAATTGTTCTTCTACGTGAAATAAATGTTCTAGGCTTTGCTCATCTGCTGCGCCTTGGAGGCAGAGACGTTGCTGTTTACCTTCCTTCCTGATCTCACAGACGATTGGGGCGTTTTCGTTATTTCGTTGTTTCTAGATTATGCCCTCATCTTCAATGCTTCTATCTACCCCGTCATAATGTTCATTATGAATCCAAAGATACATAGTGCGGTGATTGCTATTTTCGGTTGCAGTAAACCCGAAGGGACAATTTTAAGCAATGCCAGAGATTTCGACGCTTCGGCGAATCCAAACTCTCTTCGACCAAGAACCCCACTTCCTAGTAACAACCCATCTAGAGTTCACACCCCAGTCCCCTCAGCACCCCATACCCCCGTTCCTGGTCCTCATCATCCCAGAACATCATCATCAACACTGAAAGTCTAGACATACAAATTCTGCTTGTATATATTCGTTGCAAAAATGTAATAAAGCAAACGGTTGAATGTTTCTGTAGTAAGCAAATCCGATATTTAAGCACTACTAAGACAAAAAAACACCTTGAGACAACATTCTTTACCTTGCTTATCTCGGTTTCCAGAATGACAAAATCTGCAACCAAGTTCTGTCTTCGGGCTAATCCTGAACATCTGTCGGTGATGTTAGGTTGTATATTCGTAAATAATGGAATTTCGCTTTAATGAACGAAATTCGGTCGCTCCAATGAATTGAGACGGTCTTTGGCTTCATTTAACTGACGCGGCATTTGGCAGAAGTTGGAACAAGACACACACACAAACGACGCAACACGTATACGACAAGAGGACTCACACGCATAGTTGATTGATAGTTGACGAAGACACCTGCTTGCAAGGGCAAATTGTAAGGTAATATTGCGGAAACCTTTACATGTACAGCTACAGTTCCACCGTTTACTTTATTACACGTTTGCCACGAATATGTACCGTAAAACAAACCGTGGGTAACTCAAAGCAATGAAACGCGGTGTGATGCACTAATAAGTAATGTGGAAGCATAAAAAATGGAAACTGAAAATTGTGTTAAAAATACATTGGTGATCCCCACAAATTGACGTAGAAATATTACAAACGCCCTTACAATGACACCATTTGATCCCTTCGTGGTCACAAAGGCAGGATTCGTCTGAGCCGCATTCTTTGCGCATCGGCAGTTACCGCGGTACACAAATTCTCCTCGAAGAATTGTGTACACAAAAAATGACGCTTCGGTAAGCCTTCCTTGACAAACACGTGATTCACGGATTTGATCGTTTAATCCCTGCACCAAATACAGTTCGCATTGGCAGAACCCAGTAGCAAAAGAGGACATATCGTCTTTCAAAGCCACTCAAAATGCTGGTCTTCTTCATTGTACCCAGCTCTGCGCCTCTTTCAACACCGGCTCCGGTCCTGCAGCTTATCTGTTTGATTTCACTGACGGGACTCAATCCTGTTGCTCAATGTTTTATGGCCGTTCAAAGAGTGAAACGTTAACATTAAATATTATTAAATCAAGGGCACATGCTTTAATATCAATAAAAACATGTTCGGTCATCAATAAATTTATATATTGTTTTCAATTCAAATATAAATCTTAGACAAAATAAGGTATTCCAAACAATTCCTCTTTCTCTATTGTAAACATGAGATCTTAGCTCGTTCTGCCAAAACCTCAAACTTTTGCTACGTCGACCAAATTAAATCGGCCTCTTTTCAAAGCAAACATAATTAAACATTAAACTTATTCTCTACGTAGGAAAGGAAACGTAAGCCATAACTTCAGCTACTGTATGGTTTGTAGGTTGGCGTCTTTGTACTCTAAGCTCTTGCCCTTCCTCTCTCCGACGTTGTAAGAGTTATCCCATGGCACACAATCTCCGTTTACAAATAGTCAACCGGCCGAGTTCAGGGGTCGCGTGTATAAAAGCAGGGCGCCGCCCCGCTGCCACGACACTCGAAATGCTCGTCTTGTACTTGGCAGCACGTAAGTTCCTCAATTCCACAACTATTCTACTATTTTCTTGTTTCTTTATTACTTACGATTTAAGTGGTCGCCAGTGCGGTGTCCCAAACATCCTCCGCCTGTTCTTTCCAAGATGCCTCGGGTTATAACTTGAAATGGTCCACTCAGAATGGATTAGTCTACTTCAACCTCACTTTCACCAATTTCCAGCCTAACACTTATACCGGAGTTGCCTTTGGAGACAATGCGGTATTTGTGAATAATACCTTTTCAACCCATAATTGCAGGCATTTGGAATGGACGGCGTTCTTGTCAGCGTCGCCGGATCTCAAGTGCAAGTGGTTTGTAGTTTAAATGATTTTTCATTTTCAATGTCTGTTTTAGACCAACGCTGCCATCCAGGGCCAAAACGCCCCGAGGCCGTTGAATGATCGTACAATCAACACTCAGAGCGCTAGCTACAGAGACAGAGTCCTCAGTGCTCAGTTCACTCGCCCTCTGAGCCCCAACTCTAACAATCAGAAGAGCCTCTCCGGATGCAACACCTGGAATGTGGGTTTTCACGTATTCATGCGTTTATAACATATTTTTGTGTAACCAAAGATTTTTAGAACCCTTCTAATATGAAACTGTTTATCAGTAAAATACCATTAGTTTTGATAGCAACTTTTAGTTCAGCAATTGATTAGCATCGTTTACTAATTGCAGAGAATGAAGGGGGTTTCTTTTCCTCCGCGTGCTTCCAGTAAATACGGCCAAAGTAAATACCTTTGGAGGCAAACAGTACTTAGTCAACACAACCACGCAAAATGCAAGTATGATTCTGAATTCAGTTCTACACAACCCCCGGCCAATACAACAATGGACAGTTCTCAGTTCAAAACTCACCCCGCCAGACCAAGGTATAAAAATGTTAAATTACTTAGTTTTAAATTTTGTTTCAGGTTTGCAATATTGAACAAACCTGCCGTGGAATCCCTAGCAATGGATTGAATCTGATGGCTCCCAGCCAAAATGAAATTGGAGCTCAGAACGTGAGAAAAGTGCTTTGAAGTGAACAATCAGAGAATTAAGGCCATGTACAGCAATGGAGGTTACAGTAATAACAACTACAATGCTAATAGCAATGGTTATAACCCCAACCAAGGCTTCAACAATCAGCAGAACTACCAGTACCAGCCTCAGGGACAAGGAGTCAACTTTGGTTACAAGTGAGTTCTTTGAATTGACAATTAAGAAATAAAAGATTCAGTCCCAACACGGCCACTCCCCCTCCTAGCCAGCCATACACTGGAGCTCCATTCGTCTATACAACCACGTCTTCACCTACTGGCTACAACTCAAACAACTTCAACAATGGGCAACTCTACAGCACCGGAGCTGGAGCTTCTCCTGATAACACAAGGATGTTCGACCCTTACAACGGCGGTCAAGGATATTCAGGAGTTGGCCAAGGAGCCCAAACAAACCAAAGGATGTACGACGCTAGCAACACTCAGTACCAGACAACAAACTACAATCAGCATAATCAGAGGATGTATGACCCATCTAGGCCAAACACGGCTGGCCAAAACCAGTACCAATCTACAAACTACAACCAGAACCAGAGGATGTTTAATGCCAATGCAAATCAGTATCAGAACCAGCAGTACCAAGGATTCTACTCGACTTCGAACGCAAACCAGGCGAATAGCTACAACCAGCAGAATCAGAGAATGTACGACAACAAACAGTACAACCCATCTGCCCAGAACCAGAGGATGTATGACCCCAACCAACAGAACTTCTACGGACAGAATAACCAGGTATAACCGTACTTTAAAGGTAGAGAAATTATCATTTCAGCAGCCTCAGTACCCGCCAATGCCCTATACTTTCCAGCAACCCCAGCAGTACGGAAGAAAACGCCGCTCTGTTGAGAGAGTCAAGAGGTTGTTCTTCTAAGAGTGTAAATAAAAATTTGAATATTTTCGAAAGTCAAAACTAACCCATAGATTACACTTGCACGACACCTAACTCTTTGGATTCTGAATTCTGTTAATGGAAAAAGTTTGTTCTCAGAAAGTTTTGCTCCGAAACCGCAAAAGTTTTTTAAAAACTGAGTTTTATTGTTTTTCTTAGACAAACTCCTGGGTACCAGCCAACCAACAACATCTACGGATATAACTACGACAGCAATTCTCAAACCTCCGGAGCCAGCCTCGTCATGAACCCCAACTATAGGTACCTCAGTGGACCTTTGGCTGATGAGTACTCTCGCACCTACACTGAACAAGTCAGAATGTACGACCCTCAGAACCCAAATGCTGGTGGTATGTCAAAGTTCTATTGGTCCTGTATTGTGTATTTAGCCTCTGGTTCATCATCCATGAATCTCAATGGAAACGCTCCTGTTTTAAACAACCAACAGCAGAACCAGGCAAACTACCAACAGATTCAGCAGGTTTGGAAAATGGTAGAAAAATTGTGTAAAATCATTTTAGGACTATGCAAGGAATGCTAACCCTTCAGCCGGACAAACATACACAAATAACATCTACGGGTACAACTACGCTAGTTCAGGTTAAATCTGCACCGCCTCGGGTTGTATATAGAATTGCACAAATAAACACGCACATTAAGCGAAAAGGAAAAAGATTTACTGTTTTTGTTAACTCTTTCTACACATTCTAACGGGGTTTTCTTCATTATCTAACCAATAAATCTAATGACCGTTCATCAGTGGCATAACAATGAGTTTCAGGAAGTAACAGTGTGTCTTCTGTGCCTTCATCTTCTTCCTCGGCTTCTGCTTCTGCTAACCGCCAATATGACCCCTCATCCTCCAACCTATTTTACCCTGCCAACCCCTACGCCCCCACTGTTGCCCCACCAACACGCCAATTCGACCAACCCAGCCAAAATAACATTTACGTTGGAAGTGGCTCAAATCTGAAAGAAACCACCCTTCGTGACCCTAGCCAATACCAGCAGTACCAAACAACAGGTGTCCAAAGGGACTATGTTCCCGGAACCTCTCCCAACATTCCTTTCGAATATAACTACTTCGATGCTCAAACCGGTATGTTTTACCCCTACAGGTGATGCCATGTACATATTTTAATAAACATTTTCATTGTAGAACTACTACAAACTGGCAGCCTTTCAATTCTACTTACTACGACACAAACGGTGTCGTGAGCAGCTCCAATACAAATGTTGGTTCTTCTTCTGGGGGAAATTCAGCCGTCTTAAATGGACCTGGAGTGTTATACGATAGTACCACTGGACGAATGAGGGATGGATCAGGTGATAATGTTTTAGAGTTACAACTAGAACATATTTAGACGCTTGTGCTCTACAGGATCCTTATTGGTGTGACTATTACGTACAAATTTTCATGAGTTCCGAGACACAGTACAATTTCTCAACACAGCCGGTAGATCCAAAGGATTTTTCAATTGGTAACTACTTTTCAGATGGCTTGTCAAGCTCTAGTTGCTTCATTACAAGATTCTTACAACGGTTGTTGTAACACCGTGAGAAATGCAGGATGTCGAGCATAATGTTTGTACAAACGAAATGAAATATTGAGATTTTTCGTTTTGTTTTCCATTGGCAGAAACCCACATTTACTGAATCCGGAAGTGGTTGAGTAGTGGTTGAGTAACATTCAAACGATAAGGGATTGTTATAGCTAAATATAAAAAATCCCCATTTCCCCGTCGCCCCGCGGTGTGATTATATTTATGGCTGATACGCAGATTGTAGCATTTTAATCCGATGTTACATCAATAGGACACAAATTCGGCTCAGATGAGCCGAATTTGTGGCGATCTCCTTCCGACACCAAAGATAAATCCTTTAAGCTGGTCCAAATCGGGTCAGTGGGTGATACGAAAAGTGTCCACTCCGCCTACGAAAAAAATGTTTTTTTTAAAGAAAGTTAACATTTGAAATGTTCTTAAAAAACATTTTTAACAATGGGAACCTTCAAGCCCTTTCAAAACTACAAAAAAGCGTGGGTCACATAGTAAATTAGGTGTTTCAAACAACAACACATAACATATTAAATTTGCTTTTGAAAGCATGAATAAACTTTGAACAAAGCAAACTCTTAGTTAAAGAATGAAATATTCAGTGAAGAGAAAATACCAATAACAAGTCACAATTCATCCAAGATAACGAATGCTTTAACAAATAAATGTAGAAACTATCAAGCTAATCAGTTTTTGGGGATATTTTGGTTCACTTTATTTTCAGAATTTAGTTATGTGCTTGGTGTATTTATAGCCTGAAATTGTATGAGTATCAGCTTTGTCCCATTGTCACCATTTGTCCATTGTCTGTTCCTAAAGACTGCCGTTCACCGCAGCCGAAAAATCAATAATGTCACATGGTGCTTGTCCCCTTCCGCCTGTTGTCACCAATCCAAATTTTATTCCCAATAAACTTTACTTTGCAGTAATGTGTCGATGACGTCAGAGCAGGACTCACTTAAAATTACAGCCGCTTTGGCTGAAATTCAGACGTCACAGACGATTTCAGTAGAAGTAGTTGAACAGGTGGGAACTGTCTATATTTTTCTATGAAAATAGTGTTTCAGTTGATAAAAGCGTTAAACATATCTGGAAATGGAGAAACATTCCAAAATGTGCTCCGTCAACTGGTTGGTTGGAGAGGGGCCAAACAAAACAATTTGTTTCAGCTGGGGGCCACACGTGGATCACACGTTCACTTAGAAGAAATGAAGCAACAGGCCTGACACTTTCGTCTTGTCTTTCAACTGCCAGTCATCGCTAGTCAATGCATGTGATACTTTATGTCCAAATACATAACGCCAAATGCATTTATATTTTATATTAGATTTGTAAAAGGCAATAAAAAGCAAAGATCGTGTTTCGTTAATTGGTCCAATGATTTGAACTTATTTAAGTTCAGATCTTGTTGTCTTTAATAATTTATTTGAAATAAGGTTTTCAACACAATTATGCTACATTCAGATGTTAATGCTTTCAACCTTCTTCATATGTGAACAGTTGAGTTTAAACAAAAAAAACCCCAGCAAAGTTTTCAAAACTTGCCACAATTAATGGTTTTTTGGAATAGAATTTTAATCAAAGATTCAGTTTTTAAAAAAAATAATTTTATTATACAAATTTCCGGTGTAGGATTCTTGCGAATCCACTGATTTTTGTGGTTTTATCGCTTGTATCACTCATAATTACACAGTTGCTTTCAAAAGTTGATTTTAGATGTTCATCAGTTGCACTTGTAATCTGCACACGTGTGTTTTATACAGTAAAAAAGTTTAAAAACGTTTATTTCAATAATTTTCCATAAAATAACATGTTTTTCTTGAAAAACAAGCTTTTTATTTACATTCAGGTCCCGATCAATAAATCAGTACACAATGGGACCGAACGGACCGCCAGTTGTCTTGTTTTTCTCGAATCCACTTTTTACTGCTAACTTTATGTGTTTGTTTTAATTTGCTGCCAGAATTAGTGATTATTGGTCATTCCTCTAAACTTGACTTGCAATATGAAACGCCTACCTTTCACTTTCCAAAAAGAAGATGAGTACTGTGAAAGAGTATGCGGATGCAAAATTTGTGAATCAAGGTTTGACGTACGCTTGGCATACAGTCACTTTGAAACCAATTTTCATGGGGTACTTTCCAAACAGTATAAAAGAGAAAGAGAGTAGTAGGGACATTGTCGGGTCCATCTTCGACCCGTGCGTCAAAAATTCCTTGTTTTTATTTTACTTCCAAAAAGGGTAAAAAAAGAAAATTCACCCTTTCTTACGAGGAAACGGTGCGTTAAAGATACTCCTTATCTTACCGCCAATTTCATGTTTAGTTAGACCATTGATCGGTCTTGTTTTCTCTTTCGAGTGATACATATGCCATAAAGTAGGACTTGATACCAGGTCCAGACGCCAAATGTTTCCCTTTTCTCTAAACAAATTCCCAATGCATGCATCTTTCAATCTCTGTCGTATAGTATACAAAAACAACATGTAGTGTTGCGATAGTGCCACCCAAAACAGGGACACGCCTCGATTGGGGGCAATGAGGCTGCGGATCAAACAACCATCTACCCAGACCATTCGAAACAAGGCGTTAGTTTTCCGACATGGAAAACAAACACGCCGGTTTAGTTGTTTTCATGCCTCAGCCCCATCCAATTGTTTTTCCTTCTTTCTGGTGCTCAAGTCTTTTCAGTTTTCAAAATGGAAGACAACTCCCGTTTTGCTATATATTTTTACTCTCGGCCCTTCCGTTGCATACATCACCCATGTATTCAGTTTCTTGCATTCCACTATCTGACTTAGTGTTAACTTTTTAAACCTTTTAAAACTTGTAACTTTAAAAGCAACAACTTACCTTAACTCTAAAGTAGAGTTTCTGAAATGTGGAAAAAGGATTATGGTAACAAAAAAGAATCTTTTGGGTAAGGGTTATGTTTTACAAACTTACTCGTCCTTTGGAGTCCCAGTGGGTTCACTAACTTCTGTTAATTGCAAGCCTCTCACGCATGTTATTCCGCCTGTTAAATATTGAAATAGTGCGCATTATATGACGTCGATGACAAAACGAGCACGTGTCAGGTATGAATCATTGCAACCTAGAGGAAACTCACTTGGATGAATCCATTTCCCCTTCCCATCATAAATGGCTCTTGTTGTAGTGGTCACAAACAGCGCCTAATCTACGCTTGCCTATCGTCTGTGCTTATCTGCAATCAGACTATGCTAACACTAAAGTTACTGAGCTCGCAGTCTCAGGCCGGTTTACTTTTGTTGTTTACCTGTCTGGAACCCATCACTTGACTTTTTACCTCCTGAATCATGCGCTTCCTTTTCTCCTTGGTTCTACATTTTCTCAATTCTAAATGGACCAAACCTCCATGAAACAAGTGTGCTTGTCTGTTTCCAGGAAAATGTAGGCGTCTAGAGGCCGTGCACTTGCTCACATTTGTAGCCAGAGCTCCCATGTTCCTCAGTCCTGGTGGTCGTTTGATTGCAAAACCTCCAACTGTCGTCTGCAGGAGACAATATTCTTAACCTAATGACTTTGACCTTTAATTGTTGTCGCCAAGATTAGCCCGTTTATAACCCGACTTTTTATAGAAGGATGAACTTTCTGCCCTTTGACAATCGGATGAACGTCTACCTCCCTTCGCAGATCTATGAACAGCCTCCCATGCAGGTCTCCTCATCATATTCCCCATATCCCCCTCTACCTACACAACATGGCTACATGTACCCTCCCTTCCACCCCACTCTTCAATACAGAAACCCTTCTGTGTACCCAGAAGATGACCAATCGGTAACATTTCCTTCACTCCTTCAACAGATCTGCTTTAAGAGTTACTGCAGTCCAGAGCAGTACTCCCCACCGGCAGACCTATCGAATCAAAGTTCTCCCGCAAATATTCAGTCCCCCGAGGTTTCACTGAAATGATTTCCATTAAACTAAAAAGTTCAGATAAACACCGTCTGGATGGCATCCGACAGCGCTGCGAACAGCGTCAACACCTGCTCTCCTAGATCTCAGAAGGCTGGACCTTCAGATGATGAGAAAAGAGGAAGCGAGGTATTCCAGAAATTCGAAAAAATGACAATTAAAAATGTTAAGCTATGGAAAATGCTAAACGAAATCAACGACATGGATGATTTGGCTATCAACATGTCAGGAACAAAACCGGTGAATTGTAAAATTTGATTTGAACTATATTTTCGTTTAGATTCCCGACCTGCGAGTAGAAGACATTGAAGAGTTCGAAAGATCAGAAAACACCAACGTTGAAATGCCTACAGACGATCTCATCATCAATCTGAACATGGAAGATGCTCAGTTGTACAGCACATTGTGATATAGAATCAATAACCTACCTCATCTCTTTGTCTGTATACTCAAGATTCATAATTATGTACCCATAATGCATACATGTATTAAATTTCCAAACATGCTCTTATTTTGTAACCAAGAGACCAAAATTCACCTTGTCTGACCATTCTGCAGAGAAATACAAGGAAGCAGCAAACGAAAACATTGTAAATGGTGAGGACTGTAAGGGCTCAAAGGCCACGTAAAAATGGAATATTGCTTGGGTGGTCCTAGTTGACAAGTCAAAATTAATATGATAAGGAAAATCGATGTTTCGAGTGCCAAATGTCTAAAGCTAACTTTTCTTCTAACCACAGGTTTCCTGCTATAATGCGCACTGATATGCAATCTATTATATATTCACGTAGTCAACATTCTTTTCGTATAGAAATTCTGTTTTTAGATATTTAGCAGGTTAGCAATCTTGCAGAAACCATGTTTTGTTGCACCTCGCTGTTTACTTTTATGCCAACTAAAATTTTGAAAACTTAAGTGGCAGACAATAGGCGTGAGAGTGCTTGCTGTTGACCGTGGTAGATCGAGGATCACGCACATCCGCCCGCTTCCCAGTTGTCGGCTGCGGCAGAGGCGCTCTCTGAGCCTCAAAATGCGTCTCATTGTTCTACTTACTTCACTATGCGAATTGTCGGTTTTGGATGTGAGTTTGCCTTTATAATTTTTTAGAGCAAGAGGGGTGTTCAGTGTTTTCTGTTCACAATGATCTATTTTGTCAAAACAATAACATAGCAAATAAGTTTTCGTCGATAACAGTAACTAGGATTAAACTAGAGAGTTTTCAAAATCAACATTTTTCCCAGGTTCCAGGAAGAGGAACTTAGAAATCGATCATTGTTTTGCAGCGCCTTTGCGCCAAGTTGTTTTCTCTTTCTTGACTGTAAAGAGTGTGAGATAAACAGAGCCGCTGCCAAGGATCATCAGACCAATCAAATAATTCCCGCTTCGATCAACACTTTTTGACTGCCTGAGTGCAAAAGGGCGAAACCCTAATTGTTGATCTACCTCAGGTGTCGATTTCACGTGGGCTTCTCATAACCAACAGGCGCTCAGCGGCTGACACCCCCGTCATCTTCAAACACACAAAAAGGAAAGCATTAAAAGCTAGCGATAACACATTCTCAGAGATGAAAACACAGGATTTTTAATATTTCAGGCTCGACGAAAACGGGTTGAAAGCTCTGAAGAAAGAGACGATGAAGACTGGGTGAACCTCTCCTGTGCTTCTTATGAAGACTGCCTCAGCGCTTACGATCGGATGGCCTTGGCCTGTGGAATTGTTGGCAAAAGAGCGGTGAGTGACAAACCAAGTACCATAATTACACAACTTTAATATTTCATCAATTTTCCTCATCAATCCACAATACTTTTTAGATAGACGAGGATGACAGCTGCTATGCACCGATTGCTGAAAAATTTGAAGAACTGGTTCGTTTGAAAGGAAAACGAAACGAACTGCTGAGAGACTGCTTCCGAAACGGAGAGGTAAAAGGCGTTGAAGAAAAACTACGGCTTAAACCGGATGTGGGAAAGGTAGAAGTAAGTATTCCTTTAAAACATCAACATTTTCTTTGCAGAAGAAAAAAGGTACATGTAAGAACAAGATGGCGTCACTGGATCAGATGATCGCCGGAAGCGAGGTATTTATTATTCCATTTGAAGTATTCTAGTCTTGTTTTTCAGGATTTGAAGAAAATCCTGGCACACGTCCAGACGGTAGACTATCTAAAAATAGAGTGAAATCATCTGAATTCCAGAAGCGATCCGAGCCCCTTGCCATGTCTGACTCTCGTTGCTATTCTGCTGCAAAAAGGTTCAAAGCCAAGTGTCATAGGATCGAACCCTGCTGCATCCGAGTGAGCGAGTGAGTCATTCAGAAATAATGGTAAACACAATGAAGTAAACAAAGAAAATATTTTATAAGCACATAAATTACTGAGCGCTCTTGAATTTATTTTTCTAATTCTCATAGTTGCATTTCAACATTTGCTGTATTTTATAAATAGTATTTTAAACCGTTATAACTACAAAAAAGTATTCATCTAATTCATTTTGGGAATAGCGGAATTTCGGTTTTCATTTCATTTCCGTTTTTAATCAACCGTAAAAATAAGTAGTTTTTTGAAAAGGCCAAGAATTTATAAAAATCAACTTATCTTGTTTAAATAAAAGGGGTGCATTTTAGGTGTCGACGACTGGTCGGACGTCATCCTCTTGTTGAAAAACTGCGGACAATCGAAGGAAATCTAAAGGAAGGCAGACGTGAATGCAAAGAAAGTCATGTTGGTAACTGATGACCACTTACAGAGAAGATCATTTTCGAAAGTTCAATAAAGTGTTTTCTTATGATTTAAGATAACATTGTAATACACCAGGAGTTACGGCCCGCCTTCGGCGGTCCTACACTTCTGGGCGGCCTTCGGCCGCACAGTTAGGCGGCCTTCGGCCGCAAAGCTATCAAATGTACCCCATGGCAAATTTTAGGTTCATGCTAATTTCCGCCCTTCCCACCGAATGACCCGTCGCCTACCTAGAAAATGCGGCTGACCATAGTTTTGCTTAACAAAAAGAAAGAAATGGCCAAGTGTATATATAGATGTCTCAAAATTCCGTGGGTTTTAAACTAAAAATAACTTTTGTGTTGTGTACAGATCAGAAACGACGTACATCCGCAATTCTTTCCTGAAAGTGCAGTCGTTATATTTTTAGCTGAGGCATTTTCTACGCAAGTGTGAGGCTCGAAGAGGGCGAGTAAAGCTGATAATCTTCTTTTCACCTCAATTTCATAAATGTTTCCAGACTTCCGCTGTCAAGGATTTTCTTCGAAGACAGCATGGATTTTGATCGCATTCGCGTGGATTCTGCAGATTTATTAAAACAAACATCTTTTATAATCTGGGTTTTCCAAATTTTCAAAGCATCTTACGATTTACGTTGATGTCTGTTAGTTCCTGAGTGATCTTCATCTTTGAGTTAATGGGGTTGTAAAATCGCATTTTTGATCAATGATTTTTAAAAAAAGTGTTCTTGTGCACTGAAACTTGCAAAAAGTGTAATTCAACGTAATTATTTCGATATGAGCTTTGCACCAGTGAAAAGATTTGTTCAAGCGCAGACTTCTAGCCAGTCGTTTGCCGTTTAAAACGCGGAACTTTTCCAACTACACCTTTTAAATATATATATTTATATTTTCACCATTACTGTAATTTGGAAACTCCAGGAAAGAAAAGGCTTTTCTTCTTAAAATCTCTATGAAAAATTAGAAACATGTTTTCTTGAAATATTATTAAGCAATTGCAAATCAGATCCTTAGATTCCTCGAAATTCAGCCAAACGCCATTTCTTTCCAATGTGCTATTGCTCATCTTGCTTCACTGCAGAGTGTCCGCTGTGTATGATGGAATGGGTCCCGTTGGTCCATTAAAACGAGCAGCAAAATAATAATTGATTCAGATGAATGCGAGTATTTAAAGCGTTTCCTTGGTTTTTTTTCTTCCATCCGATTGAGTGTGTCTTGTGCGGTGTGGGTGTGCCCTCTCTGCTGTTCTCTCCCCTGCCCAACCTTCCTTACCCACATCATAATCCGGATATACCGTATCAGAGAAATCCTCTTTTGGCATCTTAGAGGCGGGGCGCTTTCATTGCGATGCGCGCGCTACTGCATATCTGCTCTCTGCTCTCCTTGGTCGTCCTTGCCTCCTCCTGCTTTCTCAACTCATGCCCCTACAGACGCTACGGAAGGAGTCTACGCTGCGCAAGTTGTGGTAGGTTCAAGATTCACTTTTTTTTTTTTTGAAAAATGCATTTCAAAAATATTCATATTTTTCAACAGCTCATTTTGAATGCTTTCCTTCATTTAACGTGTGTGATGTTGTGAGTACAGAGGACAAAAGTATTAATTCATATTCTGTTTCGCTAAAACAATATGTTGCAGTTTGTTTTTTTTTGTATAAAAACTCTTATTCTTTCGTTTAACTCAATCACCAGGAGTATACTGCTGCTTGTGGACTTTGTTTCCTGGATTAGCGTACAAAGTACCATAGAAATCAAAAGCTAATCGTCTTAAATTTTGAATAGACATTTGACTAAATGCACACCCACTCGCAAGATACACAAAAGGAAGACTTAGCCCAAGAATTGTCGTTGATCTTCGAAAGAGAAAGGCAATACTTGGAAACGAAACTTCACTCGAATCTCAGAAGTGTATTCGAACTTCATAAACGTTTCTTTAAAAAAACTGTTCCAAGATAATTATCAAGTGTAATTTCAGGGCCAAATCAGGCAGGTGTCTGTGTGATGGATGGAATGTGCTGCTCATCTGAGACTTGTTTCGCTTCCCCGGAATGCACTGTAACCTCAGTCTGTCCAGAAAGATTCTGCCGCCTGAGCCACGTAGGTTTTTCTGTTCTTCATACAATAAGAACAATTATAGACGGATTTTGCTCCAGGGTTTTGTATTACGAAAGGAAACTGCTGTAATACAGGTTGTTTGACTGCGTGGTCGTGTACAATGATTGTTTCAGAAACCTGTGAACCTAGCGCCATGTGTTTATGAAGCCCAGGTTCATCCGACCGCTTAGAGATACTGTCTTCTTCTTCTCCTTCTTCAACGAAACGTGTGTGATTCAGCGCGCATAAATCTGTGGTCGCCACTTGCTTTCGTTGAGGAGTAAACTGTTGTGAACATAGATGTCGATATTTATTTCACCCGGGCGCTTGAAGGACAACGATAATACGGAATTGTGGCAACGTCAAGAGCGACAACCAGCATAAAGCACTAAAATCGCAAAGTGGCAAAAGTGGCGGATCATGGTGACGAGAAAGCACCGTGCGGGTATGGCAGTACCGCTGAGCGCGATATGAAAAAGACTTCCGGAGGGAAGAGATCCGAATAAATTGAGCGACTATTTCGAAGCAGAAGGCACCAGGTCGGACTGCTGCAGCACCCACTGCCGCACCCGAGAGTCCGCCGGCTGGGGAGCAGTCGTCGATCGCTTCCGGCGTTCCTTGTCACGCGGGGGTTTTCGTTGTCGATCGTCCGGTACCGGCTTAGGAAGTGGAGATGAACTGGTAGATCTTCCTCTACATTTTAACTCTGCCGGTGGCCGATTGGGAGGTGGATTGTCAGGCAGTTTAGGAGGCTGGTTCTGGAAATACAAAATACACAACACGTTATGAACATTACAGGCAACTCATTTTTAAGTTCTAATTTATCACACTTTTTGTGATCTCCGTTTTAACTACTTAATGAAAACCATGAAAAGTTCATTTCAAAAGGCGAAGTGGATTAAAACCTTAATCCATGGCATTAATGTTTCGAATGTCTATTTTTCTGTAATCTGCATTGATGCTATTTTGAGTTGCAGCGACACACTTATTTATGAATAACGGGTGCTGACGCGGCAACCCCTTTCATGATTGAGATGGCTAAGTACACGCCAAATCCTCCAAATGTCATATCCACTGAGATATGGCAACATCATCTACTGATATATCTCAACATCATTACTTACAGGGTCAAACGCGGAAAGTTTTCCCTCCTCCAGCTGATCGAGAGACATCTGGCGATGTCGAACTCGGTCCGCGCGATCCTTCTGCTCCTTCTTTCTTCGGCGTTCGTTTCTCTTGGCTTCTCGGTCCAAAAGGAACTTCTGGTGGTCGATCTGTCTGGCGAGCCCATTTGCAAGACAAACAGAGAAGAGCTGAAAGAAACGTTATAATTCAGTCATAAATGATGTCTGGTTATTATAAACAACCATTTTCTTGGTCTGTCGTATTCTCTCAAGGGGTGAGCTAAAGAACAAGACGCTTTGTAACAAATGGTGTTATATTCATATAACACTATGAGGAAAACTTCACGTTTTACATCAATTAATTCTAAAAGGGCGCCAAGAAAGTTGTAGCTTACGCGCACACTAATCCCAACTACAGTAAGTTCACCTAAACTCTTCTCACTTATCCCAAAACGTTTTTCGCAAAGCTCCGACTTAAGTGGATGCGAGTACTCTAAAATCAAAGGAATGCTTCTTTCGAGCATCGGCGGTATTGGGATAATCGGTGCTTATCTACTTATACAGGCCCAACTCGGTTAGTCCTCTCAAGATGCCCTCGAAAACATGGAGAAGCAAGAAAACAAGTGTTGATCTGTAGTTCCCTGCGACTGACTCATTCACGTCATACATCCAACTCTTGCTTTGCCAAAGAAATGAACACGAACCACAGGAGCGATGATGACCAATACAATGGCTCCGATGTGAATTGCATGGCTTTCGAAGACAGTTCTCATGGGTTGCAGACATCCCCTGGTGTGTAGGTCATGCTCCAGTTCCTGTGGTCGTTTGCTCAACGCATTCTGCCAGCACTCCAAAGACCTCATGGCTGGCAGAAGAGGATTGGTAGATCCTGCCTTAAACTTCAAAAAACAATCTTGGTCGTTTTATTTTCTCTTACCGCTTCTGAGATCACAGATTTCCTACAGCAGGAGTACGGTACTCCACACTTTTCAGGATGTGGATTGCTTGTGGTGCAATTGAACTGATAACTGAGGTTCCAGTCTCGAAATCCTTGCGAAACCGAAGACACTCCGCAACATTCCAACTGAAAATAGACCGTCCGCAATTATGGGATTGACTTTGAGCTGTAGAAATCCTTGACGATTAGTTTGTTTTCCGGGGTGTCTACCTACTTCATGTAAGCGGGCACGAGTGGGCTTGTAATATTATTTCCTCTTAAGGATTGCAAAATATTGGGACTTTGATCAAAGGCCAGCCAAAGCTGCCTCACAAAACGTGATTATGATTTTCAAAACGAAAATTCAAGGGGAATTGGTATAAGTTAAACTAGCGAGAGAACAGAAATTCACAAATAAGGTGTAGATCATGAGTTTAAGGTTCTCGACTTAAAAGATAGGGCTGTTAGTGCCACTAAAATGGGTAAATGTTATTGAATAACTTACGTTTTCTTGTATGGCATCAACCAACTCCGCCAGGTTCCTATTGGTGTGATAGTTCTTGACGGCGTACAAAAGAAGGCTGTGAGCGGAGACCCCTTCTGTCGTATCAGAATAGAAGAGCATGAATGCTACTACAGTAAGAACTACGACAACGATGTAACATATAAAAATACAAACGCAAAACTGAAAATATGCGTTTGCACCTTCTTTAGTGTGATTCACTTACAGATTTCAATAAGAAAATGTTGTCCCTGAGAGCTCCGAGAAAGCCCATCATTGAAACAATGCAAATTGTGAAACCTTAAACAACAAATTTGAAACTATAGTCTCCGTCGTTTACCTATAATGGCAATAAGAATGGCTGGATTGAGAATGACATCAAGAAGTTTAACTTCGCCATATTCTTTGATAAATAGATATACACCGAGGGCCAAAACTGCGACACCGAAGAGCTGAAAAAAACCCATTTTATGAATCCCCTTCATCCAAATTGGATTTCTCCCTGCACCAGTTCTTCAAGTATTTCTCGCTCAGTTTTTTATGTTTGAGCTAGCCATCTTTCCAAACAAGGAAGATCATGTCCCGACAGCTCAAACATTGTATGACACATCCGTCGCGAAAACCAGATACTGCACCCCTTTGGACTTGCACTGAACGATCCCATATTTGACCCACAAACGGAGAAGTGCAAGCAGATTGAGCGGAAAAGACAATTTAGACATGTAATGGAGACTACGATTTGGCAAATGAGGCCGCAAGTGCTGTTGAATCTATAAGCAAGCCATGATTGGTTCAAAAAAAGATTGGGTTGCAGATTATTGTGTAAGATTTGCTGTTTATAATCTCCCAATCTTCACTGTTCACATTGGCGTGATTCCACCCAGCTGTCCCCCTCTCCCCATATGTTGATGCAATTCAACCCTAGCACGCAGGCCTTGTTGTTATGGTCCGAGGTCACAATAGCGTGCATATGCAAATGAGCCAAACAAGCGGCCCCCGCAACACTTGACGCAAGGCAAAAGAGATTAATCCTTCCTCCCCAAAACACTTGAAACCTAAATGGAAGCGGCAGCCCCCCATTGCAGTTTCGCGTAAAACTCGGTTATTCAAGCCGTGGTCAGCTGTATCTTCGGCGGAATGGGCGTCGCTCATGCAAACCCATGGCGGGATCCTTTGTCACAAGTTGGCTAGCGCCGCGGGAGGCCAGTTACGCCCGATGGCCTTCATTAACGGACTTCACCGTAAAAAAATAACATCCGCCAGATGGTCGGCGACCTTCGTTTCTATGACATTTCACTGTCCTCGCAAGAGATAAAGAAAGACAACTCACAAAGACTAGAAAGTTAAATAGGAAGATGGTCCATTTCAGACAGGAGGAGATTTCCTGCCGTGGCTTTCGCTTCTTGGAGCGCGGTCGCGCGTCGCCGGCGGTGGCCATCAGCAGACTTCGCTCCCGCTCCCCCACGCCGCTGAAAGAGAATGTTTATTCAATAAATTAGGAGAACGGTAGCTGAAAGAGAGATTATGGTACTAGCAATGCTGGTTCTATGTGAATTGACTGCAACAGCTGCAGAAGCAGGTGCGTAGGGTAAGAAGGCTTTCCTCCGAAGTCATTGCCCAGCTGTACGCAGAAAAAAACGTTTTTGAATCGGAGAAGTCAACGGAAATTAACGTTTTGCACTGACATAACGAGATGCCAAGTAAATTGTCTACATATAATACAATACTAGTTTTTTTTCCATGAATTTACAAATCCATACGGCTTTGTTGTTAAAATCAAATATGAATAAGTTAGATATGAAACTTGGTGTTCAGACGAAAGTTCAGAGGATTATTCCTGAGGAGATTATAAGGTTGTGCGCATGTCCCCTTGGCTCTAGTTGTAGTCCGCGTGGCCGTGCCATGGGAATATCGAGACGCCAATTGGGGAAATTAATTCCCGTGCGCATATTGGTGAGCGGATATTTAGCAAACAGGCGGCCGTGCCGTAAAGTAGTTCTAATAGACAAAGCGCAGAAGCATTCGATTACAGCCAACGCTGCTGCGACTGACACCCTGCGCAGTGATATCCATTAGACGGCTAGAAAACAAGCTGTTTCTCAAGACTTGGATGGTCGTCTGTGGATTTGTTGCGGGTCGACTGCTGGGTTATAGGTTACACTGGCGGGAGTATGACTCACAAATCAAGGAGTCGGTGTTAAGCGCGTTTCGGCACAGAAAAAATAGCGAACGCCTGCTCAAAAACGAGGAAATAAATTCTCGTTCTGAAGAAGAAAAACAATTTTAGATATTAAAAACAAGGTAACCTGATTGAAAAACTATACGAATTGTCACGTCAGGGATAATTAACGTTAAATATAAATCAGGATTCCATATAAAAAAAATTATTTGCTCAAAACCATTTTCCCCAACCTGTGGTCGCTCCAGTCGGACATGAAGTAGGACAGCGGTGGTGGCAGCGGCGGCGCGGCTCTCTCACTGCACCTTTGGCGCCTATTTCCGTTCAAACTCGCAATGTCCTCTCCGACCTACTGTCCTTCGCGGCTGGGCGGAATTTGGAAGCGGAATATATGCTCGACAGACCTCAAAGTGGCACTCGGATGCGGATGACACCCGGCTGGTAAACAAAAGACGGATATCCCAAGTCAAAGATTACGCCTGGGGTTCAAGGAAACAGAAAAGGCATGGTCGAACCGCCAACCGCCGCGAACCGTTCGAGTGGAAATCAATCCACCTCGCTTCTAATTGCCTCCACTTCGCTATTCACGCCGACGCGGGACCCATCAATGCGTAATTCTGTCATTAGTCTGACTAATGATGGTTCAAAGTGAATGCAAAAGTGCGAAACCTCGGTTTCTTCTGCGGTTGGTCAGTCGCGGTTGGTCTATTCAAACATCCTGCATTAGAAGGATATCGCTCTACTAATGTGTTGTCGTCGTGCATACTGGTTCTGGGCCGCTGCCTTCCGGACGTCAAATACCCACCTTTCAGGGTGGTTCCCTTTCGCCGCCGCGGAAGTGTGAAATTTGCGGGAACGTCCCTCGCAGATATGCATGAAGAGGCAGGAATACGCTAGAGCATGTCTACCCAAGCATACGCCTCGCTCGTTCCAGGAGGCAGATGGCGTTTGAGAGACACTTCCGAAACACGCACGCAATTCATCGTGGAAATCAAATGGTTTATCGATAAAATTGTTAAGCGAAACAGTTTGCAAATTATGATCAGTATTACATTTCTAATAGATAATTAGGTTTGTTATTATAGTTAAATTTAAAGCGGCCGGTTGGTAAAATACATTTTCTTGGGTTGGAATGTACTTTTACATTTTATTTGAGACAAGGTAAAACCAAGTGAAGGTTGTTGTTGATCGAAAATTCGCAAAGGCAATAACGACTGCATCGTCGGAAGAAAAACACCCTGAAAAAGCGGGGTCACGGTGTTTCTCCATGTAGTGTTGTTCGCGACGCGCTTTGTCAAGTTCAAATTAGCGTGGGTATCGACGGGAACAAGTTGCATAAAGACAGGGTTCACAAAGGAACGCTGGAGACAAGTGTTGCTCGGCGTCGCCTTTCAAATTTCGAGTGCCAGCCGTAGCCTCACTCTCCTAATAACTCGCTGCTTCAAAGGGATGTTTTCACTAAGGAGCGGAAGAGAAACGCGCAGACGGTAATGCAGCGGTGGATAATGACGGGTGACGAGCGGAGGTAGGAGCCGCGATGTCATAAACACGGCGCTCCGAGGAGGTCAGATATCCAGCGCCGAGTGGCCCGCATTTGGTTACCGTAAGTGTTAGCATACGTTACAGTCTTTGAACAATAAAAGGCATTATATGTGTGTCTAACTTTGTTAAAATTGAAATTTGGTGTCTATGATTGAAACCAGTAAATTTATGTGGCCAATTCAAGGCCGGCCTGAAGGTCGATGCGGGTGTAACTTAAAACATCGACTTTATAGCCTTCTTTAATTACAGGGCACGACCGACAAGGTGGTCGGGAGGGGTCATCACTGATTCCTTACTATAAGACCATTCAAAAGAAACAGACTGTTTTTCCTTTTAAAGTAATACGTAAAGTAATACATGACAGCAGTAGCGACTATTAAGAAACGGCTGTCTTAACAACCGTAGCGTAAGTTTGCAGAAGATCGTGTGTTTAGAAATCAAACGACGCATAGTCGGTGACTGCAGAGGTCATTTGTTGCCATGTTGTGCCAGCTGAGGGCGGGATTAGTGGTGCTCGGAATGGCATAGTATTTTGACAGTCGTGCACCTGTCCGTCGCCTAATTGGCACGCATGACGCCCGGAAACAAAGCGGCCGGTGCTCTCGATTGCTTATAGCTTGCGCGCGCCGGCTGCAAAAGTGGAAATAATGCGCATTCACCGTCGTTTGGCAGCGCCGAAAGTGACAGCAAAGCAAAGGGTGCTTGTGGGGCGGTGGATGAATGAAGGAAATTAGCAGCGACCATATTTTTCTCATTGGCGCCGGGAACCGGGTGTCGCGAGCGCAAAAAGCTCAGGATTAGTTCAATTCGCGTGACAACCGCGGCCCGTTAGCTCCTTCCGCTAAACGTGGATAAAAAGTGACAGGAGCAAGCACGTAAAATAAGTTCAGCAATCCAAAGATCATTATGTTTCTTTCGAGAACATGAAGTTCACTTTCGATTAAACGAAGTTCAACCTCTTCTCAGGCAATAACAAAATACTTAAGACACAAAATTTAACCTACGACTTTCAAGAAAGCCCATGTAACACGGCAAATTTATTTTTGAGGTAAACTGCTTTTTTAATTCTTTCACACAAACGAAATTCCATAATGTGTGAATTGTGATGAAAAGGAAGTAGTCTTTCACGCGATCTCCAAGTAGTAAAACACCAAAAATGAAAAACGTGAGAAAACAGCCGGCTGTCACATAATCTGATAAAAACATATAAATTGCGGTGTACAACGAAAGGCGGATCGTGTGATACGAAAGTACATGCTCGACATCAGGAACCGGTAACAATCTCAGCCAGAATGGGGTCAGGCAGACCGGCACAACCTGCCCACAATTTCGACATCACGCGCAGCACGAAAAAACTCGAAAAATCGCATGAAACCTTTGAGAATCAGAAACCATTGCCTTGATTTACAGGGAAGGAGTCGTAACAAAATAGTGGTTTCAGTTTTGTTATCGGGAACGGGTAGGAAAAGAAACAGTCTTAGCGGAAAACGGGCAATGAGGTCGGTTACTGGCCGCGCGGGGTCTTCCAAGGCTGTATTAACGGGCGGTCAGTGGCCCATTTTCGGCAGGAAAACAGGTGGTTGCAAGGCGGATTGAGAACGGCATACTGCGTAAAGAGTGAAAAGCGGCGGCAGAGTGCGTCTTTATCTGATGCAAGTGGAGAAGTCTTTGAAGAGGTCCGAGCGACCTTGCGGATGAGGAAAGTGACAGCTCGTCGCCGGATATGATAGCATCTTTGCGCGTAAGGGAAAAAAGGAAACACCAACTGGGAGGTCCTTCAAGTGCCATCTGAGCAACAAATGAATTATGCAGAGGGAAGTGCAACGCGTGAATGGATGGCGGATAAACCAATTATCAAGTGGGAGGAATTAGGAAGGGGAGAGCCTCGATTATGTCCCGATGTGGGCTGACAGATGGCACGAAGGTCGTCCGGTCAAAGGACCCGCACCAACGGTTTCTGACACAAGGGTGTGAGGATCAGTCATATCTGCATCTGTCTAGCAGATTTTATGTTTGAAAAAAATCGAAACACAAAGTGTGCTCAAAATTTCAGAGAGGGAGATAGAGAGAGAGAGAGGGAGGGATAGAGAAAGAAAGAGAGAGATAAGTGCTTTCATAATGCAAAACGTGTTTCGTGCAAAAAGGGGTTTGTTCTAGACGATATGGTGAACATGCCAAACATGAGCTCAAAAGGTTAGACAACTGTTTGTAGTTTAAAAAAATCTTGCCTATTTGAAATTCTGTTTCAAAACGTTCTCTATATATTCGCAAAAACCATAATACATGTTGAGAAATCTTGGTATTCTATTATTAAATCTTCAAAACACATGAATGAATGGAAGCAAAAATTGAGAGCACTGGGCACCTGTTGTGTGAGTGCTTATAAAAGCAACCATCATTGTTTACAGAATGGGAAGGTTTCACACAAGAAAAAAAAGCTATGAATAATATAAATAAAAGAGACAAAGTTTCTCGAGTTCCATTACTGTGAAAAGTACAATCTGAAATAGTTACGGAAACGGTTGCTTAAATCAACCAATTGGAATTAGACGTTTTTCTGCTGTCACATGTTCTTTTGTGGGATGCGCCAAAACTTCCAGTTTTTGCGCCGAGATATAACTGAGAGATCGCAATCTGAAAATTCATTGCTGCTTTTCGTAGCTAGGAAGCGACGCTTGGAGTATGTTTTCTCGTGAACTCCCAGACAACCTGTTCTTTTTGGTAAAAACATCGGGCGAAATCACGGTAGTTAAAAATACTGGGCCCTGCGACGTTGAAATGAAGGCCAATAAATGTCTGGCATGGCAAGGAGGGGATTTATTCGTAGGCTTGAGGGCCGGAACACGTCGCACGTTGATTGGGAAGTGCATGCGCCGTACAAACGGGCTTTATGTGAATCGAGGAAGCGACCGACGCGGTTCATAATGGAATCTGGGCGCGAAGGCCCTCTGCAATTAACGTCGCGATCGTACGAGCCAAGACAAGGCATGCCGCGCGAGAATTTCATGCTAATACGATTAGCGGACGCCATTGATATGACTAATTGCGGAGACGTCAAATGGAATCGATGGCAGTTGCGCCAGAACAAAGAATTGGAATGAAGTAAAGGTGGAGAAACGAAGACAAAGTTTGACAGTCTTCGGAAAGTTGAATAAACGTGAACAACCAAATACTGGCACAATGATAAAAAAGCCAAAATAGAAAATAACAGCCGACCAAAAGCTGAAAAAAGTTCTTGGAAGAATGAATGTTAATTTCTTTGCCTAGAACAGTTGCATAGAGAAATTCTTATTATGTAAAAGATCTGATGACAGAGTATTGTAAGCGACTGAGTTTCGTTTATAAAATGGAGACGCCCGCAAACTATAAAACCAATTGCATAAACATAACAATGGTTTGCAATAGATGGAATAGATGGCTGGGACTGCATTCATCTACAAATGATGACACACGAAAGTATGGTGTGCTTTCAAGCAAACTAAAAACCCCGCGAAACGGGAAAGCCCTGAGTGTGAAGCGTTACAATAACCAAGAGACTATCGAATGGCAAAGGAAGGTGTCTAAACAAAGACCTATTGTAGATGTGGCCTTTTTGACAAAGAACGGGCGCATGGGAACGAGGTAGCGCGCCAACAAGCGCTGAATCAGCACCGGAATACTCGCTGAAATTGTTCCAAGATCGAAAGCGGCGCCCGGTTCGCCAAGTGACCTGCCACGCGTGGCCGTTGCCTGTCCGGCAGAGGAACGAGGGCCTTACGGGTATCAGCAGACCAGAGCCGTTTCAACGTGTCCGGTTTTATCAGACTGCGCGGCGGGTGGACAACCGCCGCTTGTCTCTGGATTTTCCGTGTCACAATAGCAAACATTTTGCGTGAAGACGTCACAAACAAAGCGGTGCTTGCCCTTTCCGAAAAGGAGGTGCTAGGACCAGCGGCGAGACCGCCGGTGGGTGTAACAGAGACAAAAGGAGCCACCGGGACCAAATGGAGTGGACAAAGACTTATATTAATGACCTTAGGAAATTTAACCTTCTTTGTTTCAAATACGTTCAGCAAAAATGCTGATGGATTCAACAAATCCATTTACACAATTGCATAGGGTCTATGTCAAGCAAAAATTGCCTACTGAAATAAAGTGGGTTTTGCTTCAAAAATATAAGTAAATTGTCGGAAAATTCTTATGTATGGATAATAATAAGCATTTGTAATGTTTTTTTCCGGATATTTTTATCTTAAGATTCTCAACAGTGCTAAAAAGGTAAAAACTGAAGAAGTGGGCAATCGTACATAAAATGGCAGTTTTTCTGCGTGAACACTTGGGTATAAGTGACCGCAGTAGAAGACGGATAAATAATAGAAAGGTCGCCGCTCGGCGCTCCAACCAAGGCAAACATGGCCGGTGCACGCCCGTCCTCAGTGACCTCTGCTTAGCCAAGACACAACCCTAAGCTCCAGGGGTACACTGGGGAACAGATGGCAGAATTCAGAAAGGAAAAGTTGAGTAGGCAAATGCTTTGTTATAGGCATATTAAACTACGTCAGAGATAAATTAGGTGTTGGACTGAAATTAGGAAGATACGTTTTGATATGTAAAACGTTTTGACATCGTAATGAAACACAGCTTCTGCGTAAAACAGGGAGACTAAAACAATAAGTAAAACACAGCTTCAGTATTCTAATGTCAGATGTTCTGCGCGGTTTGCGCTAAAATGATTAAGAAAGGGGCATTGCAAGACCTTTGAATAGAGTTTAAAGAGCATAAATAGAAGTACAATACAATAGGCTTTTCTTATGCTTCACCTAAAATTTAAACACAGAAAACAAGTTTTTGGAGAACTCTAGATAAAACAGATGTGTTCGTTTGGTTAACTGTGAGAGTGTGCATTTATATCTTCTAGGTGTTTCTGGCATTTGAAAGTGAAGAAACATGGGTCTATCTTCTTTCGTGGTCCCACATCTCTATAGTTGACAAACAAAAGAGGACATCGGACGTAAGCATATGTTTGTTGTGCATCAATCACAACATTGTCTGGGAACGTCGCTACAAGATAAGACAACGGCAGCGGAGCCGGTTGTAATGTGTGATGGGACGAGACGGGATACATGAAGATCACAAAGGAGAAAGAGGTTGAGTGGTCGGCCGCGCAATAATATCCTCATGCGATCGCTATAGTCGACTGAGCGGGCCAAGGACCACCAAAAAAGGAGTGAAGAAAGAGAAACTAACCAGCTGCGCATGTGACGGCGGGAGAGAGTTGTGGTTATCTGTGATACGGCTGTCGCTGCGCGTTCGACAACAGTGACCCCTTTCCCACGCCGCCTGTTCTGACGAGTTTCCACGGATCAAAGCCGAGCCGCTGCCACGCGAACACATGAGAAGGTCGCCAGATGGTCGTCGACACAAGCTATTTTCGAACTGAATGGCTCCCGGTTTCCGGCTGACCACACATCGACTCTTGCTTCCATTTTTTGTAAAAAGAAACAATGGATTTCAATGACGTGCCACAATAATTTTATCTTGAAACAGTTAGACATTTACAATTAAAGTATTTTTTTTCTGGAGAAATGCAACAACATTTTTCCAAAAAATCATTTTTTTAAAGTTAAATGTTTATTCAAGAATTCTTTTGTTAAATGAAAAATTCCATTGTTAAACACAAGTTATCAAAATATACAACAAGACATTAGTTTTTTAAACTAAATGTTTTACAACCACTTATAAATGGAGAAATGCAATAGCATTTTACCAAAAATGCATTTTAAAATTTGTAAAAGAAACCGGAATAAGTAAAGTTTTAAAATAACGTTTTCACTACAGTTTTATATGGCTTGTTGCTCATGACCAATATACTTAGATAACCCGATAATGGTCATCCAAGACAATAAGAAAAAAGGTCTGTCGTGATTCGAAACCCCAATTTTAAAGGTAATTAATGTGAAAAACAATGCTTCTGTTTGCTGCAAACAAGTTATAAATTCACAGCAGAAACTGTGGGCACGTTTCTAAGTAAAAGAATTTACTATGCTATAAGGGGTTGTTGTTCTTGGTCAATATACTAACATTGAGAACCACTGCCAATCCTACGCTGTCACAAATCGATTCCGGTTCCACAAAATTGTATTGCTTCCGTTGTTTTAAGAAAAAGTTAGGAAGGATATAATGTTTCCAAAGTCCATAACGAATATGCCTTTATGTAGCTTGTTTTTAATGTATCGGACTGCAGTCGTGGCTCTGAATTTTGGAAAGCGGGCAGCTCCTGCGCCTTCTTTGCTTGTTATAAGTGGTATGTCTCTAATACATATTGAGAATTTGTTATCTCCGGAATTAACCCAATTTTGGCTAAACATTGAAGAAAACCTGATTTGTCAGATATTGAAAGATCAGTGTTGGCGTTAAAGTACGCTAAAGAATAGATGTGCTCAACCAGAAAACCAAAGGAATTTCAGTTACGAAGTTTTCTTGAATAAATAATTAGCGGTTAAGTACAAAGTGCGTTAAACTCAGTAGCCTGCTGAAGACAATATTCGAAGGACACCGCCCAGCTGAAGCTGGTTCGGTAATTAGGGCCGAAAACGCGAAGTGCGAGAGGTCGACGGACCAGTCCTGCATCAATCACGCTATTCCATTGCCTCGTTTTCAATTTTCGCATTCTTTGTTATCGAAAGTCATAGCTTTGGAGGAGCACTTTATTGTATTTTATGGAAACACGTTGAGAACAACTGTGGTGCCGTTAGTGGCTAGGAAAGAAATCAGTCTTGATAGAGACTTTGGAGTCATTTGCTCGGATTAGGGTAGATCGAGTGTTTGAGTATGTCGGGCACGCGATTAATCACTCGAAAAACGGACCCGCGCATATCCTTCCGTGTTTGTCCTTCACAAGAAGAATCGAGAACCGAAAAACACAAGGGGTAATTATTTGAACCGTCAAGGACAAACCGGCCGAAGGAGGATTCCCATTAGTGAAAGAGAAATCTGCTCTTGGTGAAACGAAAAATGGTAATTTCCTTAACCCAGGGAAAAAGAACTCCTAACTGTCGATGCATGAAGCCTGTCGGCCTCCGTTAAAATCCCATTAAGTTTGCAAACCAGTTCTAGGGATCATAAAAAAGAAGGTCGGCTAGGGCTTTGTGTCCAGCTTACAAAGTGTGATCGGTATTAACTTGTGCCAATGCACTCGGTATTTCTTTATGACACTTTCGACACTTTTGGTAAAATATCAGTACTGAACTGAGGGAACAATACTGTTTTGTTTTGCTTCATCAAACTACCAACAAAGAAAAACTTCAACGACATGTGGCTTCTGAAGGATAGGCTCTCAGAAGGTTAAGTTTCAAGTTTTTTAAGCCTGCTCTTGCAGCTTTTATTTAATGTGTCTGTGTCTGTGTCTGTGAAACAAAACATGTGTACGCGTGTCTAAAATTGTTCTTAAACAATTGGGACATGTCTATTTGTGAAGTTATTATGTTTTGATTACATGCGAATATTCCGGAATTGTTTATATTTTGTTTTGTCAATGTGCGATAGTTCCATCGGTGCAAAAAGCTTCATGACTTTCCCTTTGCGTGTGCGTCTTCATTCCTGCACCCACGTATCATACGTCAAACGAAAGGTCACTTAAATATTTATCTAGGATTTCTGATCCTTGTGTTAGGAGTGTTTCCGTCGCTCAAGATCCTTTCTTCTTATTTCATCCCTAATCTCCTCATCTGACATCTCCAAAATAGTTGGGTTGAAAGTAGGAACCGAAGATACTGTAAGCGGGGGAACTGGCCTTCCATTGAATGCAAATTGGCCAGGGCGCATTTCTTTCAACTACAATATTCCTGAAAGTTTTGTAGACGCAATATTTTACCTCAACGTTAGAAAGATAAGAAGACTGGAGCAAAATGTGGAAAAACTCCTCAACTTTTCGAGGTCTGCCACCTGTGATCATCCGTGTGCAGACTTCTATTGATGGGCCGTGGACAACAAAGAGAATGTTCCCTGAGACAGTCCTTTTGTGTGAAAATGACCGGCTAAACCTGTGGGATGCCTGCGAATAATTTCCCTGATAACCACATCTGATCGCCTGTAGAACTCGTCCAATGATTCCCCAGAAACCAGCTCATTCTCCTTCATGATGTATTGATTGTCCGACTGAATAGGGTATCCTAGAAACCGAGATCATTCGTTCACTTCTTATGGTCACACAAACCCAATTTGGCGAACTCGGCCGTTTTCATCCAACTGGGTCTGCCGTTCGGAGACCAAAACATCCATTCGAAAAGCCCTGGTTCCACAGCAAAGGTCAAGTTAGAGCCTGTAATGCTTGTGCACACAATATATATGTACAGTACCTGTTCCTTTGATAAAGCCTACTGCTGTCTGAACACATCGAAGGGCCGGCGAACAATAAATATGGTCAATCACTACATTTTTATCCTTGTAGGCTCGTCCTGAAAAGAGTTCTTCATCACAACTTTAATTATAGTCTAACCTGTAAGTTTTGCTTCTAAATATCCTATTTCCGTTAGAGGTGTGTCTGATGCAAATGCCTGCCATCCATCAGCTCTTTTGGGGACTGTTCTCGGAAGATTAATATCAAAAGGAGTATATCTAAAAGACTTCATAGTTTGAAAACCAAAGTTTATTACTTTCCGTTGGCGTCAAATGCAGTTTTCATGAATCCTGTTTGCTTATTTCCCATGAGAAAATCACACCTGAACCAAAAATTGCCGTTTTAATTTTAAAAAGGTTACCGTTCTCCATGTCGCATAAAGTAAAGTTTGCGTTCCTTCATTATCTAAAATAAAGTACGTATGAGTGGCTAAGGAAAGTTGAATTGAGCGAATGAAAGGGCAAAAACAGGGCGTAAAGAAAGAATGAGAGAGTTGTTAGATGTTTATCAAAGGAAATGTCCGAACCACGTGCCGACACCAACGGAAGGGAATTGTTCGGATGCACCCATATCGTGGTGTGTGTTCTTTTGATGGCTAACAGGAAAGGAAAAACGTCAGCGCCTTAGCTTATCATCAACGAGGGCGAATTAAACACACGGAACAGGCTGCATCATTGGAGAGCCTGTAGCGCGTAGCCTAGCGCAAATACTAATCAAACTGGGATTTTTCCTATATTCACATCTAGTTTATTCAATTAGAGCAGTAGGCAATTGTACAAATTGTTAAACGTGGGTTATATTGTAATTGTCTGGTGCACAATGGTTCCAAAAGAACCTGACATGTTTTGGGGTTTGACCGATTTTCAAGTCAACGAGTGCCTAAACATTTTGTAAGCAGTTAATTGGCAAAGTTGGTTATAATTTTTTCTGAAGGACTGAGACATTTCATTTAGTGCTGAATACATCATGGATCTTTTTCGTAGGGACAATGGAACTTTGGTAAACATATTTGGGAACTACAGGTTGCTACAATGTGTTATTTTAGCTCATTGCGTACCTATTGAATGGCAGTTAGAAAACCTTTCGGGGTTAGATAACAAAAAAAAGATTTCAAGGGAAACTGATCAGACAGAGAAACTATTTCTCTAGATGTTAAAAAGATAAAAAGGAAACGTGTTGTTTTACTTCGCTGACAGTTTGACCTGTGCATTCCCCAGTGGACATAAATGTTTAAATGCGGGAGACATGAAGGGAAGCAGGAAGAAGTGGGCGAGGACGGTTGAAGGGGATGAGCAAGTGATGAGTCATCTTTTGTGTGGAGACGTTTGAATAGAAACGCTTTTGTTGGCCATAGGTATGCGCCAATAACAGGTCTGGGGAAATATTTTCGACGGAACTTCTCAGAATCAAAAAGAGAAATAAACCAATATGACAAATTGATGACAAATTAGAAATAATTGAAATTCGGCGAAGCTAAAGGATGAGAGCTAACTATAAATCTATGCCGTCTATCGATTGCGCAGACAACGGATGCCAATGTCTGCATTCGCTAGAACGAGTTCCCTTTGCGAGAATCAAAAAGATCGTTCATGAATCAGCCCCAAATCTCGGAACTGATGCTCGTTGGTCATTTAGTTTGGTGAGGCGTAACACTTCTTTCACGCCATAAAAGACTAAAAACCTGACGGAAGAAATAACAGACCGGCGTAAACTGTTTTCGAGAAATGCGAGTAGGCTCGTTCCCACAGTGAACGTGAACTGATCGATTTTCGCGCAAGGTTTGTTTTGTGAGTCAGACCATCGCCAATTGTCACAAAACAATGAGGCGCTGTAATCCCCCTCCACTGGGTCTCGAGAGCCGGAAAGACTTGACCGCGCAGCAGTATAGGACAAAAGGAACGGACGCAGGCGACACTTTTTGGAACTTAGTCCACAGCAGACTTCACAGTTCTACCACATAGATCAGGTGCAACCGCTGTTTTAAGTTGACGATTGTTTTCTTAACCTGTCAAATTGTGTTAGAACTAAATTGTGTCATTAGACAACTTAAATAAAAACACAATTACATATAGTGTTAGATGTAGATGGTACAGTACTTTGAATTCTATTGTAGAATTCTGCCTGTGTTTTTCGCAATAAAACTTTAAAGTGATTTTTAGAAACTCATGTTGCATTAACTGATTGTTTCTTTGGTAGTTCGTAGTCCCCCTTTACTGTAAATTTTATTTAACTTCCACGATTAAAAGAAAAAGGCTTTCATGGCCCTGAATGTTTAACACTGTGTGACAAGGGTTTTAGTTGTCAATGTATTTACTTTGAAGCAGAATTTAGGTTTTAGATATTCCCTACCGAAAGGTTTTTACAGTTTTCCGCATCAAATTTTTATGGCAGAAAAAGTAAGCTCAAACATTATTTTGTTGTGATTTAATAAATGTAAGTCAGCTAGTAATTAAATAGTTAAATTTTATTAAACGAAGTTACTCGTAACAACAAAACGCGGAGATCAAGTTTGCCTATTGTGCGATTATTTCTGCCTCGAACTTAATTAGAAACTGCACAGCCATCTTCAGTACTCGGAAAGAATCAGCTGTAGATGTAGCTTCAGTGTACTTCTTCACAGGATCCCAACTGAAAGTGCAGGCTTAATGATAACCATTCAACAAAACTTACTCTGGTCCCATATTCAAAGTGGCCGTCTCTCCCAGAACCAGCAAACGTTCCACAAGGGGAATCAGCATCACGCAATCAGCAATTTTCTCACAAGTGAAAGATTTCTGGAAATATAAATAAATTAAATTATAAGTCTGAATGGGTTTAAAACATTTTTAAGTGATTTACCTTTCTGCGGAGGCTCTCATCGACTTCCTGAAGCATCATTTGTCCAAAGTCCGAAAAGTTGAGCTGAGAAAGTACAATTTGCGTTCCGATTAGAATGTCTTCAAAGGAAGACGCTGCCTTCGGATGAGACTTCAGAATCGTCAAACCAACGAGGCAGAGCCAATGTCCAAGGCTTGTGGTTGGCACGGAGAGAAGAGACTTCTGCAAAGAACCCCATTCTGAATCATGTTGCTAAATACCTGTCCGCGAGATTGTAGCGAAAAAAGAGTTTGGCTAGGTGTGCACAGTTCCTTTGCATCAGCGCATTTCAAAAGTTCAACAAACGTCTTCATGACGAGATCGATGTGACCCGCCTAAAATTAATGGAAAATATAAAATTAGAATGTGGAAATACCTCTAGGTGACTGGCCAACATAATCACCAGAAACTGGGCGTCATTTGTCTCCTTCCATTTTTCTTCGCACACACCGATGGCTTTGTCGTACCTCGAAGTAAGGTAGTACCCAAGGGCAACCCAACGGTAGAATTCAGAACGCCCTGAAAACAAGAGTAAATAGGGTGTTAAAAGATTGACTCACCAATAACATCAAGAATTGGATCGACATCCTTTGACAACGGCAGAAACTTATCGCAGAAATCGCACAAGTTGAGGAAAACATCACTGAAATGCCCCTAAATACTTTAAGTTTTACTCAATAAAAAATAAGCATACCTCGTCAATAACTACTTTGTTTTTCGAGTTGTTACTGTTACACATGGGTGTAATGAACGAAGAACCCACGGGTAGAAGGAAATTGTCTGAAGGATGAAATGAATTCACAAGATTAAAATTGGAGTAAACCTGTTTTCCACGAAGGAAGACGAAGCTTCAGCACAGCCAAGAGGTAGCTAACGGCTGGTCGATGAGGAGGAGTCCAACTGGACGACAACGCAGGAATTACTGTTTTCACAAGGGACTTGGATGAAGTTCTAAAGCAAGGCTTCTGGACAGAAAATGGGATAAACGTACGTGAGTGGGAAGAAATCCGCTCCTAGTTTCAGTAAAACCTGGTGGAAGAACCGATAGTTGTAATTCATGAATGTGTGGGCATTGGCTTCGCAAACATTTCTGTTTTCGGGACTGAAATATAAAAATTCAAAGGTTAGTTTCGTTAGAATACCTGTCATCCTCCCCAGATTTGTGGCATTCTCTGAATCCAGAGTGAAGGATAGCGTCACAGGCAAGGAAGATTTGATCAGGCTTGAGTTCAGCAAATTGAGACTTAAGGATTGAAGTTCCTAGGTTGTCTAAATAAAAATGATAAAGGTTTGAAAAAATGAGGAAACTCACGCAATCCACGACAGGGCGCTCCACCGTTTTCCAGAAACTCCAGAATTCGCATTTGCAGTGCAACGACAGGAACTGCTTCCTCTTTAGTCTATAATCATGAAAAATAGTTAAACTCAAATGAAAATTTACCAATGGACGGATGATGGCATCAGTGACCAACGCCAGAAGGGTCATCCAGAGCTCACACGTGAGTTCCGGATGCTCTTTTATCACTGGCAAGAAGAGGTTCACACGGTCTTCCCACTCGTATGCCATAAGCATATCTAAAACAGAAATAAACAAAATAAACAAGAATTAAGTTACTTCTAAACTCGCGAACTCCTTCAACCCCTTGTCTAAGAAACTCCTCTGTCATGTAGTGGAGTACACGCCTGACGAATTTCTTGTGTTCCTTTTTCCTAAACAAAAAAGAAATGAAGGTAAAAATTAAGTTTTTTTTAAATTTCAAAAACTCACACTTCGTTGAAGAAAATGAGAGCCTCATCCTCTGTAGTGTGGCGCAGCTTCATGTGAAGTTCAAGGCACTAAAAACGATAGATAGAATTTTAAAAAAATTAAATGAAAAAAGTTTGCTTACCAATAAATCCTCCTCAGGGATGTCTCTTCTGATGCATTTGATAAGCGCCATTTTCACGCGAGCGTCTTCCACTGCCTCACAGCTCAGAACTTTGCGAACGATTTCTAAAAATCGAAACTCTGTTGGTTTTTAAAATCATTAAAAATTTTAATTTAAAAAATATTTACCTTCCTTTGTACCTTCCCATTCACTAGGCTCATCCCACTCCTCGTATCTACGCTTCCTGGATGTCAAATAACTCATTCCCTACAAAAATAATAATAGAAATCTTTGACAAGTTCTTCAAAATAAAGCAAACAGATAAACCTTGTTTGAATATAACTGCCAAGAAAATGCACAAGTGCTTTAGTACGTAACCAGACTACCGTAATCGATTTTTATATAAAAGCCAGTTGTTTCCGATGTGTTGGAAGAGAAAGCCACATTACTATGAAAAGCGAAAATTCTAATCGATTTTCAATAAATTGACAGGGAGTAAAAAATTCAATTAAAAATGCCTTGTTTATACAATCAATAACATTAGTTCTAGGTCAACTGCAGACTTTTCCAGCTAAGTAAAAACTGAATGATTTGCTTTCTTTTGGTTTCGCAACTCTTTTTTGATTATGAAGGGTAAATAACAACAATAATAATGAATAGTGATTATTTATTAACCCGAAAACATCACAACAAATATTATTTAAGGTACTTTGAAACCGTATTACAACCAGTTGAAGTAGAACAGGTTACCATAACTCCCATGGCGGCTTGCTTGGGATGTCTCGTAGTGTTGTAAGGGTGTGGTTCAAAGGGATCGTAATTTCAATGTCTCGTTTCTTGTACAGCATGTGCTCCCGGAACCGCCTTCTGAAAAGAGATAAATATGTAACTTACTTTAAACGAAAATATATAAAAATCTTGAGTTTAGTGAGCCATGCAGCTTTCAACCAAAACTGAATATTGAGTGAAATTGCATGTTTTGGCTCCATTGTCCTTACATTTCAAAGATAGCCAAAAGTAGGGCTTAGCGTTGAAAAGCGTTCTAGTGAAATAATCTAATATTCGGGTGCATTTTCCAAATTTGCCGAATTAGACTTCGCCCTATGAATATGTAAAAAGGCCCTTCTAAAGTTGCATCTACCTATTGAATGGAAAGTTGGATCATTCTTCTATGAAGGCAATACAATCTAAGGAGGCTTACCCAGAAGCTCCAGTGACGAATCCTGCAGGGATCCCAGCTCGTCTTTCCGTCGTGTCAGATATCATGTCGACGAACTCATCTGTGCCTTTGCTGGAGTCAGTCACCAAAGCTATCAAGGCACCGGCTGCTTCCGCATTCAGGATTTTATCCACAAACGAACAGTCCCTGAATTTAACAACCTATTTTAAAAAAATCAAAAGTAACCTACCCTCTCTCCATTAGAACAATGTCGTTCCAGTTGAGCTTGTTCTTCAGGGGTTCACAGCCGTTTGCAGGATACGCGTATACCAAATTAGCCTTCTGGAAGAAAGTGTAAAACAAAGTTGAATATAAGTTGTACCTTATAAGGGAAGGAAGGAAAAGCTGATCCTACACTGCTGGAAGGCTGCATCTGGTAGGTGAAGGAGAGTTCTTTCGGACTGGTTACATAGAAGAAAAGGGGATCATCCGCTACATCCTCTGTAAGAAAGTTTTCGAATTCTCTATTGCTAACCTGATTTTACAAGTGAAAAGACGCAGCTAAAAAGAATAAGAAGAGGTGTCATAACAACATTGAATCCAATGAAGGAAAACTGTGCCGATTGTTCAAGGCCAAGCGGTACGCATTATTGCGTCCGGTGAGCCACGTACGTTTGCGGAAAATTGGTATTACCTTTGTTTATAAAGTTATTAATTATGCGAATTTTTTATCAAAGGGAATTAATTTTAAAATGCATTTAGTGAATTTTACAACTGAATAAAAATAAGTTTACTTCATAAAATAATCTGGTAACTCTGTTTTTAAACCGGAGCTGGAACTAGCAGCTGCCTACCACACAGTCCTTTAAAGAGCGGGCAAATTGTTTTGAACGCAGCGGACTCTCCCGCGCATTACGAATACGAAAAACATAGCACTCCCTGTCACCGAGAACGCCTAATTCTGCCACAACATTCTCTCTGAAGATTTCTTAGCCCAACTATACATTTTCTGTTGCAATTTTTATGCGATACAAACCTCGGCGACAAACATTCCACCATAAAAACCCTAACAGTAAAAGCGAAAAAACCTTAAATCGGCAACGAAAGCCAATTCGCATTTTGAATATTTTGAAGTAACATTTTCGCTGTTTCTATCTAAACAAATTTACACTTGTTTGCAACTAGGCTAAGCTAAAATGAGCCAAATCCCGTTTTATTCTGCCTATGAACACGATAGAGAATTATTTTTGAATGGTGTAAT
The DNA here is from genome assembly GCA_022343465.1 of Oscheius sp. G VE-2021. NCBI lineage: Eukaryota > Metazoa > Nematoda > Chromadorea > Rhabditida > Rhabditidae > Oscheius > Oscheius sp. G VE-2021. Next base: position 100,269 of record JAJQXH010000012.1, read on the forward strand.
TCAAGGGTGTATAATCGCAAAACGTGCAATTCTAAGTTAGCACTCTTTTGTGTGAAGTTGTAACTCGAAACCGCTAGGTACCGTCACTTCACTTTCGAATTCACGCAGGCATTTTCAAACTGATGTTCGTAAACATGCAAGTGTTTACGACCTGTTTGTTGCAAAACGTTCCCCCAAAAGTTATTCTCGATGTAAGCATGCACTTGGCCCAATTCTCATAATAGATTTCCGATTTGACAAATGAAAAATGCGTTTTGTGCCATCTGTTGTAAAACGCTCAGGTGAGCCTCCTGCTTCGACCACACATAATGATTATCCGGCAGCTGTTGGCCCGGTGTCTGTTACAGTAACATTTGCCGCAAAGGGTAATACATTGACCTAATTCCAGAGGAGGACGCTAAATCAGTCAGCCAAAAAGCTATGTGACAAGCGGTCGCTTCGCTTTCGGCTTTTGGCTTTCGTTTACGACGTTCATTCTAACCATTTCTCCTCCTTTCTCCTCCTTTGTTTGTCCATTGCCCCTTTAGACTTTCAATACATTTAATATACAATGACGTGAACGTTTTCAGGTAGTTTTAGTAGGTATCAATCGTAGTAGGTACAAGAGGGAGAACATGGTCAAGCCATTCACTGCATCCGACACTCCGTGGCAGAAAAAAGTGACACCATCCGAATAATTCTCATAAAACCATTTGTCTTAGGTAAGAGGACGGAAATCCGACAGGTTCGATCAGCAACCGTCAACCCATGGAGCCTCATCATCGGATGTTCGTTTTTTTTTTGAAAACTTGTTATTATCAAACGGTATTCCTTTTTATCTAATTTTTCAGAGATCTCCTTTGAGGAACATCCAACCCATTTCTCCTACTAGGCAGGTCAAGACGCCTCACGAAACAGAAGATAAGGGAATCAGGCGTTCTCCTAGAAATTCTCCGCAAAAGGTAGAAACTAAAACATTTTTTGCAATACTTTGTTTTCTTTAGGGTGATGATGGTGCCAACAAATTGGCTAAGGAAATCGAAGTAGTCACTATTGACGATGACAAACCGAAAAAGAAAGCTCCATGGAAATCGGTAAGAGAAGTTTGAAAGGTTTTATATCTGTTTTTTTAGAATGAGGGAGTACGGGTAGACATCAAAGAACTTACACAGATGAAGCTCCACTCGTATTTCACATCTAATCCCAGAAAGTCGGGCACGGTTAGATTTGTTTTTCTAAACAATTTTTCAACTTTTTTAGGCTAGTGTTAACGGCACTCCAGAAATAAAGCCGAGCCCATCGAGTAGTGAGCCATTGAGGAGATCTCCCAGAAAATCACCAAAGACTGTCATTGAAATGCTGGAAAACACTCTGTCTCAGCCGCGCATTCAAACGGTAAGAATTGTTATTTATCTTTATTAAAACATGTTATTGGTAGAAACATTTCGTTTTCTTTTTCAGCAGCCGATTCTTGAGCCCGCGGAACCAGCGATAGAGCAGCCACCAGTAGAAGAAGCCATCCAAGTCCTGAGAAGATCTCCAAGGAAGACTCAGCAAATGGTAACATTCATATTTACTCTATAGTCATCTTTTTTTCGCAGGACAGTGAAGAGATGAACAATGAGGCCATGGATCTCCAGGAAGATTTTCATGAAGATGTTCCAGAACCAAGAAGATCTCCCAGAAAGCAATGTGTGGCTGAGGTGATAACTAATCTGTCTTTTTTATTTGAATGTTTTTTTTAGGAAAATGAACCTATGGAAACAGATGACACAGGCAATCTGCAAGAAAGAGCTTCGAAACGTAGAAGGTTCCCTGCCACATCTCTCACTGGACATGTAATTTATTAACAATACGCTTAATGTTTTACTTTTTAGGCCAAAGAAGGCTTGTCTCCTCCGATGAAGCAGAAGAATGCTCCAACAACGAAGACATCCAAATCGGTAGTTTTGTTGAAAGGATTTTTTTACTTTTTTTTTTCAGAGAAACGAAGAAGACTCTAGGCCTCAGCAAATGATACAGGTCAAAGCGCCAACTACCACAGTTAGAAGATCGCTGAGAAGAGCTCCCGCTCAGACTGTAAGAAAACACGCTTTTCTTATTAACTCACTTTTTTAGAATGATACAGCCGACGCACCTCCAAAAAATCCAACCGTGGGAGAGCTCATAGACATCCCTAAATTCATTGATAACGCAACAGTAAGTCTTTTCAAAAGCAAATCATTCTAATTTCCATTTTCAAGTTTTATTCACATTTATATTTTATAGGCAAGCGGTGAAGCATTATACCAGCTGCTCCGTAGGAAAAAAGAAGCACGAAACGACTCCTCCCTCATCACTCCTGAACAGTTGGTAAGTTTGTTGTCATTAATTTCTTTTTAAAATTATATTAATTTCTGCAACTCATTTATGGAGATAAGAAAGGACCTTTCGAGTAAAACTGTAAATTTTGTTGAAAGTTTCAAAATAGGCAAACAAAACAAAAACAAACAAAAAGAAGAATATAGCAAATATTTTATAACGATTTTGTGTTTAGAAAGAAGCCATGGAAAAGATCAGCGAAGAGATGAACAGACAAAAACTTGAGGAGCAAAGTACATTGGTAAGTTTCCTACCGTGCAACGGTCGAAACTGGAAACTAACACTTTTGTGGAATCAGTTGTGATGTTGAAAGTTTCAGTCCGGGGATGACACACCTACTAGTGGCAGCTCGTTCAACAAGGAGTCTACAGTTGATGTAATTTTTGATAGTTTCAATAATAAATTAAATTTTTCAGACCACTTCCTCCAGAGAGGTTTCGATCAGAGATACCGCAAAAGTAAGTGATACTATTAGCACCGCTATAGTAAAATTTTCAGGACATTTACTCAGTCGAAAAAGTGCAGGATTATCTACGTGATATATTAGATACTACAGGTTGTTACAAATATTTTATCCTTTAAAATCTTTGCTTTTAGAAGTAACATCCATCAAGCAGTATCTGTACTCCTTCCTTGAACTTGAGAAAAAATCGCTTCCTCCCTATAAAGCGGAAATTCATGTTTTTCGTTCCGACGACAATAAGCATGACTGCCTGGAGGCTTTCCAGGTAGCCCGCGGAAATACGATTATACATGAAAAAGGAAAACTCATCCACAGGTTGCATTTACTTCATTCTGTATCTTTATCATTCACGTTTCAGAGATATCTCCTGTGGTCTTGAGGCTAATCCCGTCAAAGTTTTCGACAGCAGTGGATCGAGGGGTAACATTGCCCACGAAGAGTACAAATACGTTCTGGAAAACGACGACAGTGTGGTGAAACCTTGCGCATCGCCTGAATTATTCCAGGTAACCTTAACATAGACATTAAGATTTACTGTGTTTAGTTGTCATGCGACTGTACCGATGGCTGTGGTCTCTCATGCAAATGCGCACATGCTTCCGTCAAGTATGGTCAGACCTTCATGGTGGTAAGTTATTCCTAGAAAGTCAAGCCTCTCAAAAAAGCCGCCACGCTGAATTTTCAATTGCATTCTATTCCAATGTAATTCTATATTTTCAGCAAAAGAGATACTTGATAACGAATGAGCTGACCGACTGCTGGAGCAGTGCTTGCTTTGCCTGTGGACCAGCTTGCGGGTGCAAAGGCAACTGCAGCAATGCTGCTCCGGAATCTGCGACAAACCCTCACTTGGAACTCTTCCGCCACGACAAGAGGATGGGAATGGGAGTGAGGACCACTAAGGCAATGTTACCTGGTATGTAAACCACTTTTGCATTATTGATTAGGATTTAGGCGAGTTACTCTTTGAATTCACCGGAGAATTGAAATATGAGAACGGAGGTGACGTGAACAAGGATTATGCATGGAAACTGTATGATCCGGTTGATGAACTCGACCAAATTGGCTATCAGAACGTCCTTGCCGGAGTCTATGGCTACGAGCCAAACCAGTCGAAAGTGGATGAAGAAAAGAAAAAAGAGTATAAGAAAGCGGCAAAAAAGAATAAACGCAGAAAGAAGGGCTCTAAGCATTCTAAAGCAGACCAAGAAAGTGACAGTTCTGATGAGACATCATCGACTTTCTCTATTCTGGAGAAGAACCCAAGGACCTACCCTAAAGGAGGCTATTGGGACCCAGCCGTAGAAGATAAAAGGAACAAGAAACAGGCAGAAATCAAAGCCAAGGAAAAGGAGAAGGAGCAAAAAGAAGCAGAGCCCGTTGAATCTACCTCTGACAACAACGAAGAAGAAGCGGACGATGAGTATGAAGATGAGGAACAGGAGGAGGAGCAGGTTGCACAAACCGCAAACACTCAAATCAAGAGCAGAAAACCAAAGGTTAGTGTGCAAAAGTAAATATATCCCTTTAAATAAACTTTTTAGCGCGATCCTCTTCCACAGATGGGTGACAAACGAATATACATCGATCCCTTCAAAAAAGGAAATATTGGCCGTTTTGTGTCTCACGCTGAGTTCCCAAATGCAACTCCTGTGCGGTAAAATACTGTATTTTCTAAATTAAAGAATTATTTTTAGAGTCTTCCAGAACGATTTGCGAATTGAGAAGGGTCGCTTAGTTTTCATTTGTGCCCGTGCCATTCCTGCCGGGGCTGAAGTAAGTGCAATACTTTTAATTATATGTTCTGTTAATTTAAGGTCTTCGTGGATTATGGGTCTGATTACAAGGGATTCGTCAGATGCCTTTGCGGCAGTATCGCCTGCGTTGACGCCCAAGAAATTCTCAGAACTTCAGGCGAACATAAGGTTTGTTGACTCAAAAACTATAAATAAAAATTTAGGCTTACTGGATTCTTTACTACCATCTTAAAGAATGTCGAAAGCGCATGGAGGCAACCCTTGAAAAGTTCGTCATTTTACAACGTTTAACTTGAACCTAATTTAGAATTACGGTAACTGATGAAGAAGCCAGGGATTTGATAATGAAGTGCACTGCACTCAATACCCATGAGCGATACTCGAATGATCCCAGCTTCCCAACATTGATTCGTTATCACAATCGCATCGGGTAATATTACTCATTCTACTGAAATTTTAAAATTGTTTTTTTTTCAGAACCAAGGATACCGGTAATGTCGATCTTGAGATGGATACGGATGCCTACGAGTGAGTAAAACCTATTACACCACTGTCAGGGTTCAACCGAAAGGGCCAACTGACGACTAGACTAGATTTTAGTTTAGGAAAAACCGAAACTTCTATTCAACAGTGTCTCAAACATGGAAATGTTGCATTTTAAAACAAACTTTTAACATTTTTTTGCATTTAAACTGTAATTTAGCCCCTATTGTTCCTACTGAATACAGTGAGTGAACTCATGTGAAGCTTTGGAAACCCTTTATATGTTTATAGTTTATATTTTGTGAAGGGAAACTTGGCGCTTACATAGGAACAAAAATCTTCTCGCCAGCTTTAAATGATTTTTTTTTCAGGAGCGAACTGGAACGTGAACAAAAGAAGATTGATGGAGACACTGACGACGAGAGCATCGCCGATGACTGAAAAGACAAATTCCAGCCGGTGATACCGCTGTAGTTTAGTTTTTGTTTATTTTATTTTATTTAAGAACTTGTTCAAATTAGGGAAAGCTTTACCGACAGTCTTTCGTTTCGTTTTCTTTGTAGAACAATTGGTTTCTAATAAATTGGCTTGTTAATTACTTTGTGGAAAGAAAAAAGTATGTGTCTTGGCACGACTTAGGATCGTTTCGAAATGTCTGTTGTTAGATTTCATTCCACATGTTCAAAGACTTAGCCCCATAAGGAAAGAACGAACTAATCAACCATAACTGTATCTTTATTGACGAAATCAACAATTTCTTAACACAACTGATCTAGATCAAAATGGACCTGGTGCCCACTTCCTCGTAGCAGTTGTCCAGCTGGTCCAGCTGAATTTCAATGGAGTCATGAGAGACAATCGAAGTGGCATCAAGGTCGAAGTCGTCGTCTTCATTGTGAAAGCACTCCCTCAGAGTCTTGTAGCACATCAGACAGATGAAGCACCCAATCATGGAAGTCAGAACCGCGATGAGGACAACGAAGCAGGTCGCGAAAATGTACACGCAGTAGTTGACAGGAACTGAAATGTAGCTGATATTTATCATTTGGACGCGCACCCTGATCATTGCAGTGGAATCCGGCGCACGTGAGATAGAAGGCGTCATGGTTCACGTAGTACTCCTTGCCCTGGTCACAGTAGCGAAGAGATCCTTAAAACAAAAATAAGTGAAAAGGAGAAACTTAGAAACTTGCCGAGGTATGTGTTCGTTTCGTTCTTGTTGTAGAAGTCCGCTGAGAGACAGGCTCCTCGGCATCCAAGGTAAAGAGCGGGCTCGGTCGATGTGCAGTTTGGAATAGAGTCCGGGAACATCACGATGACAGACTCCACAAGACCTGCGATGGTCTCATCTTCTGAAGTCTGCAAATAGAGTTTAGAAAGAATTGTGTGGAAAGCCCCTACGAAGATCGGTTCATCGATGCAGACACGGCAAATACTTGCATGCGCTGTGGAAATAACCACCAGCAAGAAGATCCAAAGGATCTTCATCCTAAAAATTGCAATTGCACGTAATTGAGCGTAAGAAGTTAGGCTCTTAAGAGTAACAGTCGTAAAAGAGAGCTGTAAAGACGGTAATCGACCAGCTGCGGCCCAAAGAAGACTGGCGGCGCGCGCCCACAGCCGAACCGTCCAGCTGACGCATAAGGTCTCGTGGCTCACTTTGTCGAAAACAAGGGATGGCGGGAAATCTTCAGATAGTCGTCAACATGGAAAAAAGGGGTGGTTCTGTTTTCGGTTTTCAACATTAACTTTACAATTGTCAAGGAATAATACTTTTAATGCAAAGCCAGTAAATCTTAACAGATTATTGATGAATAGTTTAATAAAGCATCAAATACGGTATAACAACAAACAAATAAGTTTCACAAAAAGTATGTCGCCAATATGAGAATGTGCTGATAGGAGAGAGTGCAATTCAGCCCACGAGAGCAGCAGTCATCACAAGAGCATTTAGTACAGGGATGAAAGCAGCGGAGTTCACAGGCGGCACTAAAATGGATTGATTGTTCTATTCTTGCTTCCGATACTCACCGAATTCGGTGCATTTTGTATCGTAACATGTGCTAACGGTCAGAAATTTGTTCTCAAATCCTTCGCTGAAGTATTCGACTGCCATGTAGCCACATTGGCGAACGGATCCTTAAAGAATGTTTCTACAGGAAAAGAAGTACCCTACCCAAGTATTGATCGTTCTCCGAAATGTCAAATGAAATGCAATAGCAGTTGGTGGGGCAAGGGACGTAGTGAAGCGGGGCTGTGTGACAGTCAAAGTCATAAAGGGTCAAAGGATCCTCCGCCTCCTCCGCAGTCAGCAATGCGCCTTCAGTCACCTTTATGATTTTAATAAAAAACGCAAAGTGGGAGTCACTCGAATTCTAAACAAAGTTTTGTTTATAAATCAAGAATTATATCTTACTTCGAGTGCATGATCAATGCATGACCTGCACTGTATTGCGCCCTTGTCGTCCTTGAGGTAGATAGCCGAGGCAGAGGCTATGAGAGCGAGGAAGCACGTAGTTTGAAACAACTTCATTCAAAAAAATAATTTGAAGTGCATCATTGAATAAATCAATAATGATCTTATATTAAACAAACTATTAGGAGGCCAAGGACATTGTCAAGTGACGGCAAATACAACTTGGGTTAATACTTTTGCCGTATAAATCATTTTGAAGAGCTTGGACAATTTACAGTTATCTCAGACTCGCTAATTTCTTTGAAAGCATAAAAAACATTATGCAAAAGTTGCTTTATGACTTACGAACAGATAAAGACAGAAAACGAAATCATGGCGTTGTGGAGTTCGCCAGTTTGTGTCGCAAGAGTGTTCGTAGGGACGCTGAGAGGTAAACGTACCTTACATACCTCCGCGTCCATTTCTCGTGGCGCGAAATGCGCTGATATTCAAATTTGACTTTGCATCGATTGGAGTGACCTAACAGGGATAACTGTGGTCATCAGAATTAGAAAATTACGGAGTTAGAATATTGTTTTTTCTTCTAGGTTATTTTAGTGGAACACTTAAAAAACTTAGAAAGAAAAACAATATTCTAACTCCGTGTATACATATACCGGCTTTAATAACGTAATTTTTAAAAAAAACGTTTGATAAGCAACTATAGCAACTTTTGTAACTTATGCCACTGGCCTTAAGAGGTTTTTCTCGATGGTTACTGACATGCTTCCTCAATCTACGATTCAGTAAATTAAAAAATAACTTTAATTAAAACAATTAAAGAAATGTTTATTTCTTAAACGCTACAAATGCATCGAGAGAGTGTCTACCCGGCTTTGGGATAGGGCAACCCGAGAGCACTAAGTAAAGAGATCATAGGAGCAAAAATAGAACAAATAAAATTGCAAAGTAGATGAAGACACTTGAATCACTCGGACTTCAACGTCCGTTAAACCCGGGTATGACACGGGACATGGGATATGCAAGGGCAAGGCTAAGAAGAAATCACTCCTCCACAATCACGTCTTGTGGCTCCAGCATCACAAGCCTCGTGGCTACTTCGTTGTTGTTCTCATACTCGGAAGATCTTGTTGCGGACTTCGGACGTTCTACCAATTCAGCTGCTGCACAATAGCGAGATGAGCTAAAATAGTCATTGGTCGTAGCTAAAGAATGCTTTTTGGAGAAAGTAACTATTTGCAGGCACGAATCATTCGGTTAGAAAGAGTGCCTAGTATAACCTGTGGTGTACTAAATCATTTAGTACGTGTGTGTCATCTTGTCTACTGTGTAAGCTAACCTTTTTTTAACTGACCTCTCCTTATCAGTGTATTTGGCTGAAACAACTAAAGATTTCATAGGATCTACTAGAAATGAAAACTTCATTTCACGTAGTATTCTTGATCCACAAACAGAGCATTGGTTTTGGAACCAAAATTTGCCTTATTGGATTAGCCGGAAAATGGAATTCTGAGGAAATGTGTACAGTAAAGTTTCGTGAGAAAAACATATTTGAATGTTTTGGTACATTTCAATAGTATAGGTTTGCTTTGATTGGTCTGCCAGGTATCACTTATTAACTTACACAGATTTGTTGAGATCCTGATGTTGTTCACAGTGGAAGATTTTCACAATGATCTTCTTGAATGCCCTGCGGAAGTCTCGGTTGAAAATGCTATAGATCAAAGGATTGGCGGCAGAATTAGCATAACCAAGCCATGTAACCGCCTAAACCATGTTTTTCCACATACTTAAAGTTTCTACCAGGATGACAGTTCCATCCACTCTTTCCGGCACCCAGGAACGCAGGATGTTAACAAGGAAAAAGGGCAGCCAGCAAACGAGAAAAGTACCCATAATAACACCGAGTGTAAGCCTGAGTTAATCGGTTCCTGATTGTTGTGTGTTCCTTTACCGCGCTTTTTGATCACTGATGTTGTTCCTGTTGTTATTGTTGTTTCTCACTCTTTCAGATGACTTCTTCGCCTGAGGATGGCCAGGACATAGCATCCTCAGTTTGGTCCACATGGAGTCTCGTATCTGAAAGGGAGTCTAAGCAAGCACAGGGCAACTGTGCAACAAGGAGAAGCAAAAGCGTTAAAAGCTGCAGCCGACGGCCTTGATGACTCCGTGCTTTGCATGCCAAATTTTAATTGGAGATAACTGTTTTTTCTGTGAATTCTATTTTTCGTTACGGAATAGGATGATTCATAACAACGGTCCTTCTAAATTACGCACGCACTTCATACCAACCGAAGATGACACGGAACGAACGGGCAGCGGTCAACCTTTCACTTGCGCAATTTGCCAATTAGCAGTGTGATACCAGAACACAGAAGCACACACAGTCAGTCGAACGAGGAGTTGTTAAATTTATTATCAATCGATTGGTATCACACTGGACATAACTAAAGTTTTCCTTAGGTGTCGGTGTTCCCATTGGCTTTAACCAGGTAAATTTTTATAGTTTTCTAGCAGCAATCAGAGCCAAAACATGCCAGCCATTTATTTATGCTTGTATTTTTCCATTCAACAACAATCGCTAACGGTGCGACTCTAGCCAGACTAACGTTAAAGATATCTTTGGTACTTCTTCAGAATTTGTTTTAGTATTCAAATTAAAACCAATCGGGACTCCGACACCTATGATTTGTTAAAAAAAAACAAAATTGTGACAGTTTTTGGTAAAAGTGGTAGTACAACGAGATCACTATAGTTTTACTGAACAAAGACGAACTCACCCTGAAAGTCACCGAAGCCTTGGAGTCAATGGTGAGGAGTGATGCGTCTCGGCGAGCAATCGGTGGAGAAGCCGGCGGAAGAAGAGCCTCCCCCTTGAGAGTAGCCGCTGTTACCTGAGGGAGCACGGTAGTGCATGCTACATGCGGGGCGCGACAGAGAAACAATCGGGAGCAGGGAACGGTTCAATTGGGTGACAAACCATGCGGGCTCTATCCGCCTACACAGAGGGGTGAAGGCAGTCAGTATTTGGTAGTGTTAACTTTTTCAATTCAACATTTGGGCGCCTAATTTGCGGCGAAAGAGCAAACAAGCGGATGGCTCCAAGCGGAACGGACCCTTGGGCGCACTCACTTCACGGATTTTTTCTGAAGCCAACTGCATGATGAGGAAGGACGTGGCCTGTTGCAACTGGGTCTTGATGCTCCGAACGTGCTTCCTTGCGTAGAGGTATAGCTTTGTGTAAAGAATGACCATCACAGCCGCCGGAAGGAAAAACGACATCATGGAACTTCCAATAGCATAAGCCAAGGGCAGCTTCATCTCACAAGCAGGCAACCCCGTCTCACTAAATTTCTTAAATTAAGTTTGTCTTCAAAGTTCGAATTTCGTGGTAGGATTGCAAGTCTATTTATAGGTACCTCGTTTCACTTACGACGAAACTTACTTGTTTGGCGTAACTTTTGATCCAAATCCAAACCCAAGGGGAGCTGCTCCAATGGCAGCTGACAGCACCCAGACGACAACAATTGCATAACCAATTCTTCGACGGTTGCAGTACCTAAGAACGTTCGTTGGTCAAGTTGTCTGGTCTTCTACCTGACATATACCATTGGTCTTGAAATATGCCAATAGCGATCAAGTGAGATGGCACAAAGATTCAGGATTGAAGCTGTACTGCAGACAATGTCAAACGATACCCAGAATTGACAGTAAGCTTGTCCGAATGGCCAGTAGCCAAGGAGATCATTACCAGCGGCAAACACCATTACCTGAAAGAAATATCGTGTCTTTTCTCAAGTTTATATCTTTAATCCTTTAGTCACAAAACATATTCATATTTTAAAACCCCAGTCACATTTGGCTTTAACGTATTCTCCAAACTTCTGGCCCAGTTGAAATTACTTAATTTAGAATGCATTGCTCTTTGAGGCGTATCCATTGGTCAGGTGCTTTTTGCTCACTTCTGTTCCAAAAACGGAGGTCTATGTGTGAGTTCCCCGGCTGGCACCTATGAATTTTTGAAACTGCCGCTGCCATGTGCAGCGCTGGCCGCCCGTTCGAAAAATTGAATTGCCGTGCCATCTCCTCCACCACCGCCTGTTGCACATGGCGATTATGCTGACATTGGGTGCAACTCGTCGCAGATTAATTTCGGGCGCAAGGCGCTCCCTCGGGAACAAAGAGAATAAGACGGGGGTGTCTGTTCCCTAGATGTCCGTTCCGACCATACTTCCGGGTTCTGCTCCGTAATTAAAGTGCCAATCACGCTGTTGCGAAACAAATAGGGTTATGGCTCACCAGAATAGAGACGAGAAGGTCGGATACGGCCAGAGATACCAGGAACAGATTCTCCGGTTGGCGACGAAGCGGTCTATCCCAGATGATGGCTGCACACACCAGTAGGTTCCCCAACAAGGCTAGTAAAATCAGCAGAAGAAAGAGCGAAAGCAGCAGTATAACTGCTAACATCTGGAAACTGAGCATTTCTTTACAGGAAGAAGATCGATAGCTAAGATATGGAAGAGAGAATCAATGAATGGCGGCTAAAACATGGGGTACGCCAAGTGTATTCACAAAACTATACAATTTCTATGTTTAATGTTTGCTTATTTAAGTGCTACTCCGTAAAAAACAGAAAAAACTAAACTTGTTAAAAGAATTATTTGAGCCATGAAAAGATCCAGTTGCTCTTATAAATATATTGCACTGGATTTCAAAAAGACAAAATTGGTTGTCAAAAACAGAATCAAGAAAGGGCATGTTTCGGCACTTTAAAAGGGAAAATTTGTGTTTTCGAAGACTTTGCTCAATTGAAGCATGAAGAATCTCAAAGTCTGTGTCAAGAGGCCTAATTTAAAAAGAGAGGCCATTTTCATGTCGCGCATGCATTCGACGGGTAAATCCATGTTTCGCATGCCAGGAAGTCGAACTTGGCGTCGAGAATGATGTGGAGTGCAGTTGAAAAAAGAGGGGAAAATACTCGGGGGAGCCATGGAGAGGGTAAGAAGCGCTGCTTGAAGGGGCAACAATCGAGGACATCAAGTTCACTCCCGATTATTGGGTCGTTCATTTATCCCAAAAGGCAAGTAAACAATGATGAATGATTCCCATTTGGGATCGGTTGGAGAGCGCTGTTCGGCCTACGCGTCTGGTGGCAGACCAAAGGGCAGACAGTTGCATATGAATAACCGATGCCATTTTAAGATATAATCCAAGGCGACATATTCCCAGCCGACTAAAAATTGTTTTCGTGACTAAGAGGGTCACGGAGAAGAGAAGGTCCTAATATTGTTTATGGCTTCAAGAATGAGCGACTAAAGTGAATCACGGTTCAAGGAAAATCAGGTGAAGATAAAACACGTTCGGCGACTTTTTAAACATAATTATGCCTATAACCAAGAACAGCCAACAAACGAATATTTCACTTGAGATTATATAAAGTTTAGCAAAATGAAATCGGATGTGTCTTAGACAACGCAAAGCTGCAAGTGAATTTAAGATAAACAGTGTGGAGAAGTTCTCTGACGTCTTCCCTCGGGGCAATCAGATGAGGGACAAGTAGACAAGGAACTCTCACTTTGCACTGGCACTAACTTGACGGAAACACCAACTGACACAAGCTGCAGTACAAAACCTCATTTAATTAGCCTAAAAACACAAACAATCCGTTGCAAAGAAAATATCTGGTCTACGGTTTTCTTAATTAAATATACGGGATAAAACCTTATTCAAATGTAAAATCAAAATAAAATGGTTTTGAATGGACTCATGCTAAACAACTAAAAACAATTTGCGTTAAAATCTACGGCTGTATGCCTTCGCGATTTGCTTTACTAATGGTAATTCCAGAAAACATGGAAAAGATTGGCAAAATTTAAAGCAGAAGAAAGGCTTATAAATATGACAATCCTCGAAATTATTGTAAATAACTGGTAAAACTGACAAACAGCGGTGTTTCAGACAAAGCAAAACGGGACAATGTTTGTTCCATGTCCACCATAATTTATTATTACATTGCCAATCCCAGCATTCGATATTAGTTCTAACTTAATATTTTTTTCATTACGTTGAACAGACGTCATGCAAATGGCACACATCATTGCTGCACAGAAAACCGAATAAAATATAATATTGCTGATTAGTTATTTTGATACAAGGAAATAGTTAAAACAGTTATTTTTATACAAGGAGATACAAGCAAAAGCGAACTGCATCATATGTGGGGAAAAATGTGAAACTGAAAACTGCTGACTATGCTATTGTGACTTTTTGATAGACAAGTAATATGTTGTTCCCGTGGGTTGAGCCGTTCCTGGACAGGTATTGAAGACGTCCGGCATAGCTGAAGGATTGGGTCGTAAACACAGAGAATGGGCTCTTTTGGAAGAGTGGTATCCAAGTATCCCTGGTAACGCGGATTTACCTTCTAAATAAAAGAGGGATTTGCAAGGACTTCGGAAGATTTAAATCCGCGGAGAATGCGAAAATCGGATTATTTTGTGAAAGTCGGCAAAGGGCGCTTTAACTGAGACTTCGACCACACGGCATACGACAATGGTGTTGATTATGTAAATGAAAGACGTAACCATAAGAAATGAGTTGTGTTCCCACTTAGAAACAACAATATTCTTCTTTGGGCACGTCACTCAGGTAACCTTTAAGCAAATTTTGGGGTAAAAATAAAGATGACAAAGAGTTAAAAATTCGCCGCCAAACAGAGCCTACCGTATTCCGTAATAAAAGTGTTCTGAATGTGTTGTGGGCGCTGTTTTGGATGCATCACTGTTATTTTTTAGCCAATTCGAGTAAACTGGTGAACGAAATAGTATACAACAGTGAAACCCTTTTCATTATTATGTCAGACGTTTTGGAAACCGGCATTATATAGTTGTAAGTAAACAATTTATAACCGGACGATTAATCCAATGTTCTGTTTTATAATAAATCTTCTGTAAGAAGAAAACAAAGGCGAAGGAGGCACATGAAAATTGGGGCGCATTGTAATGTAAAAAGAAGTTTACTCCAGGTTCTCTTTATTGCCCACGGGGCGGAATCCATCAATGTGAAGGAGTAGACATTCCGAGAGCAGGGCTTCGGCTATTTTAAGCCCAGATGAATCGTAATTAGAGCTCATGTAACATTGAGTGCATGCGAAAGTCTCAAAACTAATTTGTTCAGTTAGTCTGGGTGATTTATCCTTACTAAGTTTGAATCCAGATTTTTAAAAAATCATTTTCATATTTTTATTCTGGATTTGCAGACTCTTTTCATTGACTAATTCTATTAAATGGGTGCACATTCTGGTTCCCATATGCATTCCGTTTGCAACAATTGGCGCCTTGAAGAAAAAACAAAGCAGATCATTAACTGAGACAGGAGGGCCCAGGGTGAATTCCCTTTTCAGCAGATTCGTAATCCAATTGCATGGGCTAGGACATGGTTCAATGAGAGCTAAACGCTGTTTTCAGACCTTCGCAAGGGTAAAATGGGAATCGAATGGGCAATAGTCCACTACTGGGACGCATACAGTAGCCAAAGTTTCATTCAAGTAAATAGATTACGTTATATTGTTAATTTGTTGCCTAGAATAGATGAATATCGGATTATTATAAAGTGAAGGACTATATTTACATGAAATGAATATTCCATTAATTGTGATCTTCAAAACAAAGCTTTTTGAAAAGAAGAAGGGATACTGTGAAATCTCTGGTTGTTCCGCTAGCCTCTATTAGAGCGGTCTGGTTAAAAACAGACGCCAAGGACCAATTGTCAATCATTCTTAATAACCTTTTGATTAGGTCTGGAAATAGATGGCTGGGCCTCGATATACCCGAAAGAGGCCGTAAAATGGCAATATTCGTGTATGAACTGGGTCCAATGATGCGATAAAAATGGAAAAGGTAGCTTCAAAAACAATGTTTAAAAAAAGAAAAAAAATCTACCGAAAAAAATGTAAAAGTCTTGGAAAACCTTACTGATTCTTACAATCACGCACCTTGTGTTTGTTGAACAAAATGTTTACAGGGCATTTGATTTTAACTAAATCGTGTTAATGATTAAATAAACTTTTTTAGCAGCCTATTTTTTGAAACATTGGGATTTGTTTGGAACGTTAGAGTGCAACCTTTAAAGATCAATGTTCCTTAATTGAACAAAGAACATTGTTTTATAATTAATGGGATTTAAAGCTAGGGTGAAAACGGGTAAATACTTGCAACGAGGAAGTTAGAGCAGCAAACGAGAGGCAAAGCGTGTCGCATAATTAATGGATATTAACTTCAAAGCGGAAGTTTCTGTGAAAAAAGTTACCTAGAACTGAAAGTTGAAATACAAACCAACTTCAGTGCATCGTTCCATGGCTAGGAGTAAACAAGAATACATGATTTTCTTGATAGTAATTTCTTATTACATTAATATATGAATTCCTTTGTTCCTTGAGAAAAATCTCGTCTAGACCAACGGGATTACCTCCTGATGTCATTTGTTGTTTACTCGCGCTGCGGATTTTAGGTGGCGGAGCTTGGTTATGTCTTTTCGAAGCTTTCTCAAATTGCCTCAAACATGCAAAATCTAAGCACGCAACTTTGTCAACATACTCACAAGGCGACGAAGGAGAAGATTGAATAAACAAGACTTGTGGGTGTAAGTTGAATCAAGTGCAAATGAGGAGTTTTCATCATAGTAGTTCATTACAGCAGTTGTGTAGGTTGTTGCAATGGCTGAGTACTACGCTTGAACCTCATTTCCATTTATTCAAGTCTTGATCTCTAGGTTAACAAAAGACGGTGATGAAATTTGTAAAGGTCACGTGTCGCTAATGTATGTGCATGTCTATTGCAACGACGTAGACAGCAAATTTCCATAACAAAAAACGAAGAGAGAATTCCAGGACTACAGGAGAATTCTGGACTACTGATGATCAAGGGTCTAGGGGACCGCAAAGTTCAAACATTACTTAAGAATACATTCAATGAATAGCAGTCTTGCAGATGTTTTTTTTAGAAAATATTAGAGGCATAGGAAAAAATCTGTTATCAATAAGGCAACAACTTTAAATGGCGTCTTCTTTTTATTCTTTTCTCTCTAGCTCTCTCTCTCTCTAAGCCTCTCTCTTTTTCTTTCTCCCTCCTTCGCACACATGCTTTCTCTTCTAATATTTGAACATGAAAGATTAAGCTGAACATCTCATTGGCGTTTTGAAAAATAGTGGTGAATTGAATTTAGAGTGCCTTGAGACTGACAGACAAAACTTGGGCGGAGCCCTGAAAGATGGCTTTTCGGGTTTAGAATGAATAAAAGACTGAAATCCTGCACTGGTCACAGCGTACTTTGCCGTGTGAGGCGCAAAAACCACTTTTCGCGGGAACTTCTTCCGCTGATCAACGCGGCTGCGCGCTGAACGGACGCATAAATGCAGAGTGGTCCAAATTGAACGCAAAAAGCGGTTCGTCGCCCTAGGGACGGCCCTGACATTCGCCCCCGTTTTTCAAGGTAATAGGTAAACAGTTTCAGCAAGGCGAGGGTTTGATGCTCTGCTTGTTTTGCAATAAGCTGCCGAAATTTGGGCGCTTATTACCCCCGTCGAAAGCGTAACGGCGCCAAATTTGATACTTAATTAAAAATCCCACTAATAGCCATTCTGAGATGAATGACCATTCAATGCTCGTAGGTGTTCCATTTGTCTCGCCACGACTGCAAATCTCATACATATTTGGTGGAAGGCTACCGTATTGCTTATGAACCACGCAAGTTTGCGGTGCGAAAACAATCCCGAAGTCACGAAATGATTGCTGGATCATGAAAAATGCAGACGCCAGGAAATGAGGCCGCGAACAAACCCTAACAAACTCGGAATAGGAATAGTCTGGAAAGCGGAACTTCTGGAGCCTCGAAGGCGCGACTTCTGTCCTCCTCAAATGCTCTTTGTGGTGATTAGGAAAGGGCGCGCGTATAGGGTACACTGTCATTACCAACACGCAAACAGCCGATACACGCAAACATGTGTATTACAAAGAGTTTAAATGCCACTAAAGTGTGAATTTTCGAATTTTATAGAAACTGAAATTCTTCGAAATTTTTTAATCGCATATTTAACATCGTTTAGACAGAAAGAACTGCAGTGCGCAAACTTCTGTAATTTAGTGAACAAATAAAAAAAAGGAAAATGAACCCTTGTGTTTATTTTGCTATTGCGGTTTTTTTAAAATCGTGAAAGTACGAAAGAATATTTGAATACTGTTAAATAAAAGCTGTTTAAAAGAAGGACCTCCCGCACGTGTATTTACCCCTAGAAAGAAGCGTACAAGCGCTGTTGACTGGGAGAGAGGAGTGGACGATGTAAATGGCGATGAGATTACCCGCAATGGGCATTATGAATCACAGGACTCATCCCGAGTAATGAGGAGAACACAGCTGCACTTCCTCTCCGCACTTGCACTGAACCTCCATAGGCCAGACGAAATCAAATGCATAGAAAATGAGACCCTGCACCGCTTGAATGAGTCCGGGTCTAGGCTCGAAACGGACCCCGGGGAGTAGTGAGCTCTTACTGATAAACAGACTCTTTGCAGTCGACGAAACTGAACGGGAACGACGCCCAGAAGACCTCTTTTGGACGGCGGCGCGGCGAGGGAGGAGGAGCGATGAAAACAAGGCTGGTCTGCGACACTTCCCGATATAGGGAGTGGATATGGTGGTGGAGGAGGGGCCACACAAACCGAAGAGAGAAACAAATGTTTCTTCCAAAAAAGGATTCCCTCAGGGTTTTCTCCTGGAGGGTATTTTGAGTTTGAGATGAAATGTTTCCCTGCCACCACGATCTACAAAGACAGCTAGAAAGTATCATCATGAGTTTTTTGTATCACTTTTTTTCTATTTATTTTCTTCTCAAGTCCTTTTAATTGTTAAATGTTCGTATTGCAGAAAATCTTTTTGGCGTGTTTTGAATTCTCATTAACAATCTATTACATAGAAGCCACATAATTTGTTTGCTTCATACTTCTCAAAGTTATTCAATAACGGTTGAAGTGTTTGTCGTGTCTGTAAAAATGTTATGCTTCCTGAATCATATGGACCAAAAACGTGTTGTAAATTGTCAAACATGACGATTTTAAAACTCTTCTTTTAGAATTGGCAAGATCTTAGGATTTGAGTGAGGCGTCGGTCTTCAAAAAAGTAGAAACGTCACAATGAATTGCTTAGGTCCACATTTCCGGCCATTATGTTCGAAGATCGAGAGTAAAGTTGTTCGCAATTAGCGCGTTCGTCAGTAATTTCAGGAGGGCTATTTATAACGAAAGGAAGAGTATTTTGCCAGCGTCATTTACGACTACGTGACTCTGGAGCGATATTGGCGGATAGATATCTCGGGAAGACGCGAGTGAATTCCGTGGCGCAGCATGTCACCCGCTCACCTCTCTCCATCTGCCATTCAGCTGCATTAAAGCTGTGTCCGCCGCAGGCACAATGTGAAAATTATCTTCTGCTGAGGAATCTATGGAGATAAACAAGGGCCTAAGGCAAATTCGCTTCGATGTAGCACATCCAATGCAAAACAGAAAGGGCGTAGGGGGAAGGAGGGGTGATAGGGGAAGTGGGGCCTCTTTCTCGCCCGTCGCAAATCATCGTCCTTCAGTGACTATTTTTAGGCAGCGGCCCTTTTGCCAACTTGAAATAGAATTGCTCCCGCGGGGAGGCTAGGGCTGGGCAATGCTGTTATCGCCGGGTCGAGAGAGGGACAATGTGTGGCGGAACTCATCCCACACAACATCCGTCGGTGATCGCTGGCCCGAATACGATTTCCTGACATCTCAGGAGACGGCCTGGTGCCCGGAGATTAATCATCTGGGTAATTGGATTGGGGAGGTGAAAAAACACGTTGTCAATGGAGACCTAACAAGAAGTGAATTACCCCTAGGTTTATGGTAGTGGCTATGGCTGTACTCCACATAAATAGGGGTCTCTTACTCAAAACATGTATTTGTTAAGAACTAGACATTTTGTCCTCTTTTTGACAACACAATATACTATTCTTATTTACCTCGCCATATATCCATATTTGAAAAGGTTATTGTTTATAAAAACTGTTTTGAAGAGGGCTTGAAAACAGCCTCAAAACTCTGCTATGGGGAACCCAATGTATTACAACTTTCAAAAAAGGTTAATTAAATTTGAAGTAAGAGGATATCACGTAAGTTAACTGGAGCCATAGATATATATATAAAAGGTTTTCTATTTTTAAACATCTTAAATAGGGTACTGCGTCTATTTTGGGGTATTTACCATGAGCAGAGCTTTGAACGTGCCATTTTAGACAATTTCATTAGTCAGCGCATGCAGTTTAGAAGAAATAAAGGAAATCATCATAGTACAATGGCCTTCTCCAGAAGAAGCGTTTAATTACCATATATTTAGAAAACCCATCGGAGGCTAGAAAGAACGTTTATCTTTTGAAAGCTCACAAATTAATCGGCATTACAAGTGTTCAATTTAGTTTGCATCAAACTCTTAGTCCAACGTTAAAGTACCACTTATAACAAAGCTTAATAAATCATGGTAATACGGTAGTTGTCAAAGGTATGAGGCATTTTGTGATTCGAAAAGTCTTCGGCATAAATTTACACAATACCAGTTTTGTTATTGAAAACCCTAGTTTTACTCTATTGTTCCTAAGCAAATAAACTCACAATGTGTTGAAGGTGAGACAAACACAACAAAACATTAGCAAAAGGGCTTTTTTGTTGAAAGAAAACAGCTGGTTTACCCAAACAAAGTAAGAATTTTACGCTGTTGTCGCCCGTGGGATAACTTTGTTTGACGCCTAGAAAGGATAAACAAGAACGTGCCGAGGACTTAATAGTTGTTCTCTCTAACCTCTGAGGCTTCTGTTTCTCCGCGGCAATTGAAACCCGTGTGTTCGACACGGGCAATTACTGAACGTTGTTTTTCGGGGAGGCGCTGCCTTTGACAGAAGAAGATGTGCCTTTGCTATTAATAACCGAAGCCTCGTAGCATAAACGTACCAGCAGAAGAGGCAGTTGAGAAGACTTGGCATTTCATCAAAACATTCAGGGCTGTTGTTATGCGAATTTTAGAAACTTTACATTTTGTCCGAATAACTCAATCCAGGCGAAAACATGTTCTTGTCTTGTAAAAATGTCAAAACAAGAGAGTTATCCTGACAGCCAGCGAAAGAGATTGCTGCTGTTCTGACAGTGACCTTTTAAATCTCGTTTGAACAAGTAGAACTTTAAATTTTACTACGTTCAAAGAAAATATAAAATTTGAATAAAAACGATAAAGGCAGACATGGGAACGTAGTTTTCGAATCCCGCGTGTTATCGTGGTAATAATCACTGAACAGATTAAAAACTAATCTCAGAAATGTATGTTTGTAAAAGTGTAAAAACCGTGATTAAAAGAGGTTGCAAGGAAGATAATCATAACTTTTAGACGTTTAGTCTTTTTTAGCATATAACGTCCACTTCGTTCCAGCACAGATTAAAGCCTTTTAAAAACAACAGTTTGCTGGAAGAGAAAAATTGTGGCATTTGTTAACTTGAACAGGGGCCCTGAACCTCTTAAGTTGGTTTATTGTTAGTTTAAAGAATAAGGTTTTGTCTATTAGACATTTCCACATTGTTCCAGAAGGTTAGGAGAAGCGCGCTTTAAAGAAGATATGCGAATGTAGGGTTTCGCGCGGAATGTCGTCAGCGAAACCCAAGCTGAGTTCTCTCATTACATTGTGTAAAATCAGCGCAAAGGTTGAATGCGAGCTGAAACAAGCCATTCGGTTAAGCATGATCCAGAAATATCTTGTGTTTATAATCGATGTCCCGTTTAAAGCAAACGTTTTGAAAAAATGAAAACTATGTATGACACCCGTTTAATTTATAGATGGGTAATTCATACAGATTTTAACTGCACTATCCTTACAAGTAAAACACAAGCATCGTAGAAATATGAAGGAAAAAAGAAAAAAGATTTCGGTCCTCTAAATGCTACCCACGTGGGGGGAAACTAAGTTCGGTCAGTTGTTGTCGTCGCGAAGCGTTACAATATTCACGCAATAGTCTCCAGGGGCTGTGCCCTGCAAGCACAACAAATTTGCGACGAATAAAGTTTGCGCGGGTCGGGCAAATTGTCTGGACCAGTCTGTCCATGTTCGAGTAAGGCGCTTAGTCAGAGGGAGGCTGGGACAACTCTGGCCTTCTGACGCTTCAACTCACACTTGTAAACATGACATCTATACAGCCAAAAACCAACACGTCGGTTGTGGACCGTGATGTCATTTTTTATTAATATGTTACTAATGATATCATCAAAAGCTGCCTTTTTATAAATGTTTAAAGAAATTCGCAGTGTATTCCTTCCGATTTGAAACGCTTAATGATCACGCATCCAAAAATAGACTTTTTGTTCGCCTTCTAATTAGCTGAAAGTAAAGGGTGAACTTGTGGTTTGGAAACTGCAGAGGGCTATTTGCGTCCAACCACGTTCTCATCTTGGAGGCCACTCAAGTACTGGAAGAGCTCTCAGGCGAATCAAAGAGAGCAAATCCGTCTGTGGTTGAAAAGGGGCATCCCAGACATAGAAGAGAAAAGGGAATTAAAACTCAAGACGTTTTCTTTTAAACAAGAAAGCTTTGTGTTTTTACGTTAAAGCAAGGCTTCGATGAACAAACTAGCTACCTTCAGTTCATCAAATATTTTATGAGCACAAATGCACTTACTTCTGAAAGTCAAAACATAAAAACAAAATCCTAATAGCAATAGATGAAACTCCTATTTAAGAAAATCGGATCTTTTCATCAAACATAGCATAAAGCCAAATTGAAAGTGAACAACTTCTCATTATAGATACGTGATCCTCAGCCTATCTTTGAGTTGCAGTGCCGAACTTTGATCATGTAGCTAATTTAGGTTTTCGGCCGTCTACAGGGTCCTCCAGCTAGCAAGAACGAGACAATTTATGCAAATTTACTTTCAAGGGAGCAGCCCGTCCACATCCCTTATGTCACCCTTGAAGCAGTGGAATATTCCAATAGGCTTTCAAGATTCGCGCAAACTTCAGTTTTTATTCAGACTCAATTAATATGAGAATAAATACATTTTATAATGGAAAAAATGTTTGTAGAAGTACAAGTTTCGGGAATGCGAACAGAGACATTGGACATCCAAATAGATTCGTTCCGCCGAGTGCAATAACCTTCGAAGGGAAGAAATTAATCAAGAGAAAACAGGGGGAACAGTTGATTTGGAAAGGATTGAGTTAACTGACCGCCGATTGAGGTTGTAAAATCCAGTTTGAAAGATCTTGTTTTTGTCAAAGGTAAAGTTTTGTCACTACAACACACCCACTCGATCAACTATTTATGGAAGATAAGGTGTAACTAAGAAAAGTTTCCCATTCGTGCGAACTTTTCATTATATTTTTACTGCGCGTGGGAACTCTATAAAAGGACAACGTAGGTGTCACGATACGAATACGGAAACATATTGGAAACATTAAATCAACATAAAATTATTATTATAAGAAAATTGTTCGTTTTTATTGTTTTGAAGTTTGTAAAAGATATGCCACGATCGGCTGAAAAATTTATTGTGCAGTAGTATGCAGCCGACAACTTCCGCATCAGAACGAATGACAACTGCTATGTCCAGAAGGAGAGTAGACGCTTGTTGATAGACAAAGAGTAGGGTAAATAAAACAATGGCCTGGGAACGGGCGTCAAAAAAAGAACCCACTACTTCTGTGAAACAAACTTTTCTTATGAACTTTTACTGAATGAGAAGTGAGAGAGTGTCTGTAAGAGTGTGAAGGTGTGCATGTGTGTCCGCAGGCGTAAATCAGAGCCACTGATTCACCACCCATATATGTTGTATTTCGACCCTAGTCGTTCGTGTATGTCTATTTTCTTAGTATTGAAAGGTAAAAAGTTAATAAATAAAACCGGTTCAGTTTTCATCATATTTCATCAAGACTTAATGATCACCTAGAAAACGCTTTATTGTTTTTGTCCTATTAAACAAGAGGAAGTGGGTAGCTGTTCTTAACCAATTATCTTATTCTATAGTGAAATTGTGACAGAGTGCTTGCAATAACGTGAAAATACTGTTAGCTGTTATCAGTCACCTGCAAGGGATAACTGAATGTAAGAAATTAAGTTTTACCTAATTATATAGAAAGTTACCGTTAGGAACGCACACACATCATAATAACATTTAGAAAAAGTAAGGCAATTTGTTTACAATAGCTTTAAAACTCCGGTTCGCGCGAAAGATCAGATGTTGAAAATCGCATTCGTTAAAGTACCTCTGCTACCTTTGGCTAACAAATGTAAATCATGGTTCTACCCAACTTATTTGCAGAAGACTTCCCTTTTTCTGTATTTATCTGTAGGGTCTTTGTGTTTATAGAGGTATTCTGCTCTTCACACTCCCAACCGCTTTTTTGCAGAGTTTCTGGAAATATGATTAATTTACTGAATTATTTGTGAAATTAATCATTTGTATTACTTGGTCACCACCCAGGACCCTATATTAAAAACGAAACTGAAAATCAGCAACTAGTTTTAAAGAATTTGGGATGAATGAGTATCGAAAGTGCGAGCAAAACATGTTTTCTTGGGGCGGATTCGTACCCTCGATGTTTACACGGAAACGGTCGAGGATTTTGTTTGAGTCATCTTGGGTGGTTGTTATTATCATACTACTGTCGTATCTAAATTTGTTTGCAGTAATTATTTATTAAAACGCGAGAAGTGACAGTAGACGCACAGTGTAGATTCGATTTTCACCGAAATAATAATTGTAACAAATAACACCGATCCGAAATGCATTCCCGAAATCATAATTACCAAAACGTCCTTATTGAAAAATTGTTTTTTGTTGTTGTTGTAATTGTTGCACATTTCAACATTTGAAAGTTGTAGTTTACTCATGTAGTTTGGTGATTTTCAGGAGCCGAGGATCGTAGACACAAACCAGCCAGGCAATTTCCTTCTCCCGCCAACCTCGTCTTAATTTTTCTTTTTTTTATATTAATTTAACCTCTTTTAATGTATTTGTTAAATTTAAATGTTATTTAGTCACTCGCCTATTTTAGGCCAGCATCTGTTTTTAATTATTAAATTTCATTAAATTCCTGTTACTTTGACATTTCCCGAGTTTCCCGCCTATTTCCCGAGCTTATTATATTTTTCCAATTTTGCTACGATTTACTCTAAAATTATTTAAATTTTAATTCTATTTTGTCGCCATTTTTGAAATACAACATCGTTTATTTGGCCCTTAAACTAAAAAAACCTGGCGTCACGGCACTGGATATCTCCCCCATTCCCTTTAACAAATTTTGTTATTTCATGCTTTTTTTCTTTTTTGTTTCAATTTCTTTGAAAATTAGCCAATTTCAGCTTGCTCAGCTTGGGATGGACAACGATCGCAGCGACAACCACGATCTGCTGCCGACGCACCAACATCGCGTCCGGCTGGCCCGACAGATCGCTCTTCGCCGACCCAGCGAGGGGAACGAGGGCACCCGCCATCACCACCACTGTCCTGAGGTGCGTTTTGACTTTTAGTTTTAGTTTTTAGAAGTTTTGATCTGATTTTGAGTTTTATATTATTAAAATATCATTATAAACCATCGTTTTCCAGGCAGCCGAGCTGAAGGCACGCGTGGAACGTCTGTGGGAGGCATTGCGCCCCCGGACGCGTCCGAAGAAGACCATCGTCTACGGAGCACACTGCAACCGCCTGGAAGCCGCCCTCTGGTTCGCCTTCGACGAGGAGAAGCTGGTGCTGAAGACGCAGCGCGCGAAGTGGGCCGCCTGAAAGAAGGCCGCCGAAGCGAAGAAGAAGGGAGAGGAGGTGAGCTTTTTTTCGATTGCGCCTATTTATCCGCAACATTTCCCGCAAAATTTGATGTTTGGTCAGCCTTTACTTTTTATAGCTAAATTAATTTTAGAAACTCTTTTTTTATTAGTAAAATTCTTGTTCGTTTCAGTGGGAGCGCCGCCGGCCCACCCCGCGGATCGTGGCGAAGAGGCCCAGCACCGAGCCGCTGGATGACGTCCATCCCCGCAAGCGGCAACAAGAACGCCATCACCCCCGTCGAGCACCACTCCCGCGCCCTGAAGTCTACCCGCCATGAGGGAACCCGTCCCACCAAGAAGAACCCTCTTCGCAAGCTGCACTCCGACGGCCGGATTCAGAAGACTGCCCTGATTGTCTTTCACTTTAAGGTATAATTTTTTTGAATTCAAGATTTGATTTATTGATTTTAGACCCTGACCGTTTTCCACCAGCTGGCCGCCCAGGAGCCGACGCCGCCGATCCACTTCGATGAGAGCGATGATGAGGACCACAGTCTCCCGGCGCAGTTCTCCCCGCCCCCTTCGCCGGTCCGGGTTGCTTCCCCGCCCCCTTCGCCGCTCCGGCATGCCTCCCCGCCTCCTTCGCCGCTCCGGGAAGCCTCCCCGCCTCCTTCGCCGCTCAGGGATGCCTCCCCGCCTCCGCAGCCAGCGCCCGCGCCGGCCGCCCTGCACGGCCTTCCTCCGGTCCTCCCCGGTCTTCCTGCTTCCGCCGCTGTGCCGCTGGTGGCCCCTGTGGTCGCCAATATTACCAACATCCAGGTATATCCTTCTTTGCCCGTTCTTATTTGTATTGATTGTTTCAGAAGCTTGAGGATTTGGAAGAGGCGCTGAACTTCGCTACTCGGCGCATCGAAAAGGCGCCCGTCGTTCCGACTCCTGTGTTGGATATCTCCATCCGCCTTGCCCGCCTCCGCACCACTCTCGCCCGGCTGAAGAAGCAGGAGCTCCACGGACTTCAGGAACCTGCTGCAATCGAAAAGCTGGCAGACCGGATTCGAAAGACGATGGCGCAGCTGGCGGCCATCCAGTTCTAAGCCGGAAAAATGCAGGTTAGTTATTAAATCATTTGTGGCGTGAAGGTTTAAAAACTGTAGAACTCTTAATGATTCCAGATTCTGAAACGCCTTAGGACATCATCAAGAGCACCTGCCGTCGCCGTCAAGAACAATTGCCGTCGAGTACAATCCTTCATCAGCAGCCGCCCTATCTACAGCGAACGCTGGGTCAAGCCGAACAAGTAGCCGTTTTCTCCGCGTCGTTAGAACGGAACACGGCTGACGAAAGGTTGGTATTGTCAGACACATCTGTTTTCTGATGATTAGTGAAGTTTCTTAAACAGTCTACAGTGAATTCATCCTAATTTGGTTATTTACAGTTCCCAATGGTTAATGGATTCACTGGCCTCCAAAATCACTCAAACAATCTGACGCCAATGGCCGCCCCATGTTCCCATCTGCACCGTATGTCGTCATCTGGGCATCTTCCTCTTCCCTGCGCCTCAGTTTGACACTTCAGGTACTACTTTTTTTCCATGTTTAGTTTAGCTTAACATTTAACTTTTGGCCTTGTCGAGGACTCGAGCGCCGCTGGACTGCACGTGAAGGAGCTTGACTACGCCTGCTTCACCACCTCTTTTTTGGAAACTGAGGACCTAGGATTCACAACTAAAACAAAAAGAAAAAAAAGAATAAAAGAAAAAAAAAGAAAAAAAAGAAAAAAAAGACAAAAAAAGAAAAAAAAAGAAAAAAAGAAAAAAAAAGAAAAAAAATTATTTTGTTTTATTTTATTTTTTTTGTAATTGTACCTGATCCACCCACAGGAAACGCACTTCATCACTCTTCGGTCCTTCGAATATGGAGTTTTCCAGAATTGTGAGTTTTTGAATGTTTCGTTGGAAATGACCATTTCTCAGGACTCCTCTTCGCCCGCTTTCTAAGAAACTGGACTCGGATCTATCCCTCTACCCAAGGATCAAGCCAGGACGCCTGCCCGGATTACTCGACTTTTCCACTCCCTCCAATACTGTCTACCACTGAAACCACTCGACCACCACTGAAAGGTAATGGTTCTTCAAGCTCCAAAATAACTTAATATCAGCTGTTCTCCCCGTCTCCTGCATCTCCAGTGACATCATCCAGAAGAAGAGCCCATCATTGACCGTCGTCCCCCGCCCTTCATCCGTCGACGTCCCATCCACGCAAACCGAAGACGCCACTCAAGCCCTTCTCTCCAACATGAGGAATTCGCAGACGACAGGAGCTTCGACAAAGGTTAGCATTGTAGGATAGACTTAATTTTATTCAATAGTGTGGCCTTATTGCCGTTTTTGCCAAGACTCCTAAGTCATTCGTTTCAATTTACTTATTTTCAGTTCCCAGTGGTTAAAAGAATCTACTGTGCCACCCGATCCCTTTCAAGATGTGATACCGAAACCCGCCCAAAAAGCCCATCTGCACTGCCCGTCGTCATCCCGCTATCTTCCATTTCCCTGCCTGCCCATCATTTCAAACACTTCAAGTATAGTTTTATTCCAATCTAGGCTCTATTTATAAATTTAGAAAAAAAGAAAAAAAAGAAAAAAAAGAGAAAAAAAATTGAAAAAAAAAAAGATTTGTTATTGTGTTTTCATTGTTATTGGTTTTTGTGTATTGTTTTGTTATTGTATCTGTTCTACTTTCTGCGTGCCTCCACTTGTCGCGGTAGTTCGATCATTTCCTGAATAACCCTGACCGACGTCTACTGCCCCGAGGAGACTTCGTGTTTAAAAGGTACATTTGTCATATTTGCATCTGTTAATATCCAACTTTAGGGGCACAATCGACGCGAGGCTTTGCCAAGCCGAAAAAACTACGGAAATGTGGAATATCCCCGGGTTGCGGACTTGCCGTTGGCCGCGACCCCCATTTTGCCGCTCTCATTTGGAGGTTAGATCTAATTTATGTTTGGTCATAACCATGTTCTTTCAGATTTGAGCGGCTCCACATTCTCCGTCTCGCCGGCTGTTGCTGTTCCGCCAAACGGGCTAGGGGAGGCCCCTGGAGCAGTATTCAACCAGAACTCTTCGTCTTGTCGCTGATCAGACGGGAGTTCCAGTGCGAGGTAGGCCCTAGTGTGGGCCCGAGTGGCTGCCGGTGTTGGGCCGGGACTTATTTCTGTCGGGGGCAACGGGGCGGGGGATTCTAGCCAGGCGTGAGAGGGACCGTGAGACAGGCCTTGCGTGTGTGAGGGGTGTGAGAGTGTATTTTAGGCAATCGAGGCAAGAGGGAGCGGTGGGACCAATTATTGGACAACTTTGGACATCAGTAGGTACTCTGGCCTCTATTAACATTACTTACTGGTATGTAGCATTGGTTTTCAGGGGGAAATTGACGCCTTGCAAAGATGAGTACATGAAGCGACTACAGTGACTGAAGACAAAAACTAGGAGAAGACGGAATTTGTGAATTCATTGGTATTCATTTTCTTGAAGCCTGATTTCATTTTTTCTAATGAATTTCAGAAATGGAACCTTCTGAAGATGGTATGCTGAACGTGGAAATCGCGAAAAGTGACTGCCGAAGAAGTGAGTGCTGAAAGAAGAAAGACCGCAGACTAAGACTGTAACTGGTCAGTGTTGTCTTATTTGACTCCATATATTTTAGCCATATAGCCAGGAACCAACGTGGATGGAGGAGCACAAGAACGAATGCTGGCCAAGTCACGGTTGCTGCCGTTCTACCACCTTCCCACGACCGATGTCTTTTCTTTATAGGATCATCCCGGATAAAAAGCAACCTTCTCTGTTGAACAAGATGAGTTTTGTTTTATCCGTTAAATTAAAAATTTGCTTTTCGAGCCGCCGTTTCTATCCCCGACGTAAAAGAGGACGACTACATAGACGTATCTAGTCTCCACAGTCGCCTTGCCTATGATGCAGAAGACGTTTGACCGTTTAAAAAATGTGTTTTAGGCGTCCTGGGTTGAAATCTCCAACGAAAGAAACATCAACCAGGAATCAACGAGGATGTGGGAGAATGAAGACAAATGACGCGGAACTCAGTCGCATCCGTATAGACTAAGAGAAGACGGAATCTGGAAAATTGTTGGTCCTTTTAGTTAACGAACAAATAGTGCGTTTTTATCGTCTAAAATATCTTTGCAGACGAAGTGCTCCAACTTTTCTGAACACATTGCAGAAACAGCGACGGCTCTAACTTTGACGATTCGCCGCGAGAACCAAGTCTGTCAATATAACCAGGACAAGCGGCTAAACCGCAGTTTCACCAGGTAATTTGCATCTAATCCAATCTAATCTTTTCTTTCAGGATCTTTTGTTGTGCCAACACTCTGCTATTTTTAGAGAAGAGGATCCTTTGGATACTCCAAGCTCCATAGTCAATTGGAAGGCTGCACACTAGGAGAAGAAATGGAAAAAATGTTGGTTTTTTTTCTAAAAATAACTATAGTGTCCTTTAACTGTCTAAAAGATGTTTGCAGACAAAATGCTCCAACTTTGACGATTCGCGGCAAGAATGTTAGCTGACGCCAAGGAGGTCGACTACATAGAAGAATCCAATTTCCAGAATTGCCGTGCTGACGATGAAGACATGTAACCCGCTGCCTGGCTGGTAAGAGGTGTTCGTTAAATTGGACAATATTTACTTGTGTTTAGATGTGCTAAATTAAAAGCTTCAAACTTCAAAGAAACACCTGCCAGGAAACAAGATGGATGTAGGAGCACGAGCCTAAATGAGGGGAACTGCACTGGCACCTGTATGGACTAGGAAAAGACGGACTCTGTGAAACAATGTCGGTATGTTTGCTGAATTACCGTCCTATCATTACGTTGGTTGTCTA
Organism: Oscheius sp. G VE-2021; assembly: GCA_022343465.1. NCBI lineage: Eukaryota > Metazoa > Nematoda > Chromadorea > Rhabditida > Rhabditidae > Oscheius > Oscheius sp. G VE-2021. Next base: position 130,439 of record JAJQXH010000012.1, read on the forward strand.
ATAAACTTTTTCAGATGAAAAGGAGATAATTTGGAGATGGACACTGTTCCACTACTTCTGCCACCCGACTGACTGATTCCTGTCTGGACAGATATTGGTGAACTGCAGCTGCAGAGAAAGAGAAATACGTTTGAAAACGCCCACCTCCACCCAGCTGCCAAGAGGATCTGAACCCTGGGCGAGTGAGTGGAGATTGCTTAAAACCTCTTTGCAGACGAAATTATCTAGTTTTCCTGCAGAAACAAGGACGACTTGACAATTCGCTGCGAGAAGGAAGTCTGTCAATGGAACCACTGAAAAGTGGCTAAACCGCAGTTTTGCCAGGTAATCTGTGATCATAAAACCCTATTATTTTTATTAAGGATCTTTTGAAACAGGTTTCGCCCCGAGAATTTAAGCGATCGTTGCAATCGCTGACCCAACGGAAGTCGACTACATAGCAGCTAATCTCCAGAATCGCAGTGTCAAAGATGAAAACATTTAACCAGCTGACTAGCTAATATGTCAGTGTTCGTACTTTTAGATTATATTTACTTCCTTGGGCTTTCTAAAAAAAACTTTTTCAGATCAAATGGAGACTATATGGACGCGGACACTGTTCGACTACTGCTGCCACCCGACTGCTTGATTCCAAATATCTTAACAGAAGTGGATGCAGAGATTAAAATCTTTTACGTAGATTTGTTTTATGTTTAAATAACATTAATGTAGTTTCAGTGGAAATTACTACAGCACAGCTGAGAAAAAAGATGAGCACGCTTGAAAATGTTTGTCTTGACTGCTGAAACAGTTTCCGATAAGCACTTAACTTAAAAATAAATGAATAGAAATAAATAATTCTGTAAAATATCAGAAAATTGCGGTTCAGGGAGTTCCTCTCCCGGTTGCCCGCGCCGGAGTACCATCTCTATCTGTCTTCTCTCTCTCTCTCTCTCTCTCTCTCTCTCTCTCTCGGCGAAACGGTGAATTTATCTATTTACATTTTCCCTTCTTTACCTTTTTCTTTCATATACAGGTTTTTAATTTAGCATATCCTTTCTCTTTTTCTTATCTCTCTCTCTCTCTCTCTCTGTCTCTCTCTCTCTTTTTCACTCACTCACGTAATTCCATTACATTTTCAAAAAGGCCGCGTTTGGCATTCCTTCTGGGGTCGAACAGTAAGGTTTAAACACGGAATTTTAAAAAAAAAGACAAATTAAGGTGGTCTAAGTTTTGAAAAAAAAAACTCATAGTTAACGCCGTCAACCACGTGTTCAGACTCTTCTTGAAACAAAATGGACAAAATAAAATGTTAGTTATAAATCTCATAGAAATAGACGTTTATATACTCTTTATAAACTCTACTTTTTATATGCGAATTTCAGCAAAAGCAGGAAAACTTTTACAAACCAACTTCAGGAACACAGTTGGAAAACATGCTTATGTTGAGAAAACACTAATTGTATTTATTTCATAATTGTACAATATAACATATATTATCTAGTACAGTATTGCAGACAGATAGCGATGGCACAGCAAAACCTTTTGTAGGAAACGGAGGGGCCCTACTGATGAGATCGGAAAAAGCGGCATTTAAAGCTCTTGGACAAATTCGGGGTTTACGTAGGAGAAACCCTCGAATTCAGTTTGATCCAGGTTCATGAGGAACAGGCGGTCGATTGGCGTCAACTTCGGAACTTCATGTGTGAATTCCGAATCGAAATTCGACACGTCGTCTGCTGATTTCTGGAAAAGTGCCCTTTGTTTTCAGGACTTTTTCATAGGTCTTGCTGGGGTTAGCACAGATAACTAGATTTCTAGTAAGCTTTTGTACACCTCAAAAAGGAATGCCAATAAATTGATTAGAGTTCAAAAAAAGTCCAAAAACAATTCCGATTTCAAATCCAGAATGCGCTTGGGATAACCGCCTTGAGCCGTAAAAAGCGAACATAGGCTGGCAATAAACTCACCTGCTGATTTTCTCCTTTATTAAGATTGGTAAGAAAATAATTTTATATGGCACACCTCTCAAAAGGGGAAAACTAGAAGAATACTGTGTGAAAAACCGGGAATGTTGGCACAAGTTATATATACAGAAGATGCGGTCAAACGAATTAAAGCCTGATAGAAGGGTGGGTGAGGGCAGATTACGGAACAACACTGTCTACTGTGCACTCAGACAACCTAGGGATGTGCGGTCGGATTCTGTCCTCTACCCAGGGTTGTACTTTTGAAATTAAGTATCTAAAACACACAAAACTACTAAAAATGTCGAAATATGAGTATTAAATAAAGTATTCATGCGTTATGCAATGACACACTAAATGTTTTTTTGAGACGCTTTAGTTTATGTAAATTCATTCTACTGAGCCGAGGTTAGATTCCGGGTCTCTGAGATTGGTCGGAGGGGTCCTACAAGTGCGACTCAAAGGCAAACGACGTGAGACACGACACTCATTCCACGAGGGGGGAGTAGTACGGATTGACAAAGGAGAATTCGTTGAACTCGTCGCCTTTTGTGTTCTCCAGAACGACCCAGTCCGGCGGCGTCATCTTGATGGGTAGTTTCAGGAACGAAGCATCGAAGTTTTCAGTGGAAGTTGGCGATTTCTGCAAGACACAACGCTTTCACCACATGCTGTTATCCGCAAGGAAATGTGTTAATCTATACTATGAAACTGAAAAAGTGAGAAGTGAAATCGGCGCACCAACTCGAGTCATGCGTGTCATCCGTGAAACATTCCCGTGCACGGAAAGATAGAGAGAGAAGTTGATGTAAGATGGGAAATCGTCAGTAGCGAACCTAGTAATCCCTACTTACCAGCTTTGGCTTGAAGGGTGGCTGAACCTGCCGGGTTTCTATTTTGAACCAGTCGATGCGTCGGAAGAAGGGGTGCTCCTAAAGGTTAAAACTAAGTATTTCCGTCTTGTCCTTCGTCAATTTTGTAAAATCACTTTAAATTTTAACATTCCACTGTGCTTATTATCCAAAAAAAAGTCAGTCTACACATGTTTAGGATTTTTCGGTGAACCATTTCGCCCGTTTTTGCTCTCCAATTTTTCATGGCTGCTATTTGGGAGCAGCCCTTGCTTCATGTTTAAAAGAGGATTACCTTCCAATAGCCAACGACCATTGATTCCATAATTACACAAGGATTTGCCACCACAAACCAAGTAAATAGGAAAAGAAGTATTTTCGTGGTCATGTTCAGGTCTATTTTCCTTTGGCCGCCCTCATTCCTGGGTTCAAAGCCTAATTTCGTTTCCGGCACAGCGGGTTCTTAATTCGCCTTTTCATTTCTCAGCCTGACGTAAGGCTCTGGCTTTGTGAAGAATGGACTACTTCCTGACTGATATAAAGAAACGGATATTTGGCTAGTCTTTGCTTAGAACTAAAGTGCCTTACCTTAATGTCTCTAGCTGAGACCTCATAGTCAGGGGAACAACCGAGTCGTTTGTGGGGATTTTTCATGAGGAGACCCTTACACAGTAGAACAGCCTCCTTTGACATACTCTTGGGGTAGGACACATTATGCTCAGTGATAGCTAAAATGGTTTGTGTGATTAGCTTTTAGTTGAGAGGCTCACCAGTAAAAAGCTCGTCTTCATCTTCCCCGTCGAACGGAGGCTGACCTGCGAGCATTTCGAAGAGCAAGACTCCAAACGCCCACCAATCAACTGACTTTCCGTAAGGCTGGTAAAGGATGATCTAAAAAGGTTCCTGTTGAAATACAGAATTTACTACCTCGGGAGCAATGTAATCCGGGGTTCCGCAGAAAGTCTTCGTAGTGGCGTCGCCGAAGATGCCCTCTTTGCACATTCCGAAGTCAGTGATTTTGATGTGGCCATCCCTCTCCAACATCACATTGTCCAGCTTCAAGTCGCGGTAAATGATTCCTTTCGAGTGAAGGAAGAACAGCCCAACTGCGATCTCTGCCGCGTAAAACCTGAATTTGCTTTCGACAAATTTAATTTGCTTCGCTTACACCGCCACGGGTTCTTTGAATTTGCCGACCTGTTGAATCTGATACATGAGATCTCCGCCGTTCACAAATTCCATAACAAAGTATAATCGGTCCTGAATATAGAAAGTTCTCCTATTCAGTGGTAACTTTACCATTGTTTGAAAGCAACTGTGGAGGGAAACAAGGAACGGCGGGCGTTCAGGCAGTGCGAGGACCCTTTTTTCAGTCATCGTACATTCCACGTCGTCATCCTGGATGATCACGTCTTTTTTGAGAACTTTTATGGCGTACAGCTCCTTACTAGCTTTATGCTCACCCAGAAGTACCTAAAACTCTTGTATAACAAAAGTGTCCGAAAACCTCACCTTTCCGAAAGATCCCTTGCCCAGAACCGAAATGAAAGAGAAATCGGATGCTTTGATCACATCGCGATTCATAATATTTGCCCCAGATTTGGGTGAAACATTGTTCAGAATTTTCTGTGAAGCTTGTCGCGAAATCTGAAAAATATAGTTTTTTGTTCGACGTTTAGAGGTAAACTAACGTGATTATCATGCATTTTCTGGCGCAAATTTTCCATCTCCTCCTCGTACTCTGGCGGAATGTTTATGTTGTAGAATTCTCCTTCTTCCTAAAATTCATAAATTCCATTTTGATAAAAAAAACTGCTTACCGCATTCAACAGTTTAAACCATCCATTGGCAGGTTCTTTGAGAATTTCAGAGATTCCAAAAGAGAGACTTCCCATGAAGTCGTTGCGTGAAGTTCTATCCCAATCCCAAACTTCTACTGACAATCGACGGTCTTTGTCTTGGGGTTGGAGTTTACTAAAATACGGTATTGATCTGTTTCCATCTACTTGGAACTTACTAAGTGAAAGATTCATCCCAAACGGGATTAAGAGTTGCACGCAATGTTTTCGTCTTCTGCTTTGATTTGCAACCGTGGTCTTCAGGGATCAACTTTAGTTTGACGTAAGGATCAGAGAGGCCGTTAGGGTCCATGGGAATGAGGTTTCGAGCCTCTTTCACTGAAACAACATGTTTTCAAAACTGCCAATTAAACTATAAATTGACATCGGAACTCAGTTAATTAAGGATAAACAGCTTCTATCGATAAACTCTTGAATTTAGCGGTATGCTAATAAATTAAATTTTTTGAAATGTTTATCTGAGCTTAAGGCTTTGTAGGTGACCTTCTGACGGTTATAGTGTTTACATTTAGTCCAATTGGGCTATTTGGAATTCAGATGACTGTACCCCTACCAATATTTTCAACGTCAATGTCAGTGTTAAAAAGGCAAGCTTGCATAGATTGTAGTGTTCTTTTGTATCAAAACAACTATGACTAAAAGTGGTTACAATCCCTTATTTGTATAACAAACCGTTGATTTTGAGAATTCCGTTCTCTGCCTTAACGTCGAGGAAGATTCTCCCTCGTTTCTCAGTGTTATCAGTTCCACACATGTTTGGTACGTACTTCACACAGCGGTTGTGCACATTTGTGTCACAAGATTGGCATTTCATTCCCTGAACAGTGGATAAACATGGCAATTAGCCACTAAACCTGATGAAGTAGTCCATACAAAAGTGACCCACAATGGTCGCAGAAGGTTGGGGAGGAGTAGGTCTGGACCTTCCATTTGTGCACCTGCCGAGGGTCCTGAACTGCTTACTCAGAATCTCAAACCCTTGACGTGGATGAGGGGATATTGTTGTTTATTTCCCACTGGCTATAAGTGGCGTTCTTCGAGGCGCCCGACTGGATAAATAACTATCAAATAACCGCGCGCCACGGGTAACTGCCACCTTCTCTTCGGAGACTCATTGGGACACGTGCGCAGCTGTGAATCAGCAATCGAGCGCAAATTGCGTACTTGTGTTTGGGCTAAAAACACTCGCAGAAGTGCTTGTGAAAGCTGCCAATTGAATAATCTCTTGTGGTCACGCACCTTCTAAGACAATGGACACGAGGGCGCCCGTTTCTGAGAAAAGAATAGACTCACATCCGTGTCGACTCCCTTATCCGCCCCCGGACACGCAAAGTTGACGAATTCATGACATCTTTTGTGGACGACCAGTGTACAAACTGAAAGGATGGCTTTGATAAAGGGCTTAATAATCGCACATGGCTTAATGCATCAGCTGACTTTTTCAAGAAATGTGGCCTCAATTTATGCCAAGTGGTCCAATAAAGCAAACGTTTGGTGATCTACATAACAAAAGGTTAGGCCGTCGGTTTCTGAAGTTGTGCGCTTTTGTTTTTTGTACCATATCAAGCAATACAAAATAGTTTTCAAGTTTTTAACAAACGTTTTAGGTGGTCAAACATCAATCTACATAGTTTCTTTTTACGTTATTGCCAAAACTGACGAGATTTTTTATAGAAAGTTTTTCTTTCGGCGAGTTTCAGTAATTACACTTTGGTATAATGTTGCAGGAATCAAACGGTTTCTACATTATGCCAAAGGGGTGGCTAAAACTTCAAAAATATTTACAAGTACTGGTTGTTTTTATTGTCGCTTGTGTGAGTTTGTGTAAGCCTTAGTTGGCATGAATACTTACTTTGGCATTGAAATCCCTGCTTTGTGAGTCCCCATAGAAAGTCTTTGCAGTGGGAACAAAAAGTCGGCTGCTTGAAGAAGCGGGCGATGAACTTGTGCGACCTGCAACAGAGACATGTGATCTGTGGTGACACTACGACCGGATCGGGCCATCCCCAAATTTTTGCGCCAGCGCGTTCGACGTAGGCATTTAATGAGCAATTTCTGCGGTTGACGTTGATTGGGCTGCGATTAATTTGGTCACAATGCAGGCAGAAAACACTTGGACCCATAAACTATTGGGCCAAAAACCAAACGTCTGGTACGCGAAAAGGGAAACTCACTTGATCTCGTGCACATTCTTCTGTCTCAGGGCTCCTCGCCGTACGAAAGCCTTTCCCTCGATGCGTTGTGCTGAAAAGAACGTTGCAACTCAGCTCACATTTACCGCACGGCCCTTAATTGGCTTGCTTGCTGCCCTATTCTCGCAAGATTCATGACTCAGTTTAAGTTCCCTATACCCAGACTGCACGTATATTACCGTTTAGGAAGTCTGTCACGTGGTTATTTAGTAAACAAGTCTCAAGTAGAAAAAGAAAATCGTTCTCGAATGCGTCCACTCGGCGGCGGACACCGACAACATAAACAATGCTTCTTTCCCAGCAAGAACACCCCGAACTTTTAAGAATTAATGTTTTCCTATGCGGAAGTTGTGGAAATCACAGCTCACCACGAAATATCCATCGAAGAGGCGTTAAAAATGAGCGTTGGTTTCGGTGATACCCGTCTCTGGAGAACCCGGCCGAGGAGGAAATGAGGTCCTCTTCATGGGAAGACTCCTTGGAAGGACAGGCAGTGATACTAGAGGAATTGTAGCCGCGAGCTGTCTCGGTACAGCCGCTCATGGCATGGCGCGGTGGCCTCTGCCGACGCCCCTCCCCTGCGCTCTCTCTCTCGCATGCCGCACACCGACAACAGTTACAATTGGCATACACGTCGTGACATCGATGAAATACGGTGAACGTCCTGCCACAATGCATTATCAACCCGCTATCTGTTGTTTTACACAATTGTTTCTTCCTTAACCGCCGCCGAACAAAAACCCGCCGCCGACCGAATATCAGGGGCACACCGCTATTTATATAAAATGGTAATTTTTTATGCAAGAAACCCCGAAAATTTCTTTTTTTTCCTGAATAATTCTAGGCACTATACATTCTATGGGTATCTTTTGTCAATAGACCACAGAAAAGCACTTTGCGTGCCAGTTCATTTGATTTTTCTGGTTTTTTAACCGAAGATTGCGCCGGAATCGGATGATTAGCCCAACTGCCGTGGTTAACGCGAGAAGTCGATGCAGGGCAAGCAAAAGTACACAACCTCTTTTATTCAGACGATGAATCCTAAATGAATGGATCTTTCCCACAGGACAGATGAGTCACTGTAGACAAATAGGTGTATAATTACCTACAATCTATGTTTAGTCCTCATTACTCGAAAATATTTTAATAAGTACTGGGGGAATAACATAGGGTTAAAGGGGCAATCGGACACCATTTCACCCTTTTGCCGCTTAGGCTCCCAGTGCTTGTCTTGCTATTGGAAAGACGCCACGATTTTTTAAACAAAAATTACCAGTTTTGGAGAAAATGCTTTTAAACAGTTGACAAATGCCGACAATCAATTGAAAATGGTTCACAAAATCATAACAATTCGAGCAACGAAAGGTTGCCGAATTGGTCCTTAAAATACAACTAATACGAAAAGGTGTTTTGAAAAATATTAGCGATTGTGAAACAGTATAAAACGTGTTCATGAGTTTTGAATTGTTAATAGTTAGTTTTATTTTTACCTAAAGGTGAAACCGGTTATCTGCCATATTTCATTGTTATGTCCGCATTGGGTGTCATAATGGAGGTGTCACATTTTTGGGTCGCAGTAAAACGTTCGAATGCGACAACGAACCACTCACCAAACGCCTCGGATAGCTTTCTAAGGGCCAAAGAAGACTCGATCACTGGGTCGCTCATGTCCATGCTGTTGCGGCCCACCCGCACAGCCCGCGGAGGCTCTGGCTCCGAGTAGCGGCGGTCCGTCATGGCGATTTCTGGACGAGTTCACAAGTAGCTGACGATAAGGAGAAGAAAACAGAGCGCAGGCGAATACAACAGGGAAAGAACGGATGGGGCAAGAGAGAATTTGATTTATTTGGCGTTTGATTTGGCACTGAAACGAGTGTTTGAGGAACACTTTCGAAATCTCTTTTGTTAGTGAAATCGTTAATTTTCGATTTTACATGAGAGCAAACTAAAATTTTAAGTCGATTGCTGCTTTTTGAATTTTTAAAGAGAACGAAAATATTGATCAAGGTTATTTCTTTATTTTGGTTGAATGTAAAAAAAAACAAGAAGCGGGGTTGCAAAACTCGTTTTTGTGACGTGAGTCATGGTCACATTGACCGAACCAAAGCGTCTACGCCGGAAACTGGAGTCACACGGTTGTATGCCCTTTTTAAAATGGAAAATTCAACGAAAGGGGAAGTGAATAATTTAAATAGAAACGAATACAATAAGGTTTCCAACAAAAGAAGAGAATGGCTTAAAAGCCTGCAACCCGCCAGACAACTTTGTTATCACTGGCGCTTCAAAACGCTTTCGAAGGAACTCCTTGAAAACAGCCAAATGGTTTGGGCGATTTGTAGGCTATCGATGGGGAAGGAAGTGCAAATGCGCTCCTGCCGGAGTTTCTTTAGCTGCGAGTGACGGCAGATATGCGTAGGTGTAGAATTCATAATGACAAATATTGGTTTCAAATTTCGGTAAATTTTGAAGAAATGTTAGGTTCTAAAGTTAGCTTGTTTAAAAATATTGTAAATGTGAGGGTACAATAACATTCTACCATTAAAGAAGCTACTTGTGAGTTGACAGTTAAAAAGCAGACAATAGAAATAATTGAGATTTAGTTAAATATCTTGTTTTTCCAATTAACTATTTAATGTTTGCAGTCTACAACTGATGTTGCTTGTTTATTTTTAAAAGATAGGGACAAAGTAAAACAATTGTTTTTTTTATATTTTTCCTTTTTGCAAAGTTTATTGACTTTTTGTTTTGAAGGTTTTTATGCATTATGCCGTGTTTTCAGGAATGACCTACGTGGGCATCAAAAGAGCAATCTCTGCAGTAAAAAAATCATGAGGACCGCACCTTCTCGATTTATATTGCGGTTAGCGCATGTGCGGGGGCACCGAGAACAATGTATCCCAGATGTTGTCGCAGTTTGAGAAATGCCTCATAAATATGTTGGTTTCTGACCCAACCGAAGGAACTGAGACAATCCCCTTTAAAACGAATGCCTACCCTTCTCCGAGAGATGTTTCTCACGGTCGTACGCAACGCCGAACATTCGCTGGCGTTATTGTGGGAAGGTCATTGTGTGGGTGGCAAGTCGGTGCCTACTCCTGATTATGTGCACAAATTCATTGCGAATGCGGCTTTTCTTCGACTGCACCCCACCTGTGCTAACGAGCGAAGGTATCGAGTGTCTGCCACGCGGAAACAAAAGTAACACAAATTGAAATCTGAGCGGTTGCGAAGATTTTTTCTTAACTCACACCTGGGCGCACTGGAAAGTTTGATTACAGTTCCGAACTACTTCGAAATTTGCTCTTGACAACAAGAGGAAAGCATATTTGCCTGTGTTACTAGATTGTTGGAGAATAAAGCTTTAATTTTTCATTTTATTAATCAAAAGATGAGGCTATACCAAAAATTGGCAAATATCATCACCACGTTTCTGTTGTTAAAGCATTGGGTTTTAAAGTTCCTGTTGTAACAAGGATAAATAGACAAATAAATAACATTTTCAACCAAAACTTCGAGTGTCAGAAAAATTTATCGCCAACAATTTATTAATAAAAAACATTTTTTAAGAAAAGAGAAATATGTATAAAAAATCGAGTTTGGCTTTTCACGGAAAGGGTGTGGCTAGAACAGCTTCGGCGGCTGAACGTTTCTTTTTCATGAATATGTGATAATCTATTTTGAATTGCACTTGGAGAGGACACAAAACGTTGGAATAAATTTAAACGGATGTTTTGCGTATGGTTGAAAAACATGGGTTTTTTTGTTTTGGGGTAAAAATACCTTTTTTGATGAGTTGAACATTAGACATTTTTAGGTTTTAGAAAAAAGCCTGAAAGGACAAAACGGGTCATCTACGTCAAAATCAACAAGTCTGAAGGTCTAATGAGAATCGGTTTTCCGGAAGAAAGCGGAGCGCTGGTCAGCAAAAAGTGCGAGGAGAAACACGATCTGCGGCGGCCAATTACCCGCGAAGTGGCGATAAGCGCACGGCGGCTCTTGTGCGTTTCGTGTATGTTACTACAGCCAGGAACAGCGCGGGATCAATCATACGGCTCAAGCAGTTTTTGCCTCGACATTTCAAGCGAAGCCACGGGAAGTTTGGAGCCCAAGGGCGATCACGACATGCGTGTGGAAACGGCGGCGGCAATTAATCCGGATATAATCTGCGCCCAGCAGCCACGGGGGGCGCACAGGGGTGCAGGTGCACGGGCAGGAAAGGAGAGCGCATGACGAACGGTCAATTTCCTGCACGATTCTCAGAATTCTGACGATGCACTTGCGGGGGCCGCGTAGATGTGAAATGACGCCCGATAAGAGTGTTATCTTCACTGTTTTGGACAAACAGTTAGTACCTTCGACACGGATTAACTCCAAATTTAAATCATTTTTCTTGTTTTTTTAATCACTTTTCTAGTTTTATAAGACATGTCTTGTTCTTTTCCGAGGAAGTCTCGAGCTAAGCGAATACCTCGAATTTCCTGTGCGGCTCTCCAAGATCAAGGAAATGTCCTTTTTCTGCCCAGAAACCAAAAGTGGAACCACTACGTTATGTAGAAGACATACGCCGAATCATTCACGATTTGCTTTGAAAATTCATATCGGAACAATTATCAATCAAAATAGTGAAGTACTTTTTGTATATGGTTCGAAAACTATTTATAAAATGGCGAAACGAACTTTTTTCAAAGAAATGAAAAAAATGTGTTTTATGCATCGCAGTAGAAAATTTCATAACAAGTTCTAATCCTGGGTGATGTGTGATGATTTGGGGGTTTAGCTCAAATGTAGCGGGTTCCGCATGTAAAATCATTGGAATTCGTTGATAAAGAATGAGAATAGTTTGGGAAAGATAAGCAGTTCCGCCACACCCGTGGCTAATCCGCGGGATTTCTGCGGGTAAGGGGCCGCCACACATTTTTGACTAAACACAAACAACGGGCTCAAAAAAGTTGTTGTTTTATTCCTGCGTTGTGCACAGTGTTCTTCCTTTTTGACGAAGATTCAACTTTTTCTTTGAATAGTAAATTTTTCTTACTCAAAATTCTTTAAAATCTTGGAAACTCATCTTTGAACTTTGTGTTTGAAGAGTCCAAACATGGGAACGAGGATGTGTGCCAAAAGTCTAAGGCGAAACAAGAAGAAGGGCTGCGCGGGAGACGCGAGCGAAGGGAAAAGCCTCGAGACATGCCTGGTTGGGCAGAGTTGATGCATTCATGCGCAACCTGGTTATCCCCGCCAAAACAGAGGAATCAAATCAGCCGGCGAGTGCTCTCACCCTCGATGAGCGTAGTCCACGCAGAGGAAGGTCGCAGCGGAAAAGCTTCGAACAGCGGTCGGCGGAATTCACAGATAAGACTGCGTGGGTGACTACTAGGTTGGGCTGAATCAAGGACAGCTTTAGATGAACTTTTAGAATGTTTTTCGCACTTTGAATAGGTCTAATCAGCTTCATCATAGTCAGCAGGAATGAATGAATTGAGTACTATGACATTCAGGAAAGAAAGCTTTGCATGCAAACGAAAAGGTGTTTTGTGAGCAGAAATGCTATATTCGTTTAATATTCATGTTTATGAACCCATCAAAAATCGCCAAATCAAATTGCGTGCCCATTACTCTTGAAAAGGTACCTTAAAAACAACTTTTTTGCCCAGTACTAGTAAAATGCAACAAATTATTCTAAAGAGCCACTTAAAAGGAAAGTTTGCATTTGGTACGGAGAAATATTGGCTTTGTTTCTCACAATTCACAGCCAAATTGCATAGCAAGATTGCGGGTTTTATTGCAGACGGGATTGTATGAAGCGGATTCTTTGATTTTTAGTCGAAGTAAATTATGTCTTGACTTTATGCCGGTTAAAAAGGAAATAAAAGTTAAAAAGCAGTCTAATCAAAAGTATTCATATGGAACAGAATTTTAGTTTTTTTTAGTTAGTGATGAAAAAATTTCATCACTATGTTTTTAAAAGCAAACAATTCCATTGTAAGTTTTTGTGTTTTTGGAGTCAGCCAAAGGCAAACAAAAGAATTTCCAAGTCCAAATAGAACTTCAGAACACATGTTTTGGCTTTTGTTTCTTCAACAAGGAAGTTACAGAGAAATAAATACAATTATATATTGTTGCGTAGCGGATGTGCGTTTTAAAACATGCAGGTGGTCATCTGGGCATGAGAGAATTTGCGCAAAAGCAATTCTCATGTTTTTCTCAAGCGCCTTTCATGGGTTATGAAACGCAGTTTCTTGATTAGTTTTCAATTCTTCACAAAACAAGTCAACTGGAAAACTTTGATATTCCTAGGAACAAATGAAATTCAGAAAGAATTTTTAAATCTCAGCACGTATCAGTCTTAACGTGGTAAATGCATTTGCCGCACGATGTCCATTATCGTTTTTCGGAGTGAATGGGGTATCGAAATATAAAAAACTCAATAATGGATCTCGTAATTCGGATGGGTACACGGAAATTAAAAATTTCTCTGTTGCTGAGAATGTTTTTACAAAAACATTTATTTCTGTAAAATGTATTTTTTTATATAAGGTGCATTCCCTTCATTATGTTTTGGAAACAATGTTTCCGAATGTGTGTATTGAGTTTGATTTGTAACGCATTCATCAGTGGCCAACATGTCCGACGGAAATTAAATAGTTCTCTCCTTCCCAGTGGCAGTGTCAATTGTGCGTGGGATGCACTTGTTCCCTCAGCTACAAAATTAGATTCGCTCGGCGTCGCTGTCTACCGTGAAGCCCCTAAAGGAAGGAGACAGCATCCGTCTTTCTCTCACTTTTTGTTTACCGCAACTAATCACATCGACAGCTGCTCCTCAAGAAAGCTCTACTTTCCAAGAAAGTGTAGTTTCACTCCTGTATCTTGATCTAATGGCAGATGGAGTCGTTCGCGCCGAATAATGACCCAATTCATGTTTTGATAAACTCAAAAATCCATACCACGCACTCGGAATAGCCTTTTCTTCCATAAAAGGAAGGACAACTGCAGAATACTCACCATCGTCCACAGAAGAATAGCTGCGGGAAGACATTTAATAAGACCCTGAACGCGAATATGATGATAGTTTGAGATGGGGACAGAAGAAGGGGAGAGTGGGCAGCGTCGTCAGTTGTTGCGATAAAATCAGAGAATGGTGGTCTTTGTACGAGGCGATGGAAACCATTTACACAACACACACAATAGTGAAAGGATGGATATCGGGATATCGAAAACGAAATCGTAGGAGAGAAGAGAGAAAGAGGAGAAAAGCAGCCGCCCTCCGAGTTTCACAACATCGGTTTTCTATTTGTCGAAACAGTCAAAACAACAAAAGATTTTTCCGTTTTTAAAATTTTTTTTAAACGTATTTAAAGTACGAAATTGACCTTCTTCAGTGAAAACGAAAAACTCTTTTTCAACACTTTCGTTGCGAAAGGTTAGAAAATCGAAATGCGTCCCTAAAGTGTGCGTTTGTTTGGGCTTCGGGTTTGATGATGTGTGTGAAAGAGGCGATTTGTGGTTTCGGCTTCAAAACGGCGTCCCAGGAGATGGTTTTTAAGGACATAAAAAGCTGGGAATTGCGAATGCGCGTCGGAGAAGCGTTCATTTATACGGTGGGAAAAAGTTCCAAATGCGTTCGATTTGGAATTATGTAATGTGGCTGAAGACTCAGACAAAGAAGCCTTGGAAAATGGGCTTCTCTGGATGAATCCTAAATATTTTCAAAATAAATAACAGGGGAATTCATATTTAAAAATACTTTTTTATATTATGAAAACTTGTCATTAAAATAAATCACCACTTATTACAAATAAACACCTGCTTTTTCAAGCATTATTAATGTAATCAAAGCTGTATAGGAATAATTTTTGTTTGGGTTTTCACTAAAAATTAATAATAATTTTGAATAATCAGAAAGAATATTGAAATCATTGGAAGAGCGAGAATATATAGTGAAATTTCTTACATACAAAAAAGCTGCATTAAAATTTCATTGATAATTTATGTTATATCTGTTTTGCGAATAAAAGGGTTTTTAGAAGGAACTGATCATAGAACACGATGAAGCCAAATCTGAGGGCGCCGCACTAAAAAAGGTCACTATAACTAATTGGTTTCGTTTGAGAGTGTGAGACATAGATTTCAGTTTCAGAAGATCAACCATTTGAAACAAGAAGATCTTCTAAAAAAAAGAGTACATGTTTCCGTGGGCGAAGAGAGAATTCCATTACAATTTCCCCCTTCCGTAAACATTTAACTATATTACATGACGGAGACTTGCTCCTCCTTCTGTCTGAACTTTGAAGAAGTTATTTCGTAAAAAGAGATTGACGTCAAAAGGTTCAGTAAACCAGAAAGAGAGACGTTAGCCTGCGGGCGCCGCTTTGTGCTGTTTAAATGTAATTTCAGAGTCAGCGTCGAAAAGCGC
The DNA here is from genome assembly GCA_022343465.1 of Oscheius sp. G VE-2021. Classification (NCBI taxonomy): domain Eukaryota; kingdom Metazoa; phylum Nematoda; class Chromadorea; order Rhabditida; family Rhabditidae; genus Oscheius; species Oscheius sp. G VE-2021. The sequence continues at coordinate 145,697 of JAJQXH010000012.1, forward strand.
CGAAAACGTAGCGCCAGTGATTCAGATTCAGGAGGAATCGATTGAGCTTCCAAATCGGGAGCATGACGGCATAGGCAAGCGGCTTAAAGCCAGGGGAGAACTACGCTCCGCAAACAACCCAAAACGTTGCACTAAACCGCTTATCGTCACATTAGAGACGTGTACACACAGTGCCACCGATCATCCTGCACGGGAAGACGGTCTGCAGAGGCAAAACAACGCAGAGCTAATGACTTCCGCACGAGTCGGCGGAAGTGCCGCGCAGCGGTGCGTTTTCGAACGGAAAATTCCCATTAACTCACCTTTCAGTCAAGCCAAGACAAACCCTGTGAAACAATAACTCACTTAGTTGAATTCCGATGCCATCTCCCACGGCTGCGCTGATTAGAGGAGCCGATGCTACAACCGCCGAGGGCACTGATGTTTTCCGCTCTGGAAATTATCATGAAACCACCTTTTTATCGTGAAACCTAAATTATCGTGAAACCACCTTTTAAATATCTTACATTGCATAATCAAACATGAAACTATAGTTAGTTTTGCTTTTTTTCTGAATCACCCAAAGACATCGAAAAACATGTTTTAAATATGCCCGAAAATTCCATTTGAAACGGCATACGCTTTAGATTCATCGATGAAGTTCTTTTTTTTCTAGAAAAAAAAACTTGCTTCGCTCAGAAAAACTGAACTAAACTGCAGTTCAGAAACCGTCTTTTAAAGATTGTTGTAGCGCCGAAAATTATGAAGATCGTGCTGTGTGTCACTTAATCTACCTTGAATCACTCACTTCAACTAATATGCTAGACGATTAATTCACTTTTCCTAGAAGCTGATGGTCAGATCTTCGAAAAAGTAGACGTAATTTGCATTTGACGCGAGGAAATCTGCATACTCCGAACGTCAGGGCCTATTTGTAATTCAGTATCAGCAGAAGTTACTGCGAATTAAAAGTTGTGTTCGTATTGCGTTTGAGGAGTTCGGTTTCGAACAGTTATTTCGAGGTGTGTTTCCATTGTTGCTATTTCAGGAGAATCCCGCGGGAAATTCGGGGTTGAAAGTGAATCCTTATGACTCACTGGCGGAGCTGTTGCTGAAGAGGCGAGTGACGGAACGGTGTTCGGCAATTTTCGGAGAATTCATGATGCCATCGTGTGAATTTCCGCGAACACTCTGAAACGAAAGATGAGCACAACAAAACGCGTTGTAAGAGTGCACAGCGTAAGTCTTCGAAGTCAACGCAAATGGGATGAAGTTCGAATCAGGCGGCGACAAGAGAGAAGTCAAAGAGGACACATTTCCGCACCGAAAATTGAGTTTCATCTTCTATCCTCTCGCTTGAGTTGTCTTTCGGAGACATGTGTTGACAACGGCGGCTACAAGTGGCCGTTTCTCCTCATAATTGAATTTACGATCAACTAACTTCCTCTGTGTATCTCTAGCGCACATGTCTGTGGTTGCAAAAAAGCTTTGAGAAACTAGAAAAACGCATCTTGAACATTAAGTCGGAGGACCCTGTAAAAATCAGCCTAAAAGAGGCCTAGATTTCGAAGTAACCCGTCTCAATTTAAACCATTTACGTGATACCTTGGATGGCAATATCTCAAGTTTGTAAAAATTTACCGTGCTAAGCTCAAGCAGACGGTGGGAGAGCGAGAGAGCTGGCATACGACGCGTGCTGGGATGATCTCGAAGATAAACTAACGTATCCTGTTGATGTGGGCGCATGTCAATTCCATATCCTAGGCCGATTAAAAGCTTTGTGGTAAACGTTAGAGGTGTTTTTGGGGAAAGGTCGGTTCAACTTAAGGTTGGCTTAGCTATTTTGGAACTGTGCTCAAGGAACGAAAGGGCGTTCATCACTAGTGCTTCACTGAGTGGGCCCTAATTCAATCTTGTTAACAGAGGTTTCCAGTTTACAAGACCTTGTTTATTACACGACAAGGAAGTTAAATATCGGACGTTGTTTGAGTGACTTTTTGGAGATCCTAATGTCCTGGTTGAAAATATTGCATACTTCAAGAACATATTCTTCTTATTCTTCTTAATTTTAATATTTTCATACTGACGTAAATACGGGAATTTGAATTTAAAGGTTATATTGAAATCAGTGGGTGTGGGAGTGTGAGACACATGGCGAATGGTTGAGTGATGATCAGCATCGACTAAACTATTCCAACACCAGAATTTAAGATAAAGTGATCTCTGTATACTAATGATGAAGAACAAAATTGCAAATTAAGAAGTGTCTATTATAACAAAGAAATTCTTATATCATTTAGGTAGATACTAACGTATACCATGCATGACTTTAAAGTACAACCTATTCTGAAATTGATAAGCCTGGTAAACTATTCTACCGAAGTTCATATAAATCAAAGTCCAAAAACTGATGATCGCATAAAAAGGTAATCCGTCCCCGGCATTTTCCATTTCCCCTGCTCCTGGAAACAGAAGGTGACTGGCGCACTCTCCCACGCTATCCGCTAATTGGGAGCGAATATTAGAAGGGTGAGCGTGAGACTGTGGAGCAATGAATATTCTCCTTTATAAGGATTTTCAGCTGTTTGGTGCCTGCTGAGGATAAACGGCTGGAAGAAACGGCAGGATCGTGCGAATGTGGGCTGAGATTGGATTTCCGGGCCACGTCGGCAGAAATCGTCGTGGTCGGAAAAGAGCAATTAAGCACTGCAGAGATCGTGTCAAAAATAGTTTTCAAGGCTTGTTTATTACCATCGACCTAATCCCTAAAGAACTTCTTAAGCTGTCTGAGACTGAAGTAACTGACAAAATAATACAATTTCTAGGTACCGAAATTTTAAAAAAAAAACTGCGAAGGTAGATGGTGAGAAATATCCCCGTTTTCACCACGTTCATCCTACTCTTTAAACTATAATTTAAAATATGATTTTATATGTTTATTCACAGTTGACCTAGTTGATCGAATAAAACACTTGCTCAACTAGTGGAGCAATGACCTTGTCTAGAGGCTTCTTATGTAATCACTTATGGAGCAAGTGGATTATGAAGACCTCCAAGGCTCAAGAACTATAAAAATGTTTTCAATTAGAAAAAAACACTGAAAGATCATCACCCCCGTGAGTTCAGCCACAACACCCTCTAAACATATGAAAATTGTTGGTATTGTAGCGTGATTATGGGTAGATCGGTAAGTAACTTTAACCTTTGTATTTTGCAAAATTGCTTTCCAAGTTTCTTACTGAAAAGGAAAAAAGAACACTTTAGCAAAACCATTTTGCATTTAAGTTAGGAGAAACGTGTTGTACTAGATATTGTTAATCAAAACATCGGAATAATTTCACATTTTTAAAAAACTCATAGAACCATGAATGACAAAGAGGTTTTATAAGAGATAAATAGTTTGCAAAATCAAAAAACTTTTCTTCACGCAGGTTGAGTAAAAACGGCCTCAAGAACATTCTTCGATCAAAACAAAAAATAATCTAAAGATGGTAATGAAGGCACAAATGAAAATGTCGGCAAGAAAATGAATGCGAATTAAAGCTAACCCCGGTGTTCAATGAACTTTTTCTTCAAATGCCGATTTGCTATGATCTCCTTGAGATCACGTATTTTTTGAACAGAAGGCAACCTATAATTAATTTTTAGTAATGGACGAAATAAGAGTGACAAAAGTGTAGTAAAATGCGAAATGTTTACTTCACAAAGGGCCACACAAGGCAGAAGCTGCCCATAAATCAACCCGTTCGGTGCGCCATAAAGACTTCAAGCTTCCAACGGAGTGATTACCCGAGTGCAGCGTAAAATTGCCGCTAAATTGTATAGAATAGTGGCGATTGGAGCAGCGAAGAACGATAGAATTAATCTCGTTCACTGTTTGGTCGAAGGGATTATCCAGGCAGGCATTTTTCAGAAGAACACGGAGGACGACAGCGGAACAATGGCTCCATCGAGAAAAGACGGCGCATTTAAACATATTCAGCGTTTACGATCAATAAAATCACGATTCTTTGGTATCGTTCGCGTAGCCGATGATGTTTCCTAGATTTCGCAAACATTCGCGGAAAGAGACGCCAATTCAGGATGTTTCCGGAAGCCTGGAGACTATTTCAAGTATTAAGCAGAAAATGTACCTCTCAAGCAGCGGACACTTTATCTTAATAGCAATACCATTCCAATAGAAGGCATGTTGGTATAAACAAAACTTTCGGACTTAATGTCAATTAATCATTTGTGGCAAATCACTCACGAAACACAAATGTTACTGAAAAATACTGATTCTCGACTATGCATACTAAATAGCTGAAAACCCATGACTCAGAATCTCAGAAGTTTTTCTTTAAGTCCAAGTTCACTAAAGATTTAAGTTGGTTTCTACTGAGCTGATCTATTTAGCAATTGCCATATTTCAAATAGGGCACTTTTTCGCCGTTTAAATTGAATTCTCCGTGACTGAAAGGTACTCAATTTTCTCAACGGCAGCTTCCATTGACCAAAGATTCAAAAACCGTCGGAAGGCACCGTCGCAAGAACTAATACATTTCAAAATTGTTCTTTTTAGTCGATTATTATCATATAAGTTCCTTAAAAAATTAGGGCACGAGTTTTTGTCGGCGGTTTACGATGTCTTTTACAAATGGGGTTTGCATAGATGTTCTCGTTCTGCTTGAATGAATAGAAGACATCCACGAAATAGGTTTTTAAAGAAAAAAACGTGAGTCCAACAAGTCTAGTAGAATTACCTTCAGCGAATCTGAAAAATTTGGTACTCGATAATTTACAAGTTTGACACTATCGAGCTGAAATGATTTACATCGCATAACCGTCAGAGTTTTGGAAACAGTCAATAAAAGAAATCAGATTTAGGGTAATTAAATCACTACTATATGATCATTCAAGTACAACACAGACCTTAATCATTAGGACTTAGTCGTACCCACACCTTAGTTTCGTACGGAATGCATACTGTAACCATGTATACTAATCTTGACAGAGCTTTGTGAAGAGTCTGTTTTAGTTCCTCTAGTGAATTTGTAAGGTATGTTCAGAAATTCAGACTCACACGACTGAGGAATGCGTGGCGCGGCTTCATTGCGTTCAGGACGAATGCGAGTTCACGACCAACTCGGGCACATAAATAATGACAGAGCCGGAGGGACGGTGGGTTTCGTTTCCGGACTGGCGATCTCATTAACACTGGCCAGTGAAAAAGAAGTCTTCGGGGGTCTATTTCCTCTCTCAGCGCGGAAATGAACACGGCGGTCGGGGAAATAATGGAACGCCGTTGCTTTGCTTACTTGCGGCCATGGTTGTGGGTGTGGAAAACACTTTTAGACGCCTGCATGTCACCGAGAGGGAAATTACTAAATGAACCAAGACGAGGAAGATCTCTGACCGTCGTTGCCAAATCTGGCCTCGCGTGCGGACAACGCCGACGAAGCAAAGGCGATAGAATAGCTGAGGCCTCGGCCTAGGGTTTCCTATGATTGAATCCTCCCGAGTCGTAATGGGCAGCTCAAGTTGGCTAAGCGGTTCATTCAAAAATGGCTCTTACCGGAAACGAGCAACGCCGCAAAAATCTCAGATCAGCGGTGAAAACATCAAAAATGTTTTCAGAAAGAAGGATTACTTTGTGGAGTAACCTTCTCTCGATTCTCATTACATACTCTCAATGCAAATTGGCTTAACCGACATGCAAATACTTTTGTGAAAAAAATTCACAAAAAAACTTATTAGTGCAAAATATGTGATTAAACCTCAGAGTAGTGTTTATATAACCGATTAAACCAATTTATCTATAAATGGTGGCAAACAAGGTCAGATGAGATCTACTTTACCTTGCATGCCATTTTAAGAATAAATGAATATAGATAGACATTGGACCTTTTCAGATGTATGGAAACAAGGGCGACATCTCAAAGTGAAATATGTTTTCAGCTGTTTTCCGCAGGTCGAGCATATTTTCAAAGCTGGGAGCAATTTCAAGACGGAATGGGAATCGAAAAGCAACGAGAGTAAGTGTGCTCGTGAGGAACAGCCAGGGGATGAAAAATTAGGGGAGAGCTCTTGACGGAAATTGGCTGCCCGATCGTGAGGAATGCGATTTATATGCAGTTTTATAAAAAAGCAAACGAGATCTAACAATTCAGTTTTTTTCTCTGTGTTGTACGAAGTAATTAGTAAAAGAAGATCAATCAAAACAAATAAAAAAATGAATCGGATGTTCAATCTACGGTTCGAATGTTGCGAAAAGAAAAAAATGTTTGTCCTTGCCTATCACCAGTTAATTTTTTGAGCTATAATTTGCGTACAAAACATAGAATTAGGATCCAACGCTGCAATACAGTGTTGGCTATGACTTGGTATCTACCAGACAAACATCGAGAGTTCGGATCCGTCCAAGTAACAAAAATTACGAGCATAATAAATACTTAAACTTTGTTCTATAATAATATAAATACCCTTTTATTTCATTAAAAGAAAACCAAAACGTTTGACTCGGGGTGGATCCGAACCCTCGTATGCCTGGTAAGCGGGCCGGGCCGTCTTCCGAAACGCCATGCCAGGCCCAGCGCGCATTTTGGCCATGTTTGCCTATGATATGAGCGAAATAGTAAGGTTTTTCACGTTTCTAGTTTTTGGCCGTTGCTTAGTTAAAAACAAAAGTATTACTAAATAATAGTAAAGCTTACTGCGTTCGTATTTACACTTCCGGTTTCGTGGGTACTTCTAGTATTACACGGGGTTCCCACAGATCAAATGTAATATGAAAGTTGAAACTGTGAGGAGATGAATAGTTTTTAAGTTTTTCAAATTTTCCTACACGTGCATAGCCATCACACACTAGCACACTCACACAAGTCAGCAGTGAAAACTTCTGACATGACACTACCGTCTTCGAAATAAGATTACACACGCTCTAATTAATAAAGAGATTGTCATAAAACACCCAGCAACAGCTCACACATCGGACAGAGTGTGCAGGTGTCTGGATTTCAAAAAACAGATGTCGGTATGAACAATCTTTTTGAGCAGTTGTTTATATTCCCCCAGAGAATCGACCTAGGAGATATCTTCCTCATCGCGCATTTGGCCGTTCTCGGCGAAAAGCCCAGCTCAAAACAGAACACAATTGTCCATCTATTATGGCCATAAAATTCGAAGCCTGGAATCAGCTATAAAACGTTGATTGCCGTCCGCCCCGAACTTTACGACCTCATAATTCGTTCATTATATGCTGCTCCGTGGCTTTCTTCAACGCAAAACGCAGCGCGAGTTATTCCTGCCATCGAACCATACTATTTTTGCTTTTTTTTTGAAAAGAAAAGAAAAAGAGCGCAATTTGAAATCCCACATGTTATTGTTAAAGATTCTAAAGGTGATATATTGTAGGGCGTAAAATTACTACATGCCTGGGAAGTCATTTTGAATACGTTGACGGAGAAAAGACGTAAAACGTCCTATTCTTCAGACTAAACGAAAGAAAAAGTGCAATGTGAGATCAATTACTCCCCCAAATCGTGAAACCAAGTTGACACCATGTTGCTGTCAATCTTCAGTGATTGACTGTTACCGCCAAGCGAAGTCTCATGCATACATTGCCCACCAGCTGTACTAGCCTAATATCCAGAAAGGCCTATTTTTCCGCTTTCCGATTGACATTTCGACCGGAAACTATTTTATTGAACCTTCTCAGAACATACACTTTTCCAAGGCATTTCAGCAGTCTTTCCGAAGCAAAGGTGTGTCGGTCGTTCAGCCAGTGTTCAGCTAACTTTGTCATCACACTGCGTTTTCATAGAAAGTTGGCTCGTTTTAAAGGATTTTAATCCCCTTCACATGGCTAGTAGTTTTTGTGATTATAGACAACAAACAGATTATCATGAAGGCACAAATGTCTCACTTTATTTGTAACACTATATAAAAAGGGTTTCATATTTTTTAGATGAAGAAAACCGTGACCTCATTTCAACAAAGTTCAAGTTAAACCGATTTCACTTTTCGCACCTCGTTTGTTTCAATGTCTCGTCGAGATGCTGCATAACGACGTTTGCAATGCATTCGGTGAATGTTGACGCTCACCTTTCTTATGAATGATGTTCTGGGGATATTGCCCCAAATCGGACATTCGCATTTTCAAATACTAACTCTGTATTCTTGCAAAGATTTTGTTGATTTTATCCTTTTTTTTTAAATAATTCACACGTCAAAGAAACATGACTCCATAGCCTGTCCGAAGCACAAATTTGAATGACTGAAATTTGCCTGAATGTTCTTTGAACATGTTCTTCCTGTTTAAAAAGGGATGTGGTTTTTACAGTTTGTTAAACTATTCATTGTTGCAAAAAGAGGGGCAGCGTTGTCTTCATTAGTCACAAACAGGAGCTTCGTTAGTTCTTCATTGCACTGGTCGCTTCAATAAATATCCAAAGCTTCTTTGTTAGTTTCTGTACTTTCTGTCAAGAAGTTTCTCAACAGCTATGCTTGAATAGAAACATTTACATAAAATTCATATAACATCATTTCTGTTTATGAGGCTTTTGCAGTTGGTTATTATCTCCCCAACCTGCTTTAGTCGATAGTAATACACAATTGAGAAAATGAATTTTGCACTGCGCAGTTTCAACTAAACATAAAAATGCGTAAAATTACGAAAATTAATACAAACTGATATGCCACGTAAATGCATACAACCATTTTGTAGTGCGTTGTTGTTAGCCAAACGGGTTAAAAAGATAGAAACACAAAGCAAAAAATAGACAGAAAGAGAGAAATCGCTAAAATTCACGAGCCAAAATTGTTACAGAAAAATACAAACAAACTAGCCAAAATAGAGGAAACCATGAAAAGATGAAAGATAAGAAACAAAATGAAATTCACTAAATTATTTGAGACTTTTAAACTTGAAACTCTTTTATCCGATTCGGATAAGACTTTCATTCCACGATGTTTTCATTCTGGGCACAAATAAGGAGAACTGCCGCACTATATCAAAGCTTTTCCAAACTTTCGAATTGCTCCTCAGACACCCATTGGACGCATTGCCTTCAGAAGACGACCACCACTGCGGTCCTATAAACAGACCGTTAAGACCACTTTCGAGAATCCGTTCTTCTTTCTAATGCTGTGAGCTCTAGATTTTCAGTTACAAGAAAACTTTTCAACCAACACAATGACCGTGTGTTTTTTAAAGTGATGCCTCCCACCCTGATGCCAGGGGAAAGACAAATCGGATGTACGTCTCTCGCTTCCGGTCCTAAGATATGGCTGTGACGAAGGGCACTCTCAGAGGAAGTGGCTGTCCAAATTCACATTCACAGTCCCATTTGAATAAATGCGTTTGTTTTCTCACGAAATCCCAAAGGACGGTTCACGACATCACGCCCTAACGGCAGATTCCTCTTATTCTATTTTGGCTAAGAGGTAAACACAACAAATTCTTCAAACTCTGCTTGCTCTCGCAAATATTTTATGTCATTTTGATTGAAAAGAAAAACATTTGGAATTAATGGAGGACCAAATTCAACCCTACTGTGCTTCTTCTTTTTAATTGATGCACCTGTTCAAAACATTTGCAATGCATTTTATAATAATTTGTTTTGGTGCAGCCGTGCTTTTGATAATTTACGGTCTCTCAATCGCAAAAAAACACGTCTCCAGCCATGTTTTTCAATCTAAATCTTCACTGATACGCCTCGCAGCTTTTCTTTTATGATAGAGGTAATTCCACTCCTCAAGCAAACGTTCGGTCTATATGACGATCATCCGTCCTCATTTCCTTCTTTCTTTTTAAGCACAGTCAACCTGCATATTCTCCAGAAATAGATTTCTATTCTCATATTTTGCAGATCTCAAATGATGGGTGCTCTCCGATCTGCCTTCGTCCTTTTCGTTCTGGTCCAGATTTGCCCAGCGTTGCCACGACAAAGATATTCCGAGGGAGACTACGGTAATTTTTTTTGGAAGTTCTATTTGAACTTCGCAAACTTATTTTCTCGGAATCTAAGCTGCTTTTAAAAGGGCACAATCGAGGCTAATCCTTATATACCCTACTTATACATCAGAAGTTCATTATTTACTCGTTTCTAGAAATGCTATCACTCCCTTCGAACAACCACTTGAATCAGCTACCGTACTTCGACGACTCGGAGGTATCCCGAGGGTAAACAGCTACTTAAAATTAACGACTGTTCATTTTTTTTCAGGCCAACGGAAAAACGAGCCCTAATGCGGCTTGGAAAGCGGGCTATGATGCGGTTGGGAAAAAGAGCGATGATGCGATTGGGAAAGTGAAGGGGCCAGGCGACCGGCAAAGGCGACAGGTCGATAAATTTTGTGTGTGGTGTTAATGAATATAAGTAAATGTTGCTTTAGCTTTTGATGAAATAAATGTAGAGAGAATGTTTGTTAAAATTATGGTCTATATTCACCAAGCAAGTACGCCTCTTGTTTGGTTTTCGATTGATTTGGTTGCTACCATTGGCGGAGTATGTAATGTGTCTCACTGGCAAACTGTAAAAATAAAATGTTAAGCATAGAAATTTTGGAGTGATGTGGTAAAACACATTGAATAGAATTGACTGAAGAAGATATTAAACCCTAAGCCGCACATTTACTTTCGGTTCTTACAATATTGATGCTCTATTCTTTCAGAAAAGAATTTTTCATTGGAAATATGATATTTCACCTTATTGTTAACACAAATCTGTTTTTTCTTGGTTCGAATCCAAAAACCTTGTTTGTTTTGTGTTTCCTGTTGAATTGGTCTCATACATTTTCAATAAGTTTGATTGGTTGTGATGACTGTTTTGCATGTTTTTTTTCCTTTTCAGGTTTATTAGCTGCAATTCAATGCACAGAATTAGACTGTTGTTTGAAAAAGGTAGATGTTTCAATTTAACAAAGAAGAAACAAGTTGTTCCGCTGGTTAAAGAGAACAACAAAATATCAATTTTTCCTCTTCCAGACATATTGTGACGTCCAAGAATCACCAGTTCAACCAATTCCATAAAAACACCCTTATCGCGCAGTGTGAAATTTTTTTACAAAAAGAAACGAGTGTGCGCGATATGCGCCAACCCGCGCAGTTGGCGCGGCAAACGGCATTGGTCTAGACGAGCGCTATCATCCATTTGATAAAACCCATGAGAAAACTTCCGAGCCTGTAAGCTCATGTCTGTTCCTGGTGAACCTACTTCCGGTTGCGAAGATGTAGTAGAGTAAGTGAAAGTAACATAATTTATTTTATTTTATTATTCAGCGGTATTATTACAAACAGCGAGGAACTCGTTTCCGGAGTCGTCGAAGGTTGAATAATTGGCTTTTTGTAAACTAATTATATTAGGCTTCTACGGGAAACCATGGTCGCTGCAACAAAGAAAGCATTTGTTCACAAAACTGCGTCAATTGGGTATGAATACCTACTTCTACGCTCCGAAAGATGACGTGAAACACAGGGGAGAATGGCGGTTGGCGTATACCCCTGAAGAAATAGGTATTTGTATTTATTTGTGTGTATATTAGAAGATGTTTAAGAAGTTCTTCAAGATCTAGTCAATTGCGCCAACGAAAATGAAATTGATTTCGTTTACGCCCTGTCTCCTGGTTTGGATATCCAATATTCCCTGCAGAAAGACATAGAGCTGATAAAGGAAAAACTCCACCAGGTTGTTTTATTAAATATATTTTGGAATTTTTAGATTTAGGTAAAAGTTCTTGGATGCAAGTCGTTTGCCCTTCTCTTCGATGACATTGAAACCGAAATGCAAGAAGCAGACAAACAGAAGTTTGCTTCCTTTGCAACTGCACAGGTTTTCTTTTTCCTTTCGTTTCACTTTTACAATTCAGGTTGCTGTCGCCAATGAAGTTTATAGATTTCTCGAATGCCCTCATCGATTTTTCTTCTGTCCAACAGGTCAAAATGAAAAAAGAAACTGTAATATCGGGGTTCAGAATATTGTGAAACAAGGGCTCAGCCAACATTGAGGGAATCCGAGTATCTGAACACGGTCGGAGAGAAACTAATGAGTCAAATTCATGTGATGTGGACAGGTTAAACCAAAAATCCTCTCTTTTTAGTTTAGAATTTTAGGTGCTCAAGTCATTGCCAAAACTTTTCCAATTGAGCACGTGAGAACAGTCTCTGAAGTTCTTCAAAGGAAACCTGTGATCTGGGATAATCTTCATGCCAACGATTACGATCCAAAGAGGCTTTTCATGGGCCCTTTTGCAGGTTCGCTACTAAACTTTCACTGTTCACTAAACCGGGATTTTAGGTAGACAGGTTGCCTTAAAGGAAACAATCTCCGGGCTTCTCTTAAACCCGAACTGCAAGTACGAGTCCAACTTTGTCCCTCTCCAGACGCTGAGTGACTGGTTTCAAGCAGAACAGGATGCAGCCAATCTTGATGGTTTGGTTGAAATTGTCACTCTTCAGAACTGAAATCCAGACCCAAACGCTCTGTTGGAAGTTGGAGGTCTCAGTCCATTGGCGCACGTGACAGTACAAGCTGCCAAGCCTCGGAAGGTCTACCATCCACTGAGTAGTCTACGAGATGCTTTGCAATTGTGGTCAAAGGAGTTTGAGCGTTGTGTCGCCCACTTCTTTCCTGGGTAGTTAGGCTTATACTTCAATTCTAATAAATTCCAGACTTGAAATATCTGAAACCATTGCCAAACTGGTCGAAGTGGAGATGGCCTCACCGCCAGACCTTAGCGACATAGTTCAATCTGCTGTTATTGCGGTAGGCTAAGCACACGTGTCCGTTAATATCCTTTAGATGGATACAAGTCCTGCCAACGCCAACTACCTGGCTTCTGAATCAAATGAACCAATGGATGTAGCGGTTCCGCAAACGGTAGTAGATGTACTCTACAGCTTTATGTTTGTTTTAGACAAAAGCAGATAGTTCCGGAGAGAGTTCAGACACAGCAACAGCTGATGAACCTATGGAATCTTGTGAACGGTAAGTTTAAATGCCTATTTGTGTAATACAAACCGTTTTCTTTAGTCCTGAAAAACTCGTAAATGCGGAAATGTTGAGTCTTTTGGTGGATATGTTCTTCCTTCCTTTCGACAGTGGTCGCAGGGCCAACGAAATGCTGGATCAATTCACTTGGTTGTATGAAAACGCGAGATTTCTTTCAAGGAAGCCAAATTGTCGGCCAGAGTAAGTGATATGTTTCAATTTTGAAAATGCCTTCTTTAGATCACCTGGCCCTCTGACTGAGGAATGGCTGCAGCGACATGAAACATTAAGGGGTTACATTATGAATAGTAAACAAATCTTCAGAGCTATTTCGGAGTGTCCCAACAAGGTTACCTTTTAATTGATTTTTTACTTTGTAGTTTAGAGTTTGGTGGCTGAACTAATACCTTACATTTGGGAGGCTCATGGAGTGTGTGCTGTTCTTAGTGCCGTAGCTGCGTGGCTAAAGCTAGCGACACTCCTCTATAAGCCAGGTTTGGATTAACTCCATTTGTGCACACATTGTTTTAGAAGAACAATCCCGATTTTGGGCTACCGACGTAGATGAAGAGCCATGGATGGGCAACGGAGGATTCCTCAACAATGTTTACAAGTAAATAGTAAAACACTTTGTAAATTCAGTCTTCAGGGCTCTTTCCGGAGGTGGAGACCTTTACAACTTCTGTCTTTTCAAGTGCTTTCTACCACTGTCGATAGTCGATTTTTCTATTCTGCCCCTTACAAACGAAACTATTGTAAGTATTACATTTTTGTAATCAATTATTGGTCTATTTAGACAAAGCTGTCGGCACTTGCTTCAATGGAATCTGGAAGAACAACGGAGCAAAATGATTTGAACCGTAGCTTGTTCATAGACAAGTTTGTTCTTCAATGTTTGAAACATACTCAATCTTTAGATATATTCGCGTTTACATGGAGCATGATCCGAACTATGTGTTCATAACTGAAGATGATTCAAACAAAGAGAACAAGACCGTTTGAATGTGTAAGGTTTTCTAATTTTCGTAAGTTTAGGTCATTAGCAGTGCGGTAGCTGTTCTGAATGCAAAGTTGTTGGTGGATAACCTACCCGAATATGTTCGGCAGCTGAAAGAAAAATATTCTTCTATCATGATTGAAGGAGTAAATGTGAGGTTTATGTATATTATGAACATCCTCTATTTTTAGCATCCTGCCATCGTCTCCGAAATTGGTGAATGGTTCCCGAAAATTCCTGATTTTGTGACTGACGCTTTCCCCTCCTGGCTAGACGTCAGATTCAGTGCAGATGCCTATGACGCCGTTCCTACAAGACGGATGATTCTTTCCGTGTGCATAGCTCTTTCCATGAATGGTAGGCAACTGATCTGGCAAACACAATTAAATGTTCAGGCAGCAAAGGAGTATTCGTGGCGATTCCCGTGTCAGAGGCTGATAAAATCCAGTTCTTTATGAATATAGGGTTTGTGGAAATCGCACGTACAGATAACTACACTTTCGTGATCTTGGCACGGAGTATAAGTCGGAATTCGGTAGAGATACCTTGCCCCGATAGCGGAGTAGCCAATAGTTAATAATAAGTGGTGATGTGTAACATCAGTTGTATATCTAATATACTGTAATTATCTTTTTTTTCACGGTTTGTTCAATCTCTTGTAAACAGGTCCAGAAGTTTGTGTATGTGTCATTTCGCCAAACTCACTTCTCGCTTACGGGAAAGGCGAGCGATCTATTTTCCTTTTATCCGGTTAATGTACTTAATAAATTTTTTTCTATTTCTTTGTCAAGCAATTGTTTTAAAAAATTTATTGGATGGAAAATTGTTTGTTGTATATATTTAATTTTGTTTTTTAAATTAATTTTTTTAAATATCTGTAATTTATCGTCTGTGTATAAAATTAGTTTATGACAGAAAAAAGTTCAAACGCTTCCCATTTGTTCATTTCGGACGGGCGTGTGTCCCCCAAATGACCGCCGAGATCAATATCCGCGCTCCAACACAACCCTGTGCAAGTTCAATAATCCGCCTCCCTTCTCTCAACCCGTTTGCCGCCTTTGGAATTTTATTGTCTTTTGTTTATTTTTAATGCTTTAAACTATTTTCTTTACGGTTATCTCGATAAATTCATTTAAAAATAGTAATAATTATCGACGATAGCGTGATTTAGTTTCGATAAGAGCATTCCGAAAAACGTTGTTCTGTTCTATAATTAAGTTTTAAAAATATGTTTTGCGTTTTATAGTTTATTTAATTTGTTTTCTTAAATTTAAAACATGCATTTTGAGATAAAGTACATTTTTCGTGCCAGTATCAGTCGTGATCAGTCATCATTAGTCATCACCGTGTTTTTTTTCTGTTGTTTTCTTTGCTCCTTTTAACTAGCCGTTCATTTGTTTTATTTTTCAGATGCCAGCCGTTAAAGGAGATGGCATGCGAGGACTCGCAGTCTTTATATCTGATATCCGAAACTGCAAGTCCAAAGAAGCCGAGCTGAAGAGGATTAACAAGGAGCTGGCTAATATTCGCTCTAAATTCAAGGGTTAGTGTTTGTTTTCATTATTTTTGGTGTTTTTAATTGCATGTTATCGAAACTTGTTACCAATTCTTCCTTTTCAGGTGATAAGACGCTGGATGGGTACCAGAAGAAGAAATATGTCTGTAAATTGCTGTTTATCTTCCTTCTGGGGAACGATATTGACTTTGGTCATATGGAGGCTGTCAATCTCTTGTCCTCCAACAAGTACACTGAGAAACAGATCGTGGGTTTTCAATTCTACTGTGAAATTGTTTTCATTTAGGGCTATCTGTTTATTTCTGTCTTGATTGAGCAAAATTCGGACTTGATGAAGCTGATTGTTCAGGCAATCAGGTAACTGTTTCATATGACATAATATTTTTATTTTATTTTTAAGGAACGACCTGACTTCCCGCAATCCCGTTCACGTCAACCTTGCCCTGCAGTGCATTTCCAACATCGGAAGCCGTGACATGGCTGAAGCATTCTGCCAGGACCTGCCCAAACTTTTGGTCTCTGGGTACGTATTTGCGTTTTAATTTTCACTTGTTTAATGTTTCAGTGATACTATCGACTTTGTGAAGCAGTCTGCTGCTCTTTGTCTTCTGAAGCTCTTCCGAACTGCGCCGGATGTGGTCGTTCCTTCGGAGTACGCCAGCCGGATTGTCCATCTTCTGAATGACTCTCACATGGTTTGTCTTTTTATAAATGCATTTAATTTACTGTTTTAGGGAGTGGTCACTTCGGCAGCCTCTTTGATTGAGGCTTTGTCCAAGAGATGGCCTGATGAGTACAAGGGATGCGTTCCTCTTGCCATATCTCGTCTGAGCAGGATTGTTACCTCTACCTATACGGACCTCCAGGATTACACGTATTACTTCGTGCCTGCTCCATGGCTCTGTGTGAAACTTCTTCGTCTTCTCCAGAACTATCCTGCGCCAGAGGATCCGTCTAACAAGGCGAGGTTGATGGAATGTCTTGAGGGAATACTCAACAAAGCTCAGGATGCCCCGAAATCTAAGAAGGTAATATTCCTGATCTTCTTCCTTTAGTTGAGTCTCTTTCAGGTCCAACACTCCAACGCCAAGAATGCTGTTTTGTTTGAGGCAATCGCCCTTATTATTCACATGGATAGCGAGCCCAATCTTCTTGTCCGAGCCTGTAATCAGCTGGGAACCTTCCTTTCTCATCGTGAAACCAACCTTAGGTAGGAATTAAGGGTATTCTTTTCACGAGATGTTTTAGGTACCTCGCTTTGGAGTCTATGTGCTTGTTGGCAACATCCGAGTTTTCTCACGAAGCAGTGAAGAAACACCAGGAGACTATCATCAACAGCCTGAAAACCGAGCGGTATTATTACTTTCAACTTTTGATTATCCTTTTTAAGTGATGTCTCCGTTAGGCAGCGTGCCGTCGATCTCCTCTACGCTATGTGTGACCGGTCCAATGCTAATGAGATTGTATCCGAAATGCTCGCCTATTTGGAGACTGCAGATTACTCTATTCGCGAAGAAATGGTGAGTTATAAAACGATAGTAATTATATATTTACATCAGGTTCTCAAAGTGGCTATTCTCGCTGAGAAGTACGCCACTGATTACACCTGGTATGTGGACGTGATTCTGAAGCTGATTCGCATAGCTGGAGACTACGTGTCTGAGGAAGTTTGGTATAGAGTTATCCAGGTACCTGTCGTTTTCTGGGAGTTGATAATTTTTATTTCCAGATTGTTGTGAATCGCGAAGATGTGCAGGGATATGCTGCGAAAACCGTTTTTGAAGCCCTTCAGCGCCCTGCTTGCCACGAGAATATGGTCAAGGTCGGCGGTTACATTCTCGGAGAATTTGGAAATCTCATTGCTGGGGATCAGCGTTCGAGGTCAGAGTTCTAAATATTTTAAATGTGTTTTATTTTGAATTTCAGTCCTCAAGTGCAATTTGAATTGCTTCATTCAAAGTTCCACTTGTGCAGCATTGCCACTCGTTGTCTCCTTCTTACGACTTACATCAAGTTCTGCAATCTCTTCCCTGAAATCAAGCACATTATTCAGCAGGTTTGAATTTGCCATTTTCAGTATTTAACCATTTCTTAAGGTGTTTATCAATGATCATAACCTGAGGAATCCCGATGCTGAACTTCAACAGAGGGCTGTCGAATACCTGTCCATGAGCAAGGTTGCCACATCGGACGTCCTTGCTACCGTAAGTCGTTTAGTTTTGATTCTTCAGATTTCTGCCTAGATTCTGGAGGAAATGCCCCCGTTTGCGGAAAAGGAGAGCAGCCTCTTGGCTAAGTTGAAGAAGAGTAAGCCGCAGGTTGAAGAACTGGAAAACTCTGAAAAGGACAAGAAGACCCGTCCTGTTGCGGTGGTCTCACAGGATTCTAGCTCTAGTGCTGCCTTGGTTGACATCGACAAGTCCGGAGCCGTGGCTGCCCCTACTAATACGTTAGTCGAAGGAGATGTTTATACGTACTTTTATTCAGTTCGTTGGTTGACATTTTCGGTCAGCCTACTGCCCCTGCCACCTCTCCTACTCCACAGGCGGTCGCAGGAAACAGTGAAGAAAATGACATCACCAAGCTGCCAAACTTTGTATCTACGGTTCCGTCCAAGTAAATATTGTATTGTTGCGATAATATATGTTTTTAGGTTTGTTGTGAAAAACAACGGAGTACTCTACGAAGACGAACTCGTGCAGATTGGATGTAAGCTTGAGACGCGCGGAAACCTTGCTCGTATGGGAATGTTCTATGGGAACAAGACTTCAAACGCCTTCACCGATTTCGTCCCCACCGTTCACTGCCCTGGTTCCCTTGCTGTACAGCTTCAGGCCCAGGTTTTTGCATTTACCTGTAAATTTTGAATGTATTTTCTAGGCCAAACCTATGGATTCGGGCGTTGCTGCCGGCACTCAAGTGCAACAGCTGATCAATTTTGTGTGCGTGAATGAGTTTGGAAAACTTCCCATCATGAACGTCAAGTTCGAATACACGTGAGTTATTTTGTTTGTCATTGTCAAAAGTGGCATTTTAGTGATCGTTCCGGTCAGCCCCAGTCGTTCGACAAATCTTTCTATCTTCCCATGTTCCTGAATAAGTTCTTCGAGCCTACCGACATGATTTCGGAGCAGTTCTTCGCCAGGTGGAAAGCTTTGGCTCAACCGGCTCAGGAGGCTCAAAAGATCTTCCCTGCCAAATTGCCGATGGACAACGCTCAGACTGGGCAAAAGGTTTGCAGTTCTTCAAATGTTCATCAAACATTACGTTCAGCTTGCTGGACTTGGATCCAAGCTGTTGGTGGATGTTGATCCCAATCCGGATAACTTCGTTTGCGCCGGAATCGTCCACACCCAGTCTCAGCAGATCGGAGCGCTCATTCGTCTAGAACCTAACAAGCAGGCCAAGGTAACTTTTAAAATGTGTTTCATTTATAACTTTATTTTAGATGTATCGTCTGACTGTCCGAAGCAGCAAGGATTCTGTCGCCAAAATCCTTGTGGATTTGCTCGTCGACCAGTTCTAATTAATGTCGTTTGTATGCCATAGCTATAGTATTTATTTTGCTAAATCATTCTCCCTCCGACTTTGGTAAATCATTTGCATTTGCACATTCCTTGAGCTTATTTATTTTAAGCTTGCAATGCCTGTAAATTTCTCTGGATTTGTCGACATATTGACCGTTTCGTAATAGACTGTTTGCATAATTAACTGGAATTTTCACTTGCTCCATGAGTTTATCCTTCAGTGGTTCTCCAAATGCACTAGTCGTGTATTTATTGTATGAATAGGTGACAGATAAATATTTGTATTCTGGGCCGCTTTAGTTTAATGTAGCTGTATAGCTGATTGAGTGAAATGTGGCATTTGCGTCAAACCTACACGGGAGGAATAGGCATGGATTCTGGTGTTAATGCGAATTGTTGCGATCTGATAGCATTAAAACTCTTGTTTCAATTGATCATATGTTCATGTTTATCATCGCCCCTAGATGGTCCAGTGTATCTTCAAGAACTTATATCCTAATGATTGGGTAACACATCCGATTATCAGCATTTTTTTATACCTGCTGAAGAGTCTCTTGGACACAGTAGGTCGCAATAACACCATCGACTACACCTTGGGCACTACAAAGTCAACTGTTCACGCTTCATTACGTAAAATACTTTTATTTAGTTTGCCCCATTTATATATGTGGGTTACATTAGGTCCTTATTATGTCATAGATCGGCCCACTATGTAATGCACTTCGTGTTATTCTTAAATGAAAATTACTACACAACTGAAACAATCTTAACTTTATTTCTACTCAGTATCGTCTGCGTCAGTATTGACACCTTAATCCTTACATTCAAACTTATCTACACTAAACCAAAAATTTACATTAAATCCGTCTCCGTGACTGCTCTAATTTCCCACAGTTTTTTTTATAAACCAACATTACGCAAGCCAACGTGCGTTTTTACAACATTTAACTGCCACATGAACATGTTTATTATGACGGGTAATTATGGCATGAATCATTCACGTTAGGTGAATCTCATTAATTCACAGAAGCGGGGATAAAATCAAACTTGTTATTACAATCACATTAGATTAGTACCTAAACAGCAGAGAAGGGAAAATTCACGTAGATAGGTTCGTTGGGAATATCAGGATCTATGCGCCTGTAGGACGACAAAGATACCGACACGGGGTTAGAGGAAACCTCCATAAAACCATCGGGCTCGGAACGAGACCTCGGGCGACAAAACTCCGTACGCCCGTGGTAGTGGCAGTGGCGAACCCGCCGGACGTCGAGGAAGGTGTTGAGACGGGACGATGACTTGACCGAAGGAAGGGAGACAATGGGGGGCGAAGCCACTCCAAGACGGCGAGGGCTTCCCATGAAGACAGGGTTGTCAACAACACAAGAAGGATGGTCAAATGGGCAGGAACTGCCGTCCTCCATGCTCAGCCGCCTGGCTTTCTCGGGGTCATCGGGTTTCAGGAGGCGAAGAATGACAACCGTTGAAATCATCGCAACTGTAAGCGCAACCGAGAGAATTGCCATCCATTCGTTGGTGGTGAGGTGTGGCGACCAAATCAAGGCAACCCCGCTGGCGACAGCCTGAATAACACCGTTAATTTCATAAAAGCATTCAGCTACCTGGATGATACGGGTCAGCGAAAACACCTCCATTCTTTTTTCCGGCAGTAGCTTCTGGCACACTACACTACGGAAGGTGGTGACACAACAGTCGCCGATTCCGACCAAAAATGCAATGATGGAGACAGTCGCCAACCTAAAATTTACGTCATGAGGACAACACTAACACACAAACCCAGTAATCTTCTGATGAGGCTTAACAAACGCCCATTGAGGAGTGGTGAGGGAAACGAGACCGCAGGTGACCATGATGATGAACCAGTGGAGAATCATGGATACGTGGATTGTGAACTTCTCTCGGAATTGCGAACCGATCGCCAGAAAAACACCTCCTGAACAAACTATTTTTTTCGAAAATAAAAGAAATCCGAACCGATGACCACTCCAAAGCCGATCATGTAGCAATAAACCCAGACGTAGTGATTCTTGTGTGTTGCATCCATGTTGAAATTGAACGAGGTAGGATACACCGACAGGAAGAAGATGGTGAAGAAACCCTGATAGCACGACAGAGGGAATACGGCTACAATCTCCGGCGTCAGCATCACACTAGCAATGGATTCTGAAAAACAATTCATCAATGGAAAAAAACTAAAGACTGACTCATTTCACGCCAGATTCCTCGGTACTCAACAGAGTTTTTTCCAACTATCGAGTGAGCCTCCGCCTTAGCCGGCATAATTTGAAAAGCAGCAACTGCGCCCGCAACCGCCACCAGAAACAACGCATAGATCACCTATCAAATTACAATGATTTGACTAGAAAATAAAACAAACCGTCGTCTCAATTCCAGAATAACCGGTTGCGTCAGTCGCAGTGGGAAAGACGATTTTGAACACCTGCACCATTGCCAGTACAAAGCCAGCAAAGAGCTGCCTAAAATACAGAATGTTTTGGGAACAAAAGGAAAACGCTTACCCGCTGTGGCTAACCGCTGTCTCCACCGATGTAACCCATTCCAAGGATGCCTCGTTCGTGTGTTCAGCGATGTAAACGCCTTCAGCTACATTGAATACTGAAAGAACAATGTTTCCTCAACACAACTAAGATATACCCTGAAATAAGAATAAAGCTCACCAGCGTATCCAAATCCGCAAATGACCTGGCCGATGTAATAGCACCATTTGTTAAACCAGATGAAACAGAGAAAGAACAGCCCGAAGCAAACTGAAATAATCTTAGTACAGCAAAAAACAACAGCATACCTCCGGTGAACTGGAGGGATTTCTTTGCCGATAGGACAGACACGGCGGCAGGGGCGAAAAGGTTCATCAATGCGAAGGAGAACATCTGGAGAGCTTGTCTGAAAAAAGAATAATTAGCTAAACTAATAAAACTAAAAACTAACCCGTAATAGCCGCCAAACTCCTCCACATCCCCGTAGTTGACGAATCTGCTGTAGATGACGGATTCCGCTATGAAGCAATGGGCAAAGTAGCCGAGGAACAAAAGGAGGGTGCCTACGCCGAGCTGAATTCCAACCCATAAGTCCCTTTTGAACACCACCATGACCTCTAAACGATAAAATTAGCAGAAAATATAGAAAAGCGAGAAAAAAAAGAAGAAAAGTTCGCATTAAGGATCCTATCTCATACTAGATTTCGGAAAATTAGTCATAAAAATAAAGAGACAAAAATTAATCAATTAAACAGGATAAATTTTGGATTAAAAAGGAAGAAAAGAGCAACCAAACGAAATGACACGCAGGAGAGAAAAGAGCGAATGAGCTGAGAACCGTCCTGGGAAAGCATTTGAATATACCGCTGGCCCGAGTTCAAACTTTGAACTACCGCAACGGCTATTTTTCGTTTTTTCGGGTATTTTCAAACTTATATCCTGGTTTCTTTAAATCCAATTTATCACCTAATAAAATTTTAATTTAATTTAATTACTTAAACTTTTAAAAATGACATTTCGATGTATGCTATACATTATATAGAATTAATTTCTAGATTTCCAAAGTACTGATACAAAATAAATTTGTTTTAATAGTAACTGTTTAAAATATAGCTCAAAACAACCTTGAGACAAGAGAGTGATCACTACATGAAGGAAATATGCCAGCGAATCGCTGTACTGCGACTTAAGATCGACCTATTTGAACATTTGCTTTATCGCTTACTGAAAAACTTACATGGTATTTATTTAATTAATGGGATTATTGATTAGGGAAGTAAGTGTTTCTTAAAAAGTACAAGTAGGCGCTATTGTGTGAAGTATTCAGTTTTTTGTTGATCCATTGACGTCAATACAAGGTTGACATAATGATCGCGAGCTGAGATTTTTAGATCATCTTCATGAGAACATTTACGGAGAAACAAAAACTACTTTTATTTTCGCAAACATAAACTCATTCAGACTAGCAGAAGCACAACCAGTGAGATATCGACCAAGAAACCAAAAGAATTTCCATTTTTATTTATAAGTGTTATACGCTGGATCTAACATCAATACATTTTAAAATTCATTGCATCTTCAGATCCGATTATCATGAAGCAATGTCTTCGCAATTGAGTCCATTTTGTTTATGAATTTCTCTTCTGACTTGGCTGATTCACCTTCTGTGTCTCCTTGGGCTGCGTGATCATAGGCGGCGTGAAGGCTGATCAGAGCCCACATCCCGCAGAGAGGGAGCATCTTGTTGTATGACATTGTCATCTAAACAAACAAGTGGAAAATAAACTGAAAGAAAACTTTAACAAACATCTTCAACAGTCATTTCCTTCGTACCAGCCACTGAATACTTCTGCATCTCCTTACAGTATTGTTCCAAAACCAAATTTTTCGTCTCCAACAAACGTTTGGGATATGACCCAAGACATACCAGTCTAATCAGGTCCTCACAAGGATTTCCATAATGGATTGTCTGAATAAAATAGAATTTTATTGGTTATTTAGCATATTTTCTTACTTGGAAGTCTATGAAAGACGCGAAGGTTCCATTCTGAAGAAGAATGTTTGTGTTGTGGAGATCGCCATGGAGAAACATTGTCCACTTAACCTTTTCTTCATTAAACTGTGCAATTGCTGTGGAAACATCAAACTTTTCAGACAATTCACTAAATACATTGGAGAGGGAGGGATAGGAGCTTGAAATGATTCCCAGTCTTTTTATAATGTTCTATAAATATTATTTTCAATCTAAACCAAGTATACCTCCTTTGACAGTGTAGTACTCAATACACCTTCAAGCAGGCCTGTGTCAAGTATTCTTTTCTGATCCTCATTGAGCTTCGAAGCAGCCACTTGAAGTTCAGCATATCCCTGGATGATCTGAAACTACTATTTGACGGGCATTTTAAAAGTTATGCTCACTTTTTTCATTTGATTTTCAGTGAAGCTATCACAAATTGAGATGCAAGTTGCATTTGGAATGCACTTCATTACAAGAATACCTTGATTGCCGTCTTCCATTGGCCTATGTACGATACTTTTTGGAATAACCGAGACATCGGAAATGTGGTTATAGAAAAAGACTTCTTTATTGTGAAGCTGAAAATTAAAAATTGAATACATAACGAATAGAGTTACTTCTTTCAAACGACCCAGAAAAGAATTTGAATTTCCGGCTGTCCATTTTCGTCGTTTCCTATTTGCTACATATTTTTCGACCGTTGGAATCTGAAAAGTTATAGATTGCTTCAGTGCACCTCACCTTTGCAATCAGCTGTTCTTGTTCCCCATTGTGAAACGATAAGGTTAAACGAGCAACGTACGAATACACACCCTAAATTGTAGCAACTTCCTAGTTAGCTTGAAGTTTACCTCGGTCTCCCCAATGGTAGCAATACTCAGTGAATCGACGCTATTTTTATATAGCGCATTTAATTCCGTTTTCAGCCACTGTTGTAAACTGTTCCAGTGTTCTTCGGATTTTGACATTTCTAGTAGACTAAACCAATCAATTATCTAAGAATGCTGTCACGATTGAAAGAAAAAGTGGAAGGAACACCCAGAAAGAAATGCTATCGCCGACACAGGAGCTGATTAAATCGATAAGCCATCGTCGAGATCAATGGGTGCCCTAACCGCATCAGACGTTCCGATTGTGACGCCAAGAACAGTCATTTTCAATAACATTTCGAAGTCGGAGAGAAGAGAAAGGCTTTCCTTCCCAAAACACGCTTTGCCTTGGTTATTGCTACAAATAAAACTTATTCTATTACTTTTAGTCTGAACTTTCCAGATGAACAAACTTCTCAACTGGTATTCAACTATGAAAGAAAAGAAGTACCGAATTCCATATGTATTCATAATCTTTTCCCTTCTGATGGTTCCCATAAATATTAAACAACTTTATGAAGCTGCGGAAAAAAGCGGTAACTTCTATTTTAATCAAGACACCAGATTTAGGTAGAAAGTCTGTTCATGAAGAAATGGCATTTCTAAGAATGGGGTGTATTGTTGGGATCACTGGGGCCAGTATCGACTACTTGTTTCAAGTCATCCAAAACTTTTGGTAAAGGTTTTAAAAGGAAAATGTTTACCGTTTGTTTAGGAAACAGCACAAGAGAATGCAGAAGAGGAAGCAACAACGGAAATATCGACTAGTTTCCCTTACTCCCCACTGAAATCTGCAAACTTTTTCAAACTTGTTCATAGAGAGTTTTTACAGTTTTATCACTGCTGGTCGGTTTGTATAATGCTAACTAGTATTGCCACATTTTTATTAACTAATAAAACTTTTACGTTTCCGTTTGTGTTGATTTTTCAAATTCGTAATTTGTTTTGGATTAAAGATAATTAGATGTCAAATTGCACTTAAACAATAAAATACATACATGGTTGTTGACAAAGAAAAAGGTTGTTTTTAAGGCGATAAGTCAATAACAATGCAAAAGCGATATATATTATGACTAAAGGTCATCGATTTTACAAGCAATTATGGTGCAATTTTGCTTGATACAAAAATGTTTTTTAAAAACCGATTATTTAAAAGTGCAGATTGAAAACCTAAAAACAGATGTGTACTTTTGTCTAAGAATCTTCCCTTTGCTGACAGTGGTTCGTGCAGATAAGAAGCGCATTTTTATTTGTGAGTTCTTTGTTTTCTCCCCTGATAACCGACTCACGCGCCGCCATGGGACTCGAGGAGACCATTCCACTGTTTCAAAGGAAAAGCAAGAAAGTAAAGCAATTCTACAAGTGGGATTTTCTTAGCAAATATTATTTCACTTGTTCAGGAGGCAGTCAGAACTACTGGCAGCCTTTGAGAAAGATGATGCAGCTATTGAAAAAGGAGTGAAAGAGGAGGACGGGGAAACCGAGGTTGAATCTTTGCTTTCAGTGGAAAACCAATTTTTCAGACAAAAAGTGATCAGATCCTATCACAAATTGTTCTCTTGGTCAATGTAGGCCTACTCTTTGGAAAAGGCGCAGCTACGTATTTAACCAATGGGTCTTCATTATCCATCATCAGCACACTGTTAGACAGCGTTGTCGATATCACCAGGTATTTAAATGCTAAAGTAATGGTCGTAGCTTATCAAAATGTCTTTAGCTGACTATGATCCTCCTTATTATAAACCTTAGAAACCTTAGAAAGGATGTTAAAGGGACCGACAGTAGCCTTTTTCCTGTTTAGTTTAAAATAAAGAGAAAAATAAGATATACAAAAAAGTCGACAACCCCAATTATGAATGATTCAGATATTTGTTCAAAAAGTAATGAACAGAGCCTATTCGTTCTAAAAGTAATGAAAATAGATCTGTAGAATGGGGTTGAACTCCTGTTTGTCCGCTGTTTACTGAAACGGCGAATTACTTAGCTAGAGTGAGAGACTTAGACTGAAACATTTAAGTGCAGGATCTAAAATGATCCCAGACGGTTCCTTTAAACAAAACTTTTAAGCAGAGAATTTTGATCAATTGATTTGCATAAAATGAAAACCTTTCCGTAAAGGGAATTTAGAAAACAACTTTCGTATAACTGTCTTATTTCAATCTTAGAGAACTCTTTGACCTCCCAAGGGTACCCTCAAAGGAAGATTTTTCCTTTGAAAAGTTCATCTATATTTGTTTAATGATTCCCACCCAAAACAGTTTCGCAATTATATGTCTGCCCAATCTCTAAATAGACAAGTGGCGTCATTGTTCTCTTATCAGATTCATTCATCATTGGTGTTTTCAGTGGAGTGGCCATATGGTATTCAACATATGCTATTATGCACACAGACTTCTTCAAATACCCAAGAGGGAGGGAAAACCTAGAAAGTATGAGTATAATCTTTATTGGCATCGTAATGGGAATGGCTAACTTTTTCATCGTTTTTCAATCTGGGAGTGCCATAATTTTTGAGAGAGTGAGGAATTATCGTCTGCAAACATGGTATAACACACTAGGCTGCACCAGAGATTACGTTTTCATCAATGGCTATCATGGGAGGCACTATAGCTGCGAAAGCTATTCTTTGGTTTATCTGCGTTCGCAAGGGAACAAATAACTGCTTGGTACGTTTCATGATTTTATTGAACAAATTGAAATTTAGGTTCTGGCAATTGACCAAAGAAATGATGTATTCACCAACTTTGTGGCAATTTTGGGAGCAGTGCTCTCCCAATTTTGGGTTGACGCAGATCCCGTTGCCGCAATGCTCATTTCGTGAGTGTTACTGACACTTTTTTGCAGTTCTACCTTCAAACCAACAAAAAACCTCTTCAGTGGCTATGTCGCCTTGTCTTGGGTAAAAGTGATAATGGAGCAAATGCCAGAATTAACTGGTGTTGCATGTTCGGAAGAAGAATTTTCTCGTGTTGCCCGAGTACTTCTCAATCATTCAGCCAAAATTAGATGCTTAGACACCCTTTTAATCTACCACACCGGTCACAAGGTACGTTTAGGGTCTTTTATTCTCAGTCTCTTTCTCTGTCTCCGTGGCTTCTCCACTTTCTCTTTATTCATATTTAGTGTATTTATGTATCTTCAGGTACGAGTAGAGGCTCATGTTGTGTTGGACCCAGAAATGCCCTCCGGACAAGTTCACGACGAGATAGTTGAACCGCTTAAGAGAAAACTGGAATTGCTTGACTTTGTAGACAAGGCATTTGTTCATCCAGACTACGAGTGTGATGGATACGATTAATGAAACACTTTATTATGACAATTGCTGAACAGATGACACATACGCGTTGAAATAGACAACTCGAACTCATTAATGGTTGGGGAGAAATGGGCTTTTGAAGGAAGAACACATGGGCATGGGATGCTGAAGTGAGAAGCTATTGAAGGAAAAACACATGGGCATGGGGTGTTGAAGTGAGAAGGCATGGGATGTTGAAGCATGACATTAGGCAATCAAAATGAAGCATTGATTGGGATTAACATTGGGATTGTGAAGAGAGCTAAATCTATTCAAGCCAAGTGCTGATGGTGTTCAGGTTGCAGAATGCAGTCCTGTGTTTCTTCGATCCGCAGCACCTGCACATGCAGACTCCCACTGTGCAGATCGTTCCTGCTCCGTGTTGCGTCTCGCAGCGGATACAGCTGAAAATCAGGTATCAATGATAATATGGAAAAAAAGCTACATCTTGTGTTCCTTGGCGAAATTGCGTCGTTCAGGATAGTATTTGATCTCCCTGCAAAGAACCGAACTGTGGGGCCCTTTGCAGAAAAGGCAGGATCCACCAGCCCTCCAGTTTTTCTGGATATAGTCGTAAGCCATATTCATACACGCCCTTTTGATGTTGGAGTCACCTGGAAATTAATTTCATGTCTGATAGGTGTTTGACCCTACCAATGATTTTGTCTGTAAGACCAAGTTCCTTCTTCTTCGTCTTGGACAGGTACATCTGAAAAGAAAATGTAAAACCAAAAAGAGATAAAAAAGCGTACTTTGTCGAGATGGTTCTTCAGCTGGTCGATCGGAATGGTTTCTTCTACATCCGGGACACCACAGGTCTCGCAGAATCCACGGGTTCCACTGTGCATCTTTCTGGGGACGGCGCTGACCTCAGGTTCCACTTCAGTTGTCTCCTTCTCCTCATTCAGACTCATTAAATTCTGAACTGTCGCAGTTTCATTCTCGGCAGCGATGTATCTCTTCAGCTCTGCAAGAGCTGTCTTGGGCGTGAAATCGTTTACAGTACGAATGCTCAGCTTTTCAGTGTAGTCCTCCTTAAATGTTTTATTTATTCAAAAATCTTTAAAGATACTTACACAGTACTTGGAGAGAACTTTCTGAGCGCCCTCAAAACTTTTGATTGGTTCCCATGTGGACTCCTTCAGAGAGTATTCCTGAAGTTGTTAAAAAAATAAACTGATAAGTTGAAAACAATTGTACCTTCCACGCAACTAAAAATTCCGCTTCGCCAGTAGACAGCAGGCGGTGCATGATGATGCTCTTAACTTCGAACAGGGCCATTCTTGACTCGGAAGCAACAAGAAGGTTTTCCTAAAAAAAATTAGAAAATTGAAGAAAAAAATAAGAATTGAGAGAATTAAAAGTAAGAGAGAGAAAGATACTTAGAGAAAGATAGAGAGAGAGAGACAGAGACAGAGGCTTTTAAAAAAGTCTATCTCGGCAAATAAAAACATTGTCTCGCATGACAAGCAATGTTGTTGTTTATTCATACAAAAGACGAAGCGTAACACTTTAAAAAAGCGTAATAAAAAGCGCTCAATGTGTAGGTCCGGCGGTCTAATGACAAGTGACGCCGCGATTAAAAATTGGCGGGAAACTGACCAGACACCCCGCCCCGCGAAAGGTCAGCGTGCGGCCAAAAATAGCACCGTAACCACAAAAATAAGAATATTGCTAGCGTAACAAATGATGTAGGATGTTCTTAAAATTTTCCAACTAAATTTTTAATTTTTTTTGAGTTTCAATTAACTGTGAAAGTTTGTGAAACAGAGATCACAAAGTCATCGCTCTTTTGTGTTTTCCGCAAGGTCAACATTTGCCTGAACTATTTGTTTAGAACGAGTGAATCATGGAAGTCAGATTAAACTAAAGACTTTTTAAATTAAGAACTGTCTTATTGAGATGTGTTATTTCTGTAAGATATTATTTGACTTCATATTACAACGTTATTAGATAAATATATAGTATTATAATAAAGTATTGACGCTGTTCTTTTCGTCCAACATTCATTCACTGTTTGTGTTTTCGAAGATCAGGCTGGATTTTGGCCTACAATGCGGCTCAAAACTGATCCTTCGTCTACTGAAAAGCACGTCAACGGTAAATACTGGCAGCGACGGTAACCTGCTCCAACTCAGCAGAGACTATAAAAACAGAAAAGCTAAAGTCCTCAGCGTTCTGTATACTCTACGTCTAAGTCATGCAGCTGTTCTTTGCTCTAGCACTGGTGACTTCGATAGCTGTTGCTGTGAAAGTGAAGGTAAGATCCAGATTTTCGGTTCAAATGGGCAATTAGGTGGCAAATCTAGACGACCGAGTGAGCATTGTCACCTGCAACGCGGATGGCGTCACCCAGGGGCCGCACCTTCTGGCCGAAAACAAAAGCTTTTGGTTCTCTACAGGTGAATATATCCTCATTCTTATGAGACTAAATGTTCAGATGAACATGAGTACCACTGTTGGGTTGCTACTGCTAACTTTCACTTCAAATACTGGCCTATGGAAGAAAGTCCTAAGAGTGACTACGGGTGGTTCATTCAGAAGGATGGAATCTACAATGGAACCTTCGATGGAAAGAAACTTGTACTTCGTTATGGATGGTAAAATGATCAGCACGGATTTGGAAAATAAAAAATGTATATGGGTGTGTCGCCCGGAGAAGGAGAAGAAAATGAGCGCTCCCTGGCAAATCACAGGTTGTTGTGACGCCAAAGCGATATACTTGCGCGTTTAAAATAAGCGTCCCTTCCTGCGCTGACGTACAGTTACGTATATCACGTACCGTGCAACGTGAGAGTCGGTATAATTAGAGACGCAGACATGTTTATGATAGGTCAATCAATATGCTCCGTTACAAATTATAAAAGCGAAACCATTTGAAAACAAAAATCAACATAATCTATGTGCCAATAAAAGCGAAAAACACTACCAATACAATATAAATAAATTATCAGGAATGCTTTTGAAATAGGACAATAGGAAAGGTCATTGCCCAAGAATGGAGATTCAAAGGTTGACTTTTTATTTGCAAACTAAATTGAGCAAAAAGGGAAAAGTGTATACTTTGTAAGTCTGTGAGGGTGACGGTAACACCAATCGTGCTTTGATTCTTGAGTGCTATTATTAATTCCCGTCTACTAATTCAAAACTGCACCTGGAGTTCCAAATAACCAATGTTCTTCAAATAAACACTTTTCAATCTTCACGCTATCAATAATGAAGCATATAAGTTTTTTTCTTTCTGTTAAAAGCGTTTCAAATGAAACGCTAACCTGAATTGACTTCATAAATGCTAAAAAAAATACTGCGATCTTTCAAAAATAACAACAAATGTTGAAGTCAAATTTTTGAAACTTAGCACAGAAAACATGCCATTACCTACAGTCCTCGTTAGATTTACATCCCAAAATCACTAGATTGAGAAAGATAGCTACAAGAAATACCGAGGACTATATATTGTTGCTGATGTTTTTTTGTATTGATAGAATGTACGAACATTGGACTATTGCTGACAAACGTTGGATTCTTTGACATTTAACAGTCGGTTTTAAGTGTTCCCATAATAAACTACGTTTTTTTGCATGCCTTCGTGAATATATTTTGAATTTTCCTGTGTGAATGAAGCGTAGGAGGCGTGACCATGCCAATTATAAGAAGAAAATGGATATGACTGCATGTTGTTAAGATTACATCATTGTATCTGTTCAATGTAGTATATGTTCTATTTCGGATGACTTGGTTCTTTGTCGGCTCTTACTTATTCATTTATAACAAATAACGACATTTCTCTTCGCGGAATTCCAAAAACCTTGCAGCTGAAATAATTTTTGTTGACAACCAGGTTGAACACCTCGATTTCAATTGCAGAGTGGACATAGCAATCACCCTCATTCAATCTGATCTCACCTAGTAGTCTCCTTTCGGGGAAAATGGATGTTCCTCCGTTTTGTGAGAATTACGACAGTCAACGTGATCTTTACGAGTGGACAATGAGAATGTCTGCCGTTATTTCTCTTTTCTTGAATTTAACCGCCATTTACATTGTTTACAAACAACCACATACTACTGGAATATACAAATCGTTTCTGTTGTCCCACCATCTTTTGTAAGTCAACCTTTGTCTGATAATTTCATTTTTAGGCTTCTTGTCATGGATTTTCAATTCACTGTCATGCTGGTATTTGTTGCTTTCTTCCCCATATGGGGTGGGGAATGCCTTGGAATTTATACATTGCTAGGAGTCGATCACAGAATCAAACTGACATTGGCTTTATGTAATTTAGGAGGTTTTGTTTCTGAAGAAAAGTCACATGCTTGGTTTTAGCAATTATTGGTTCGATTGTTGTTTTGTTTTACATTCGGTACCTGGTTGTGTTTCCAAATGTCAATAGGAATATTAAAACAAGGAATGTAAAGACAGTGTCAATTTATTTTATATTTGTGGCCAATGAAATTCAGTTTCAATTTTTTATTCCAAGCGATCAAGATGAAGCAAAACGTTCCTACTTTCAGGTTAATTAACTTTATAATTGACAGTTTAAACGTGTTTTTAATATATTTTTCAAAATTTCAGTACTCTTGTATTCCATCTTCATTTTTATCCACTAATGCTTTCGTTTTTGACCGTGGATATGTCACTTATGTTGTTATTAACATTTTACTGATT
This sequence comes from Oscheius sp. G VE-2021, assembly GCA_022343465.1. Classification (NCBI taxonomy): domain Eukaryota; kingdom Metazoa; phylum Nematoda; class Chromadorea; order Rhabditida; family Rhabditidae; genus Oscheius; species Oscheius sp. G VE-2021. Next base: position 178,050 of record JAJQXH010000012.1, read on the forward strand.
GTTGTTACTAGTTTGACTTTGATATCCTTTTTCGTCATTAAAATGACAAGAGCTCTTTTTTCCACCAATACCACTCTCTCCCAAAAAACTAAACAGCTTCAATTCAGTTTTCTTCTTAAGCTAATGTCACAGGTTTATATTTCGGTTTCACAAACGAAACCTATTATTTTAGGTATCAATTCCATTTATGCTGATGGTTTTACCAACTGTGTTTTTACTTTTATTCAATGATTCTAATGGTCGGCGTAAGTCTTTTGGTAATTAAAAACACTACAGTTTAAGAAGGATTTGTCAATTTGGCAATTTTAACCCATTCTTTACATGGAGCTGTGGAATCTACTGTTATGATTGTGCTTCACTTAATGTCAACAAAATTTGTGAAAAAACTTCGAAACCGAAGAAATCGCAGTAACTCAGGTGAACACATAAAAAAGCCTGGCTAGTAAAAAAGCCTGGTTGTTTTAGAAGTGAACGCTGTCTCGAAAAATCCTATAACCAAGTTTTTCGTCAAACGCAGTGTAGTTCTGATTAAATAGGTGTTCATCCCATTTGTTACTTTTTGTATGCATTTTCTTAGTTGCACTAAGAAGAAACTGTTTTTTTTCTATTTTTGGTCTCTGATAAGATTTTGTTCCATTTGTAAACTTCCGAAGCAAAGTGTTTGTTTCTTGCATATGCTTGGGGGTTCAAAAGCAGTAGTCTTCTTTGTTGCACCAACAAGTGGCTGACTAGTTCCTTGTTATGTAGAACTGCATGCATGTGACAGCGCAATTTCATGTATGTATTTCTTTGAACCACGCATTCTCAGTAACTACAACCATTGCATTTAACCTTCAGTAAGAATGAAAAAATACGATCCTAACGATGGGTTTTGCATTCTTATGAAAAAAAAAATTAAAATTAGGGTTATTTGAATTTCTAACACGATCTGTGTTGGAAAATACAATAGTTTTCTGAATGTAGCATTCACATTCCTTCCTTTGTATTTTTCATTGTGAGGATTAAAAGTAAAATTATCTAGTTAACATAATCCCTTACACGAGGAAACATAAACATTTTCCTTTAACATGGTCGAATTTATTCAGTGCTTGTGAAAACATTTTGGTCATGCATTTTCATCCACCTCCATTTCGATTAAAGAAGTAAGTATCATAAAATGTTGTTATTAAATAAAGACAAATTCACAATTTGCAAGGAAGGAATAATTTTTGGTTAAGGGAAATAAAGTGAAACCATAAACGCAACTAAAGCAAAAACTGCATTCTTCAGAAACTAGGTGTTTTCTTGCGTTGATATGCAGTTTTCAGTAGTTTTTTTATACGTTTACTTTTAAGTTCTAGCCCATTATTCCAAGTCACTTCTCTAAAGTTTAGACATTTATCCATTGCTTGAAGCAATACTTATACATCTCATCAAACCCTTTTGTTTCAAAGAACGTTTGTTTTCCAAGTGAGAAGAAGTTTCGAACAACCCGGTCTCCATTCGTTGAAAGTGGTTTGAATTGCTTTTGTTAGTTCCTGTCAATTAGGACAGCGCGTGTGGCGGTTGTTTGTTTTGCGCCGAAGCCGGGATCAATGTTGAAAACAGCGCACTCCCTTCCAGCTGACTGTATCCCAACACAGTTTAAAACCTTATCTTACGCTATTTGGGCGTTACGTGTTTATTTGTCCCTTCCAAAGAGAGGGCGTCCCGCAGCTGGGTATCGATCCCGCCCCTCTGCGTTGGGCCTGCCTGAACTACGTCCATTCCCTTATCCTCCCTTGCGTTGGAGCATGACCAGTGATCACTCGTCCTTTATGTTTATGAGAGGCAGATATTCCCAGAAAGGGATTATCCTCACATATCCATTAGTCTTTGACTCTTATTGCATGATTCACACCTTTCGTATGTCAGGTCCATGGCCTTCGGGGCTCTTCGGGAACGTCTGTTCCGGGTAAAGAAACTGCCTTCGGGCAGTTTGGACACTCAGCTCAGGAGATGTCTGTCGACCTTAGACATCACTCTTTTGGGGATAGGACACATGATAGGTGCTGGGATTTACGTTCTGACTGGTGAGGCAAAGTGGCTTTTCAAACTTCGAGGTGTTTGTTTAAGGCTCTGTCGTTAGGAATACAGCTGGACCATCTATAGTGCTTTCCTTTCTTCTAGCTGGAGTGGCTTCACTGCTGTCAGCTTTATGTTATGCCGAGTTTGGAGCTAGGTATGGTTTTATGCGAGAGTGTCTACATGTCTGTGGTTCATCGAAAGAAAAACTCGGTAACAGATTTGGTATATTAGAGCTTGAGGAGATTCTTTACATGTGGAAGAGCTATTAGACAAATCCTGCAAACAAATTAATCCTTTGCAGGTTTCCGAAGGCTGGAAGCGCCTACACGTACACCTACGTGGGAGTGGGTGAACTCTGGGCCTTCATAATCGGATGGAATATCGTGTTAGAGCATATGCTCGGTGCAGCAGGTGCATCTTAGCAATTCTATCGTAATTTCTATATTTAGCCGTTGCTCGTTCCTGGTCAGGCTACTTAGACTCCCTCCTCGGAAAGGCTATTTCCAACAAGACTATTGAAAGCCTCGGGCATTTGCAGGCAGGTGCTTATTACATTTACATTTGCCTCGCGGGTCGTAATTCTATTCTTAATCGGTTTATGAGCCTACTTGGCAAAAAGAAATCGGCTTGGCGCGACCAGGCTCACATAATTGGAAATGTCCGTTGGAATGACATGTCGAAACGCAAAGCGTGGTGCGGAAACGACAAGTCCATTTAGGTGGCTAACCTCAATTTGCCCGTTCGAAGTAAAAGACCAGAAGTAAATGACCAACTGGTTGGAGTGAAATATTCCTATAGACACATTTTACTATTCAGTTTACAAAGTGTAAACAAAATTTAAATCTGTTTTAGGAAGATGCCTCGTTCTTCGGTGATTACCCTGATATGGTGGCCTTCTTTCTAATCGTCTTTGTAGCTCTTTTCGTAGGTAGGGCCTCCACTCAAACGAGCAAAAAGCATTGTTAAGGACTTGGATCCAAAGTGTCAACCAACTTCAACTCTATGTTTACGGTCTTGAACATGGCTGTCATTTGCGTTGTTGTTGGCTATGGAATTACATTTGCCGATTTCTCGCTGTGGGAGGGAACGGATGACAGCGGAAGATCCAAGTATGAAATTCAATCTCCTTTCTTCATTCTGTCCTTAGGTTCCTTCCGTATGGATGGAATGGAATGTTTGCGGGAGCAGCCTCTTGTTTCTTCGCTTATATTGGGTTTGATGGCTTGGCAACAGCTGGAGAAGAGGCGAAGAGTGTGAAAACAACAAAATTGCAAACACAAACGTAATTTAGATCCGTCTAGGTCCATTCCAATTGCAACATTTGCATCAATGTCCGTGGTTACCATAGCGTACATCCTCATGTCAGTTTCACTAACCTTGATGATTCCATACGATCAGGTAATTCTGTTTACTGAAGTCTTAATAATACTATTAGGTCCACCCGACCGCAGCCTTCTCCGATGCCTTTGCAATGAAAGGAGCTACCGTAGCCAAGCTGGCTGTGTCAGTGGGTGCTTTATGCGGAATGCTAACGAGCTTGGTAAGAGCCTCCATAGAAAACGAATTGAGCAAAACCTTACAATTAGGTTGGTGGAATGTTTGCTCTACCCCGATGTGTATTTGCAATGGCTGAGGATGGACTGCTCTTTGATGGTCTAGCACATGTCAATTCAAAAACACAGGTTAAGAACAATCACATCTCTCACATTCAAGCAGGTCCCTGTAAACGCTGTCGTAGTCTTTGGTTCTATAACGGCTGTAATTGCTCTTCTGTTTGACATCGAAACCTTGGTGGAGTTTCTTTCAATCGGTTAGGAACCCATGGACTCAAAATTTGATGGTTTCAGGAACTCTACTTGCTTATTCAATTGTCTCAGCATGCGTTATCATTTTGAGATATCAGCCATCTTCAGGAGAGGAGGAGGTGTTTGACAACGGTTTGTTCTAGAACATTGGCTTACAAAAAGTGTTCTTGTTTACAAAACGTGTTGCAATGTCACTTTCATAGCCATTACGGACAGTTCAAAACCTTTATATTTTACTTATTTAGAAAAATTGAGAAAACAATATGAATAAACACTTGCAGGATTGTAATCACACAACGGTAACATGAGAATCAATCAAATTTCCAAAATAAAACGAAATGTTTTAATTGAATTTTAGGCGGAAAACTCCGTGTGGCGATTCCTGTGATTCAAAAGTGGCTGAACTCTCAGCCTGCTGGTCACTCCGTCTATTACGGAGTAGCCACCATGGTAACTGGAATCTCCCTCTTTGGTCTTTGTGTCTCCTCTGGACACGTACATGAAAGTGGAGGCTACCTCGCTGCTTTCCTCTCTGCTTCTTTGGCAGTTGGAGCATTCCTTTTCATTTGTCTGCATCACCAGAACTCGGCTGATTTGGCATTCAAAGTTTGTTTCGGTAGTTCTTAAAAAATAAAGAAACCCTTTTAGGTTCCTATGGTTCCGCTTATTCCGGCATTCAGTCTATTGATTAACATTCTGATGATGCTTCACTTGGCTCCTATAACATGGCTGCGACTAGCTGTCTGGCTAGCCATAGGCAAGAAAACAGGATTACTCCCAATCTTTGCTTCTTTAAGGAATGGCAATCTACTTCCTGTATGGAATCCGACACAGCAAGGAAGAGCACAACTACTCCGAAAAGATAGCCAACAGCAGTACCTACGACTCGGTTGTGACTGCTAGTACCCTCCCAGATCTTTGAGGAAACCTTTCTCCTGAAATACGCAAAATTGTAGTTTCTAGAATTTATGGGACTATTAGGGCATGGTATCATCGGATCTCAGTAATAATAGTAAACAAACTCTATCATACTCTGTCTGTCTAATATCTGTGATTACTTTCCATTCTTACGGTGTTCACATGGCCATTTCTACTATCGCTTATCATAGTCGAATAAAGGGTTATTTATAAAAGACGTGATATGCGTTCATAAAACTGTAATTTCATTAAGTTTGGTTAAGTAAAGAAAAAAAGTGAAGAAATAAGTGCCCTGTGTTTAAGCTTTTCAAATTTGGCCAAGGTTCTTCGCCGTGCCTGCCGCTTTCAACATTGCGAATGCGGTTGTCTGCACGGTGACAGAGTGAAAAACAAGAAAGCCCCTTGACTGGCCTTAAAAAAACTTTCGCCTAGTTTCTCTGTGCTTCAATAGCCAATTGCTGAGTATCGAATTCCATAGCAAAACATTGGTGACAAAGGACGGTAGTTTTAAAAACCGAAAAAGCCCCTAGAAGAACGATCAAAGTCAGTCCGCAAATCGCATACTCCCCAAGCCCAAACATTAAAAACCAGTTGCAAATAAAATCTGTATATTAGTTTAATAAATAATCTGATACAACTGCAAACATAAATTACTGAACCAAGGAAGTAACCCGTAAAAAAAACAAGGCCAAACCAAATTGAGGTCAAAGGTTATCACAAAAATCACACCGTGCAATTACATCACATATTAGTTAAAACATCTAGGCCATGTTAGCAATTCGAAAAGTCGTAGAGGATTCTTCTGAAGCCAGCATCTTGTAGCTCCAGATGGAATTATTTCTAGTCAATCCGGCTGTCCGAGGATTGCTAGAAAGTGTAGTGTAGATGTAGAAAAGGCAGATGACTGCGCAAGTGGCCAGAAGAACAATCACTGGGATAGGAGGATACGCCGAATTTTCAACCGGATGCCTGAAAATTAAAAAAAGTTATAGAACAACAATAAACCAACTTGTTGACAACGAGGTTGTTACCCCTATTCTTCAGAGGGAAAAATCGCATATGATAGATCATCGCTCCTAAGGCCCATTGTACCTCTTGCCCAGAAATCGTCAACGCACTCTGAAGCATATGAATATACATAAATTTTAACACAGACCTTGAAGTGATTAGTATCTTTCTTAACAGAAAAACCCGAATGAAGAACTGCGGTAATCCAAGCTGACTTGAAGCACTGGCTTCGCAACCTGTCAGAGTCAGCCTTCGGGTAGAGAGCCCGTTTTGAAGATGCCTAAAATGTTCTGTAATGTATACATCAGATCAAGAAAACCTGAATTGACGACCACCTCTGAGAACAAAACTGATTCGCTTTGTTCTCCATCCTAGTGTAGTTATACTCCCCTCCAAGAGCCAAAACATCCTGAACCGAGTACCAGAACTCAGAGAAACCATAGATCTCCATGTCGGAGAGGGATATCTAAAGAAAATAGCATAATAAAATGAAGTAAAAGTTTAGCCTACAGTTGGAGCAGGAACGGAGCCAAAGAAACAAGGGTCCTTACAAGTTTTCTTCTCGTCGTAGCGTGAGAGAAGTTCGCTCAATTCCGAGACACATGACGCCCACTGCCCGATTCCCTTAAGGAATTATGTAAAATACCCGCCGGTTTGAAACTTACTTTTCTAACAAAGCTAGTGTTATCGTCCCGTGAAACTGTTTTCTGAAGATTCACAGGCATGCATTCGTCTCGGACGTAGGTGTAGTTCTTCATCCGGACCTCGTCACTCAGATGCTGCTCATATTTTCTCAATCCTAGAAAGATTTGTAAAAAAAATTAAACAAGCCATACCTTCGTTTACACCGTATCCCAAGAAAGTGGTTACGAATAGCTTATATTTAAAGAAGGGCTCGTCCTCTCTGCTTCCTAGATTAATCTGAAAAAACTAATTCTAGCAGCCAAACAAGGCAACCCACTGTTTCCATATTCTCGCTAACAAAACTGCTATTTACAGGGAGCTCAAAAGCTATCTGACAGCTGGCTCCTCCTATGTCTATCATCCCAACTGTGTTCTTCCGCAGGTTCACCCGAGAGTCATCACTCGTGGATTTGGCCTTTTCCTTCAGCAACGCAGTTCGATCAAATTTTCCTAAAATTACGTCATTTCAAAATTAATTAACAAAAAATACCCAAGATATAGTTTACAGCAACCCAGCTGTAGATTCCTTCCCACTTTCCATCAATAACGCGTATGTGCTCTTTCATTATCTGAAAAAAGAGTGAATTGACAACTGTAAAAAAACTAGCCTGCATTGGGGTGAGCTCTGGGAGTTTACTGTGGAGATCATGGAGGATAGCTGTTTGCTTTCTGAAAACAAAAAGAATTAAAGTAAAACCAGGACTAACTCTTCTGGTAGCAACCGCATTCCGGCTGTAGCAAAGAGGAACACGGGTGTGAAAGCCCGCTTTTCTTCTGGGATGTACTTCAAAGTATAATCCAGAAGAGGCTTTATGTAGTCTAAAACAAATTATTATGACGTAGTGCGTAGAGTCTACCGGCGGCACCGGAGGGATTCCCAGAAAAGGAGCTGAGCCCTGGTGAAACTTTCTTCACTACTGGTTTTCCAACCTCATCAATAGCAGGTTTAATGCTAATCAGTTCTTCGTCTAAAACCTAACGTCGATTTTTAAAAATCAAGCAATACCTGAATTACTCGTCCATTTGTACAGAAACACTCTTGTGCCAGTGGAACCCGCATCCATAATAACACCATACGAGAAATCTAACAGGTCATCATCTAAAACACATTGTAAATGCAAAAGGAAACTATCCAACCTTCTAAAATATTCTTAAAGTATTTGCTGACATCGTGTCCTTCATCCGAATGATTTAAGAGAAGATATGTTGGAACACCGAAAACGGCAAAAATCAAGAAAAATAGAATCCGGGAAGACATTCGGACCATCGTTACAACATTCTGAATAGAAAAAGGGAATAAAAACCTAGCTTCACTAGAAAAGACATTTGAAGGCAATAGCCCATTAAAATTTAAACAACAAAAAATTTGTTTAAAATAACTTCATTTCCGACAACAACAACACTGCATATGTGAAGCAACAACAACTTTTTAAATACTCGTCAACATGAGAATGGAGATCGAAGCACCAGTATGCAACCCTTCTATAGAGCAGGAATATTCGTGTAGTCGGTCGGATCGACGTCTCTGAAAAAGAAGACATTTCATTTCACATGGCCGAAACTCACTTTTCGAACCATGTGGCCACGTATAGGGCATGCGTCTGGATGTCAACCTTCAGAGAGGCTGACTCCTGGTGCAAAATACGTGCCATCTCCTTGAGCAACTCGGTCATACCCAACATCAGGGCATAGTCACGGAAACTGTTGACCTCCTAGATAAACAGGGATTAAGACAATTAGATTGTAAACCTGATAAAACAAGCTGTGTTTATCCGGAAGCTTCCGCAAGAGACGGAACATCTTCTGCACGTCCGTGCTGAGTCCCTGAGAAGTAGTCCAACAACGGTCTAAATCTATATTGTTAACGAAAATGATATCAAAATTACAGTTAGAGTCGTAGCTGGGCGGCACTCCCTCCTTGTCAACGATGTGAAGGTCAGAACCAACAGGCTCCTTAGAATCATCTTCCCAAGGCTCAACAATGAGGTTGTTAAAATCTGGCTGGAAATCATAAGCCTCCATGGGGAGCTGAAAAAAGGAAATAGTTGGAAACCACAAAAATTACGAATTAGTCAAAAAGAACTTACAATACTAAGGAACAGTCCAATTTCCCCGTCGTCGTCTGTAACAGCGTTGAGGACACTGTACTGGCCAGATTTGTAATGACAGATGGCTACCATTTCCTGAAAAAAAAAGGTTAAAAACCACTAAAAATAACTATATTTACCTCCTCTGCAAGGCAGCCGGCAAGCATGTCCAAAAAGGCCGGACGACAACGCATTCGGCGCAGCACCCTGAGGCGCCTTTTCACATATCGCTGGAAGATTTGGCACTTCCTCATCCTTGAATTAAATATAAACCAGACATTTGTTGAAATACCTTTTCTCCCGCTTAACACGCCTCTCGCTCTTCTCTTCGTCAATGTCGTCAAAATCCATTTTCTTCGTCGGAGTATCGCTGCCTTCCGAACTGGAATCAACATCCATAGGGGCGGGACGCTTGTTACCTATAAAGATCCAAAAAAAATATTAAAAAAAAAAGAAATAAACGCACTGATTTTAGGTTTAGTAACCGCATGAGCATCCGCTTCCTCTTTGGGCGGAGGATCGATCGTTACGACCTTGTGGTGAGAAAGAGTGGGGGCGTTCATCATGCTCGTCGCCTTGACAAACCCCACAATGTTAAGACCTCCGATCGAAATAGAAGAACAAAGCGGAGCCAGCTGAAACAAACGAAAACATTAGTAATAAATGCTAATAGAGCGATACCTTGAACTTTTGCTCGAAGAACCCCAAGTGCATCGTGAGGGGAACAGTAGCAAAGTGATGCATCACGAGCGTAGCCACAAGCTCTTCCTCGGAAGAATCAAGAATCTGCAGACTTCCAAAATGCTCCTTCCGCACAATTTTTGTCTGCAATAAAATCGATTTATAACAAAAAGGAAATTAGTATGCACCACAGGGTCCAACGACATACTGGCCACCTCCGCCAACTCCTTCGTCTGTTGTTCCGAAAACTCGGTGTTGTAGTTGATAACATTGACGAATCTGGTATTGCATGGAGGAAAGTGGGTGATATCCGCCTGAAACACACCCTAAGAATAGAAACTCGGCGATTGCCACGCAGAATGTCTGGACAAGATCTTATCGAAAAGCGGGACAGGTGGGGAACATGATGGAATCTCGTCCAAGACATAGAGTCAACGTAATTCACAAGCACTTGCCTTGTAAGTCTTCATATCGGTGAAAACAATAAGCGTGTCGGTGGGGCAGACCGCCTTTGACTCGGTCCACTCTTTGAACAGGGTACCCATAGACACAGAACCGGACAATGACTTATCCCTTAAGCGAAATTTATATGTAAACAACAAGGAACATACTTCAACAGCGTGTCCTCCATCTGGTTCAAAGGCACGTTCTCAATCTTCTTGCATCCACGGAACTAAAAGAAAACGAAGCATACAAATCAGGTAAAACCCTGGTATGAAGAAGGGTGTAACTCACAATAGTGACAACTTGCTCAGATGTGTTCACAGAAATCTCGCGCAACAGTTTCCCAAGAATACTGACAGCGGAGACGTAACCGTTGGTTGCCTCTTCACCGTCTTTATCCTTCTCAACTGATCCCTGACCACAAATCATGGATAGGCTAACATCCACGAGGCAAATGACGCCCATCTGAAAAATAACAAATTTTAAAAAATACTGGAAAACAAAGCACAACCATTAGGAGAAATGATAAAGAAACAAAATTCCACGAAACTAGAAAAAATACTTATTTGGTGTTTTGCCAAAAATAAGTAATTAAAAAAAATTGAAAAATGCGAGATTTACGGAAAAAATAATAAACAATAACAATAATAGGAAAAAAGCAAAAGGTTTAAAACACAAAGCAATTCGTGGCACCAAAAATACGCATGGACATTTTTCCTCGGGCGCCATTCGGCGTTCGCCTAATCACCTGCGCCAGTTAATTGGAACAACCGCAGAATTAACGTAGTTAAGTAGTGAATACTGTATTATTATTTTGGGAGACTAATCATGGCATGCAAAAATTGAAAATTATACAACTTTAACACAAAGAGACTGGTGTTGTGTATGTTTATTGTTACAAATTAATATTTTCTACAGGTATTCAACAAAATAAAAGTATGGTTTTGGTTCAGGTGTTTGTGTAACTGCTAAATCTATGAGAATAATTGATATCATTCAACGGGATGTGTCGAATAGCTTCAAGCATTCATCAGAACCGAGATGACCACAGTGTAGAGCGACATCAGGGCACTGCAGCCGAAGGGAGGGCGCGGCTTGGGGTTGTACGGTGGGTTGGGGTAGTTGTCTAAAATAATTGGTCAAAAGAATGCAGGTCCCAAACCTTTAGGGAAATAGATGGAAGGACACCTGGGCACCGACTTGTTCACAGTCTTTTCGTTGGAGCAGTAGATGAGCTTGCGAAGTTCTATAATTTATGTAATTAACTGTTACTTGTCATTTTCACCTTCCGGATCGAAGTTGCAGAGGTTTCCAAAGCAAGTGGAGACACGCATCTGTCCCTTGGTCTTCACCCTTACGATGGAAAATTCCATCTCCTCCGTCTTATTAATGATGCTCGGCATCAAGTGGGTGGAGCAATGGAGCATGCGCTCTACCACAAAGGATTAAAAGTTATAAACATCATAACTTACTGAAAGTGAGCCCAAGACCTCCGTAGGTGTATCCCACAGAAACGCACGCGTCCTCACACTCCACAGCGTAGGCGGCACGGTTGAGGAACATCGAGCTCGTGGTCTCACACTCAGGCCATCTGAAAAACTGCTACATTTTGAATGGTGTGGCTAATTTACCCCTCCGGTACAATGACATGGGGAACGAAGTGCCTGTTCTGAAAATAAAAGCTTGTTTGTTACTCTATGTTTAAACGTGACAACCTTTAAAGAACTTGGAACGGGGCCAAATCATAAATCAGCAAGTGTTTCCTAGGAAAATTGCAAAGGATACCCCACCCAAATCATCACGGAATCCACACAAGCAGCACAGTAGTTGAGAGCTGCGGCCGTGGTGACGGTAGTGACCAACAGGAGCAACAGGCGCAACTGCATCCTTAAAATTAATCATTTAGGTAAAAGTGGTTAGTTTAAAAGTCAAAACGTTCTTTGGGAGACGAAAAGTTATGCCATTAGTCGTTCAGAATGCCCGTTACAGGCAGTTGGCATCGTAAAAACTAGCGGCCAGCTGGCCTGGGCGCGCAACAGACAATGGCACACCGAAGACAGAAACATCACGTGTGCGAACTCGAGAGCCCGCCATTTTTGACGATTTGAATTGTACCCGTTGCGAATGAAATATTACGCAAGGGATATACAGTTACGCAAAATTAAGAAAAGGTTCTGAAAGAAAAGGTATCTATTCATAAAAATAGATTCGATATTTCAGATTATCAGCATATATCTATATACTAGATAGATACCTAGATATCCCTTCTCTCTCTCTCTCTCTCTCTCTCTCTCTCTTTTATTCAAGACTGTAGTGCTAACTTCATCTGCTAATCAAATGTTGAAAATAAAATGACAACAAACAGAACCCTGTTAGACTGAACGAAGAGATTTGAAACAAACTCGGCCAATTTTTGTTTTTACTCCGTCTGTTTCTATTTTGCAGCTCCAAGTACGCCAAGGCCTCTGATCAACACAAGTGATGAATAATATTTTCATCGATGTACCACGTTCGATCCCTCAAACACTGCCTTTCAGGGTTACTTATGTGTTTAACTCATCTGAGGTTAATTTGCAGACTACAGTCATTCCACACACCCTAAAAATATATGAGTTCTTACAAAGATGGGGAACAACTTTTCAAAAAGAAAACACTTGGAGTTGCACTCGTTTACAGTTGGGAACCTCTCCAGGATTTTCTTCTTCTTCTACATTGTACAAGCCCGATTGCTATTTTCAGCTTAGCCTCAGTAGTTGAAGCTTCTAGAAGATGGGTGCAGCTATAGCTGGAGTTGATCACAAGTGCGTGGTTGGTTATCGGCTATACTACCGTCCGACAAAATTAAACTATGCTTTTTCTATGTCGTATCGCTGCAGACCCTGAAGCTCTATGACATCGTTCTTGGGGTCGATCTTGATGACGTACATGTGAAAGACTTTATGCGGGTAGTGACTTTGCCTCCATAGCGTCCGTATCCCAGGACGGCGAGTGTGCGCCCGATGCCTCCTTTCCCATGAATTTCTTCAGAATACATTCAACCTAACCGTTTTTTCTTGTTTTGAGTAACCGCATCTTTTCATTATCGGTTCACATCAAAGGTACAATTCACAAACACACTTTTTTTATTTCATAAACTTCATTCATAAACACATTAAGTCAGTTACTTTTTCTAAACGTAGACACCCGTCCGTTGCTTTTCTCAAACGTTTTTGGCAATGATCAACTATGAATGAAGCCCCAAAAACCCAGCCTCTGACCAAAAAATATACTTCATCGAGCAAGTGTATCTGGTTGCACCCTTTGTGTTCCCTCGTTCTCCCCTTCCATCCAAGGTCAACAGAATCAACGAGATTGCCACCCAGATATAAATTCCTAGCACTCTCTTTTCTATTTACCCCGTGTGTTCTTTGTATGTACAGCCTTAGCATGTTCCGCCAGTACTTTCTTTCTAGATTTCAAAATCCAAGTTGGAGCACTTCGCAAGCACTTTTCCTTGATAGTTGGATCATCCGGAACAATACGGGTTGAAACTTTGTTACTTGAGTGAAAAGACGCGCGGCGCAAGTAACCAAATCTTCAGGCCGCTTCCGACTCTTTCATCGCTCACACGCACGTTCCCGATTATTTAATTGTCCCCAGGTCAGATAGACCTTTTCCTTCAAGTTTAAGATTAGAAAAGAGTACTCTGAATGCGATGCGAGAATATTAAGGCAGGCACATTTATTAATTGGTGCACAATTTCAACTGTTTTCCAAGTACGTCAAGGCACGGGCTAATCAAAAAGATTTTTTCCTTTTAATTTTGTCTCAAAGTTCAAACCCTTAATTCTCAAAACGCAACTGCATAAAAGTAAAGTAAAACAACATGTTGTGTCAATTCCACTCATCTAAACAAAGTAACCGTTCTAAAGGTTTTAGTCAAACGAGAAGCAACTTAACCCTTTGCTCTTTTGACTATTACAACCCACAGACATCTCTGGCAACCTAACCTATGTTTTGTAACTGGTTTTTATACTTTTGATATAGAAATGCATGTTATTTCAAATCATTTCCCTACAAATCCCTTGTTTTCCCACTCGGAATGCTGCTGTGATATTCGATGAATAGCTTTTCGGCGACGTCTAATTGAGGTTCGGATGCGTGGCGAAATGACCGATATGAGTTGACACAGTGATCTAATAATGCCGAGGGACGTGTGAGCTAGAGGCCTATCCGCCAGCCAAACACTTGTTGACGTCGTGGGCTGTTCTACGCTTTAATTCCAGCAACGTCAACACTCAACTTCATATGACTGAATTTCCCACGAACTTTCCAAAGCAGCCTCCACCGCATTGAGTGGATTCTTTCTTACTTTCAACTTGCACTGAACAGATTCCTTTTTATTATGCTCATACATTTTATAAAATGAAATCGGTTCGGCAGAGCAACCGCCCCGGACTTGCAAAGTCCTGGGCCCGGCCCACTGTAAGCATTTTCAGAAGGCCATCACCCTCCGTTTCCCGAACGAAAATAAAGTTATGCTAATTCAACCAATTCAATTGGTTTCATTTTATCCAACACCGCTCCAAGTAACGGTTAACGGTTTTTCACAAGGGCTGATGAGCATATGATTAGCCTAGACTTCCAAGGAGGCTGATAATTCCTTTAAGCACCCGCTGAGTACAGTTGCTATGCTGTTTCACACAATAAAACACGCACATTGTGTATTCGACTAAAAACGTGCTAGCTGTAACTTCAAAAAATAAAATCTCAGATTGTTGATAGTGCAAGCAACATGTTCTGCTATGTTTCAAATTTTACTAAAATTCCTATTTTGTTGTATATTCGACCATCAGATAATAATTTTTGGCTTTATGTGCCGAAAAAAGCAAACGGAATGTTATTCTTTTCATGGGATTCGCTGACGTCATTATCAAACCGATTCCCAGAATACAATATGCAATTGGCTGCCACAATTTTTGTTTTTACTCCTTTTGTTTCTATTTTGCCGCTCCTTTCCGAAGGCCGAGATAGCCCCATTGGCGGATGAAAAGGAGAATTTGCAGCTGTGACCTGGTCTCCTAGCATCCGTTACGTGGGAACATTGTGGGGGAGTAGCACCTCGATTTACGATGCTTTTCAGTGCTCCCGCTATGATTCAACTCGGACTACATCTCGTATTGCGTTTACCAGTAATTCCTCAGAGAGCCGTTCGCATGAGACGAAGGGAACACTTTAGAAAATGTTATCTGGAAAGCCCTCAAATATTCATGCCTTCAAAATTGTCAGGTGTTTCAAAATCAGTTACATGATTTTTTACAAGCCTGAAAAAAGAGTGCTCAATATTCAAAGAAAAAACTTCCGCTGAGAAAATGTAATTTCGTTTTGTAAACTACAAATAATATTCCGCTCACTGACTTTCCTATATTTATCAATTAGAAATTGTGTGTTCTGTAACTATTGTGCAAAGCTTGTTCCGAGTATTTCAAAGAAAAAAATTGGTTTAGTTGCGGTTCCATTAATATATTAAAACAATTAATTATTGCAATTATAAGCTTAATAGATTAATCTGTTAACACCAGCTACAATTTAATTTAAAACACCATGACTTTTATTTATTATTCTGACGCCATTGTTTGTTTCTCCAAGTAATTGTTGAACTTTTAATAGGAAAATAATAAACTTTTCAAAAGGTCTCACGGACATTTTCTTGTCGCTTAGTAACAAAGCCATGATTTCTTTCAATCCGCCTATCTAATTTTCCCCAGCACCGTTTTCTATTAGACTTCCCGAAATTCACGGCGAAGGCCCTGAGATACAGGGCGGAATTGGCATGATTAGGTTGTTTACAATCCAAAGGATCGCTCTCTTCTTTTTATGACTACTGTCGTTGTTTTTCCTTTCTCTGGGAATTCCACGACTTTAGAAGATTTTCTTCCTCAGACAAAGTTCAAAGTTCAAGACACTCAAAAGATTCCACTTGTTTACATCTAGGGTTCATGTTTAATTCCCTAGCATTTCTATTTTAGCCACGCTCTTGATGCATGCTTCTGAGAACATTCACACAGAACTTGGCGAAAACAAATAAAACTCGAAGATTTTAATTTATCGCCCACGTATTTCCCTGCCACAAATGGCTTATTGAAAAATTAACCGCAGAATGCACTTTCCGTGAAAACTTACTTTCGCCACTTGTCCAAGTTTTCCAATGATTTCTATAAAGTTTTCGTTTTTGATGTTTGTACTTTTTCGCATTTCTTCAGTTAAACAAAGGAGAGGAAACAGTTTCTGTTTCTCACGTTTTAATGATCATTTTGTATCGTAACTACAACTTGGTAGAATTAGATCTGTTTACCAGAGGTTCTCCAAAAAGATTTGTTCATGTGGAATGATTCTGATAAAAGGAATTTTTCACTTGTGCTTCAACTATTTGTCTGGCCACAAAACTATCTTGTACCAGCCATTACGATAAATTCAACAGTCTTTGAAGCTCTTTCTGGCTTTTTTATCAGGATAACTGCTACTGCTTACGCAGTTCGCCCACGTTTAAACCTGTCTTTCCTTCTGCAAATTAATAGTATTGTTGTTCCAACAGCTGAAATTTCCACGTGCTCAGTCTGGTGTTGTTTGTATTGCTCAACCTAGCACCGTTTCCAAAACAATTGGCTACCCAAGCATTTGGTCTTACCTTCAAACTTGTTTCCATTTCCCGAACGAACAAATTTTCTCATCTTTTGAATGTTTTTGAATGTGATGTTTATTGCCTATAAGATTGGTGTTGTTTGGCAGATGTTAAACAAGGAATGAAATCCCGACGGTCCGTCATTCGAGCGATTCTTTTCGTTCTTCGTCTGCAACGCAACGTCATCATCACCCGGAACGAATCGCGGAGAAACACAATACAACACAATGTTGCTCATGACGTCCGTCCCAGGTAACTAGCAAAGAGATGGGAAACGAGCATTTATAGGTGTCAATCGACTAAACACAGGAGACGATCCTCCCATACAAAAGCACAGCGCCATCGCAACAGTGCCCCAAGCAGTTCCTTTCCGCTGAGATCTCCCAGTCTCTTCAAACCATTGTCCAGCAGTCCACAGACAGAACGGCTCCTAGACTTCGGTAGGTTTTAAAGACACACTAATAAGGAACCATTGTGAACTCAAAAACCGGACCGGACTAACCAAATTTTGCCCGGCCCTGTTCAGCCAGGTTTAACTTAATAATAAAAAAAATTCTAAAATTGAGTTTTCAAAGTTACTCAAATTTTTCTTACCTATAAAACATTTTTAGTACTTTTTTTATCTTATCCATATGTTTTCAAGTCGGATCGGCCCGTGAGGGGAAAAAATGAAAATCGTTGTAAACTAAATTAAAGTATTAATAACAATTCAAATATGAACGAAACGTTAGTTTTAATAAACATTACAATTGTTTTCATTTTGTAATTTAGTTTCACCTCTTAGTTACAAAAGTTGCAAATTAGAAAATTGTAATATGTGTTTCAATGTAAACCACAGAAACGAAAGCTTCAAAGAACATTGTGTCAGACTTTTATTGCCTTTGTTATTGTCTATTGCGGATGCAGATAATCCCAATTTCCCGTGAGATTTTCTTTATTCCCGTCCAAAAGGTGTTCGATTTGTGGTTTTCTGCAATGGCTGTCTGATCCATCACATTTGTAACACTTTTGTTTTTAGAAAAAATTGGATATTTCATGTTTTTTACTCTTACAACAAAAGTCATCCAGTAGAGTCCGTGCGGTCCTTCACTTTCTCCTGCTCCCGTTATCTGAGTCCTGGTCAAATCGCGTTCGCTCGGGAGCAGTTCCATATCTTCTTACGTGGATATTCAGCTCTCGCCTGTTTGTTTACGGTGATCGGATTATGCGAAAATGTTTTCTTTTCTACCCTAACAGTCGTAAAAGCAAAGTTTCTGTTATAACATCTTTCAGTTCAAAGTTTGCTGTGTGTTCTTTGACAGCTGTCAGGCATACAGTGCAACATTAGAAAGATAAAAAAGTCTCGTTTCTATATTTGTCTAGGCTTCCGGTTGAATTCCAAGGCTATGCATTCCTTTGATTCTATTTAAACCAACCACTGTTCCTTATCTTCAACTCTTTGCGCGTGGTTCTTATCTCACAGTGATCTCCCTGTTCGTAAAAGGGAAGCTTTTTAAAGCTTAACTATTCCACAAATCATAAACCTTGTTTCCTCATTGAATTTGTCAAGTATCCGAAAGCCTTAGAAATACTTCAAGCATAGTTCTTTTTTTCAAGTAATTTTCTTTTTATCGAGTTACAATAGTGTCAGCAAATTGATGATTCTTTTATTTGGCAAACAACTAGTTTTCTACTGAAAAATTGCTGAGACAATACACTTTTCAAGATCTCTGATGTCAGTTCTTCTGTTTTATCTTTTTTCCGAATCCTCTGATAAAAACTGTGATTTTCCAGCTTCCTGCGGGTCGAAATGTTCAGACTATTGTTTTGAAGCCTTTCGTCTTCAATTTTCCGCGCGACATCTTTCAACCAAACTTTGCCAATTAACATTTTTCAAAGATCGGTGACATTTTTACGGCGTGCCAGTGTGGCCAAAACGGAAACATCTTATTGTTTCTGTTTTTATTTAAAGTTTCTTATTTATATACAAAAAACTGTAACGCATATTTATTAAAGTAAAAAACAGTTCCAAAAATGAACTTTTACCAAATACAAAGTTAATTGGAAACGAAAGTTAAATTTATAGAATACGTATTTCACGATTATTTTTATATCACAGTAAAACAACGGTCGAATTTGGCGAACAAACTAGTAAAAAAGAAACAGTTGGATTTTTTTTATTCTTTGTGGTGAAGACTGAAATAATTAATTGAAAGAATTCAGTTATCTCAATATAAAGAGAGAATATGTTTTTACAAACTGCTTACTTTAATTGACATAAATAAATGCCTTGTTTTAAAATTACCTATTCCTCACCAAATGGGAATTTGGACCTGGTTTTTGTAACAGTAAATCCGAATTTGAGAGTATCCCCAAGAGAATGTGCCTGTGCCCAGATAGGTTCCAGCTGTTGTCTCGCCTCCAGCTGGCACTCTTTCGGCCGCAAATTACCATGCCGTTACGTCAGTTGCATTCAAATATACAGTTTCCGTTCCAGCTGCTTTTTCAAGCATGTCTCAGCCATACTCCATTGGATTGGACGAGTCCCGTGGCCGTCCGCTCCTCAGCGTCTGTGCCGGTGCTGCCCACACTTTAGCTTCAACTGCCCTCCTCTGCCGCCAGCAATCACTCGACGAACCAGCCACCAGGTGAGATACAAAGGGATCTAGGCGTCCTTTCCCACATATCTGCCGCCTTTGTGAGTAAGCGTGGGTCGCCACTTTTTGCGCCGTGGCGTCCTCTTACCTTTGCTATCAAGCACACAGAAATCGTTATTTTCTAAAGTTCGTGGGGTATGCGTCCGAATGCAAAGACGTCTACCAGACGATTGTCCTATTACGTATATGTGACCAAGCATTTCGCGTCGGCATCATAGAAATATCACGGAACGTAGTCAAATTCGCTCTGATGAACAGCATCAAGCAATCGATAATCAGAAGAAGATCTTCCAGGGCACTCGAGAAGGTCGCAGCAGCTCCACTCCTTAAATGTAAGTTTCTACATTATTTTTGAAACGTTTTCTGTACAAATACTCCAAAATTGGAGGTTATAACTGCAATCCTTCTTGCAAAATTTTGTGAAGTTTTTAAACGTTTGTCACCGCGGCAAAGTCTTTCACAATAGATGCATTGTCAGAATTCCGTAAAAGTTTTCTGTGCAAGAAGCCCCAAAGTGCGAGAAATCGCGCGCTTCTCTCAACATCCGGTCGGAAGATTCGCAACAAATGTGCTACGATCGCCCTTTCCAACGACCTTTCTTGCTTCGCGTTCAGCCGCGCGCTATAGATTAACAGATTACAACAGATCTAAAAATATTCCACCAATCACTTTGGATTTTCTGCTTTTTACTTAACATTTTTCTCGCTAATATAAAAATGCGATTTACGCCTATAAACAAATTTTAAAACGTTTACAAAGCTATTATCAACGTTTCATAAGGTATTTACTATGTACCTAAATGTTTTAAAATTTTCGCAATTTTTGTGGCTTGACAAATACCACAAGTTAGAAGATTAGGAACGGGCGCAAAGTGTTCGTCTCTCTTTTCGCTTTCTTGCGCCGCCAAATTTCTTTCTCACGTCCTGGTTTCGGTAATTACGTTCGTTTCGACGACTCTTAATGCGCTTTGTGCGATTAGATCCGCCGCCGAAAACGCAAGAATTACGTAACGACCGGTGCCAATTGCCCATTTCCTCGTGACCGTTCAAAACAAGCGTTCCCCACGGCTGGTACGGGGTTATCTAGACCCATTCATTGTTAGTGACCTTAGTTACAATCAGACCCCGCTATCTGTGCAAGCATGTCTCAAAACAAACTTTGCTGTACTCTCCACAATGGACCGTCGTGTGGCTTTCAGAGCGCGTAAATTCAGTTTACAAGGTACCATTTTTCAAATATTGTATTCCACAATTACCTTGGCTATGTATTTTCATGTTCTACTTTCTAATCCTGATAATCTTTAGTCGAGCGACAAGGAAGTGTAGAAATACTGGAGCGGAAGAAGAGAACAACAGATGAAAATGATAACAAACTCCAGAGGAAGGCGGTCAAGACCAATATGATCAGTATGCATGGTTAGTTTGTTTTCTTTTTCTTTTTTTCACCTTTTTAAACACTTCAAAACCATCTTGTACTTGTCTTGGCCCTCTCGAAGGTTATACCTATTCACCGGGTTGATCTCGTTCTACTTTTTCCAATTCAACGATAGTTATTTTCAGTGTTTTTGATTTTCACTTGATTGTTACACACAAATCTTTTCCCTGACGCTTACACGTGTCTAACTCTAACGGCATCGATTAACAGCGCTGAAGGCGCACAAGGTGGCCTGATAACGGAAACTTGTTAAGAATTTGAGCCAAGATATCACCAAGTTAGGCCCATAAAATTGGCACCTTCAAAGCGAAAAGAAGCTTGACCATGCTAGTATATGATACGTTGGAGAAGTAGAGCATACTTTCAAATTACGTTAAATGTGCTAACAGTCAGGGAGGTGGTTATTGTCCATTTGAAAGAACCATTGTATATTTGCTTCAGATTCTCCAAGACTATAAAATCCAGAAACACACAAACATTAGCTTCTTATAGCAGACACTGACTACATTCCTCAAAATCTCAACACACAAATGCATAGAAACTGGCCCATAGTTCTTATCGTTGTTTAATGATTCACTGTTTAACTTAAAACCAACTAATTTCCAGGAGCTGTGTTGGCAGTTGAACAGGACGATGACACTGCTCTCCGTCTTGTTCTAGCTAAAAATCAATTCGACGTCAACGCAACCCTTACAAGTGGTCAATACGCAGAACACTGGTTAATCCATTAAATAAACTTTTCACCCTTGTTTTTCAGCACTCGATGGACCCTTTTGGACGTTGCCCTGCACCTTCGAGCCCTCCCTTGCATCGCCACTCTCTTAGAACATGGAGCAAAGGAAAACATTTTCAGTAAGTTTATTCTTAATAATAAAAATATTTTTAGTTAATTCTATCGATCGTAGGAAAACCGCCGTTTCGAATGCAATTGGAAGTACAAATGAAAAGATAGCAGCTTTAAAGAACATTCCGCATACAAAAGTAAGACAAATGCAGGAATGTTTCAATGAATGTTTGATTCAGGAAAACGAAAAGATGATAAAAATGCTAACTGCTCATCTGGAGGTGTTGCATAAGATGGAGGCTAGATTGGACTGTCCGGAGAAGCCAGCACCTCCACAGAGCGCAAGGGTAAGTGTAAAGGCAATTGGTGGCATCAAAGCGTTCTATATCTTTACAGTTATATAATTTCCTATTTATCTCAATATTTTTTTTCTTTTAGGTGGAAACCGTTTCGAAAGAGTCGGTAGCGATATTCATAACTCCTAACTACGATATATACAACGTTGTTGTCAAATACATAGGTGACCCATTTCGCGTCTCAGATATGGAGATCATTTTAGTCGAATGGTCAAACGACCCATCCTTCGAAACAATTCTTGGAACTTATGAAGAAATCGATACCAAACTCAGTCCAATCACCATAAAAACAGAACAAGGAGGTGGTCGTCTGTCATTTCGTGTGCGTAGCTGTGGAATCCAAGATTGTAGTACTCCAACCACATGCAATCCATCGACTGTGGAAGTTTCAAGTAAGACTTTGAAAAACGGATATTAGAGGAATCCAGGTTGGATGGATGTTGATGGAACCCGCGATGGCTGGAAGGAGCACGCGACAGCGATAGACGCTTTGACGGATGAAATTGACAGACATCGACAGTCTCTGGTCTGGCAAAGAGGTGATCTTTCTATACTTTTCTTTAAAGTGTTCCTTCTTTCAGTTTACCCATCTGTTGAAATGGGATCAAAACGAAAGAAGACGAGCCTCAAAGAACTGTTCAGTGCTAGTTTGAAATTTTCGAAGAATGCAAGCAGGTAGAAAACAAAACTTTCGTTTTGATGTTTTCTTTCAGAGGAGTTTATCTTGCTTCCATTGTGTACACAGAGGGGAAAATTCTTTGTACTGTGGATGACTGTCTGCCAATTCTACCGGTAGGTGTAAAAATGCGAAAAATTTCTTTTTATCTTTTGTAGATTGATGAATCCGTCACAACTCTGAACAGGGATGACCATCATTGGCTAATGAAGCTTTCCCTCTGCTGGGAACAAGTTGCAACCCTAATTGACTCCTCTCCTAGTGCATATGCTAATAACGTTTCTCTCAGGTACAAACTACAAAATTTAAATTAATATTCATCTTTAGCTTTCGCCTGAAATTCGTTGCTGCTGCAACTATGATGCACAGTGCTCTTGGGGTTCGTGACATCGGCCATCTATACCATGTTCCAATAACCCATGAAAATTGCATTTTCCTCGTTACGGTTAGATTTATGGATCCTGCTCAAATGGTTACGGTAGTTCTTCTATTCTAGCAGAACAGTATACCCCATTCAGGGTTTGACCATGAGATGGCTACCATTTGGAAAGTTATTCCGGAAGAAGATGGCTAGCACAGCCGTGGATCTCTTGACGAAGGAGACCTTGAGTATTATGAATTTCTTCGAGAGCTGTCAAATTCCACTGAAAAGGTAAGTTAATCCAAAAACTTTGTAATTTGACTTTAAGGGGACTTTATCTGTGTTACATGAAGTTACATTCCACAATGAATACCATTAGAGTGGTGGTTCCGGATAATCTTCCTTCAATGCTGCCTTTTGTTCACGTGAGAGACAACCCTCATGTGACCAAGGAGGAATGGGAATGGGTGAAGGTAAGAAGCATCTTTATTTTTATTAACTGAATATTAGGCAACGGATTTGAACGAAGAGTTCACTCCCACTAAGGCACAACTAGATTTACATGGAAATCTATCCACAGCCATCCAGACGTTGCTTCATGACTTGGATATTGATGCAGATCTAGTTCCCGGACATCGTCTGTACCATGCGGAGATTCTGGAGCCCAGTGGGAATGTTTCCGTAATTCTGGTATTTAGATTTCTTTTAAAAAAAATGAACTCATTTTAAGGTACTTCCCAGACCTGAGGATGTATGTTCCGTCCCAACTGGCTCATCAAAACAGGCAGAGCATGTGGAAAGCCGTCGTTGTTGCAGCGCAATTCCAATTCCCGTCTTTGAAATGAGTAAGTAGTTTTCTTTTCTATTGAAAACTTTATTGTTTTAGTTCATCAGTGCACGTATCAGTCGGACTTCATATCTATGTACTGTCGTCTTTCTATTTTCTTGGAACATTACACAATGGTCAGAAAACATTCACCCTTTGGAAAAAGGCAAATATTCAGATCTCGCAGTATGAACAACGACGTTGCATGTTAGAGAACGATGCAAAGGTCTACAAACAACAACTTGAATGTCTTTCAGAGTTCCAGGTATATTTTTGTCAACAAGAGATGTAAAGTAAATTTTAGCGCAAATTAGACGAAATTTGGAAGAATGCTCGTTGGATTAGCAGAATTGCCACAGAAGCAAGAGACAAACATGTCAGGTAAAGTAAGGTGAACTACTTTTTATGTTTCTATTATTAGGGTATCTAAAAACGCCCTTCCTCTTGGTCGTCTGATGGCTCCATTGGTTTCTCTAGCTGTGACCGAGGATCAATCGGACGTCGGCTACCATTCCGACCAGGTAATTCATATGCAAATGATACTACGTGCATCTTTTAGGGAGAACACAGCCACCTCCTCAGAGTGAATAGGCCAACTACCCTTTCTCCAAGGCCAAGATCAGTGATGGGATCTCCTCAGGAGAGCTATAGAGACATTGACAGGTTGGCATAAAACAGCAAGTTTTATTTAGCTATAAATTAAGGTTGTACAGGAGACAAAAGCTATCAGCGGAGTTCTTGAGAATGTCCAACACTGAAACTAATCTTGCTCCAGGAAAGTCTAAGGAAGAGGAGACTACGATAGGAGTGGTTACGGTGTATTCTGCAGTCGAAGGAGTAGTTCCCAAAGGATCTTCTGTGAAACTGTCGATTGCGGGGACCACTTCTAGTCAAGAGGTAACTTTTTTTTTGAGTCGAAACCGTTGTCATTTAACTATTTTTCTTGTTTTTATGTTGTTTTGAGTTAACTTTTCGATGTTTCAGGTAGTGACCCTCGTCCTGGAACAGCTGGCCAAAACAGCCGCCCGTCTTAGTTCTACGACAGAGATCGTCGTTCCGGAAAGAGACATCTACTGCCTCGTGGCCGTAATTGGTGCCAGGGAAAGGAGGCTGAAAGATGACTTTCCTCTCCTTCGTCTTCAAAATCCGTGGATCAAGGGCAAACTCTTCATTCGAAAACGGGAAGACCTCATGTCAGCAGTGAGCGTCGGAAACGAAAGTATCGTGTAATTCGCCATAATAGCCTAATGTTTTCGGTTAAGTTAATAAATTGTATTGTTCACTGAGTTGAGTGTGAAAAAGTGGGTTTATAAACACATTTTCTAAAATTGTCTAATGAATTCAGTTTACAATTTTAACTTGGCTGCAGCGTATTCCGTATTTATTTTCTTTTGAAAACTTTTCACACTCGTGGTCTATAATCATCGTTTTTTTTTGCTCTTACCCTAGGTTATTGTTTTGAAATTGTTGAGAGTAATCAATAGCTACATTTATTATATAAACATCTTACCGACCACATTATATGACAAAAAGCACGCTTCCCGCTGCCACCGAGTGCGTGGGAAGGAAAATAGGAAGGTGGACCGTTGTTTAGGGCAAGAATAGAAGAGCACTAGGAAAAGAGAGGGAGGGGAAGACGGGTACGTAAAGCTAAATGGACGGCGGATACTTGTTGGATATTCACTATTCGGCCTCGTGTCGGCTACACCGAGAAAACCCCTCAATTCACAGTGACAAGCATAAGTGGACAGGGTGTAGCAAGATAATTAAAAGTTGGAAACACTAGGATTTTCCTAGAAAGGGGCGGTGGATCCCTCAAAGGGGATAACGGAAGGAAATGAAGATCTGACGGAACAAATCATCTTTAGATTAACAAAGTCATACTGCGAGGTCTATACCTCTGTCATATACAGGGCAATACAATACATAATACCAAGGTGGCAGACCAAGACTAGAGGAGGGCTGTGGCGGAGACCCTCAATGACACTCTACTGCTCAGGATGGGGACATATTTGCTTAAGGACAGCTGGAAGAGACTAGAACAACGTCTTGGACAAAATAGAAATCTTCGGCGATTCATCCACTTAGGTCATCAGCTTTACGTACGAGTTGTAGTTCGACACGTCGCGCTTGAGAATCTCGCGGACGGGGCCCATGACACGCTCGAAGCGGTTACGGTCAAGCTTGATGCACTTAAGGGGAGTCTTGGCGACAACAGTGGCAGCACGGGGACGGTCGAGCAACAGGGCGATCTCTCCTGAAATACAAAAATAAGTTTAGTTCAAAGGATTATTGAAGAACGTTTCTGTGCCATCTACTATTGCAAAAGGAGAGTGCTCCTGAATTGAAAAGATCAAATATCTGGGGAATGATGCGTTTTCCCTCCATGCCATCTGAGGTTTGACGAGAAATGAGGCAGGACCATTGTTTTTTCAAAGATCGGCGTTGTCCAAGAAACCTATGCCAATTTTAAGGTTGTTGCCCAAACGCAAAATAGATTGCGGTTGGTTTCCAATGACAAATGCGTTATAGTGTAGTATTACAGAGAGAATTTCATGTGAATAACACGTTAAAGACAAAAACCCAACCGAAGTAGTCGGAAGTGCTGAGGTGGCCGACTACGTCAAATGGAGCATCGTCACTCCTCTTCTGCAGAACATCAGCCTCTCCCTCGAGAATAATGAAGAACTCATCTCCGGGTTGTCCCTAAGAAGGTTGTGGTTTCCTTTTGATACTTTCTCTGTTACCTGCTCAACGACGTGGGTTCCTGGCTCGAAATCGCACCTCTCCAAAGCGTCGGCAACGTTGGCCCTCTCCCATTTGTCCAGATCGGCTGAATATTCAAATAGTCATTCATTTCGTTTTCTTTTGGAATAGAATAGGGGCTAATTGGGATTTCAAAAAGACCTCGCGGCGCGATGTCTGCTCGATTTCCGCGCGTAAGACCATCGATCGCAATTGAGGCCATTGCTCACCAAGAACTGGTTGCACCTTACACAAAACAAGTTCCCCAGTTTGCAAACAAACAGTTTAGGCTTTTAATTGGGCGATTTTCGAGCTCTGAAATCTAATGCCTGGTAATATGAGAACTTAATTCGCCCAGTTCATGCGTTTCCTCTGAGAGCACTTGAAAACAAAATGCTTGAAAAGCGTTCGGAACTCACCGAGAATCTGGACCTTGGACAGGAATTCGTCGTACATTTTCCTCTTCTTCATAACTGTGCCCATAAGAATTCTGCGGTAGGAAAGACGGTCGATGGCCCACAGTTTCACGTCAGTCTAAATAAAACACGTTGGTTTCCAAGGAAAGATCTGAAATTACCTTGGCCTTGACGGTAGCAGCACGGGGCGTTCCGTAGATGAGAGCAAGCTCTCCGAAGCTGCCTCCCTCGTTGATTGTCAGCACATACTCTCCATTGACCTCTACGTCTACTGTCTACAAAGAATGCAATGTTGAAACTAATGAAAATAGGGCTCACTCCTTTGTCGATAACGTAAAAATTGTCTCCATCCTCGCCTTGTTCGATGATGGTCTCTGAGCCCTTCTTCTCAACGCTGAACATGGCGTCAAAGATGGCCTTTCTCTCATCCTCCTATAAACATGAAAGTAAGTTAAAGTGGTGTTAAGCGTGGTATTTAACTTGGATAAAGTGATTACCTCAAGATGAGCGAAGAGGACGTTCTTGCTCATGGCGGCCTCAAGGGCCTTGCGAGTGATGTCGTCCTTCGGAATGACGACCTGAAGACAAATTTTCTCTCGTGCCTTTTTGTTTCTGTCTCTTTCGAAATGCATAAAGCTGTTTGAAAACACCAGCTGAACAAAGCGGTGTAATAATGAGTCCGCTGCAATATTGCCACACACATCGCTTTATGAACCATTCACGGCGAAATGAAGGGCCACGTGTCGTCAAGATTGTTTTCTTGTTTTGACAAACCTTCTTGTACTCCTCAGTGTCGTCTTCGCGGATTGGCTCCGCTGAGATTCCGGTCCTGCGACCGCCGCTCCTCTTTGGCGGCTCCACCATCACGTCGTCGTCATCCTGCAGGTCGGGGGCCTGGCCGGACTCCTAAACAGAAGGATTTACATATTTTAATATGCCTTTTTTGTTTTTATGAATTTGGTTACTATTTAAGTTCTTAAAAAAGAAACTGAAAAAATTACTTTCATGTTCGTCGTTAAGGGTAGATTTTAGCGCAGTTTGTGCCAGAACAACAATGGAACCGGTGGCGTGCCTCCTTAGCGGATGTCACGCCAAAAACTGGGTCTTAATGTCGGCTGCCAACCAGAGGGAGAGGCGTCAAGAGAAGTGTAGGAGCACGGCTGCCCGCTAATACAAAACATTGGACTGCAAACAGAGCGCGAGCTGGTGGGGCCAGGTGGTTATAGGCACTTCCGCCGACTCCACTTCCCGCAGAAATTGATCGAATATCTAGCTGCTCAAAGAAAGTGACCTGCATTACTGTCGATGAAGAAGAAGGAGGAGACAATGAGGGAGCGAAAGGGGTGGAGAAAGACCCAAATTGACATGGATTAGGTGCCGTACTGTAGGCATGACAGGGTCTGAGAGGATCCAATTTCAAAATAGGAGGCAATTGCTGAGGAAGGAGGGTGTGTGTGAGTGGTAAACAATCGGGCCTATCGAGTCTCTCGGACCTCTGATAAAAAGGAAAGACCACTCACCACCTTCGGTGGAACTGTCGTCGGTGCCGCAGCGACGCCAGAACTCCGACGGCGACCAGCGCTTAGCTTTTGTCCCATCGCATAAGGCACAACAAATGAATTCGGACTGAGTATGGGGCGCCGTATCGATCACAAGCGGGGCCTTCCACGCTGTCTTATTATCAGAGTCCCGCCCCTCACCCCGCAAAATACTGGGCGCTCACCGGAAAATTCGCAAGAAACCGGTCGAATCTCTCAGGAGTGGGTGTTCTGCTCCAAACACCGAGGGTGGGCTCGGATTAGAAGCGTTGCTTTAGCAACCAAAGCGGATTAACGAGTAGTTCATGTCATTCCCTTTTCTACTTTGCAATCAGCAATTGTAGTTTTGAGGTAATGTAATCACAAATCTTTGGTGTTTACCATTGGGAAAACGGCAATGGGAGAGCGTAGGAGGTGCTACAAAGCGTATTTATGCGCCAGTGTGCTAAACGACTAGCTGGGGAGTCGCAAAGGGCGAATATAGATGTTCGAACCCCCGAAATCCTCTATGCTCTGTTGATTCCCGGGGAACCTTTACCGCAAATTCGGGGACGTCGCGAGTTATCGCCTCTTGTGCCAGAGAACGAGGCGTCGATCAAAGGCTCAAATGGATGCGCGGCTGTGCACGCTTAAGCCATCTTTTCTTTCCCTCGGGTAGATTAACAATGAGTTCCAGCCTAATGCTTTCCGAATTTGTTTCTTTTCATCATGGGAAAGCTTTTAGGCTCTCAGCTACCGACCCCCGGATGTTTAATGAGAAATTGACCTTTTAAGAGTGCAGAGGGACAAGAAATGTTTCGGAGACACAACAAAAATATCAATTTCAAAACGTTTAATTTGTTATAGCTGAAGCCTTTTAGTCAGTACCCTCAATGGAACCAGTGTAGGGAAGAGGTTGTAAAATATGTGTCGATTATTTCAACTGATTTTACGGTGCCTAATTTATGTATTGTAAAATCATCCTTAAATAAACAACGTACGATACTTGCCCTTTTGTTTAAAATTTACTAGCCTTCGGTTAAAAAATTAAATTATCCATGGGAATTTATTGTGTAAAAACACGACTGCGTTCTGACTATATAGATCTTGTTTAAAGAAAACGCTGGAGACCTGGCTAATTCCAGATTATCATGATTCGCCGTCTAGCTTCAGGGACAAACATCAATTTACCAGACATATAACATCATTTTGACGGGTTTCATGCATTTTCACAAAGAAAAATTTGATAAGTGCTTGAAATACAATGTTTTAATGAAGATTAAACTTGCCTGAAATAAAAAGAGACATCTTTTTTTTTGTAAAATGCGCGTTTAGCGCAAAGATCTTTCCGGGTTTAAAAAAACCATGGAATTTTAAATATTGTTAAATTTAAGTTTATGAAAGTTAAGAGGAAAGTTTTTATTTGATGGTCAATTTGAAAAAAAAATAGTTGCTTTTCTAATTAAGTTTAAGTTAATAAACAGTTTTTAAAAGAAAATCTTGAATAAATTTTATTGTACATTATAGAGAATATATTAAGTAACCGTCAACAATTAAATAACGCTTATATAATGAACCTACATCTAGGTAGAGGTTGCTGAACTGTTGGCTCAACATGGCAGCCTGCGGCAGTGGGGGATGGACTGCGACTGGGACACTGCCTTCTTCGATAATGACGTAACTTGCCACGGGCATTTAAACGCTGCGTCACACAGATAGAATACGTTGGGACAAAAGATATCGATTCTTCCGAAAACTCTAGCCATGCTTGTGTACTTGGTAGTACTACGCTCTACGATCAGTCTCTGCATCCAGCTAGGCCAACCAACTTTACTGCTCAGGTAAAAGTCTGCTGAGGCTAATTTTCGATAGTTGCTCTTTGGCCCTATCTTTTCCGGACTTTTGCCGTCGATAAAGATAACAGAAGCGACGCACGGACACGTAGTGGCCAAAAAACAAGGGGAATCACCAGATTTTTCAAGTATAGTTAACAGTTTTATGAATTTAAAATGGGCATTACGCACCTTGCTTTCTGAAAACATAACCACGATTGTTCTTTTTGGGAAGTGTTTGGAATATGTGGATTCTATGAAATTTTCTGTTGCCCTGCCTCTTTGTTCTACTAAAACTCCAACTTTTTAAACAATGAAAGCGATATTTTAATTGCAAAAGTTGGATCTTGACTATCCAGGTTTACTTGTTGATAACGTTGGGAAAATTCTAATTGATAAGATACTGTGAGTCTCTCCGAACTTACAAAGTTGCACAAAAGTTGCAAGGAGACAAAGTCTTACCTGAGCTCTTTGTTCGTTCAGCTTCTCAAAATGCTCCTTGAGAAATTCAACGGGGTTCTCTGGCTTGTGGATGCACAGCGCGACTGAAATTCCATCCCTCTTATGCGCGACTAAACGAATAATCTCACCGATGGCGTCCTTCACTAGCTGCTGGATGTTATGACGCTGCACGTAGGCTTGACACTGCGCCAGCTGGGCCTCCTCGTTGTTGCCCTGCATGTCGAAGAGTACCTGCAAAGCCAGCGCTGAAGAGAATGCGGAAGCCAAAGGAAGAAAAGACAATGGCGGTGAGACCGACACGTGGGTTTATTGAAATTCCACGCCGGATAATCAAGCGGTTGAGGAACAAAAACAGGGGAATTCGGGGAACGCAGACGGAAAACGGTGGCGCCTCGTTGGACTGCGCCAGAACCGAATGACACCCCTGTATAGTCAGTCAACGACGCCACAAGAAAAACACAATTGTTGATATTACATAGCAACGGTCAGAACTACTGTAGCTTTTGGGAAAATGGGATACATGGGGGCACGCGATCGAAAATGGATACGGTAGTCGGATAACCATCGTGAGAACAATTTTATAGATTTAACAATTCAAAAAATCCAGTCGTTATAAAAACACAACCGGTTACTTTGCGCTGAAGCAGATGCTTCGCTCTGTAGATGCATTGAAATTCTGATTTTTTTTACAATTTAAATAAAAATGTATTGAAAAGAATTTCAGAAAAATCAGAAGTTGCCAATTTAATTTTTTATCTTTTACTTATGTAAACTTATGCAACACTATTGATATTTTTGAAAAAAGCTAGAAAGAGAATATTTGCATGCAACTACAAAGTTTTGTAAACATTTCTGCAAACAACTATTTTTTGTTTTAAAAAGTTACGCTAAAAATAGTTTTTGAACATTTTTGTTTTTAAATAATCGCTTGGATTAAAAAGCGAGTGCCGTGAAATATTTTTATTATGTCAAGTTTAAGTTTTGAATCTTAACAGTTTCCATACTTTCCATACTAGGCATGTTGCATTTTGCATTTTAAAAGTCTAAATTAAATATACCAACGAACGCAATCTATTAAGAAAAATGAGAAATAGTTACCAATGGCAGTGACTCTCCAAGAGTAAGCTAAAATAAGACAACGGCAGAAGGCGCAAAAATGAGATTTGGGGATCTCAGAGACAAATCAGCGCCGTGCGTCAGCGACGAACGGCGGACAGCCGGGGATCGAGATTGAGCGGCTGGAGTCCGCAGAAGGCAGCCGACGGCTCGCTCCTGCGCAAAAACGCATACACATTCTTATTGAATTCCTCTCCGAGCGCCTGAGCAAAGGCGCTCTCTCACAACGACACGCGAAGACGGCTGAAAGGAAAAATGCCGGTCGGACACCTGAATCGGCGGTTTTTCTGCCGCCGTGCCACCGAGAGACAAATGACAGACTAGGCAGGACTGCCAACCGGCGACGGCGGCGAGAAAATAGCGAGGACATTGTTAAAAAACAAGGGTTTTATGTCTAATCACTCTTAAGAGGCGGAACGGGTTACTTAGGATTTGTAAGACGTCCGCGTCTAGATTAACACCGATAAGGAGCTCAGGAAAACAAAATACTCTTAATCTGCATGAACACAGCAATAAATGTTTACTTGATGTTTTCTTTAGTTTAGAAGATTTTTTAAAACCCGAATCAAACTGAACATGCATAAAACGCCCGTAAAAGACCATGTCTGGCAAAAACGATCCAAGGCTGAAAAAAGAAACTTGTTTTGGCGGATGCGGAAAACAGTGGTTTGCATCGTGGGTGGGCATTTCAAAGTTCAAAAAAACATAGAACTGGTATTCTAATTGATCCTGTTAGAAAGTGTCCCACGACCAACTGGCTAATATGTCGGACAATCGAACTATCAAAAAATTAAAAGTTTGGAGATCATTTTTACACGAAAATTCACTGTTTTTGTATGAAGCCCCCTATGTTTGTAAATTGCCGTTTGGGGAGGGGGTAGTTGTTCTCAGTTCTTCTTTGAATTTTTTGAAGCAAAAGGTTATGAGCTGTGCTCAAAGAAAATGATCAAACGGCGTCCGAATGCACTCAGAGGGAAGGATAGGTAATTTTCGCTTGTACCCAGCAGGAAATTGCGTGAATCGCTTGTTAACGCCATTCATCGCCTTTTACAGAATGGCATCTCTTTTGCCATTGTAGTTTGGAAAAAGGAATAGATTGCGGTGAATGGCAATCATTAGCTCTTACAACGCGACGAAATGGCGATAGTAGGACGAAGTCGCCGATTTCTTGGCTTTCAGCTAAAAGAACGTTGTGATAAGGAACCAGTGCAATGCTTTGCGGCGGATAAGAAATAAAAAGGAAACAATTGCAGGAATTCTTCGCCTTGTTGGCAGTAGGTTGTGTCGTGGGATGTTTTCGATTGAGCGTACGTAGGACACAGCTCCCGAGTAGCGTCCGGCTGGCCGTTCGATCAATGAAATCGCTAGCGGCGACGCGATAGAATTTCAATTCACAGCGCGATTTACTCCTCGCCGATAATGACATGCCTGTGGGAGCGAAGTCGCGCGAAAACAATGCCTGTGTGGGGCGCGGCTCCCTCCATCGACTATGACCGAATCGGGGTCAACAAAACGCACACTGAGCAAAAATCTGGGCGCCGGTTCTGCTGCAGGAAACCTTTGGCGGAGCACACTGGAAAACACTTTTGGCTCAAGTAAGTTTGCAACTATGAACCACCCAAACTCGTTGAATATGAACACAAGGATCAACAACCGAGGTTCCAATGCTGATATTAGTCAACAGAAGATTACGAGGGTGGGAAGTGAGAAAGAATGGTTATAAGTGGTGTGGTTCGGCGGGCAGTCGCTAGTGTAAATCGAAAGGGAAGAGGACAGGCGGGCGATATCAGGCAAAGTAACCTGAACCAAGTGACAGAGAAGGAGTGGGATGATCCAGAGGTAATATCCGACACGAGTGAGCATGCATTTGCATTAGGATCAATAGGCGGCAATCGCCTCCATGTGACGACAGCTCTTCCGGATTACTTCCTTTGATCAGGGGATAATCTCAGCAGCACTGCAACCCATTCTCCAGGGAAATAAAAAATTCACAGTTGCTGGGTGATAAAACACGTGATTTCTGCTGCAAGCTATGATAAGAACGCTGTGCTTTCACTTTGGAATTGATACACAATACTTTAAAAAATCATGCTGATAAAAATCACGCTAAATAAAGTGGTGTTAATTATCTTCAAATTTTAGTTTTTGGCGATGATTAAAGTGTAATTTACTATTTGGCATTACAACAGCCATTGTGGCAAGGAGTGTTATAACACCCGAAACTAGTTTAAAGTCAACATTAGCCGATCAAAGTTCAAGGTTGCAACATTATTTTACAAAATAGTAGTTTTAATGTCTGAATCACTTTTAAACTTTTCGTTTGTGGCTAATCCTTCCTGAATGATGTCATTCTTAAGCAAAAACAAAAGGAATCAAAACGTAAAATCAAATAGAAGGAAGAGAAAGAAGAAGGAAAGGAGTTGGAGAAGGAACCCCTGGGTGTTTGTTTTGCATTTGCACGTGACTGCCGGGGCGACCTCAGTAACTAATACAAATCGCACGATTTGAAAGACCAGTTTGCACTAGATCACGTTTTCAGTTCACACGTTTGCCAGAAAAGGAGAGAAACTTTCGTTTTCTATGTTTGCGCACGAAAAGCAAATTAATGAAACTTTCCCTGAAACCAAAGATACATCAAGAATCCAGATCAGCATCACTGATTAGACGGGGACAACCACGAGTCATTTGCCGCCGCGGGCATATAATCGATAACTTGTCGGAGTGTAGCTTGAATCTGCGACACGGCGCTGACGTCAGTCGGTCAGCAGCTGGTGGGCGTTGCGGCGCGAGCGGCCCGCCGCGAATCCAATCGAGTCGGCGCGATTTTCAAAATGGCTTCTCGTTACTTGGCAACACGCAGGGGGCGACTTGAAGGAACACGTTTACTGACTATAGCGAGCACTTGAGTTATGCGGCGCGCGACTGGCCTCCGGACATGACTTCCTCACAGCTATCGGTGGGTTTTACTGCACCCCTCACTGCACACCCTGGAACACGACTCTGAATTCATGGACCGTGAAAAAGCACACACACGAACTGAGGGACAGAACGCATAGGTCGCGGTTATTCGCAATCGATGGCCAGTGACCCGCAGAGGGTCACCCGCGGACCACACAAACACCACGGACCACCCGCAAAAGATCTGGCAATTACCCCCAAGATGTGATGTTTGACATAAGAAAAAAAAACAATTTATCGGAGAACTGAATTATTCAAAAGTAAAGGAGAACAGAGAACAAAATTTCTACTGTTTCTTTTTTGTAATATTTTTAACTAATGTTCTTTTTCAACATGTTATTCAGCGCGTTTGTGAACTTTTTGAAAAGTTGTCTTCGCCTTTACTTTCAAATAATTAAGGTTCTTTTAGACATTCTAGCGTCTGACAATACGATTTTTTAAACTTTAACATTGGCTTTTACATTTGACAGATTACGAAAGACATCTCATATTGCGCAATATTAAATCAAAACATGCTTCGAACCTAATTAGTGCCTGATCTTTTGATATGGTTTTTAATTTTCACCGCCTGATTTCGGAAATTACTTTTCCAGGTGCAAAACAGTAGTTTAAAATTTATGAAGTGATTTTTCAACATAAAAAGTTCTTTTGAAATCCACAGTAGTGTGAAGTGAAGAAACTTGAGAGAGTTATCTCAAAAACAGGGCGACGGTTGCAATTGTGAATGAATTGGGCTCATCGAAGTAGAAACTATGGACGTGAGAATTATTAATCACTCCTTTTATCTTTTGTGATTAACTAAATTGACGGAAACAATTTCAATTATCTTACTGTATGGTGAACTTTTATTATTCTTCCTGAGAATCACCAATTTCCGTACCATTCAGAGCTGTCAGTTTTCAGTTTAAAAACGAGTTTTTCTGAAAACAGTGAAATAATCGCTGCGAGAAACTCAAAACTTCCTTTTGTTAACTACCGTATTTGTTCCAAATACCGGAAAAAGGATATTTCGCTTGAAATAGCTGTTTCGAGGAGTTTTTACGCCTTTGTACTAGTGGCTGGGTGTCTGAAAGAACATTGGTAATTCGTCGGAAAGTCCTCGCGTCGCCTCATAATAAGCGTCTGTGATGATTGGCCCCAGAAGGAGCGCAGTAGTCGCCTTCAGCCCCCGCCTTACGTCAGCCTCACTTCCGGGAAGACACCGGACATTGTTCCGTTCCAACCCTATCGACGTCTCGATGAAGGCAATAAGAACGCGATAATTGGCGCGCGGCGGTTGTGAATTGCTGTGAAACCAATGCCTGCCGGCCAAAATAAAGGGTACGCACAATTTATGGACGAGAGGCAGCTGGCGGACGAAAGGGGGTACGGTAGCCGGAACGACTTCCATTTAGGTTGTGGTGAGAGTGCGTCCATTGAGCAATGCGGAGAAGGAGAAGAAGCACTTCCAATGCGTCTTCCCTCTAGATTCAAAGGTGAAGAAAGGGAGAAGACGTGATAAAACACTTTTAGCGGTTTCTACTGGTGGATCCAGAAAAGTATGAAAACAATATTCTACGTCAAAATCGACAACACGAACGTCAATTCACATTTGATGCGGCATTTGGGCCGACTTCTACACAGGTAGACAAAACAAAGAGGAAGAGTAGCGTCTTGGGTAGAAGTGCACCCAACCAATGATTTCTTAACATCCGGTTTACTGTCTGCAAAATGACGGATGCCAGCCAAAAAGTTGTTGGCAAGTACAGGTGCACCGAAAACAAAACGGACAATTTCACTGAAAGTTTTTGCAGAAATGTTCAATATCATCACTTCGCTATTTTGTAGATGAGAAAGTTAATTTTTTATCAAAAGCCTGAAGTTTAATTGAAATATTGAAGAAATTCAATGTAGTTACTCCAAATTCAATATGAGCCAATGATTTTACGCAATGCAACAATAAACAATAGTGCCTACCATAGTTTCGGTTTATCAGAAAATGGCTGGTTATTTTAATTGTGGGAAAAGTAAAGGAAATGGATGAAACTGTTGTGTGGTTGGTCTGAATGCAAGTTCTAGGAGGATGTCCATCTTGCCACCACAGGCCCTCTGGTAGAATCCGTTGTGGCCGGTTACAATGCGACTGTTTTCGCCTACGGAGCCACAGGTACTGATTTCAATCTTAATGGCATTTTTCGTTGCAGGTTCTGGCAAAACACACACAATGATCGGTACAAAAGACAATCCAGGAGTCATGACCCTACTCACAAGAAGTCTCTATGCAAAAATAAGCTCGGAACAATTCCAAGTACAACTGTCCTACCTGGTAGGTCGACGGAAATGCCGCTGTTTTGACGGATAGTTGCGAGGCGTACTAGTGGCAAAAGCGCCGTCTTCTGATGAAACTGATGGTGACGCAGCGTTTGTCATCAGACGGAAGCGGGGGAGCGCTACTAACAAGACGATGATGTTTCAGGAAATTTATAACGAAGTGATTCGCGATTTGCTCAACCCACACTCCGGGGTTCTGGATTTGTTGGAAGATGAGAAAGGGAACATCCGAGTGCCTGGGCTGTCTTCTGTACGAGCTCCAAATCTGGGAAGGGTGAGCAACTAATTTAAGTGGTTTTCAAATGATGATTTGATTCTGACGACACATTGTTGTTACCATTTTCATGTGATTAATCATTTAATTTCGATCATGTGCGACTACGAAAAAGTGTGAATAATCAAATGTTGTCACTTTGTTTCATCGTTAGTTCTTGGGAAAAGTGACGAAATTGGTATAATATGTTTAATTGCGTAAATCTGCAGAGATAGGTTAATATCGAAACTTGTGACAGAAGTAGAGGTAGCTTTTCCATCTTCCTCAGCGGATCTTTTCAAGAAGAAACAATTATCTTTCAAAGCCTTTATTACTTTTTTAGATTATGCAAATTCTCCAAGAAGGGAACCTTCGGCGAACCCAAGAAGCAACTGAAGCGAACAAAACATCTTCAAGAAGCCACGCTCTGTTACAGGTACCACTCTAGGCTACCTAACTAAGAGGCTTTAGGTTAATCTTCTTCGAAACAATCGACCACATTCTAAATTGTTTCTGATAGATTTAGCTGGTTCTGAACGCGCATCTAACACAAACGTAAGAACCGTTTCCAATATAACTAGGTGTTACTTTAGAACCGAGGCATAAGATTGAAAGAAGGAGCAGCTATTAACAGGTCTTTGCTGGCTCTTGGAAACGTAATCAATTCCTTGTCATCAGGTGAGTACTACAAAATACCAGGTTAATGCTTAATTATAGGCGGAAGAGGCAAATTCGTCAACTATCGGGATAGTAAACTAACAAGGTTGTTGAAAGATTCGTTAGGTATAAACTACAAACGACAGCTGTATATTTTAAA
This sequence comes from Oscheius sp. G VE-2021, assembly GCA_022343465.1. NCBI lineage: Eukaryota > Metazoa > Nematoda > Chromadorea > Rhabditida > Rhabditidae > Oscheius > Oscheius sp. G VE-2021. Next base: position 215,882 of record JAJQXH010000012.1, read on the forward strand.
TTACAGGTGGTAACGCTAGAACTTGTATGATTGCTCACGTAACAGCTGCCAGTGGGCACTATGAAGAGACGTACAACACGTTGGTTTACGCAGCCAGGGCGAAGAACATCGTCAACAAGGCGGGTTGCGCACACATAATAGCCGTCTTTAGGTGACGCACACCACCCATAATTATCATTGCAGTCTCTTTCTCTCCCAGAAGCCAGTGTAAATTCACTGAGATTTTTCAGCCCATACAGAATCGGCCAGCCTCGGCAGACCCGCCATATTCACAGGCTCTTGAGGATATCAGGCGGGAATTTCAAAGAAACACCATTCCCCATGCAGCGTCGACAAATCAATGTAGGGTGATTTAGAGATGATGCGCAAATGGGTACTTTCAGTGGCAGACATCGGCTTCGAAAGGCCATCAAGGGCGCCAGTAAAGTGGCAGAACGGAAATGCGAGAAATGGACCGGGCACCAAAAGATCAGTAAGTCTGGTCGAACAGGGGAGAATAGGGGCTTTCTTAGGGAGTTCCCGAGAAAAGAGACTTTACCACACTCTTCACTCAACTAAAGGAGCAATTCATTGGAATTAGCGACAAACAACAAAAGCTAAGGTAGAGTTTCTCAAAGAAGTTTCTATACGTCTTTTCTAGAACTCTTCTGATGAAAGCCAATCAGGACAGCTATGAAGTAGAAATGAGCCGGGCGTCTAAGGCAGCTATCATAGCTGCGTGGGAAAAGAAACATGCAGCGGAAGAGAAAGCGGAAAGCATTTCTAGGCTCAAGGAAGACATTGCTCAATTGGTAGGTCTTTGGTTTCTAGGGACGGGTTTTTTCGATTATTACATTGAGATGCTCTTTTGAAACATTTCCATATTGGAAAAGTAATTTCTTGAAAAGTAATTTCACAATCGGGTTTCCCATTGTTTTCCTAGAGTGGCAATATTCCAGTTTTGTACAGAACCATTACAAGTCAACAATTGATGTAGCCTGAGAAAAGTAAGATTTTGTTGTCGCAGCTGTGTGTGACTACAGAAAATACTTGGCAACCGGCGCCAGACACAAAAATCAGCTTCTATCATGCAGGGATTTTATGAAAACTGTTTTTTTAGGAAAGGCAGAGCACAGATCTCATGGAGCAGAGACGAAAGTTGGAGAAAGCGCTGAAGAAAGGGCAAGAAACAGGGAAAGTCATTGAAAATCGGCTACGTGGTCTGGCAAATACACGGGAGCAAAAGGAACTAATCGATCTCATAGTTCGAATGGCTGACATCCAGGCTGAAAGTATAGGCTTCTGATTTCGGTGGACTACCGTATTTTAGAAATATCGGCAGAGAATGATTTGGCAATCCACTCCATATTCATGAAGAAAACGGACACGTCGATGTCGAAGCTTCAGAAATATGAATCCATCGCAGATAAATTGATAGAGGGGCAGTTGGAAGGTAGCCCGGTATATAGCCGAAGAAAACCCTATTTTCAGACAAAGATAGAGAGCAGCTGGAGCATGAATACCGTATTGTGAAGAACCAATTCCATTACCACCTAATTCCCTTAAAACAGATGCATAATGTCGTTTCTTGGAACTCCCTGCTCTTACCTAAAATTGGATCGGGCGGCTCAGCTCCGTGGGTGGTCTAGAAAGTGCATGAGAACTTTGTTTTCAGGGAGCCATCAAGGGGTAAAAAGAGGGACTCGGTCAATCTTCCTCTGATTGGAAATGGAAAAGAACTGAAGAGGGTAGACACGGATTCCAGTGGAGATGGTAGGGACTTTCAAAACCATTATATTTTAAAAGATTAAACAATTGTTACTTTTCAAATGTAAGCTGAAAAAATGCTCACGAAATTCATATTCAGGCAAATTAGCTTTTTTAAATTCACCGATGAAGATTACAATTTTTATTTTTACAGTTTTGGTAATTTATCAAAATGGTTTTCGTTTTAAGTGAATTAAAGGAATAACTAAATTCAATTTTTAATTTCAGCTGATCATCCGGACTCTCCTCACTCCCTCCGTCTTCCAACAATTCGTTGACTTACTTTTCTTTATATGGGTAGTTCTTTCTCTTTCTACAGTATCACTGAGTTTTACACGCGGGATAGTTTCAGTACCTGGCGGACATTGATCCGCAAAACCCTGTGCTTTCTAACCGATCAATCCTTGATTTGCTGTGATTCCAAGAGTGCACATAGAAAATGAATAGTCTATTGTTGATGTTATTTATTTATTTCAAAAGTCTTTAGAAAACCAATTGAATTCCCTCGATAGCTCCAACATGGGCGAGGTCTTCGTTATACAGATCGACGCGCATCATTCCGTTGATTCCCTTGGCTGTGAGGGTAAAGCCACCGCTCAAGACCAGAGGAAGACGGATGCTCTCCATTTGAGTTATCTGAAATGAGAAATGCATCAAAGTCACCTTGAAAATTAACCTTTCCACTGTCGGTGTCGCAGAGTTCTGCAAGGAGAGTGTACACGCATCCCATCAGGTTTTCCTCCGATGTCACCTGAAGTACGTTGAATGCATCACTGAGCTTTCATTAAAGATGTAGTTGAGCGAAAGAACTTTTTAAAGCCAATCAACCTGCGTCGTAGAAACGTCCAATGCTTAATAAAACCTTTTCAAGGACTTTAGATGACAACATATTATTACACTTCGGTGCAGAAGATGTCCTCAAAAGGAAAATAGTACACAAACCGCAGCAAACATCATCAGAACAGTTGAGGAGAGAACGCTTTACAATCTATCAGATTCTGGGCCCTAGAATTTGGACATTGGAGACTTACTTTGCCTATAAAACAAGGCAAACAAAAATAGATCTAGTCAGCTTTGTCTTTAAATGAGAGAAGTTCCTTTGCTCTACAGGCCCGCATCATGTTGAAATTTTTGATCTTCTGCTTTTGATTTCTAGGTGAAACTAATTGTGATCAGAATCAAACCAGAATCACAATCTATGTGTACAATTTGGGGTTTGCTTGCTAGACTTCTGAATCACGCACTACTTGATAACAGAGGAATGTGCACAAATGGTTTCAGATTTTATTCAACGAGACGGTTTTTGAAAACGAAAACAAAATACTTCAGGCTGGTCCTACTTATAAATGAAATACGAACCTCATCAAAGTTTTTGTCGACCATGAGGACGAGAGTGCTGCTCTCGTCCATTGAGAACGCTTCCAGCTTGACCCCCTTTCCGAGGAACTTTTGAAAAGTCTTCATGGGAAAGGCCACATCTTCTTTATCGTCGGTGGAAGAATTGAACTTTTGAAGGTCAAACGTTTCCACCTACACTCCATAAAGATGTTTAACACAAAAGTTACCTTCTTTGGAAAGCATGAAAAGGTTTTGCCATTAAGGGCGATATCCAGTGAATCACCCGTAGACTCTCCGACCTTTAATTTCAATCGTGAGGCAAAGCAAAAAATCTAACCTTGACTCCTTCTAAATATACAAAAAGAGAATCTTTTGCAAGAAGAGCTTTGGCTTGAGCCACAAGCTGAGGAATAGCTTTGACGAGAAAAACGCGATTTTCGGACGACATGGTGATCAAAATGAATAATACATCGGCACTTTATACAAATTCGCTATGAAACAAAAAGTGACAATTGGAATCATTCGGGTGAAGATTGGCTTCAATATATTTCTTCAGGCGACGTCTACAGTACGAATCACACCTTGGACTTGCTGAATATGGACATCACTCGCTCCAGTGTCTCATCGCTTTGCATTTGATTCATCAGAACCTGAAAATATCAACAAGTAAAATGTTTAAAATTGGAAGTTTGCGTTAACTGTAAGTAAGTCAGTCGTTAAAGTATTCCGACCTCATATTCGCGTCGGTTGGCTGTTAGAAGTTGGTCCACCAGTTCGGCAGGACGAAGGAGTTTCTTCGACACGATCAGACTCTTAACATATAGAAAATAAATGTTTTTGAACTTGACTTACTTGTTTCCCCAGTTTTCTATAGCTTTCGAGCACCTTCTGTGTTTCCTCGGCAAACTTCTCATGCGGGAAGACCTACAAAACAATGAGTTCCTTATAAAAAGTCCCTTACTTTAGTGACAAGGCCAGCAATGTATGCTTCCTCTGCTGTCATTTTCTCGGCAAACAGTGCCAATCGCGCAGCCTAGGAGGATAATAGTGAGACTCTGAGGCCGTGCAAACCTTAGAATGCCCCATGGCGAGAGGGAAGGTTATGCTGGAAGCAGCTTCTGGGTTCAAACCGAGTACGGTAAAAGGGCAGTAGAAAGTTGCCTAAACCAAGCGGTTTCATCTAACTTCACTTTTGCTTACCTTGTCAGATGCAAAGACGGCGTCACAAAGAGCCAAGGTGGTGACTCCAACTCCGACTGCAGGTCCATTCACAAGGGCAATTATGGGTTTCTTGTGGACAATCATCTGATCCACCCACACTTTGTAAGGAGTGTAGGTTCCAATCTCAGGTCTAAAAAGTTTAATTCAGTCTGGGATTAAAACACTTACGCAGCCATGTTTGGAAGCTCAGCCGGCGAAAAGTCACTTCCAGCTGTGTAATAAAGACCGGTGCCTAAGATATATTTTTACTTTGTTAATTTTTACAAAACCTGTAATTACAGTAAGAATTACATCGTCATTACGATCGGCTTCCTCGAAAGCAGCGGAAAGTGCTTTGTACATCTAATCAACACAAATGTTTTTTTAAAATGAAGATGATCTTACTTCAGCGGTCATTGAGTTATACTTTTTCTCCCTGCTCAAACGAATCACACAGACTCCATTCTTCACTTCAACCACCACATTGGCCGACATCTGAAAAAAGTCAATGGCTGAGTAACTGAATATGGACTTTAAAACAATGATCAACTGAAATATGTAAGTGTTTATATACGGAATCCAAGATGACAAGAGAAAGTGGGAAACACCACAACACGCCTTATCGATTGTTGTTAATGTCTGATACGGCGGGGTCATCCGACCCCTAGATTCTAGTCTAGTCCGATCTGTTCTTTAATTGGACTTCTGGAAACAGTCTCCTGGAATCAGTTCTAGTGATGCCCTTGGGAATGGGCTGGAAGTGGTGACTGTGGTAGTAGTGGCGGAGTCATAAATTGTATCAAAGACTAGCCCGCGCGAAGGAACGTACTTCCCTTGTTCTCCGTCTGCATCTGGAACAGTCGTAATGGCCGTTCGGGGTGAGCCTCGTTTGCGCACCGGCTCACTTTGAGGCTACTTCTCGCCTCTCGCGTTTGCACTTCTCGGTATCATCCCTTCACGATTTCCACCGCCGACTAGGCGAACGGTGATACTTTCCTGGATCAGCCTTCTCTTCTATGAGGGTTGCTTGACGTCATTGTTATTTTGATAGTATTCCCAGATATTTTCTTCTAGGACTTAAAAATGTCATTCGTTCTATTCAAGAGACAGAACGTGGGTTTCGTTTCAACAAAAATAAAGCAAATACACAAATACTAAAAGCCTTTAACGGAATCGTAATAGAAAAGCTTTCGTATACTCGGACAAGCAAAGTACCGCTTTTAGTGTATGCTTTTATTTGTCACACTGCTTTTTATAACAGTCTCTATCAAATCCATTATTTCATGTTTCGTTGTATCAGTAAGCTCCCCTTTCCTACACCTATTTATCAAAACTGAGTCGCGGTTGAAACTATGGTTGGAACTTTTGTTCTGCCTTAAGCCTTGATTGCTGACGACAAGGCATTGTCAAATCGTAGATACTTTCTGGTTTATCCTTACCATTATACGCTATCTAAATTCTTTTATACTTTAACATATAAGACATGCCTTAATCTATATATACATACCACAAAATTATAAATACCCATCCGTATTTGTGGCCTGTGAGGATTTCAAAACGATCCAGTCAAGTTTACGCATCCCCGTAGGTTTGTTCAAGGCCCATTGACGTCTGTGAGTAGAAAAGAGATCGGATGACCTGTCCTCTTCCGAGAAATCTTAACTTTTCTTTTCCATTAGGAGCACTTCCACCGCAAATGCAGGTCCATTTTGTTTCAATTCGACAGGCCAAGGGCGGTCTAGAAATTTCGGATCTGTATCCCGTGTTTGCTATCTTGATCCCGATATCGCTTACTCAAGCATAGGCACACATTAAACGAACCCAGGACAGCGACACTCTTGACATTTCCTCCGTAATTCAACTGTATGGTTTAATTTAGTATTTTCATTTTTTAGGGGACAATTGTGTTTCACAACTGTATAATAGTGATAGTGGCGCCATTACTCCCACTCATTGGCCACGGCTGTAAATAAGAGGAAGCAAAGTGTTTTGAGATTCAAATCGACCACTCATTTTTAAAGTGACAACCAAATTGATTGTTCTTCGCCAACTAATAATTTTTATTTTACCGAGATTAGTCAGAGTCAAGACACAATTTAATTATATATTTTACAAAATTTTATGAAATATGAAAATTATGCATTAATTATGCTTATTTTATGCATTAAGCTTATTACATTTTGACAGCGTTGTTCTAGTACTCGTCTTAAAATAAGTATATTAATTGTGAGAAATAAGCCAACAATTTTGTGGTAATGTCTGTAACTTTTCATACAATTGCATGAATGGATTATTTTAAGCTGTACGTTGTTTTGGTAAACATTTAATACCAGTAGATGGTGATTTCCATGCTTGGTTCACAAGAGTTTAACAAAATATAACATATTTAATGAGTGTTAAGTTTTTGAAAGAACCGTGTTTGAAAGAACAAGGGTTAGCTTAGACAATATTGTTTTTGAAAACTTCAAATCAAATGATTCTTTTTCAATTGAAACACTTGTAAAAAGTAAAACTAGTGAAATTAAAGTTTTGCTTAGCATATAGATTTTATTGTTTCCCCTTTATCTCTCTTCATCTGCCGCGCAGACCGTGGTTCCCTCTCGACATGGCGTATGTTCTCATACCGTCCTCAAGAAGGGCTTAGCTGCGACCCAACGGCGTTAATGCGCCAGCGACCATAATGCTTCGGTATTGTTTGGCGCTGCGTAGGCTATCATAACACGGCGGTACCTTGGCATTTCCGCCCTGTGCACACTCGGCAAACCATCTGAAGCACCGTGTCCGCGCGCCAACACAAACCAGGTCATCGCCTTCGCCTGAGAACCCGTCGTTTCGGTAATGACAGGGTGACAGAGTGTGAAAAAATGATTGTGGATTCACACTGCGGTCGCGTCAACTATCCATCAAAGACCGCAATCTGGTGGGCGACCGGCGGCGATACATGGCAATCACCACGGTCAAAGTTTTAGCTGTTTTGAGAGCTCCACTGCCGTTCCTCATTTTCAATGGATTTTTGGCTATTCATGTTTACCCACCTCAAATATTTCCGTTTGTTTATGATAATCAACCCAAATGCACCCACAGCAGGTTCCACTCCAAACATACCATTGTCCGTGTAAAATCCGTTTTCAATTGACACTTTGGCAGTTTGAAGATGTGATTTTTTTAAAGCTGAGAGCAACGCAGTCTTCTTAATGAGTTCATGTCATATTTCAGAATAGCTTCAGAATCTCAGTTTCATATTCTTTGATTTCATTTCTGAATGTTCACCGTCTTCTAATTTTGTGTCCCAATCTTTCTTTTTGTTCAAAAGCTCCTCTGTCCCACGTGTCTCAAATAGTTTCCGGTGTCCCAGGTGCCGCCTGTCGGGCGGTAGGGCTTTAGTGCGCGCGACATCTGGCGACGGCCTGCCGAGCAGGCGACGTGCGGATGCGAAGGGTCAGATGGTCCGTTCTGCGGCCGATCAATAAGGGATGGTCACTCGATGACCGCTGACCCCGCCTGCCATTGCCCGTTATTTGCATCGCGGTCTGGAGGTCTCGCGCGAGACACCCATGTCCATTTACGAGTTTCAGCACCAAATACATATTTATTGAGCTTTTAAACAACCTGAAGAGGACACATTGGAATTCTATAATCTTAAAAAGTCTCAAGAATTACTACATATATCATCCCATCAAACTGTAACTGTTAAAGGAAACATTAAGAAATCCTTCTTCTTAGTTTGAAACTTGTTATTGAAAACATGTTTTTGCGAAAATATGACCCATTGTTTGTTCATCTAATTCTTTCCCGCCACTTTGGGTTCTACCCATTGTCTCATATACGCTATAGACGCATACCCCACAGCTGCCCTTCGCATTTGCATCAGCGCAAATTTTTTTCAATTTATGTTTCCTTTCACGATCTTTCACTCTCAGTAGTGTGCCTATTTGTCAAAATCACACGTCTAGAATATATTTAATTGTTTAGCGATGTTGGGGGTCCCTTTCTTGGACTCGGCTGTATTTTCTTGGTTTCGACCGCAAGTAATAGATGACATCGTCGATCGAATGAACTACTTCATCACGGCGACATTACTCGCCTTCTTCTCCGTTATGGTAGCTGGAAAACAGTAAGTTGTCGAGAAACAAAGGAAAACTTTATTGAAATAGTTGCGATAGAATGCATATTTTTAGTACGGGCGTTTTAAATGATTCACTGGTACTTTACGCTACGTTACACTACGGCAATGACTATGTTTATTTGAACAGAGCTATGGTTATGAGCGTGGTAATGTGTCTGTCGCGTTATGTGTCGCGTTTGCGAGCGTTCCGAAAGCGACAAAGATAACATCTAGGGTCAATACAATGGGAATCGGGTCGTTTGGATTCAGAAATTTGAAAACAAGAAAACGAAAAACATAAGAAACCAGCAGATATTTTGAATAATAAAATTTTAAAGTTAACAGAGAACACTTTGATTGAACTTATATTTGTTTTTAGATATGTAGGAAGCCCAATTCAATGCTGGATGCCAATGGAGTTCAAGGGAGGCTGGGAACAGTACGCCGAAGACTACTGCTTCATCCAAGATACTTTCTTCATTCCCTTCAGTCAGGCTGAAATTCCCCAGGACGATGATGAACGCTACCAGGTAACCGCCACAAAGCTGCCATTCTAATTGTATTCTTATAGGGTCAAATTTCATACTACCAGTGGGTGCCCATTATTCTGGCTCTCCAGTGCATTTTCTTCTACATCCCTAACTTCATCTGGAAGAGTCTCCACCGTCAAAGTGGTAAGTCTTGAAGAGTAAACCGAACGGTTGAATGATGGGTCAACGCGCTGTAGCGACGCGCACCATATGTCATCCACAATTAATGCGTTCACACGTCATTTGCTCCTTTATTTATGGTAACGTTGCAGGAATTGATTTGAACAGCGCCATCAAGGATGCCAATTGCCTTCGTTCAACCCTTGGTGAAGAGAGAACAGAGCAGACAGGAAAGATGGCTGCCTACCTTGAGGAGTGGCTCGAGTTCCGTGCTGTCCACCGCAGCCCCACCAGGATGTTCTGCTTCCGGTTATTTCTATGTTTTGTGATTTACTTTTTTTTCTTATTTAGTGTTGGATCTGGACTTGGATCGTACGTCTCGATGCTCTACCTCTTCACCAAATTCCTCTACCTCGTGAACGTTATTGGCCAACTGATGATTATGAACACCTACCTCGGCAGCGACTACAGCATGTGGGGATGGGGGGTGAGTTGTCAGTAGAAACCACTTATCTTCCTATAATTTTCAGACTCTCACCGACCTCTGGAATGGAAGGGAATGGCATGAATCCGGCGTGTTTCCTCGTGTCACCCTCTGCGATTTCAAGATCCGTCGTCTGGCCAATATCCATAGATACACCGTGCAGTGCGTTCTGATGGTCAACATGTTCAACGAAAAGATCTTCCTCTTCTTGTGGTATGTTTATCTAATTTGATTTTTTAAATGTCTTTTTAGGTTCTGGTTTGTCTTCATTGCTGTGATCACCGTCTGCAACTTCCTCTACACCCTCTGCCATCTGGTGTTCCCTTCGATGCGTGTCCGATCTGTGAAGAACTGGATTGGTCACATCGTTGGAGATCATAAGTCTCACGTGCTCAACCAATTTGCCTACAACGCCCTCCGTCCTGGTATGCTCTCTCCCTAATCGGGCATTAAAAATTACTTCAGATGGCGTTCTTCTGATGACATTCATTGAAAGCCACAGTGGAACAATGGTTGCTAAGGAACTCGGCGGTCGTCTCTTTGCCGATTATCTGGACATGGTAAGTCCACTTTTGCCTGTTCCATATTCTTTTGAAGATTGTTGAAAGTGTACCTAGAATGTTGCCTTAACAACAAAACCCTCTTACTTGTTCCTTTTTCAGAACAAGGTCGGTTCTACCCAGACGACGTCTCCCGAACTGAGGGAACCCCACGAGTTCATCTACTCTCCCGACAAGTCCCGACACCCAGACTACAAGAACCTGGAGAAGCACGGCCTCCTCCACCCCGACGGAGCCCATATGGCATAGGATACTAAATTCTGACCCACCCTCTCATAACAGTCATATCATGTGCAGACTTCTGCGTTTGTCTCCTATGTTTCTCACTTCTGAGCTTTTACTCTCCAGAAGAGTATCCCATTCTTTCGTTGAATCGTTTAATGCTGCGCATCGGGTCTCGCCCTAATTCATGTACCATGACAGTCGTTTTTGATAATACTTTGTCTATCAAATAAACCGTAAGCGATTTTTTTCTTCTTCTTTCAGCTTTAAAAAAAGCCTAAGAATGGGGTTTGTCCTCAGTGTTATACGCGATGAGTGCCATTTTTTAAACGTGCCGAGTAAAACCTTGTGATACAATTCTAACATTTTCAGTTTTTAAAATATGTATATAAGGCTTTGATAAGCTGTGATTAGATAACACTTTATCGTTGTCATTTCAAAGTGTTTTTGACATACGGATATAATACGTGGTCATTTCGAATCAAACTTTATTTGAAACAAATGCATTAGGTAGTGTTGGAAACACTTTAATATAAATGAACTATTTGCACGTTAAACAAACAAATTTCACAGCACCACATTTAAAAAAGTTTTATTTAAGCAATTTAAAAAAAATATTTGAACAAAAACACGTCACGATTAATTGAAAATTAGGAGAATCAGACTTGCAAAAGTTGCGGGCTGGCCGAAGCTGGAACAGCCCGACCCGATCCGACCCGGGACAGCCCGCAAAATATTGGAAAAGGTCCGGGCCTGTCTTTTGTTGTATTTAAAGAGAATCCGAATCCCAGGAGTTTTTTTTATCTAATCGGTAGTATTTTATCGTGACCTACATATTCAATCAGTATCGTGAATCATCTTGATCGTTTTAAGCTAAAGACTTTTACTTTTTACTCTTAGACCAGCCTTAGATCTCAAAATAAATGGGAAATTAGCGGCACACATTATGCAAAAGCTATCCAATTGTTTCAAAAACTATTAATAGTCAAGTGAGAGTTTTGAAAGCTGCGCGTCCCATGCTTCTACTTATGTTTTTACAGTCGGGGCAGAGTATTTGCCGTGATCTGGCTGCGTCTCCCTGGTCAGCGCAGTGTTTTGCGCGTGCGTAAATGCCTGGGATCGATCGGGTCATTGCATGACCCTCACAGTGACTGTATTTTAGCGTACCTCCCGCCGCAATTCATCATGCCGGCGCCCTTTGCGATTCACTACATACTCGAGAACGAAAATCCCCTCTATTCGCACCTTTGCAAATTAAAACCCACTTAAATCGGTTTAAACTCGAAGCCAATTTTTCCGGAGCCACCCACTTCTTGTTTTATAGCTGTCTTGCGATCAACACACAACAGTTGTTGCAATATACTGGAAGGATGACCGCCCCATCGGAATTTGTTTATTTGTAACCTCCATTGTATTCCATTCACACCAGAGGCCTTTGAAATGTGGCTCCCGACGGGAAATTGGAGCCTTTTGGTCTCATCTTCCTATCTCATTTCCCTCTACCGCACGTGTCACGCCCGTCGACATGATCGATGCTCTAATTTAATGGATGGAATTCAAGATTTTCTATTTCCGTTTTCTGACTTTTAGCTCGGAAGAAAAACAGCCGCAGCTGCAGATTTTTCCTTTGCGGGCGAAAAACGGCTACTGCACCGCCTGGTACTCGCTACTCATTTGTAACGTTACTCTTCGGAAGGACGACTTATTCAGGATTGTATTTATGTTGCTAAATTGTTTGTTGAAGTATACTTTTTACAAGAATTAAAAGCTTATTCTCAATAAAAAACTTTTAAGAGAATGTGATTATTTGAAAAATTGCCTCCTTCCTATTTTTATAGGGTGGCTAGCTGCCTTAATTTTTGTTTGACAACGATCAGCTTTATTATTCTTGTTTAACCGTCATTTGTTTTAGCTCCGTAAATGTTAGTTGAAATACTTTTGAGAACGATTCAGCTGTTTTTTTATAGTTGTACTTACGTATATGGCTTTCCGTTTTTTCATATGTAGTTTGTATCCCAATTGTTTTTTTTCAAATTGTAGCTCCATTTGCTTTTTTGACTTTCAGCTCGGGGAAAAGACCACGGCTGCAGATTTTTGCCTTTGCGGAAAAAAGAGCCTGGTACTCGCTATTCTTTCGTAAAATTACTCTTCAGAAGGACGCCAAGTTTTTGAATAAATGAAAAACGAATTCTTAATGGAAGTCATTTTGATGAATGTGAATTGTGGAAAAGTGTCTTCTTTTGTTCGTTTTTTGACTTTTTCATTCGTGTTATCTCGGTAACTGGTAGTGAAAAAACTTTTGAAGACCAATTAGCGCCTTTTTAGTAGTTGCACTTACAAATATGGCTTTTTGTTTTTACATAGGTAATTTGTATCCCAATTGGTTTTTTTTAATTTGAAGCTTCATTTGATGAATTTTCTCAGAAAAGAGAAAATGACCTCTTCTGTTTTCCAATAAACACTTCCGTTCGTTGGCCAGCCCTGAATCGGCCTAATTTGCTCTGTTCTTCAGAGCAGACAACTTGTCGTTCCCTCCAAAGACTAACTGCATGTTTCCAAAATTTTAATGAAGGGTTCCTGGACGCCAATTTTGTTGTTTTCGCACATCGGCGTCGACATTTCGGCCGTTTTCATCCTTCTGTTTTTGGAAAAAGTGCTTGTCTTGTCTGTGAGACGGCTGCGAATAACTGTCGATCCAATGCAACGGCAGCTTTTTTCTCCTTATCTCTTTGTGCCGATCGCCTGGGTCGGCTTGATCAAATACACTTGAGTCATCCTAAATGATTTCCCTTCACACAGCCATTGCCCCTTCTCCCAACCAGTTTTCTATCTCTGATTTTCATCTTACTCTAAGGTCTATGAAAGAAACAAGACAACAGTGTGCGACAATGAAAGCTGCTGTAAATTAGCTGGAGCACATTAAAATAGTCGTTTCGCAGCATTTTCTTCGAAGAAGTCGTTCAAAGCTTCGCCAACTGGACGCTTGGTGTTCTGGCGGCTCGTTTGAACTGGACCTCGCAACACGTCACCACTTTACTCAGACTAGCGCGACCAGTTACCGCACTCGGTCACCACGAGACGTTCCCAGCCTACGAAATGCACGTTCCTCTCTCAAGGGGACCGCCTTGTCTTTTCTTTGGCCACTGATTGGATCTATTTTCGATATGTCTGCACTTTTTGGGAAATGGTGGCGCAAGGTGAATCATTTCAGCAACATTCAATTTCTTCTCTGAAACCAACAAGAAAACGTGTCATTGTTTCCTTTCCGATGGTTCCTAGTTTTTTTTCATTCTTCAATAAAAGTTAATGATTTTGCTTGGAATTCATCTAATATGAGTACATTCGTTGACAGAGTCGTTCTCAACAATTTTCTCATATTGAGCATAAGGGGATTGCCAAAACTTAACAGTTACAATGCTTTGTAGTCACGTTTTAACAAAACTAACACACTGAACTAACTGAATAAACATTGATTATTTGTGGAAGGCACACCTTGAGCAAAAGTTCCCATCACATTTAAACATTTTACGAACTAGGTTTTCCATGGTCATGGTATTTTTCTTTGAATTTCCGTCTCGGTAATTATAAACTTGAATTTGTTTTCCAAAGGTTCGCTCTTGTTCGTTATTTTTTCCAATTATCACTAATTTTTCTATTCAAAAAGAAAAGTTTGTTCAAAGATCCAATGAAATGTATTTCATCCGTAGAACTAGACGTCAGTGAATTTTTCCGTAAACACAATGTCGATAATTACGCCATCTCTCTGAGTGACGGCTTGCGCTCTGATAGCCGCTCACCTGCCCAAGTGTCTTTGTCCGCCGTGGCCATGTCCATCCAAAACCACATACCATATGCAAATGTCTACGAATGCGCACCGTTAGACGCCACGCTACAGACGTCTCTGCGTTTCTTTGTGGCTGGGAAGGCCATAATCGCGCTAGTCGCGGCCATCAGTCGTCCGAAACTTGTCCACTTAGAGTTATTGTGGGCATTCGAATATCTAATCAGATCGCACCGCACGACAGCCTGTCCCAATTTCTGATATCGCTCATCAAAATGACGCCTTTTGAATTTTGAGGTCGTACGCATCGAATGGGTTCTTCCTCGCTTCAAGGACCACTCATTTAGTTCTATATCTCCAGCTGCTTATGTTGGAATTCTTTGCAGAAATTCTCGTTACTTTTTTTGGTTTATGGGATTCTGGCAGTAACTAAGCAACCACTTGGTTCGCTGGCAGACTTCCGTGAACTTCACTTGGCAGGCAAAATCCTACGTTAGTGTTCCGGATTCTACTGTTTTGCAAAAACAGAAACTTTTCAATTCAACCTTTTTGTGAAATTTCAGATATTGAACATATTACTTTCAAAACTAAAAAGGGCGAAACCAGATTGGGTGACTTTTATTAACATTGCGTTTCAACAATTCGCCTGTTGCGAAATTTACTAAAATGGGCTTACCAAAAGTGAATGTTTTTCCTAGCAACCAATGCTAACCAATCGAGACAAATATGTCTATTCTGTTTAGGGAGCCGCTTCCCTTGAATTTTCAAATTAAACATCAAATAAGTGGCCCGCACAATTTGCTAACTACTTTTTGTTTTCAAATTAATTCTTTGAAATCGTAATGTATTCCCGATTTTTCAAGACCTTTGAAAGTGTCGAGGCTATTTCTGTAGGATTAATGTAATGATAAACGGATTAAAACAGATCTAATCACTTTAATCAGGGAATATCAGGGTAATGTCTACGCATTCGACCTGGAGCTTAACCTTTGCCCAGTCCTTTCCATGTATATGTTCCGGACTGTGATGTCGTGCAAACAAGGCTTGCGGGCTCCTTCTACGTGTGTACTTAGCACAGCTCGGCTACACTTGTTCTCTTTCTTAGCACTGCAGTGCCTCTCCGCTTAGTTCTCCCCATTACGGTTCAGCCATTTATCGCCTCTTTGATCCTATTAGGCTCCGAACTCATAATAAATTTGATTCTCGCGTTGTCTTTGATCCACTTGGAATTGTTTATGGCGAGTACTATTAACGACCGGGTGACAGATGTGCGCGTGCTTTGTTCCTGTTCCTCGAGCGACCATATGTGGTGGGAAATCTGCACTCGAGGTTTCCCACAAGAACCCAGGCGCCGGCTGAACTGGCTGATCGGCCGTTTCGCACTTCCTTCTTTGTGACCAAGTCTTGTACTTTCCTGTCGCGACAGCTACCATTGAACCACCTGTACTCTGCAAAAACTGTATGTTTAAACCTCATTTTTCTGTTGTTCGACGCATAGAAGGTAAATTCCTCTTGACAATTTTCATCTAATTAGTGATTGAGATCCTACTATGACTAATGTCCTGTTCGCGTTGTGGTTAGTCATCGTCTAAAATTCCAGCATTCTTTTGCCGAAAGTTGGCCTCCTTAAGCAGCCATTCCATTTTTTCCCCAAATTTTTTTGATTAATTCTATTTCTATATACAATACTATTTCTATTCTACGATAAACAGTCCTCAGTGACCGTTACAACCTAAATTACCTACTTTTTAAAAATCTTCAATGTCTACAAAGTTTCACAAATATCTGTCAACAAGTACATATTGCTGACTTTTTATTATTTTGTGACCCCCCCCCCACAATTGATTTATTAATTTGCCTCCTTGAACAACCAATTACCCTTTTTTCATTAACAATACGCCCCTGTTCACAGTTCAATTGCAGATGGATGGCTTCACAGAAGCCAATATGTTGCTGTTTTCAGCAATGCAGGAATTGGAGGAACTGGAACAATCATATCGAGAGGCCAATGGTAAGCAATAACATGAACCCTTCCCGACGGAAACACTTGTCATCGCGCGATTCGCGGAGAGTTTTGCATTCCACAACGACATTTCGCCTTTTAGCTACCTGCCTAATTCTCAAAATGCTGGTTTTGTGGTTTTTTCCCTGTCGCTCAATAAATATGATCAGAAAGTGTTGAAAGATTTTCATGCGCCCAATATGAAGTGACATTTGTAAAAATGACCATTAGAGGATTAAAAAACATATCTTTACACTATACGATTAACTTTGAACGACATATGATGTGCAAGAACACATGGTCAACGATCGCCGTTTTGCGAATTGAGGAATAAATTCTCCCCAAGTTTAGCATTTGGGAATTTCAGCCGTCTTTTACTTTCAAGATATGTTGTTCTAGTGTTTTTAAATCTAAAGAAAGCACGTGAACAAAAAATCTAAAGTTCTTTTTTCTGCAATACTGACAGCCCATTTTTTGAAAGGAACATTATTAGGAACAAACTACAAACAGTAATTTTGATGGAGACGTGTAAAGATACATAAATACTATTTAATTATTGCAAACTCGTCATAATGCTCAGTACAACATGAAATCACAGAATGGACTGTCTGGAATGTTCGCAAAGAACAATAGTCCTCCCTTCCAAAGCGGGAAAAGCGGGGCGGACAGTGTGTCTTTTGTGTCTGCGAACATGCATCAACCTGACCATCCCTGAAGCCCCGTGAGCATGCATTTGAAAAGAGCGTGCGTTACGTCGTAGTAGACCGAAGACTAAGACGGCATTTGCCTCTGAAAAGCCAGTTCCGTTCCCTGGCGCATATAGGTCAAGTCTCGTTTGTTTTTCTCCCGGCAGGTGTGCAATTGCTGCACGCTGTGCGGTCTACTATACCTATCCGAGCGCCCGATCCATCGATTGCAGCTATTCTTGAACTGGTCTTCCGTATCATTCGCACACGCGCGTACTCCCTCCGACAGCCGTTGGTCGGCATGTAATTTGTTGACCATGTTATCCGGCCGATATTGCACGCCAATGTCCTTTCTCACAAGTTTTCCCAGGTTTCTTTTGCACATGGTTTCACACCATACTTCTAAACAGACAAGATTTTGCATGCATAACTGCCTCCTTCCCACGCCTTCTATCATTTTTACGAGCTGCTTCGCGCTTTGATCTTTATCTTATGGGCTGAATAACTGAGGAATTGTAGAGCAAACAGTTCAGTCTCTTATACTGATCGCACGACAGACTTTCACCATGCGAAGGATCCGATATGGTACATTTTTGAAACAATTGAGTAACTGAGACTTTTGCAAAATGATTTACTAAATGACAAACTTTTTATTAAATTCTCATTAGTTAACTTATTTTGTTTTAAATTACACCTGCTTTTTATGCCTTATGTTTCTTACACAAAAGACCGTGGCGTTTCGAATGGCTGCTCCCTAATGGCAACCACCAGTTCGGGAATTGCGTGTCGTTTGTCAACTGTAGTTAATGGTATTCCCCATGGCAACAGTGGCCAAGTGTCAGTCACAAAGCCAAGAGTAGACGCTAGAACTACAGCCCCTACGTTTTTCAAAAACAGCATTTTAGGTTTTTGTTTTAAACAGCTTTAACAGCTTTTATATTTTATCATCGTCAATATTTACCTAGTTAATTGTTTGCTTCCCATTAATTTTGGATCGCGTTTAAAAAAATATAATTTTATTGAAAAGCTAATAAACTTACTGAGAGCTGTCCTCCGGAAGTCTTTATGTTAAACGGAGTTTAACCTTTGTTTATATTCTCATGCATGTGACTTTACACGAGTCTTGCATTTTAGTTTAAAAGCTGCAAATTCTTTCCATTGTGGCGTCATTCTGTTTTCCCAGTTTTAAATAGGCGCGTGAAGGCCCTGTTTTTGGACAGCTATAGGAGTCAATTCGCAGACGATTTCAATTGACGCAAAGTCGAGAGTCCTTCTGTGGACTTGGTGTTTATTTAGTGCAGCCTGATGGGCTCTGTGAAGCAATTGTCACACGAGTGTAGTCCGAGTAAATGGTTGCGTGTGTACGACGCGCCTTTCAATTCTCGCATTCTGATTCAGAGCCGGCGGACGGCGTCGTCATTTTTTCTTTGCGTCGACAGATACACGAAATTTCAGGCAACCGCTCCTCTCCCAGCTACACCTCCTCCCATTCGCCTCTGGTGATTTCGCAAAACAACAACCTCAGATGTTTCTCCAAAAGCTTAAGGGACATCGATGAAGGTAGCAAATCCTGCTTTAATTCTAGAAATGCACTTTCAGGATTAGACATGGACAATGGAAACATCAGAGACGGTGACGAAGAGAGGTCGGCTAGGGATTCACACTGGAGGTCTCAAGACTGGATAGACCGACGAGGTTTGTTCAAGCCAATACTTCTGAATCTCAGAAAACTTTAACTGCCTACCATACTTCTTTTAACGTCAAACGTGTCAAAACAACGTAACACCATTCACTAAAAAGAACTCGATTTGAATTGAACTTACGAAAACTAATATACTAAAAACACTGTTTCTACTTTGGTTATTTTGATCGGGCAAGGCAGTTACGAAACCTAATTTCTTAATTTGATTAGACACCTATTCCGATCATGGCATTACCTACGTTTTTGACGTCGATGTTTTACGGTTGCAATCAGTTTTACACTTTTAAATTTATTCACTTAGTTTATCATACAAATCAAATTTAATACACTAGGTTCACAACATCCTAAATTATCTGTTTCAAATTGAAGGCGAATGTTTATTTTTTGCTGAACCTCAGCTTAGACTAGAGTTTTGTTGTCTGAACGGCGATGAAGACCCTGCTGCTCTCCCCACCTCCTTAAGCGAATTCCGCGTAGGAGGACGAATTTCCAAGCGAGAAATGAAGCATCCTGTTTGGCGCGTCGCTTCATGGTTTCTGTTTGCGGAAGGCAAAGAATGGCTTAGTTCAAGGCCTATCCAATATCACACGCCACCAATCACAATGACACCCGTTACGATTCACTAAAATGCCTTCCGTATTTTCTATCTTCAAGGGACTAGCCAAGAGAAACACGAAACACAACGTTGACTAACGACTCAGGAAACCCGCAATCTTTTGCAGAGCCCAAATATACCAAATAGCAGTTATTATGCCAGATCTAGTATTTTTAGACACGGTAATCATTTTTAGGTTCAGACGGATCTTCGGGCGTGGAATCTCCTCCTTCTGATATACCAACGTCATCTTCTTCCATCTGTAACCCTCCCAAAATTTTCCATGATTTTGTTAAGGTAATCCCCATTGGTTCTAAGAGAATTCAGTGTTTTAGGCAATAGAAGAAAACTCAATTGTGGAACGACCGGACTTGGAGACGAGTCTGAAAATCATGAAGTGGATGACAGGCGACGGGGTTAGTCTAAACAATTTTCAAGGGGCACAGTTTCACCAGCAGCTCGCATTAGGTTTGAGCTTGTCGAATTAGTTGGAGATATTTTTTATATTCAGGCTTTGCAAACTGTAGGGGAACTTCTAGTTTATGGGTCGTTTTATGAAAAACATTGTTTGGAGTTTCTCTTAGTTTGGTCGTACCCAAACTTACATGTTTGACCTTGATTACATGTTAGATTACCAGATCTCACGTGAGTTTTATGATCTGGACCTGCTCACATTTTTGAATTATTTTTTGCGCAAATAAGATTATACTTTTGATTTTTTTGACTTCAAAGCATCATTAAGGTATTAGACTGCCTTGAATTGAACCGAAAGGTGTAAATTTCTAGAAAACATGCAGAGATTTTCAAATGTGATCAATCTTCTGAAAGGTTTTTGGTTCATCTTTGAGATGAGTTTAAAATAAATGAAAACAAAGTCGTAAACTTCTTTGCAACATGTGTACGTGATGGCAGTAGAATTAACTGCCGAGGAATGTGAGCAATGCGGTGTAAGCGTCGTGATGGATAGTGGGCAGAATGAGGGGCAGCCGGAGGCGCAGACTCCCAGCCGGCTCGTTGTAACAACCAGCTGCGATTTATGATATCGGTGTTCGTGCTTGAGAATTCCGGGAATTCATCAACTAGGTATCAGGGCAAACGCGTCGAGACCGGATCGCGCGCTTCTTTGGCCGCTTTTTGGGCTCTCCAATCACATTGGAATCGCATCGAACAAATCCGAAGCTGCATTTGTTCGCCAGCCGCTCCCGAACACGCACGCACAAATCCATTTGGGGCGGAGGTGGAGGGATGTTGCCGGTGTTTGTGCGCCAAATTTGAGCGCCACCCCAGGGACGAGGTAATTTACTCGGCTGCCCACTATGCGCTCATTCACTTTGTTCCTTCTGCCTATTTCGCGTAGTAGATTAGTTGGATTCGGTGCGATTCAAAGCTGAGAAAGTACTTGGAATTGCCAGATTTCGGCTGCTACTTCCCATATTTGGATCCATTCCGATGCTAATATTATTAGCGCTGGCGCTGCCGACGACGCTCGTTTTCTGGCCTATCCCGATTTCGGCAGTTTTCGCCATTACCTATTGCACTCTCTGCTTGATAGTCTGATTTTTTGTAGTTTGAATACTAATTTTATTAAAATAAAATCGCTGGCAGCGTATGTAATCTGGGCAATAGAGGTTTAAACGAGACATGTGACCCGGTGTTGGACATTGGACCAGAAGGGGTCATGCGTATTCATTTCGAGGTAATTTGCTTTCTCGAGTATTCTTGAAATAGCCCATGCAAGAACATTTGAATTCGCGAGATTCAGAAATAACCCTCAGAATTTCTTCTTTAGCTCGGTTCTTTCATCGATGTTCTTAGCAATAAAAATCAGGCAGCTGATTGTATTGATCTATGTATGGAATTACAAATCAAATTTATTTGCCTGACTGATAAACTTTCTGTGTATCCGGTGTGATCAAAGCTTAGTTGAACAGTTTGGAATAGATGAACTCCAGTGAAAGCCACGTTTGTCTTGACGAAGCGCATAGAAGTTTTTTTCAGTGATCAAGTTTTTCGAATGAAAGAATTTATTGTTTGGTTGTTCAGCTTCCTCAAAATGGAGAATAAACTCTATTGGAATCTTCACTGGTGCTGGGTTACCTCTGAGCCCAGCCTCTTTGTGAGTTTTCCAAAGACTGAGAGAGGTCAGATGCAATCAGTGTAACATTGATACTGTAATTCCCGCCACCCCTGCTCACTTTTTTCACACGCCAAGGGCGATCCTCTTCATTGTACTCGGCTCCCAATCTGTTTATGACGTAGCGTTGCGGATTGATCTGCAGTGTAGTCTGAGTGCCGACAGTTGGTCGCGGCTTGCGAAGCCATCGCCCTGCCACCTTATTACTTCCCGCATACCTTTCGACGGGCTTTCCCATGCTGCCTCTGCACTATTAATTGAGATATTTGAAATGTCTCGTGTGGATTTCTTCACATATTCCGACTCCATCGGGTCCAGTAGCGATCTCAGAAGGATGTCCACTCTGACGGTCAGCTCCCAGAATAGTCATTTCGATGGCTATTCTCAAGATTCCGCAGGAATCATGCACAGCAGTGGCAGTGGGAATGTCTTTCGGGCAGATGTCGGCAGAAATATCAAGTTGGTCTTTAACTTTTTACGCTTCAATAAAACTAACAACATGCCTTTCATAAACTCTAGGGAAATATCACATCTTTCTCATTTCATTTTCGTCTTTATAAAATTATTCTTGTGCGATGCTATGAAATTATTTTTGTGCGATATTAGAAAACAGCAAAACAAACGACATCAAAGAAAACATATCTGGTGAATTAATTGTAGTTTCTTCATTGCGTTTTAGCCTGTGTTCCTAGAATGAGAATTAAAACTGTTCAACGAAAGTTTTTGTTTATCCTCCACAAGGTGCTTGAACATTTTTTGTACTCGGTAAAAATCACGTTTCCAAATCACACCTGAGTTTGTTGTTTTGACCTCTTCTTTCGCCGTTTTTGTAACATTCCGCACTTTCCATGCTGTTTTTGTTCACACAACAGCCGCGTCTCTGAAAACGTTCGCCGCCTGATGAGCGATGGCTTCCAGAGTGCCGCGGGGTTCGAATTCCGCACCACTTAAATTAAACACCGGACTAATAGACACACAGCCTCTGATGGTCTTCTCAATCCAGGGCCGCTCCGTCACGGCCAGTGCTGCCCTACGTGACGCACTACTCGGACTCTGGCTTCGGTTCGGCTATGTCTTCGGGCTCCAGTTGTTCCTATTTGCCTCCACCACCTCCCTATCGCATGCGACCACGGCAGCACAGGATCCACCGCAGTCTAAGCGACTCTAAGTACTCCATCGGAGGGCAACAACTAGAAATTCCGGCGGTGAGGGCAAAAAAAGGAACGGGGTTGTTTGACAAACTATGTGAGAAATTTGGAACGTATTCATGTTACTAATACACGTTGTCTAATTGGTTGCTTTACTTATATACACGATGTTGAACACCTGTAACTTTCCCATCATGGATAGTTTTCATATTATTAATTCTCAAACTTCATTTTTTTGACTGGAGCAATCCAGAGGCTCGTGGTCTTATTAAATGCATGTAACGCTGCGCTGTAATTCTAATAAGTTACTGTCTTATATGAAGAGTGAGGTTTCATACATTTCTGTTGGTCTAATCCCATTCCCATGTCTGCAGCGTGTTTGTTTCCAACCCACCGCCTTCCACAACTCTGTGGTAACCCATTTAAGGCTGTGATAGCTCAATCTGTTCCCAAGGCAAGCCGGAAACGATACACATGGCCTCCTCCGCTGTTTGCTCTGCCGGCTACTCGGATTTCCTTAATATTTTGGTGTTCCCCATGGCGGGCGCATTGCTGTGCCCCTAACTAATTGCTGCATTTATATGCGCGGACCAAAATGAACGTCCGTTGCCGCGCCCACCACGTCGAAAACGCCTGCCATACATTCTGCCTGCTCCCGTCCTGTCGTTTTTTCTTGTCTGACGTGCTCATTCAGATGATTGGTGCTAGCATATAGTCATGTCGGAATGCCCACTCCACGCACGAAGTCCAAGGTATTCGGGGCGTTTGCTGTGTTGTCCATGGGAAAATGTTCGCCCACCACGGGTCTTACCACGACTGGATTAAAGGATCGCCGCCTATGGCGGGTCGTGTGAAACGTTTTTGGGCTAGAAATTAGCGTAGATAACACTGAAGATAGTGTTCTTTTTCAGAGTCCTTCTCCGTCGATGTCCACGGTCTCGTGTCCGGAGTATCCAGAAGTTCAAGATAAACTGCACCGGTTGGCAATGGCAAGAGATTCACTTTCACTACAGGTACGTCACTACTTAAAACATTGGATTACCGATTTCTGTGTTTAACCAAAAAGGTAATATAAAACTGCAAGAAGCAGTGAAAGATCATGTTTACCCATCTTAGAATTGGTTTTTGCTGCGAAATTGCTTTTGAGTTAACGCATAACTCAATTATTTTAAGAGCAACTTGTTAAACAAACATAGACCAGTTCAAAAAACTAGTTGTTTTAACCAGCCTTATCTCTTTGTTTCAGGTATCTGTCCTAACGGAACAAGTTAGCGCACAAAAAGAGAAAATACGGGATCTAGAGGCTCTCTTAAACTTGAAGAGGAAAAACTTAAATTCTACTGAAGAATTGCTGCAGGAGGTATTTTTTCTTCTAATGAAACCTAACGTTTCCTTGAGAAGTATCACCCAGACGAGTGTTCTGATCTGCAAGCCAAGAAAATCGATCTTCTCTCGGAGATGTCTAGTCTGAAGTTGAAGTACGCAACTCTGGAGAGGGAAAAGAGTGAAACTGAGAGAAAACTGAAGAATTCTCAGGTTAGTTCAACCTTTTAAAATGATAAGTTAAGAATTAAGAACGAGATGGATTATGTGAATCAGTCGATGCACGGAATGGTCGTTCAGCAACAATTACAAAACCAGTCGAACGGATTCCCGGCCCATGCTCGACAGACTCGCAGTGACAGCAAACATCGTAATTTTCATTAGTGTTTTATTTCTTTATTTTCACTTTATAGAAGAAGAAATGGAACATTTGCGATCTGTCCTTCAAAGGCTCATGGCGGATAATGAGGCAAAGAATATGCAAATCAACAGTCTTCGGAATGCACTGGATGAGCAAATAAGGACCAGGGTAAACAAGATCTGAGAATACGTTTATTAGATAATTACAGTACCCCAGGGAGGACTACTACTCGCCATCGCATAGGTGGAATGAGCAGCCATACGACCTCAACAGCCAGATCAAGAGACTTCTAATGGTGAGTTCTCTTCGTATAGACTAGAGAATGTGAACAATAGATCAATTTTTACTTGGTTAAATAAAAGTATTTAAATGGTTACAATTGGTTCTTCAGGACGAACCCTCCGAGGTGATGCCGCACTCGACGTCGTTCCCCGTAAGTTTGTGTTCCACTGCACTTCCACCTCACACCAGAAGTACCGTCCAGGTGCCTTCACTGTCCGTCCCTAAACCTTTTCTTCTTCAGTCCTCGTCTTCCTATACTTCTTCTCTCTCGGCAGCTTCTCCGCAACACAGCTGGTCGTTAAATGAAACACCCCGCCACAGCCTGCCAACAGTGAAAGCTGAAAATGCTGGGTAACAAAAGCTTAGAAAAAAGTAGCAATAGTTCTATTAGGTACCGTCCCCCATCTTCTCCTGCTGCCAGACAGCTGGCCGCTGAGTTGGATGAACTCCGGCGTGTCAGTGATGTTCACAATGGCTCCGCTCGCAGCAACTACTCCACTGCCAGTCTTCCACGAGGAATGGGAAACAAGGTAAAACTAATTTATGTGATTTCGATCAGAAATGTGTTTAGGCGGCTTCCACTCTTGCCCTCCCGCCAAAGAAATTGTCGATGAGTTCCGGAGTGTCAGCGGGTGAGTTGCGCTCAAATGCGTCCGTCGCCTCTGTGAGCCACAGGAACAAGTATCGGGAGCACATGAACCGCTGGATCAGTGGAAAACTGAAAAGAAATAAGAGGGCTACAAGCGCGCCCAACTTAGGTGATTCCGCGTCCCACCTCAAACTAACTTCACGTTTTCGGTTATAACACTGTCGCGTTGGTTGGCTAACCAGTAACCATAACAAGTCTCATTTGGTTTCGGTAACTTTTGTTTTTTTAACAAATGCTTTATTGTGTTTTAGTTTCATGCAAATCATATTAACCCTATTTGTTTTAGTTGAATCTGACGATGAAGTGACCAGAGGTGGCAA
Organism: Oscheius sp. G VE-2021; assembly: GCA_022343465.1. Classification (NCBI taxonomy): domain Eukaryota; kingdom Metazoa; phylum Nematoda; class Chromadorea; order Rhabditida; family Rhabditidae; genus Oscheius; species Oscheius sp. G VE-2021. Next base: position 241,170 of record JAJQXH010000012.1, read on the forward strand.
TTCTACAACCGCGTCCGTGGCGTCTTCAGTTAATCAGAAGCCCCTCCGTAGGGACAGGACACGCTCTTCTCTGCGCAATCTCTTTAGCAAATTGACCAGAAGTACCTCCCAGGATCAAGGAGGCAGTGCTTTCAAACGAGGAACTGCATCTAGGTAGGTCATCAGAAGAAAGCAATGGAATCATCTGCTTCAGATCTACTTCCATGGCTCGCCTGGGCTCCGTTGGACCCATTTCGGGCGCTATTGCCATTCGTCCTCCATTCTCTCAGTTTGTTGACTGGAGGTAATTGTCTTTTCAAATAAACCGTAAAACCACATTTAGAAGTGACCAGCTCTCGGAGTGGATTGCGGAGATCGGGTTTCCCCAGTATGTCCCGGACGTTGCTAAACATGCCCGTAGTGGCCGTCATTTGTGCAATTTGAGTAACCACGACTTGGAAACGGTGAGCAAAATGAAGCAAAAGTTTAACAGTGAATCTTCAGGTTTTAGGGATTCGTAATCCATTGCACCGTAAGAGGCTGAAGATTCTGCTGAAGAATATCGAAAATGATAACTTTGAAGCATGTACAAAATGGGACGTTCATATGGTAAGTACCCCAGAAAAACTATCTTATACTTTTCAATTTAGACCTTGAAATGGCTGGAAGAAATCGGACTCCCTCAGTACAAAGACGCTTTTAACGAGAATGTAGTCGATGGAGTTTTGCTGAATGCTTTGACGGCTTCTGATGTTGTAGAGGTGAATAATTGTCTTTTTTCATTTTTTTTTAAAAATAAGGTTCTGAGGATAGTTTTGTAATTTCAGATGCATATTATCAACTCGCACCACTTTCTCACGCTTGCAAAAAGTCTTCAATTCCTTAGGAGTCACGAATTCAACATTGGAATGTTGGAAAAGCGATTTGACCCGGTTTGAACTCTCTTGAACCTTGTATTTGTGATATTCAGAGTGTCGCCAATCAATCTCCATGCCCTGAGAAGGTCGTCAAATGGTCCCATTCTGCTACCTGCGATTGGTTGAGGACGATTGATTTGGGAGAATTTACCCCCAACCTTCTTTGTGCCGGAACTCCTGGCGCTTTGATGGCAAGTTTATTCTCTAAAACATGTTATTTCATTTTTGAAGGTTTATGAAGCCACTTTTACCGCAGAGTCTCTGGCAGACATTTTGAAAATCCCTCCCCACAAAACGTTGATTCGCCGACACCTTACCCAACACTTCAACAGGCTGTTAGGACAGAAGATCATTTCTGATAAACGGGATTACCTTGCCAATGGCGGGTTTCCACAGCTGTCACCACTGAATCGAGTTAAGGTAACAGTATAAAAGGGAAATTTCTCATTTTTCTTTTGCAGATTGTGAAAAAGGGATTCTCCTTGACGAGGAAAAAGGCCAAAAATGAAATTTGTTACGAACCAGATGAGCCTCTCTGTCCCGTTGATGCTTCCACCGTTCTCCAGGTAGAAACACCATTCACTTTTCTTACAAATGTTTTAGAATGGGGACACATCGTCAGAATTTTCAGCCGCATAGGCGGGCGTAAACTACAAACCACAACTGAGATTCCGTGGCTCAATCGCAAGAGGGTTCCTTTCAATTTCCCGTCGGTGCTACTGTCATTCATTGCAAATTTACTTTATCTCTTTCATCATTGCGGTTTCCTGTCTATTTAGATCACAGATATTTGCTGAAAGCTCACAAGTGCCTTTTCATATGTCTATTAAATAAATAAATGTTCTATACGCATTCTGTTTTTAAAATATGAACAATGTACTAGGAATTATTAATATCAGGCTATGGAACAACAGAACATTACAGGGGGGAAAATAAGATTTTCAGCGCATACACTAATCTACTGGCAACTTCATTGATAGGGTACTTTTTCTGTCAATATCTATAAAAAGGTCATTAACACATTCACAAAAAATAGTTAAAAGAGATGGACCCTAAAAGGCGATAAGCAAACGCTTGACTGGTTGATTGCATGAATTGGGCTACATCGTTGCCTATAACGCCCACACTTGCAAGGAATTGACAGCTGTGCTAATTTGTGATTTCTTGTGATCGAAGCTTAGATATGTCAGCCGCGGCCTTCAAAACTATCGCAAGTGTATTTACTCTTTTTTATTATGGAGTGTAGTTGCCTTCCCAAAAAAACGGCTGATGGTTAAGCTAGAGTCGAGTTCTTCTGCAAGAACGTCAATGAAACAATTGCTTCTCTCACGCCATTTTTGTGATTTCACGATTTCACGGACTTCCTTTGGACCCAAACAAAGCACACGCAAACGATAAGACATTTAAAATACAACCTATTTTTTTAAAGTTTTGACAGAAAAGCTAAATGTTAGGACATGTTAGATTTTGAGATGGTTAAATTTGTTTGTCCTAAAAAGGAGTTTCTGCTTGCAACACAAAATGGAACTGTGCCACCCACGCTGTTTCACTTCCGTTTTGCGTGCTCAGACGCTTTTTATCTCCACGTGGTTATGCCTGATCAATCAGTCCAGGTTCAAACAGCTAACCTTCTTATCAGACGTAGCTTTTAAGACTTTTTGGCCAGCTGAAAATTCTTATCTTCTTCAAAAGCGTTCTTTCGTAGCCCAAAATCTATCGTTATTGCTTTGCAGATTTGCTGATGTTTTGCTGATTGGATTGATTACATTATAGTAAGCCTGTCTTTAAGAGTCCCTTTTAGAAACTATGAGTGAACAACCTGCCGTTGTGAGATCCAAGAAAACGGAGGCGGTACTTAACACGGACGTTATAGGAGCAAATGAATTTGAGGTTCTTGAAAATCATTAAATTTATAATGAACAGTTTCAGCTCGTGTACCAAGACCGCAGCAACTACTGGGACCAATTGAGAGTCCTTCTGAGAAACCAGAAGTGGACCACCCAGGATGAGGCCACCCTCAATCTTTTGGCCGAGATGCCAAATTCTCACACTGTATTCGCAATTAGGAAGGCAGGTTGGTTCAAAAGTTATGGTTTTAGAAAATGTAAAATTAAGACGATGTCGTTCTCGGTGGAATAAACGTGGTTGAAACAGCCAACTTTGTCTATGGAAACTGCTACGTCCTTAGGGAGGAATACAGGGCTGCAGGGCTGGGAATTAGAATGTACCTTAAGCTATATTCCATAATGCTACCTGCTTTGAAGAAAAAGGGAATGGTCGGAAGAGCAGGTTGTTCATATAATGTCAATTTGTAGACGTGCTTTTTAGTTAAACCTATGTGGAAAGCTTATGTAAACCGTCCAATGAATGCAGTTTTTTGCTACGACATGCACTTCGCAAGATTTGACGGAGTAGATGATTTAGTTGAATTCTTCAAACCCCAATCAGTTCACAACTACCGCATTGTTTCCATGAAGGTGCCAAATATTAGCCTTTTTGACATAAACCATTTCAGGACGTCCTTAAAGCTCCTCAGATGCTGCAGGCTGTCATAGACTATGATTCTTTTGTGACTGGACAAGACAGATCGAAATTCCTTAGAGACTACTACTCCATTGATTTCGTTGAGGGTTGGTTTTCTTGAATGGTTATCAAGAGTTTACCATGTAATTCATTTAAACAGAAACGCTAAACGTTTTAGTTTTCAGGCGTTGTTTTGTTTGATACAGCCGGTAATGTGAAGGCAATGGCTGGTCTTGTCCCAACTGGTAGATTACAAGGGCAATACAAACTAAACCCTATTTTCGCCAGCAATCCAGAAGACGCAGGTGGCAAATTGTTCCTTTTTTTTAAAATCTGGTTATTTCAGCTATTGTATCTAAAGCAGTTGCCCTGACAATCAAAAAAGAGAACCCTACCTTCCTGATTCACATTAGAGCTCATTCTGCCGGCGAATGGATCCTCAACAAGTGTAAAGAGACAGACGTAATTTGAGATTTCAATGTTGTATGTGAGATGTTCAGAGACCTTTGGTGTTAGTTGGAGCTACCATCTCTGCTGCCGACCGTCCAGTTTACAAAGACCGCTCCAGGAGGGAATTCATCTTTGCTCCTACAAATAGCCCCGCTCACTTTGATGGCTGATTGAAGGATTCATTTCGACAATTCACTTATTTGGTGCATAAAGTAAAGCTTATATTTGAAATTGGTTTATTAAAGTCTCCATGATCGCACATTCTTTGAAGCGCGCTGATATTTTGTGACAGTCCGATGTTTCGAATAAGAAATGGGGTATCGTTTGACCCGCATTGGTCGCACCTGGTGGGGAGGGGCGGGTTTCAGGCGCTTGAATCTGATGTCGCAAGAGAAATCACGACCCAATTTTCAGCGTTTCACTCGCTGCCGGTCTGGCCACGCGGTGCGCCGCCGCTTTCACTTACAAGGAAGAATTTTGATTTCACTTGACATTCTCTTCTTTTTCATTTCATCTTGTCTGTCTGAAAACGTTAGCATACGCCTTTTTAAAGATGAGGTTTTTGCTGTTGGCCTTGCTTTGTTGCTTGGCTTTTGCTGAGGAAGGTCCTCCACCTCCTGTGGAATTCGCTAAGCGAATGATCTCCTCCCTTCCAGAACTTGGCAAAGCTGACGGAATTAAGTAAGTAGTTCTACGTAATCTGACCAAGTGATTGTCAGGTCGATGATTTCGTCTGTTCTTGGAGATGGCCTCATCAGTCAACTCGTTGTAAACCCAATTGGAGTACGTTTCTTAAATAAAATCTTTAAATTCAAACTTTAGATGGCCCAGGAAGTGCTTCCCGACCTGGGTCTCAACAACACCGAAGTTATGAATCAGTTCAAGACTAATAACACTCAGTTTTCAAACAGTTTGTTTGGAAAAAATACCGGCTTTCTAGGAATGTTGTAAGATTCAAAAAATAAATAGGAAACATTAACTTTTAGCACTACCACCCAGAAACCCACGACGACTGAGGTCATGCTGATCGACGGCTATCCAGTGAAGGATTTCGACGAATACATTAGGTTTGTGGCATTAAAGTCTCAAGTATAATCTTGGATTGGAGGAAAAACAATCTTGAAGGACAGTTTTCAACAAAAAAGCCTCCTGCACCAACCACCAGGGCTCCCACTGCCGATGAGGTCAGAAACTCTATTTTTAAATTTATCTAGTTTAGCTCGTTGACAAAATCGCAGACCGCTTGAAATCTGACCAAGTCATGCCTCCTACTCGGTTTTCCCAGATGAATTACCCCAGGCACCCAGATGACTTTGCCAGTACTTTGAACATGGGAATGCTTGATCCCAAAAGAATAAGAGAGGTTAACACTCTTCTACGCAGGGCTCCTCAACACTTTGGAGGTAAAATTGCGTTATGACTGAAATAAACAAATTTTAGCTGAGTCGATGGACATGTTTGGAAGTCCTCCCGGATTTGTCCAGGCTCCTCCTCCTGCCCCTCTTGATCCTGCCATTGACCAAGTAGTCACTGATATGAGAACTAAGGGACTGAACGGTCTCACTCCTCAGGTAACACTCAACTTAACCAAATGGCAGTAATTGCTTAGGACATCCGCAGGCTAAAGGAAGTCTTGAATTCTTATGAAACAACCCTTCAGACTAAGGAATTCATCGCTAAGAGAAACCAACTTCAGGTAAATATTCGTTGAAGCCTTTGTAAATTAGGTTTAGCTTCTCCAAGTTGAACTGGAAGAGCAAAGAAAGCAGATTGAGTCCCAGAAGAGACAACAGGAAGAACTTCACAAAAAGGTGTTCTAACCGTATAAAATCCAAAACAATCAATTTCAGGCAAAGGAAATCATGCAGCGAAAGGCTGAAATGGAAAGTCAGTTGAGGAAGGACATCAAATCGTGGAATCTCACAAACATAATGAACGAAGTGCCACGCAGCAATGGAAACATCATGGATCTACCTGAACTCAACCCCGAGTCTTTCCCTCAGCTTGTGAGTCACCAACAAACATTTGTAAAGATTATTGTAGATTGAGACGGGGCTTGGTGCTGCCCCACCTGCTTTTATGACTGAAGGAGATGTGGTCTTGGAAACAACGTCAACGACAACCACTACTACTACTACTACCACAGAGGTAATGTTATACAATTATTTTAACCTAGTTTTCTTAAGGCACCAACTACAACTGAAATGCCAGTGCCGCCTCCTGTGATGCCCATGAGGGTTCATCCCAAAAACATAAGGAACAATGCAAACATTCGTTATGCCCCCAGACGTCCAGAGCCAATCCCTACCTCTACTGTAATCAAAAGTGAGGACGAAGAAGAATCAACTTGTAATTGCCAGCAGATTAGCCCTTCCAAACTGAGAGTGAGTATAACCATTTTTCAAATGACTTATCTAAAGAGCAGTCAAGTTAATGGAAAAATGTAACCTAATTTGCTTTAAGGGAAAATGGGTACCAGCCCTTGCCTCTAAGTCTATGTTGGCCACTGTTTATGAAAGAATGAGCGACCTTCTCCACACTGACGCACCATCATCCATTTCTTGCTCCAGGTTCCAAGGTGACTTCTGTTCCGCTCAAGTTTCATCTCGAAATTTAAGTATCCCCCTTCAAAAGAATTGGATCGCGCGAAGAAGCCAGGATCATGTGGGAATTCCAGATGACAGATGAAGATAACATGCACAGGGTAAGAGATCATGTGGCTTTTATTTTGGTTCTTCAGATGCAAGGGCAAGCTATCGCAAAGGATCGTAAGAAAATCAGTGTCAATCTAAAGAGTTCCGATGGAGACTTCCTGGGATTCCCACGTAAACACCTTTTCGGAACAATATTTAATCTATTTCAGTGTGTATTTTGAAAACAGATCCTGCCTACTCCTACTTTGTCGCTGTGAATGCCCAGGGACCCTGTGATCAAGCAACTCTTATGGTCAGAGACCCCAATCAATTTTTCAGCGAAGACAATGGCGAGATAGTCGCATACTTGAAAGAAGTAAGATTTTTCCTTGTTAAATCAAGGTATTGTTTTTCAGAAGGTGAACTCTGGAGATCTAGAAAAACTAGAAATGCTGACGTTTGCCAAGGACTGCGAGTAGCACTAAAGGACTTCAAATGACTCGAAGAGTACCACCTAATAATTTTAATAAATGTACATTGCTTCTGTCGCATAATTTATTACCAGTAATCATTAGCACAAAAAATGAGTGGAAAACAAATTAGAACAATTCAGCCAAAATATGTAGAACAACGGCTGATGGGAGATAATTCCTCTGGCCCTGACCTTCTCCCTTATCGGTACTGTAGGTCTCCCAGAAAGTTCCACTTCTCTTGAAGTCACGAGCGACATACATAATCAAAGTGTTGCGGAGCTTGGCATACAGGGCGTGAGCGGCGTCTTGATTTGAGCTGGACTGATGGGAGTAAAAGTGAAGGGCCTTGAGGATTTGGAAGTTCTTTGCTAGAGAAACACCATTCTCACTCCTAATACCGTAGGTGGACCAGAAAACCTAAACATGATCTTCTGTTGACAACGAAAAAAACATACCTCAGGGTTCTCTAAATCTTGAATGATTAGTTTCACTTGTTCGGATTCAGCCGGGATCAGGGTAAACATCAACGGTGCGAGAGATGGAGTTCCCACAAAGGTCTTAATCTGAAATAACAATGTTTATATAAACAAATTTCACACTTCACCTCTTTTCCATCTTTTTGATTCATGATGTAGTCCATAAACCTGTTCGACTCGCGGTCGAAGAACGTTTCCATCAAAAACTCGATCGAGTCAATTTTCTGACTGAGGTCAGAAAATTTCTGTCTTGTCTCAGCATCCCCGTAAGTGGCAGAGAGTTTCTTAAGTGCACGGGAAGCCAACACCAAAAGACAGTGGTGTTCCACAGAAACAACCTGGAACTAAAATAACTAAATAATCAATGTTTGTTTACCTTTGGTGAAGATGGGGATTCCAGCAATCCTTCGTAGTTTCTACCAACATTGTCGTTCAGCAATTTTGATCCAATTTTTTCAATGTTGGAATAAATCGGCTTCAAATTTTCAACTCCGTTCTAAAAACGCGTTTTTGTCGTTTTTGTTGACAAATAACCTTTTCAATATACAGATTCGCCAAATAAAACAGAGAAACAGCGGGAGGGGAAGTATAATCCAAAACCGAAGTAACATTTGATGGTACGTTACCATGCAGATTGACTAAGTTGAAGAAACTCAACAAAATCTAGAAAAAATAGAAAATAGAAAAAAGTGATAAAAAGTCTCACTTGTTCTATCGATGCAGCAGACAGATCCACCAGAGGAACGGCGGAAAGAACCTGTGAGTTAGCATCTCCATCCATTCTTTTGAACCATGTAAACGGAGTTTTCTCTGTTTTAAACCACGAATTGTAAAATCCTTTGGCAACAAAGGATCGTTCCTGAGACTCCAATGAAGAAACGACCCTGCTTAAAGCAGAGCGACCCATCGTTTGATAAAATTCTGGCATTCCCTGAATTCAAATATTTAGGCAAAAACTATTCAAATCACCTTTGCCGTGAGTTGGAAAATATTTTCGAAAAGTTCGTTGAAGGCATTTTCAGACACTTTGTAGTGATCATCAAAAGAACCAGCAATAATATTCTACAAATAAATGAATAAACGTTAATACAAAAAAATACTTACAGTATCGGTGTTCAGATGCAGCTGAAGAGTGTCTCCTGGTTTCAAAGTAAATAACGCGGTAGAATCTAAAATGTTTTTTTCTTCAAATCCTGATTAAAAAAGAAAAGTTATGAAAAATAAGAGAAAATCCCATAAAACTTCTTTTTTATTCGACGATGTTTTAAAAAAAAGTAGTTGGCACTCACCATCGTCAATCCTAAAAACGTCGTTGTTTGAAATGGAAACACTGTAATTTCCAAGAACTCCGTCAGTTCCTTTGAAGCCTTCTTTGGTTGGTAGAAGCTGAAATACAAATAAACTAATTAATCTAAACGAACCCACTTTTGAAGTAGTTCTGAGCAAAAATTCAGCGTTTGCCGGTGAATGGGCTGCCAACGAGCATTCAATCTTCCAAGATTCCTTCCTAATCACATATTTAAAGTCCAGGTCTCCCACTGAGCAAAAATATTTTTTAAAATAATTTTTTTGGTTAACTACCTTTCATGTTTCCGAACTGTCCGTTTGCTTTCAGAAGATCGACATTACTGTTCATTTCGAAATTCCAGTTTAAGCGATTATTGAAACCAAATTCAATATTTGTCGAATTTCTCCCAACTGACCATTCCCTCTGAAACAAAAAAGAATTTAGAATAAAACTACTTTGAACTTCGTTGGTTTCAAATTTGACCACGTTAAAGAGTGTTCTTTCCTCCATAGGGAGTACGTAGTAATTGTGGTAGAGATATTGAATTATCATCGCTATAATCACAGATGCAGGGATTCCGGCTGAAAATGACCATTGCGCAAAATGGAACTGAGCCTCACCAAACAATAGCAATTTGTCGTTCCTCCGACTGTCATTATTCTTCTCGGCTGACTTTTCTGACAGATTTGATTTTGAAACTTCCTTTTTCTCCTTCTCTTTTGGTTTATCGGAGTTTTCGGACATTTTCCCTGAAAACGATGTATTTTCCCTTTAAATTTGTCGCAAAAACAGATTGAACACTTATATAAAAACAAGTTTCAGAAATAGATTTGTGCTGTATATTGTTAGTTTTTGGTCATATAAAAAGGAATAAGCTGGTTACTCAGTAAAATGTTTAATGTGTTTTGCAAATATAAATTTATAACAGGAGAAAATTTATTTAAAATGTGAAAACAACGTTTGCTATTTCCTAGACAGATTTTAACGAGTTTGCTTCAAACAGACGATACCCAGTGAACATAATCCAACCCAAAACCACAAAATCCTTTGGAAAAGAGACGTGAAACAAAAAAAGCAAAAGATTCTCCCCGGCCGGGAATTGAACCCGGGTCTCGCATGTGACAGACGCGGATACTCACCACTATACTACCGAGGACACAATCGTTTGAAGGGCGCGCTCGCTTAGGTAAACAGGGTGCCGCACGTAACTCAGTCCTCAATTAAAATTTATCTTTTTAGCCAATGGTTATTACTGTTCTTTTTTGCGATATTATTGTAATTAGGAAGTTTAAGACACAATAGTTAATGAAACAAAAAAGACTTATAATACATTATCTGGGTTTACGAAATAAAATACTATCAAATCTAGACTGAAAACGTGGTGGATTGAAGAAATTGTACTAACGGCTAAATGGGTTTAGCGAGTGGCTATCCAACGAGCAAAAAGAAGACTGCTGTGTAATGGCAGCACGTCTGCTGACCATGTGTCATAGGTCACTCGCGGCACATCCAAGCCGCCAACTGTATAGTCCCTCCCTTGTAAAACTCATTCCACTTCTGCTGAAAACTCCGTCGTTGTGGCATCTAATTTGTATTCTGTCCCAGGCAAAACTCCAAAACTTTGTACCTTGCCCTAGTTTTTCTATAAGAAGCAATGTTTTGTTGATCTCAACGGGGTTGCCCTTCCGGAATCACACGGAAAAAGAGTTCTTTCAAGTGCAGAAGTAGAGGTTGTTTGAGGTTTGGCTTGTTTTGGTGGTGGTCCCTGGTCCCCTGCAAGCAATTGTCGCTTCCAGCCCATGCAGCTGCAGACCGGCGTGTTTCGCAAGCGTTCCGTCGACAGTTTGAATCACCCAAAAATGAAAGGGCATCTGTCTTTCAGAATGCCGCCGACGACGACGGTGCCGACAGGTGCCTGCTGTCTGAAAGGATGCGACTCTGACACATCATGAATAATGGAAGACGGAATTCTGCCCTTTGGATGTAAAATCATAACGTTTGATTAAAAACCCGGAAACGAAGAAAAATAGAACGTTTTCCAGGTCAAATGCCATGTGTTCCCCATATGCTGCGTCTGGCCTGCAGAGTCTGTGGAACATGTGCCGAGGGATGTGTGTCGAAATGTGAAGCTGTAGTAAAGTCTAGTTTCATCAAACAAATTACGAAATATGATGTGCTTTTGGGTTACAAACTGTTGAATGCCTACATCATTTATTTACGAAGAAAGAAAGAAGACGGAGACAGATATATAGAAAGCCACAAGGACACAGAAAGAGACAGAAACAGAGGCAGAGAAAAAAAAATTGTCCCTGAGCCTGCTTTCTTGTCGCCCAATCCTTTCCCTGCTGACTGGGCCAGACAGCCTACGTTCCCACCCGACGCGGATTCACAGCTCGACCGCCGATGACAACGCTCCACAACAATACAATGCTGACGCAGGATACAGTATGCCGCTGATGACTGGAATTCGGATGTAATCCGTCGGACGGTTACGAAACAATGTCGATCGTAACGTGCCGATCGGACGTTGTTTCACAACCCCCGCGACTCTTGTGGGAGCTGTTTTGCCGGCGGCTCCTCGGGGTGGCCGGGCATGTTTGTGCCAGGGTCTTCGTCGTTTTCAGTGCCACCGGCAAATCAAGGCTGGCAAATAGTACAACACCCACGTGAAAAACACGGCAAATTCATGCACCAAATATAAACAATGGACGCTCACGTTGGGACAAACAACAACAACGCTTGCAGTTGTTTTGCAGCATTTGTCGATGACTCCACGAGGCTTCGTATAGTGCCAATGGGGCCACCTGTACGCAATTTGAATTGAAAATGAGCAGAACGGTTTAACTGTGTTTTTAAGAGATGTTTTAGTGCAATTCAAAATGGCGGAAATCAATTTAGTTTTAGCTAAAATCATCGTTTCACAAAATCGATTAATCTGAAAATTATGACTCACCAAATATGAGTTCTTATTTCTTAACCTCAGAAAAATTAAAGAAATCATCCAGTCTACTGATAGAAATGGGAAAAAAGTTCAATTTATGTTTAAAACTAAATGTAAAAAGGCTTTAGAAGTTGGAATTTTATGTAACATATACACTAATGTTTCATTTTATGTTTTTTTTTTTTTGCAAAGGTGACCCGGTAATGGAAGACGCGGAAGACTGAGAACCGGAAGACGTCTGCAATACGACAACCTAATTAACATTTTATCCCTGAAACCTAAAACACTCATTGTCTGAAAAATGTAACATCTTTTCACTTTTCAGCGTCTCTTGGCGCTATCAACGCTAAATCAAAGATACCCTGTGCACGTGCTCTTGTCTGAAAGTTCAAAGTCAAACCTCCGAAAAATATAAACAAAGAGTTCATTGTGGTGGATTCCCTTTTTTCTTTGAATTTGATCTGTGTACGTGTTAAATTCGCCCAGCAAAAAAACCGCCCGCTGACTCAGAGGTTTCCCCCGCCTGCGGATGGCGACCTCCGAAAGGCACAGACCGTCGTTTGCGGAATGACTAAGAGCGTCGATAGCGGCCTCTCTTCCAGCAAGTCGGCCTTTGTACAGAGACCCCGCAGCCGCCCACGGACTGTAGCCCAGTACACAGATTTTAGCGAAACGCCCCGATTGTATTGGCTACTGACGCAAACCAGGCACATTGGCGCCGGAATATGACATGCGAAACCACAAAACACGAGGTTCATGGAAATAGGTACAAATTCGACGGGAGAACCAAAAAAAAGATATATTCCACTTTGCAAAAACTTTGTTTCTAGAATGAATGCCTCTAGATGTTTGGTTTCGTGTCTCACTTGCAGGAAATGGAAAAACGAAGGCTAAAAAAAGAATTACTACCACTGCTCATTGGCCTCACAATTCGATTTGGTGTTTGTGCCCTTAGTGTCTCGTTAGCCATTCTTGGAGAAGATAGTGAATTTAGTTTAGGCCTGATAAGTATGCAAATAAGGCAGCTGATAATAGTTCCTGAAAGAAAACAGTAATCTTTTTTGGTTCCGCGATTAACTTATTTTAAAGGATACATTGTTTTCCAGATGTGATCTTCAGTTTCGTAACTTATGCCATAAGCATGGTATGTCAAGAGTTAGGACGCCACGTCTACTTCATCTTCAGCATTTGGTTGACGGTCCCTGCATGAAGGAAATCTCGGAAGACGAAGAGAGGTTTTTTGGATGGATGAGGAACGGGGACACATTCAGTGCGGAGGCGTCATTCACCCGCGCGAAGCCAATGCAGAAGCCATTTTTGCTCTTCGAAACGAATTAGTCCCCTGATTACCGTGCTCTATGACCCTCAGCGGACTTTTTGCAAAGCAGCACGGCTTCCGAGCCTCAGCGACAACTATTTTCTTCGAAGGCCTCTGGAAAACACGCATTCGGCGACCACAGATCGCAGCGGCGGCGAGCAGCAGGCCACACCCGCTCAAAATATCCTCCACGTGCGTTAAATGTGATTTCCGGTAGCGGCGAGCGCGGGGGACGATTGCGCCGCCGGATACGGGGAACGCCCTTTGGTCATGGAAGACTGGGCGCTTGGGTGCGTGCGTCATTGGGAGATTCCAGCGATGCCTTGCTTTGTGCTAAGTCCGGTTTCAAAATAGTTCTTTCGCAGGTCGTAAACTACCCTTCCATTGCGAAATGACCGACGGCTTGTGACAATAACCCGTAACACGTGAAACCAGGACAAACGAATTGTTTTCGGCAAATTTGCGCCGCATGGCCGGCCATGTGACTGTGGCGATCTAACCTCGTTTGCAGCCTGTACAACGACGCCATTTCACCACATGATTCTTCAAACCAAAAACAGCCGATGGGTGGTGACCGGAAGATTCCCCATAACACGACTTATATCAGTGTAAACAAGACGTCCACGTGGATCGCGCGCTGCACGTGTGTTCGGACAAAGTCCGAGGGTGAGAGAGACAGCACCCGGAGGCGCAGACACCGAATATCCCGGGTGGACGGCGCAAAAACAAACTGGCTACTTACTTCCTGAGACCAATACCCCGAACATTACTCGGGCGTCATGGGATCCCCATTGGTCATGCAAACGTCGTGCATTTCGCATTCAGTGGACATGTGCTCCTCAGGCTTCAAGGTCTCTTCCAAATATGACGTTGTGCGCTCTACAGGTCAGACTACATTGATACGATAGGAGAGACACGTGCGCAAGTACGTATTCTGCACCAAAGAACGCGTGGTTCCACTGCTTGTCCATATTAACCTCAATTCCCAGCGCAAATTATTGGCGACTTCCACCAACCGGCGCCGACTCGGCTGACAATGTTTATATGAGGTAACCGAAGGCACCGATGAGCAGCTGGTGGGCTAACCTTGGCCGACCGACCTTTTTTCCTAGAGGACACCCGCACGCACGTGGGTGTGTGTCTGGCGGCTGCAGGACGGGGTTCAAAGTGTTTTATGACGCCGAAAACAAGACTTTGTTTTTACCACGAAAGGATATCCCAAGGACATTTATGTTCGTGTAACTATCTCAGGCTGTCATGCGATTCCCGCAGGGCGGCCGGTTCTGGGCGCATTACGTTCTCTCCCCGGGACACACTGTGATTCGCACGTGAATTAGGGGAACTTTGTTATGTGTTTGTGATGCAGAAGGCGGAAAGGCAGTACTATCCTACGAAAACAAGCTGAGCTCGTCTAGGGACACCAGGAAGAAGCAAACACACTTCCAGGTGTCGCCGATTGGGGTCGCCCGGGTGCAGACATTGCACGCAGCGCTAAACTGCGACTAGGGTCGCCGTTTCGCAACTCTTCTGCAACCGAAAGGGTTATCCACTGGCCTTGAAATACCGCTGTCGGATCGAACCAAAGATCTGAACACCCTCTGATTCCAGCGGAGTTAAAACCGATTGCAACGTCTCTGAGAGAGCCTACATCACTCACACGGCTGAAGAGACATACTGAAAGATAGCAAACGATGAGCTCATTCGGGCAAAAAAAATTTAACACAGTCGTCCTGTTTCGAAAGAGGGTTACTTAAGTTTGCTCGAGTTTAGACCGATGTACACCGCAAAGACAATTTCATATTTTTAAATCTGACTGGAAAATGCTTTTGAGAGAGTTTTTAAAGGCTTTGACTCACCTATCTGAATAAACAATCTGTTTTCTTGAGAATAGTTTGTTTTTCTCTTTGTGTTTATTAGTCATACATCGAAAATAACTTTGATGAATATTCGCCCATCGCGATGACATTCTTTCTTTGGGAAATCCTATGCAAGCGGAACGAATTCCGTCTCCAAGTGGCAACAAATACTGATTCATGTGTATCGTTGCCTTTGTCTGTGTGCGTGGGGAATCCCAGCCGGAAGCGTCCCAAATTACGAGCGTCAAATTATGAGATTCCCTGCAAATGTCGGAGAACACCGCCGCCGTCTCTGGCGGTCTGTGTCGCCGCTTGCGTGCAGTCTCTCGTCGGCGGCCACCGGCGGTCACGCCCTTCGCACGTGCGCCCGGCCCGTTCTGTGGTGTCCGTCTCCGCCCCCCTTAGTCTGGCCTATTGTGTGTGCCTCTGCGGTGCGGATGGATCCCCAGTCACTGAACATTGACTCTCTTTTGACCGCTGCCCGAATGCTCGAAAAGGGACAGCTCCTTAATGGCTTCACCGCCCTCAACATTACTCTTCCTGCCGCAATGAATATTCCTACCTCTGCTTCTGACGGGTATTTCCAAGAATTCCAAGGTGAATCTTTCTTCCTATCACCCACTCCTAATTATCGGCTTTATTGAACTTCTTTTGCTAAACTGTGTATTTCAGAAAATGTGCAGCCTTCCATGTCTTACGGTAAAATTCGCCCCGAGCGCAAATGTTCGTCGGCGTCAACGAGTTCTATGCCTTACTGCCCCATGGTTCAACGAAAAGCACCAACAAAGACAAGCAGGTTTGTAAATGCGTCCACTTTTTTCGGGAAAGCCGACACGCGGCGATCCTTCACGCACATATCGCTCCACTTACGCGGACCATCCGGAGAACTTTGTTCTTTAGTGATTTGTCACGTGCGAGACTTGATAACCTTTGATGAATAATACATTGATCATCCTATTTTTGCAGGGCAGCCCACAACGAGTTGGAGAAGACCCGTCGCGCCAATTTGAGGTGTTGTTTGGAGAAGCTCAAGTCCATGGTTCCTCCTGTCTCTGACGCTGCTCGTAATACGACACTGGCTTTGCTCACTCGGGCTAAGGATTACATACAAGTGAGTACAGTTGTTTTGACCGTATTTTGATTGCTCGCAAGCCGGTTGTTGAGATGCGTGTTTATGACAAGCAGTGTGTGGTGAGCACGTGCGTCGCGCACAGTGCCGTGACTCGCCCACATGACACACATACTTTAAAACAAGAGAGAGAGGAAACGCAAAAGAACCGTGGGGACAGTACTGATTTCTTTCTTTCAGGATCTCGACGTTGCCGGAGAACAGATGCAGAGTGAGATCCAGGCGGCCCAAGACCTCAAAGCCGCTACCCTCGCCAAGCTGGAAAGGCTTCGGGAAGAAAAGTCTCGCATGGAGGAATGCGTGAGCCGTGAAAGCAATGACAGCAGGGTGTCTCCTGTCTTCTTGGAATACTCCCCCTCCACGAAACCTTCCTACCGGCCTGTTCTCATTGACCCCGTGGCCGAAGGCCTTCTTCCAGCTCTTCCTATTTCTTTTCCACGGCCCACATTGTATCCTTTTTTTGATCTCAACCCCCTGCCCGCCTCCCAAACAAGCTTCTTGCCCATTCATCTCAGTGTATGATCTTCCGTGATTGATTCACACTCCCTATAATATCTAATAGTCATTAATAAATATTATAAATGACTATTTCCGTCTTTTCTGGATTTCTCTCTGCAAAACCGGTCGTGTTAAGGGTGCACACGTGCCAACCACGCGGAGGTCCACGCGGTGGGCCGTATATTAGTGTACACAGGAGTAGAGTGACCAGGGAAGCCTTTTCCAGCTGTTCCTGTGGATAGGTTCTGTTCTGTCTGCAAAACCCAAGTCTGCTTGAACGTCAACACTGCATTAATGTTGGATCGAGGGGCTGCACATGTTCTTTGGTTAAAAGCCGATGCGGTCGACTATTCCGAGGGGTGTTTTCAAAGTTCCGGGAACAACGTGCCTTATCGCACGCACACACTTTCGATCCTTCAAGTCCCCAGAGGTGCCTACCGCGCGCCGTGCCTAATTATTCCCCAAAAGAGACGACATTGGAAGCCATCCGCAGTAAAGTGCCATCGCACGTGGTGGAGCTGAATCACGGCGCGTCACGTCACTTGAGTTTAGCCAAGGTCAACGAAGCGTCAATTTGGACCTCTTCGTGCATAGGAAATGGCGCTCAGGCAATAACAACACTACTATCTGCAGGAACAACAGAGGTGAAAACAAAGAAAACATTGGTGATAAGCAGGGTCTTTCCTTTCGCAACTAGTACTGTAGTCAGGATACAAGGCGCATAAACTGGGGATTATTAGGAGCAAACCGAACATCAAGAACCTTGTAGTCACAATACGTCTGGTACTAGACACCAGAAGAAAACAATAGTGTCTTGGGTTCGAAGATGAATGTGCAAATCATACATATTGAAAAGATATTTTCAGCCGTGAACTTGATTTAAAGGGCAGGTGTTCTATATAAATCAGTGTAATGGTCATGCCCCTTGTGGTGTGTGATCCTTAATTGTATGACTAAACACCTTTAAACCTGCATATCAACGTAAAGTTTAAATTTCAATTGGATCATGCTTAGTTTTTTCAAAAGAATAGATTGTAATCTACTGTTGAACAATTTGGTTTCACTGACACCAAATGTATTAAACACTAATGATCTCGTCGAGCACTTTTCTTATGTCTGGAAAAACAACTACATCCTTTGGTTGTTAAGCATCACTCTACTGTGTTTGAAATATACTTCACAAAGGCTTGTTTCACTGCGTATGGAGTATTTTTGATTTCCAGAGTCAAGTGTGTTTTGGAGTCATTCCTTGCAATATTTGTCGAGGTTACCCGATCGCAGTGAGAAGCGCAGGCTGTGAATTACTCCTCGTCCTCCTTCCGAAGGGCCCAACCTGCGTGCAATCCATGTGCGCCGACCGTCACGAGGCGTCCACGTGTCATCGCACTATCTGGTTTCGACGACTCGCCATTGCAGTAGCATCATCGCACATTTTTCGCACTATTGCACGCAGCGAATGACCGGGCCATCCACATTTTTAGAACAATAGACCGCCGGCGGCGTTTCACTTGTTATTGTGGCTCAGTGTGGCCGGTTCTGCCTTGGCGAGGGTGTTGTGGAAGCGCGCCAATGGCCAAGCCAGATGTGTTTACGCGCGCACGTGGGCATCAAACAGCAGAGCACACGGCTGTTTTAGGCTGGGGACCTCGCTCGGCGGTAATGAAGGACATGCCATGAATTAGGGCTCTCTCCGGAATGCACCGACTGCCGCTGCAATCTTTGTCCTCGCGTTCTCTATCTGGC
The DNA here is from genome assembly GCA_022343465.1 of Oscheius sp. G VE-2021. NCBI lineage: Eukaryota > Metazoa > Nematoda > Chromadorea > Rhabditida > Rhabditidae > Oscheius > Oscheius sp. G VE-2021. The sequence continues at coordinate 259,394 of JAJQXH010000012.1, forward strand.
GCGCTGTTTTGTGCGTGGTTATCTGGGGAGACCCTTCAGAGAACAGACATGGGGGCTTCCCTGCGGACAGATAGGGTACACCAAAGCTTTTATTTACGGCAACAAGTGATACAAGGCACCGATGAGACCAATTTGATCCGTAGTGTTAAAGATGCGTTTCTTCAGAGTACATGTCTAGACAAAGGCGACCCTGGGATCTCTGAGCAGTGCCTCCTCGGTGTCTACCGGTTCGTGATGGGCCTCACCGTCGAGCTGAAAGTATAAAATACACTGAAATAACTAAGTTGCTAGAAATTGGGGTATTTCATAATTATCTCAACTTAAGCTGTTACGGAAATTGCATTCTAGTGGGAATAATTTGTAGGCTTATTGTACTGCGCCATCCGCATTTTTCTCTTGGTAAACAAAACAGTATTAGTGTTTCCCACCTTCGCGTGCTTTTTTCAAGGACTGGCCTGTTTTCCACGCGCGCTGATGGTTTTGCTGTTGTTTTGTTCGCTCGGTTCCACCGACACCTGACCTCCCATTATATGCCTCGATAGAAAACGCACGAAAACCGGCACTGTCGCCGGGGGCAAAACCAGCGTGCATGTTTATTCTGAGCCGCCAGTGGTCGGGGTCAAGATGTCTGGTTTGCAGCCGGCTCCAAAATAAGCGCTTTGTTGGGCAGGTCGGAGCGGCGGCGGCGGTGGCGCGCCACTTCCTCCTACAGAGAATCATCGACCAGCGGGCGAATAATGGCCAACGCTGTGCTGTGTTTTAGCACGCAGCCAAAGGGACCCTAGGGCGCTCTGTGGTGCAAGCACTGATTTTTGTTGTTGTCCCCACCGACGGTTTTTCGACGCTAATTGAATCATGCCCCCGACGTGGTCAAACAACTCAAACGCACGGGGGAACAGGGGTGGGCAAAAACTGACCGCTTCGAGCTCGTCTTTGGAGAAGAAGCAAGGAACGGCAAATTGTCGGAAGAAAACCAGAAAGGCAATCACAATAGGAAACGCCGGAGCAGTGTCTGAAAAATAGTAATTTATAAAATATTTTAATGAAAGGAAAATGGGTGACTGAAAACGTTGTTACATTGTCTTCGAAAGTTTTCAGTTTTGGGATGTACAACGCCATTCATGAGAAACATGTTTAAAAAATGAATTTGATTTATATAGAAAATCATGAAATCTGCAAAACTCACATTTGACGGATTTGACCGTCATGACGACAGCTACAAAAAGAAGCTGAATGATTGTGTAGATGTGCATCTTCCATGTGCGCACCTGCAATTCTATTATTAGTCATCCACGTGATTCCTTTCTTCCCGATCCTGCGTGTGTTCCCCTTTGGTCTTTTGAGTCAGATGCCATAAAATTCGCGAGGTGGCCTCGAAACCGCCAAGTGTCAGGCGATGATGTCAATATTCTTAGGGGATGCCCTGCAAGCCCTTCCGCCTTCTGAGAATCGTTTGAGGAAGTCTTTTGCCTCTGAGGCTTATTTCCAGCAGCGCCAGCGCGGCTCGAAGTGTCGTAATTGGCGATCTTTGATGAATGCTGCGGGCCAGTCTCTGTGCCAGATGGGGGGCGCGTCCTCCAATTAGGCACCCGGGATTCCCGGAAGAAAGCGTTTTCCTAAAATATCGGCCTTTCGCCGTTTCATCTTTGGTAATCGGCGCCGCGTTGATCGGCAGGGGACAACTACGTCACCGAACCCGACTATTTCCTTACAGAATCGATAGTTTTGCAGAAATTTTTCTCTCGCTGTTTGTCATGTGGGGGTGTTGTTTGCCAGTCACCGGGACGCCTCTATTCCCGATGTCGCGACGTGTGCAGACTTTGGCCGACCCGACTCTGTAAACAGTCATGACGTCCGAGGGCGCCTCGAGTTCAACACGCTCCAGAGAAAAAGACACCACGCGTTGAACAAATCGTCAAAAGTCCCGTTTCGGACACAATTCAGGACAACTCGTTCTGATACAGTTGCACTTTTCTAAATAGCTCATTAGCAAGGGAACTGGAAAATGCTTTTTAAGTGAGAGCTGGGGTTTCTTCCGATTTACACGCGCTCTTCGACCCATCGCAGTTCGGCGAAATGGGGTGATCCGCTTTGAGCGAAAGATCACCTGCGCCACCAAACAATCGGCGACGAGGGCCGCGTCGCGCCATGACGTAGTAATTTGGGAACACACTCGGTCCACGTGCGAACCGCATAGAACCATCAACCGGATCTCTGCGTCTCCGCCGCGCGCTATCTCTACTCGCGAATCTGCGCCAAATATACTTGCGCGCGGCAGTGAGTCGACGACGCTTACGTGAGGAATTCCCCCGGAACTAGGGCGGACATTCAACTTTGAATCGTAGTACGCCCGCATTCCAGGAAGCGCAGGAAATCATCTCCTTTCTTTCGCGCCCACCCGCCGAGCACTGATCGGAGGCTGCATGAGGCTCCTTGACGTGGCCTAATGAGGTGCGCACTCGCTACTTCTTTTTTGCAACTTCTTTTTCCGGGAATGATCGCCGTGGGGGACAAGACTGCACGTCGACAGATCGGTGTGGCCGGGCAAAGTACATAGTGTAGCCCTTATGAAACACACGACACAACAAAAGGACAACCAGAAATACAACAATATTTTGACACGATCGCTACTGTTTCAAAGGGCACAGTGTTTTAATAGTAAATTCAAACTCACATGTTCCACATAAGCGACTTTAGGATGGTATTTGGCGGGCTGGCACAGCAACGTAGCCCTATTGAACAGTTCGAGTTCTCTCAAATTCATAGCCCCAAGGTAGAAGAACACCTACAAATTTACATAGTATCAAAGTTATTGGCACTAATCTTACTCCGAAGAGACAGGCCATGGGGATTTTCATGAAACTGCCTCCCACACTGACCAATCCGATGCCGATGGACATGACCAAATTGGAAACTCTCTGTTCGTAGACGTCAGTTGGTCCTAAAATATGGGAATATGTATTTCTAATAGCATCACTTGATATATTTGATATATCAACTGGAAGAAAGTTGGAACTTACTCTTGGGGGCACCAGGAGCCTTTTTCGCGGTATTAGTCAGGCAATTCGAGTGGGCCAAGGACTGGACACAGGCAGGGCACATCCAGGGGAGTCCGAACAATGAGAGGAAGAACGTTAGCACACCTTAACATTAGCCAATTAAGGACGTTTTAGTTTGTTAGTTTTTAAAGCAAATTTGATGAGGCTACAAACATGGAAAATAGCGTTACTTGGCAAATTTGAGTAAAAATATCCGAACGACTGTGTCTTTGGTTGAAATTAGTGAGAATATTACGAAGTTAGGCTCCTTTTAATTCAATAAGTCCAAAAAAAGCTTTGATCTCTCTCCAGTTAACCCAGAGCATATTTTTTACATTACTCATTTGGTCTCCTCACCAATGAGAGCGAGATCCCAAGCCTTTCCTCCAGGCTTGCGCATCCTCCTCCACGAAGCGGACATAAGCACTCTGAAATATTTGTTTTATGCAGCTTATTTTTATAAACGCACTCCACCAAGCCTGTCTCCACGAAGATGATCATGAAAAGAAGGAAAGCGGCGATGAGAGCCACAGTAATCATAATGAGTGGTCTGTCCATTTCAGGGAAGATGATCAGTCCGTGTCCACGAGCTGTGCTATTCGTGTATTGCATAATCGACGGCATGTCCAGCAACTAAAATCATCGTTTCCTGTCAGTTGCACCCAAGCATCCCGCGCTCTTTGTCGCTCTGTGACGTTTCGCGTACGGTTTCGTCGTCATGGCGCTGTTCAAAAAGTCATGTGTCGCAGTTTTGCACGGGGTGATAAGCGGCGAACCAGAGCGACCACCAGGGTTCACGTGACGGGAATCCCCGCAAGGAAGACATGTGACTGCTGGTGGGCCAGCGCCGTTTATCTTGATTTCTAATGGTGGTAACAGGGATCGGGAAATTACCTCAACGTAGACATCGGAAAAGAAACAGTGGTTGACAAACGCAACCACAACCACCGCAATCGCCACACTGAAGTCTCCCAAAGAACGACGGCACTGAAAAAAAACTATTTTGACCTAGTTAATGCTTTGATTAAGTTGACTGGCTTAGTTTATTTATAGTAGAGTTTATTACTATTATTACTCATGTTAAGTTAGCAGTTTCATTTACTCGTTTATGCATCTGTTATGATCTGTCAATTCAAAAACGCAGTATCTCTTGGTTGGTTTAATATCCAGACGTGCCAAGGTTGAGTAATTTACATAATCAAAGGATCTGCCACATTCGATTACATTTCGTCTGCGCAAAGTCTATTTCTACGTCGCGGAGAGCGTGCATTTCATCTGCATCTATTAACAATGACGAACCGATATCTACACGCACCTACGTAAGGACCCACAATACCATTGGGGGACTTCTAGCATTCAGGTATGCTCTGCAACTGAATGTTTAAGAACGTGAGAAGTTAATTTTTCACTAGACATGCTGTTTTATACTAAGTTCGAAGGCGCAGGACTTTCTCTTTCTTTGATGAAGTAGCCAAAGTGCCCCCTTTTCTGTTACTGTTTCAATTAACTTACGGTGCGTCCGAACCACTTGCTCGTCCTGACCAGCCTCAGAACGGTGGACAACACAAAAGTAGCGAAGAGGATGAAGAGTGACAGGAGGGACGTATTCGGATGAGGAATCTTCTCACAGACCACTGGGAAAGAGTCGGTTAAGAAAAAATCTGCTTACCATCAACGGTTCCAGGGAGAACACCTGCAAGGCAGTTATCGTAGAGCTGCTGGTATGCTTCAAAGTTTTGCACAGGGTTATTTTGAAAAGTCTGAAAGCGTTTCTATAACGGGATAGTTTTGTTTTCGTTCCTTTATGATGAACTTTCCGGCCTCCATCAGGAAGATAATGGAAATGAGGGTGTTGAAGATGTCCTCGGTGAATGGGGTAACATATTGCAGGTACCTCTGGTAGTCCATTGCAACCACCATAAGGCAGAAAAGCATGACGAAGAATCCGACTAGCAGGCGAACAGTGTGCAGGTCGAATTTGGCAAATTCACACACCTGAAACAGGCAAGAATTAAAACAGGTTGTATATTTAGGGTTCAGACTACCAAAACATAGAAAAAGATTCTAAAGTTTTCGTTATCCCAACATAACTATATTTTTAATAAGAAATTAAAAATTCACCATCCACAGGCATCCTTCGAAAATGAGAACTGGTCCAGTTGGAGAGACGACAATGAGGGGCTGAGCAGAAAGGAGAGACCAGAAGATTCCACTGCCAGACATTGCCCACAGCGTCTCCAGAACTCCCATAGCTCCTTTCGTGTAGTCTTCTAAATATGTTTATATTTTTAATTTAATTTAAGGTTTCAGATATTGAGTGAGAAGTGTCGATCAACTTTTAACATTTAGTGTACTCTGTAGAGGAAAAGGGCAAAACAAGAGTTAAATTCGATTACTTATAATTCGATGAAAGATCAAAAACGTTTGAGAACTTTCACCAAAACACACAACTTAATGGTAGCATAAACATTATTCTTCAAACATCAGAACTACGGGACTGAGAAAAACAGGGCGCGGTGACAATGTCCTCTTAGTCACTGCACCGAATTTTGACTTACCCATTAGTCCTCCAAAAGTAATGGCAGGAGCGACCGCAGCCAGGAACAAGAAGATGATTGCGATGAGAATTGGCAGCAGATCGACATCAGTAAAGTCAGATCTGAAGCCATAAACACTTTTGAACATCAATTTAAAAACTTGTAGAAACGGATTCTTCCCAAAAAGTCACTGCGGAGCTCTTTGAAAAACCTGCCAGACTGTGGAGGGCTCAGCTGAACCACCGTTGGCTTAACTTCAGGCAACGGAGGAGACACAGAGGACACTAAAAGTACGCGTAAGAAATTATGGTGGATTATGTACCTTTTGCGGTCTCGAAGCGCATCTTCCGTTCCTTTTCCCGGGTGTTGATAGCTTTGCGGATGGAATCCACACGGATGAGCTCCTTGCTGTCGATTTCTCCAGGAGGGAGAAGCACAGAGGAGTTGAGGAATCTGAAAGGCACACTTTCTTACTTTATAACTGAAGATATTCTTGTAGATTGTATTAATGTGTGCAAACATTCAAGTGTAAAATGTAAAAATCTAACACGGAACTGTTTGCCTAAGAACATTTTATTTTCTTGATAAACTTTGTTTACATGAGAAATGGTTTATATTCTATACACCATTAAAATCGTGCGTTTCACATGAGTATGTAAGATTTTGAATTTGATTCTTTCTGCGAAAATATGAATTCTCTTTGAGGCTGAAAAGTTTATTCAAACATTTTTCTTCGCAAATTATTTGTTTCTAAGAAGGAATAAGATTATGTAATTAGTCATGATGAGTCACAAAATGGTCATAGAAAAGACAATGGTCTTTCTTATTTGCTTATGCTCGCTCAACCCCCAAGAATTGCCCTCGGAAGCTCAATTCAAGTGTGTTGAACAAGGTGACTCACTGATCTACAAACATGGGCACGCCAGAACATTTTGCCTTTAGAACAATGGTACCGTAGAAAAACCCTTTTGTAACGGCGGAGAAAACAAAAGAGTTTAAAGTAACCATACCTGTTGAGTCTCTCGACGAGGTCTTCTCCAGAAGTGAGCGTGTGAGATGCGTTGCGGAAGTCCTAAACACAAAATGTTCCTGAGACTGTTCTCTGCCACAGGGGCCAGTTCGTTCGCGTGAGAGAGTTAATCGAAATAACGGGCAATTTGAACAACCTCGTCCCGCGAACCCACAGAAACAGAAGCAAGAATCAGAGTACTCACATACACACCACACACTAAGTTTTCAGTCAGTAGCAAGTGTTGTAAGCGGGTTTGATTTTAATTTAAGCTTTTAAATTGGCTGGTGTTTTAAACACAATCAGAGAACGTCTTCAAGACTTGCGCTTCTTTTGTCGTTTAGTGGAAAAAGTAACAAAGCTTCCTTTAAAAATGAGATTTTGGCTTTTTCCAGCATTCTTCTACTACCCTGAAGCACAGAAACTCACGTTGTTTGCCAGCATGGTACACAGACTGCGTCCCATTTCGTGGTACTGGACTTTGAGAAGCTTCGGACCGAGGACGAAGACAAAGAACCTGACAGGCAAAGGGTTGTCCTCCACCTAAAACTTTGTTTTGGGCTTGTTAGTTGTTAGAGTAAGTTAAGGTAGTTAGTATTTGAGAAAAGTTAGGATTGTTAGTTAAGCGACAGAGAGAGGAAAGTGTTGGTTACTCCCCTTAGGTCTGTACACCTCTCCCTCATACAACTAAAATAGGCAGGTTAATTGAAAAAGTTAAATCCCAAGTTCAAGGCAAATAAAATTAAAGAAGTACCTCTGGATAGCAAGTGGGAACCTTAAGGCGGACGAAGATCATCTGAGGGTGGGGAACGTTTGAGATTTCTCCTGTGTAGACCTGGGCAGACTCCTTGGAGTCCAGGCAAGTGATCGTACGAGAACCGCCCCTGAAGCTAAGCTTTTGAACAAAAGGGATAAAATCCCACTCTGAGGGTGTCGAGTCAGCTACTCGATTCTGGTTGAAGCTGGGGTTAGAGTGGATGTGATTTCCTGAAAAGTCAGCATTATATGAAATATGATTAATGAATTTGTTAAATGTTTAATAGAAAAGATTAGAATCAAGCAATATGTGTCACTTTGGTTTTTTTTAAATTCAGGGATTCAATTTTGATTTATTGGTTGAGAAAAATTCAGGTTTCCCAAACAGAATTTTTGGGTCTGTTTGAATCTTTCAAACGATTTACGAGTATCACACAAGTCTTCCCCTGTCACAAGTACCAAAGTATACTCTCATGCAGTCGATGTTCACATAACGGAGAATAGTAAACATGCAAAAAAACATTTAAGGAACAGCTCAGGGTTTCATACAATCTTCCTATGTCATATAAGGGTTATACTAGCACTTTAAGCCCTATCCTTCTTCGTAAGTTTCCATGGTGTTGCCAAAATGTAGTTGAGCAGGGTGGAAACTGGGGGGGGGGGGGGGCAGCCCGAGCCGCCGAGGATTCTCAGCAGCCGATGATTTCAAGCGAGGTTTTGGATCCGTCCCGGGGCAAACTATTGTTCTTTTTTTAAATATATGTTATTCACATTAGCAATGTTTCAATGTGTTTCAATATCATTTGCATTATTCCAAGGATCTCTAGTGCACATTTTAGTTTTTTGCTATTATGATTTTGCCGAAGATTTCGGAAGAGTGCATTTAAATGGATTGACTTCAATTGACTTTCCGTGGGTATTTCGAAAATAACTGCCTAGTTAAACTTTGAAAAACTATTTTTAAAAAATCATAATAGCAAAAAGAAGTCAAACGACTGCATTGCTTTTATTGCCAAATGCCGTTATATGGCAAGAATACTTGAATAGGCAAGTTGCACGTGTTCCCACCGAACTGTTCCTTTGGAAAATAAAATGCACACATATACATAAATATGTATAATCTCACGGTCTACGGCGACCTGCCTATTTTGCACGATCACAGCTCGAGCTCCATCTCGATTCCAATTGGTGCACACAACTGATAAATAAATATTTGAAGAAATTATTTTGTTGAAAGGCTAAAAAAGTGCAATCCATATACAGTAAGGCGTCTAAAGCAAACTTACCGCTGTGGAGGGTGGCAACTGATCTGGCAGTAGTCAGCATTCGGCTGATTCCAAGGCTTGTCATGCTCTTCCTCATACTGTGGGAGTTGATGTGCCTGAAAGCTTGAATTATTGAACCATTCGTAAGCAAAACCTACTTCTGACGGACTCGCATGACATCGGCCATTTTCCCCGCAAGTGTAGGTCCAATCTTCTCCACCATGACCACCTCCATTTTTGCGATGACGTCCAAGTAAGTAGTCGCCTCCATGTCTTGATAGACGATTGCTTAAAAATCAACTTTATTTACGACTCGTTGAAAGCAAACCGTTCTTCATAATGGTTCCAAGTTCTTTGATGTTCTCGTAGAAGAGACAGGAGACGTGGGGAAGACCCCAATGAGGATTCACTCCTTCGACGTCCTAGACAAAGGAAGTTTTCTGATTTGTGAAATATTACCTCTTCGTACTTTACCCATCGAGCGCACTCCACCCATTCGTCGTCTTGCTTGTGGCTCAGATCGAACAATTCAATGAGAATCTAAACACTGAGGATCAGTATCTACATTATGTAATCAATGTTCAAAGTTATAAGTTTCCCTTTTCGAGTCCCATATGTTTAAACTCAAAATGAGAGAGAAGCTAGGTTACGGTAAGTGTGATCTTTTGATATTGTGGGTAAATTTCGCGTTCGCGAGCACACGCTTTGAAGTTTGTTCGCTTTGTTGCATCATCTACGCAAAGCCTTTGTGTTCGCGGAGCGGGGCCGATGACACACGGCTGCGTCCATTAGCGATGGGTACCAACAGACAATGGAACCTCAACTTCTGGAGACAAAGAAGAGAAACTGTGGGGTTCTGCATCCATTACGGCGGGATTTGAATTTTAAAAAAGAAATCTAACAAACCTTCGCAAAGTAAAATTGGCAACTTTGGCGTTAAAAATTATGATGAAGAGCTGAACTTAAAGTTTGGCTAAGAGATGAAGACCGAATGCACGAGAGTCTTTGGGTTTTGAGTGCATTATGATTGACTTTTCGGCTTGACTTTAACTGTTGTATTATCAAAGAAGTTTTTTAAATTGCTTGAAAGGTGCTTATGGGTTTCAACACCTCCCCGAGATCAGGATTCAGAAAAGGGAGATGTGAAACTCTTTATTTTGACTATGTGGTGAAAAAATGAATTTTGAATTAGGTGTTTGTGTATATCCAACGCGAATCTAGAATTTACCAAAGCTCTGGCCTGCTGAAAAGATCATAATGACTCGTTTCGAGACAAAATGGCAACTCTTTTATTCACACCTAGACGGCACGAACGCTTTTACTGCAGCAAAAACCAAACGCATGGTTTTAAAACTTTTTGAAACTTATGCATACTTTTTCTGTTCTATTACTCCGTTTTTAAAGTAAACAATTCAGCCTGTTTTCAATTTGCTTGTCATGAAAGAATTATTCCCTAATATGACTACTAATAGGTTACAAACGAAACTGTGAACTTTTGTTAATTCTCGAAATTCATTCGTTTTTAATTAGTTTCAAACTTTTTGCATCACAAATGCACATTGCACAGTGTGTTTGCTTTTGGTGACGATTGAAATTTACAATCTAGCGTTCCCCACTGATAGGAAAATGTTTTACGATGCTTGAAATTTAATGTTTTGCTTTTGGATTAAATATTGGGTTAGACCCTGCCCCAAATCCCCAAAAATCTCACGTTGGACTCCTTGTTGGGGTCGTCCGTTGAATCGAGAGTGGTGGTTTCAGTGTCATCGCTTATGTCAATAGCTTCGTATTCCTGCTCCATGGCCTCTAGGTCCGCTTCCGATCTTTTATCATCGCCTGAATCACTGTCTAAGTGGAAATTTGAAAAACGTACCGATGAGGAAGGTGATTTGGCGGCTGTTTTTCGGCAGCACTGGAGTTTCCGTCGTGTTCAGTAGAGGATTGTCCTCATTCCCAAGTTGAGAAGGTGAGCTCATTTTCGATCTGAAATGTGGTGTTTAAACTGCAATTGGAAATACACAGGAGACAGATAAATCGTACAATGTGCAAAAGAAACTGCAGGCGTTTTGTAGTCTCTTAAGCTGTCGGAATTTGATAATAGAAGGAAGGCTGTGGAAATGATAAGCTATACAGATCGCCCGAAATTGCTACTCGTTGACAGTTCAGAACAACTATTGTACTTGTGAATTCTTATGGGTTCACAGTGCCTTCGGGGTCTGCCCTATCGTCTCTCGAGCAAAGAACGAAGACAGCTCTCAAGCGCCGTCTGACTAGCAAAGGACACCGCTATTACTCACTATTATTTACGAATTTCCTTCGTCGCACCAAAAGGATTTGTTCAAAGTTAGGCCATAGTTCATTTACATTATTTTACAACAAATGGTTCTCCAAGAAACAAAATTTATTGGGCCATAATTGTAACAGATTTCTTTTCATACAATGGAAACTGAAGCCGATAAAAGCAATTTTGTAATAAAACAAAAATGAATTGTTTGAAGTTTGGTACAAGTCAATGAATATGAAAATAAGTGTGTGTTCATTTACTTTATATAGATATATATTTTAAATTTAAATTTGAAATACTTGCTCACACTTTTGTTTTCCTTTTTTTCAGACGTGGGAGTAACATCGATGAAAAACAAAATGAATTTACAAAAGCAGCCTAATGCACCTACGGGAGAAACAGCACCTGCACTTTTCAGCTGCTTTCCATATAGCACTTGCAGGTGAGAAAATTTGATAGATCGAAGTTTTTAGTGGATAGAAAGGTTCACGTCAAATAAACAGTTCACATATTCAAAAGTGTATTTTGAGTGTTTTTTACCATCTTGCGGATTACTTGTTTACGCATGTAATGAATTTACTATTTCCTGAGTGTGTCTAGGCGTTACAAATAAACTGCAAAGAAGGAGCCTTAAGTAAAACTGAAATCAACAAGGATTTATAAAGTAGAAAGGTATACTGGACATAACAGTCAGGAGTTCAGAGTAGGAGACCCAATTAATCTTTATGGGTTGTGAAGATCAAGAGAAACGTGAACTGAAAGGGGAAAAGGCGCCTTTGTTCGAAAGAGTGCAGCCTCCCCCTGGCCGCGGTTTGGGGTTGAGAATTTTACAATATTCCAGTGCTTTCCGCTTTCTTAAAAGGGATTATTCATAATATTTAGGAAATTCAGCAGAGAAACAGTTTTTAAATGGTGTAACTCAACTAAACAATGTAAACATAAATCAGTAAAACAAAATCACACAACACGATTAGTTTGAAAACCAGACTGTTTTCCAGCGAAGTCAAATTTGAAGTGAAACCTGATGAAAGCAAAGAAATTTGTTTTAACAAGTTGGATACGTACGGTGGGTCAAAGAATGACTCGGGGCACACCTGTAACCGCATGGATTTATAAAGTTTCCAGTGGGGCATAGACGTCAAACGCATAGACGTATTCGCGGAGAAAATCGCATGTGCTTCTATGGGCTGGGAGGATAAAGAGAAGCGTGAACGGAAAAGGAGGGACGTGCTTTTATAGAGATTTCGAAGGGGTGGAGCCAACTCCTCTCCGCGGTTTGGGGCGGACTAACCTACTGTATCCCTGTGTTTTCCATTTTTGTTAACACGGGTAAACCCAAAATCTTTAGGAAATTTAGCAGACCATATGGTTTTCAAGGGTTGTAACTTAACTGAACCATGAAAATATCAATTAGTATCAATTCAACAATAAAAAAATCAATCAAAAATATCAGGAAGCACAGTTACTAAGTTATCCAGTGGAGTCACATTGGAAGGCAAAACTTAACTGATAAAATATATTTTAACCATCGGGTTACGTACGGAGGGTCAACCATTAATGTGGGGCACGCCGTTGCGCGACGTGAGTACAGCACGGAAGTACAACCTTTCCCCCTCTCTTTCTCCTTCATTTCTCTTTTTCTCTTTCTCTCTCTCTCTCTTTCTTTCTTTCTTACACTAGGAAATATCAAAATTATTGGCATTTCATAGGATACAAAAAAGCGCAGGACTGTACAAAAATGTTTCACACATATTATGTTTCAATTAACCCCTACTTCGAAAAAAAACACACAAGTTCAAGAATTAATTTTAATAAAGTCTAAGTTTTTTTCCTATCAAAATAGAGAATTAATACTAAAAGAAAAGAACATTAGTGTCGAATACGTGAGCTCAACAAGTAACAGATGTGCAGCGCACAGACATATCTTGGCCTTGACTGTCCTTGCTGGCCGGTCGGTCGTAAATCAGTGTCTGATTACCTTATGCTTATGTTGAGTAAACTAACAGCAGTCTCATAAACGGGCGACTGGTGCCCTAAACCATTCAGAGGAAAGCAAATCTGTGTTTTCCTTATAGTTTCAATGTTCATGTGCTGATTGAATATTTTCTATGTATTCATTACATCATATATTGTTGATCTTGTTTACCCTACTTCTTCAATTCATGCTCAATTTTAATATTTTGCTTTGTTTCTTAGAACTTGGGTTAAGTTCTGCCTCTGCATAGTTTTTTTAATGATTGTCTTCTCTTCTTCTTCTTCTCTCTCTCTCTCTCTCTCTCTCTCTCTCTCTCTCTATCTCTCTCTCTCTCTCTCTGTGTCTCTCTCTCCAACGCCAGACAAACTATAAATTGTCCGCTTTACAACTAAAATGTAAATGAAGATCAACCCTTTAAAGATGATGGATAACTTGCGAACAGCGAAGGACGCTAAAACGGACACTTGCGCGGTCATCTGAGGCTGCGCAGGGAGAAAAAACCGAACGGGCCGATGAATAACGCCAGCGAACCATTGACCCAATGGTTTTTCCCCTCAAAGCAAAAAAGAAAATAACGCAAAAATGGATTACGGTATCAATGGGATGTTTCGCGACCCCAGTTCCCATTACCGTATTTGTCAGCGGGATTCTGTCATACTTGTTATTCGAAATCTACGTGCTTTTTGCAAAATATTTCTCGAGAACTGTCCGTAAGTGGAAAACCACCCAAACTGAAAGTTGCAAAACAGATAAAGATCACGAGTTGGCCCTAACGGAGAAGGGATGCATAAAATGAGTGAGAGGGAGAAGGAGAGAAAGAGAGAAAGAGAAAGAAAGAGAGAGAGAGAGAGAGAGAGAGAGAGCGAGAGAGAAAAAAGAGAGAGAAAAGAGACAGTGGCAGAGACGAATACAAACCAGAACAGAGAAAGATTTGAAATGGAGAAACTGATGCTTTAAAACTTTCGGGTCTCGTAAATAGCGTACATTAGAAAAAGACGTAGGCGGACGAAGATTTGCGAGCCACACAAAATCAACAAAGTAACCCTAGGGCAAGGGATTTTACAAAAGATTTCTCGTGCCGGAAGCTAAAAATGGCACGTGGCATTAACGTCGCAGTAAAGCAAAAGCAAGAAATAAGTGTTGATGATTCACGATTTTTTCCACGCCTACACAGACAAAAGCTTATCTTGTCGCGAGAAATAATTAGGCTGATAGGCGGCTGGCAGCTTCCGTCCGCATAGAGCAAAGAAAGGCAGGCACCCCAGCGCCCCAGACGATTTGGCAGCCGGCCAGCCAAGCCACGCGGACCGTATGTGAGAGAACACTCATCCGCGCCATTAGACTCCACCTTTGTCACCGAAAGGACACCACAAAAGGACAATTCGACAATACTAAAAGCTTCTTTCTGCAGTGCGACCTTGCTCTTTTGATAAACTAAAAGTGAGAGCAGGCTGGAGAGATAATAAAGCTTGTGACACTTGGATGCAAACAAGAATGTACCGCTTAGTGAAGATGAATCACATTGATAAATGTGTGAACCGGAACCAACAATATCGCAATATCTAGGAAAATAAACAACATCTTTCACAAATACCTAAGTAATACAAATAGCTAAAACTATGTAATTCCCAGTTCAGCACGTTGAACTGTTGGTACAAAGTTGCTTCGCCAAAAAACGTTTGGATGGAATGTAAGTGAGAATGAAAAATGAATATTAGAAGTATTTGTTTTTCTTTCTGTCAAAAAGGATTATCGATACAGAAGCGAAGATTTCTGAGAAAATCGCAAATCTTGCGAAGAACAACCATATGCCCATGTGTAATCGGAAACGTATTGGCGTCATATTTTGTAAATTATACCAATCAACCAAGAGGCTTTAATGATAAAAAGTATTTAAAAACACAAATATTGGATTAAAAATATATTTCACTGCGTTTGTTTTAGAAGAGTTTTCGCAAATTAACCATTTCTCTATGGTAGATTTGAATTCTGGGTTCGCTGTCTGTCCAAAGAACGCACATGTCTCGCTAAGAGTTTCTTGTGCGAGGTACGGTACTCTATTCATTATTTGATGAAGTAAGACATGTGCTGAATATGATCTGAAGTGGAATCACTTGACATTACTGTCTGTCCTAATTATCAGCGCGAGTCTTCGTTCTCTTGAATGAACTCTCAGCTATGGTACCACGCGGTACTATGGTATGTGTGATGTATGCAGTATGTTTCTATCAAATCAATACCCCACAAATCGATGATTTGTGTAACGCTTTTAAAACAATAATTGTCTGTGAGAAGGCATGCGCAGATCTTCCAAATGTTTCACGGCGGTGAAAAAAGCAAAATTTTCCCATTTTTTGCAACAAATATTGCTAAATTTTTACCGATTTTTCATTACCGCAATGCATTGAAATTAGTTTTTCACCCAGAATTTCGAGTCAGTTCCATTTTTTCTTTTTATCTTGTTTTTTTCTCTCGAAAATGTGAAAGACTTAACATTCAAACTTGTTAATGTAACTCAGAACAATTATTTAGTATCAAAATAAAATAATTCCATTATTTGTAAATAATTTCAAATTTTAAGATTTAAAAGTTTTTCTCTTTGGGTCTTATTGCGAATGTTACGCAGGCGGCGTTTCGCTGGTCCCGCTACGATTTAGCGCTGCGGTTGGCTGCGGTAAGGCTGCGGTCAGACAGCCAGCGTCCCATGTCCTGCGTTCACATTCCCTTTTCCTCTTGCGTCCTTTGCTTTATTTTTCCTTTCCTATCTTTTTAAATTCGTAACTCGAGTTTTTTTTTCTTTAAAAATATTTTTAAAAAATAAGAAAACCTTTTTTTTAAATTTATGTTTTAATTGTTGTCTATATTACTTTTTTTACTTTTTTATTTTTTTTGCAGCACTAATCTTACAAATTTAGCAAAACTAATTTAAAAATTAAAAAAACAATACATTATAATCACCGATTCGAAATACATAAAAAATACACATGTTCTATGTTAAATCCAACCCTTTTTTTGTTGTTGGTGAACAATCTTCGATTTTTCCCCGCCCCCTTTTAAAAGTCATTTTTCAAACTCTTTGATTTTCAAAAAAATTCA
This sequence comes from Oscheius sp. G VE-2021, assembly GCA_022343465.1. NCBI lineage: Eukaryota > Metazoa > Nematoda > Chromadorea > Rhabditida > Rhabditidae > Oscheius > Oscheius sp. G VE-2021. Next base: position 275,354 of record JAJQXH010000012.1, read on the forward strand.
ACCTATAAGTTCGTTTTTTGGGTCTCATCACGAATGGTGAGGGCTTTCTCCGCTTTGGGTCCCGCAGCGAACACATATTGCGGCCAGACTGCGGCGGCGTTTTCCCGCCCGAATGGGGCGCTTTCCTTTCCCCCCGTCCCCTCCGCATTACTCTTTCGGAACTTCTTTTTTTTTATTTTTGTAAATGTGCATAATTAATTATTATTAATATTATTATTATTATTATTATTATTATTTTAAAAGCTTGCTTATATATGAATTAGGATATCAGTTTAATTGTTTTAGTATCCTGCCAAATAGTTTCTGAAATTCAGTTTCTGCACCCGCAATTACAATGAAATGTCGCTTTATCGCCGTGGGTGGCCGCCTGCAGCCGTCCCTGCTATGATTTCTGTTGTTTCCTTCTGGTTTTCGGTCTGTTGCAAGTAGCAGTTGCTTTTGCAATCGTGAACTAGGTGATACTGTGATAGATGAGCATTCCCTTACTTTCGTTTTGCGCCGTATCTCTGGGACCTCCTTTTCTGCACGATTTCTCCGTCGCTTCCACCGCAGGCTACCCGCGATACATATCGATCGTAGTGCCCGCCCTCATTGACGACACCCCAACCATTGAGGGATAATCAGATCAATTTGTGATTTTATTGATTTTCTTGGCTTTTTTGGTCGCTGACTTGAGTCAAGTCTCATTGTTTCCTTCTTTTTGAGTAAATTAATTTTGTTTTCTTTCAGGAGCGAACATGTCTGAAACGGGTAAAGTCTACTGTTTATTTCGGAGTAGCGATGTTGGGAAGCTCGTCGAGATGGTAAATGAACTGGTTAGTTTTTCTTCATTGTAATTATTATTAGTTTTAAAAAAATTGTGGCGTTTAACTGATGATTTTGCAGTTTTTGTGTTCAGTTTGCAGAAGTGTGATTTTAAATTACCGCGCGCCAACGCGCTAGCGTAGCTGCAAGTAATCGATAACTGGAATTTTTCCAAATGACGTTACAAGAGTGTTTGGATTATAAGTGTCCAATATTACAATTTCAGGTCGCGCTGAGAATGCTCGTGTCCTACTCCGGCTCGCCACAGCAATTGACAGGATGCAATGGTCCATCGACAGGACACGACTACCTGTTTGCCATGTGCCAAGTTTCTACGAGTGAACTGCACGAAAGCGTCATTAAAAATATAGTGAGTTTCTTTAAATGTCGCAATTCTTGGCTACAATCGTTGCCCCGCGTGACTACTGCCGCTGTTTTCAGAGCTGAGGCCGCGGCCACAACACGTGGCAATCGATTGCGCCGCAGCAATTTAGTAATCGATAAATGCGGACACCGCAGCGTTGCAAATAGTCGGGTCAGGACAGGATGCCGGCGCGCGTAACATTAAATGGATATAATTTACCTAAAATGATCATTGATTCTTTTGTAGTTGGTTAATGTTGGGATTGGATTAAAATACAATCATATTTTAAAAATAGGGGATATAACAAAAGGATAAACTATAATCGATCAGTGCTAAAAAATGGTTTTAAAAAATTCGTTTAAATGCTCATTAAAACTACTAACGATTCTGTGATGTATCGTACTCATTTTGGCTGTTTTCAGGCGAAGTTTCCCGCAGTCACTGTAGCTATCAGTGGTAATAAAGGAGAGTTGTGTCAATGTCCCATCAACGCCAGATGTGTCAACTCCCGTTTCATCAAAGAGATACTAACCAAAGGCACACCTGTTCCCACCTTTAAAGGATATCAGCCTTCTTCGGTAACGCGTGCCATCTTGTATTTTGAATTTCTATTTTAGATTACACCCCCAACATCTCCGGATGACGATGAAGACATTATGGATATCACGCCGAATGAAATTGCAAAAGCCAACGAATCCCGCACAACGCTAAACATCGGACATACACCGACTGCAGCTACAGCGACGCCAGCTACACCGACAACATCAGCTCAACAAGCTGTGCTTCAGCAAAAGTAGGGGTTTACTCTAACCTGTTTTATTTCTTGTTTTAGGCAAAATCTAACTGCCCTTCAACTAGCACAGATGCAGCTCCAGCAACAGCTTCCCAGCCATCCACGGGTCGCAAGACCCCAGGATCTGCCGGTAGCTCGGATGCCTCACCAAATTCATCAAGCCGTTAATATGAGTAGCCGCGCCCAGCAGACCCAGCAGCAGATTCTCCAGCAGTTGACTCGGCAGAGGAACGCTCTTCTGAGGCGGCAACAGGCAGCGATAGCGGCAGCTCAAGCGAATCAGCAGACGATCAGGATGGCCCGTCTTCAACCGCCAGCCATGGCTCAACGACCTCATCCATATCAGCCTCGACAGATGCCAAAGCAAACCACCACTTCGCAGTTGCCTCAGAGGCCACATGTGCAGCTGCCCCAGACGCAACCGGTGTCACAGCCGCCTCAGCGACCTCAGGTGCAGCAACCCGTTCAGACGCCGGCCGAGAAACCTCAGCACATTAGCGTAATTCGTGCCGAAGAGCAACTTCAGCTGCAGCTCCAACAGAGTAGTTCCAAGACTCAGGAAACACCTCAGCCAGTACGACGGAGTGTCCAGATTAAAACCATCCCTGTCACTCAGAGGATTCCGTCGACGAGTATAACCGTTAAAAAATATCTGGCGCTCCAGGCTCAAGCACAAAGGATGAACAACGCAAACCAGTCGCCAGTAGGCACTGGAGGAGGAGCGATCCGAGCCGTGCTGAATCGAGGAAGGCCTCCTGCGCCGCCGATGCCAACTATGGATCCCCGAATCCAAGCCCAAGTGTATGCTGCCGTTGCTCAGGCTGTTCAACATGTGACACCAACAGTGTCGGCCAAGAAATATCAAGTGATATCGACAGCCAGTGCCGTGCCTACACCATCTACACCATCTATTTCATCTCCTAATTTGTCTTCTGCTCCTGGACCCTCTCGACGGTATACTGTGCGGTTTGAGGAGCCCGTCTCCACTGGCAGAGGAACCCGTAGGAAGGCTGCTATTGATGACGATGACTACACTCCTCCTGATGCCAATACGTAAGTTTTCTCAAATAGGTCAATATTAAATTGTGTTTAGGCTTGCTGATGTGAGGTGTAATTCGTCAACTCGTCCGAAGAGAGCGTGTACCAATAAGAATAAGGTGGTATACAAAGAGGAGGACCCTTCCCCACGTGAAGAAAGGGATGATGAAAAGACGAAAAAGAAGAAGGATAAGAATACCGAGCCGGCATATGCATTTCTCGATTACCGCAAGGATAGCTGGAAGGGCTATGATCTGAATAGGCAGAAGCCCAAGAAGCCGCCTACCGGAGAAGACATTGACCATTACAATCTGAGAACCTGCGAGGTATGCGTAACACCCCTAATGTTTTCAATTTTTTGTTCAGACCTGCAACGAATGGGTACCTAAACGTGAATTCCTCAACCACGCTCTCGAAGTCCATGGTGATTTTAAACGGTAGGCTTTATTTAATGACTTATGCAATAAATATTTTAGTTACCGCTGCGAGGGCGATGACTGCACATTCCAGACGATGTTTTACAAGAAAGCGCGCAACCATCTTTTGCGTGTGCATAACAACGAGACGCGAGCGTTTGATTGGAAAATGTAAGTTTTCGTTCTAGCACTCAACGACCGTTTTGTTCTATTTACTGGTTTCAACAAATAATAACCAGATCATTTTTATTTGTTTTCTTTTATTTTTAGTTTACTTATGTTTACTTTTCAGGGACAACCACTTCCGTGGCTACCAATGCCAGATGATCCGTCAGTGTTTCCCAGTGGAGAAGTTTCTAATTCCTCTTAGACCGATTAATGGTGTTCTGTTGTCGGGATGCGATCGGCACAGTGTGGAGGTTAAACCTGATCTCGAACCGCCCTCATTCCAAGATATCAGTGAACCTCTCTTTTATTCGGAATAGAATACTCGGTTGAAATTATTACTTACCGGTTGAGTGATTGTCTTAGTTACGTTTATTGGTTTTATTGATCTCCATTGATCACTGGTTTTAAACCACGAATGTCCCCTTATTTATAGAAATCATTGTATGTAACTACCACTGTGCAATTGAATTGTTTTATGAACAAGATAAGTGTTAATGAATTGTTTCACCGCTAACTCGTTTTTCTTCGTTTAATTGGTTTTTCTTTTCACTTTCCCCCGCTTATCCTGAATGAAAATGCATGGCTATTCGGGTTTATCTTGAATATTTTCAAACAAATGACTTTTTTTAACAACAAACCTATTTTATTACCAAATTTTATTAAATTTGTATGTGCACCAAGAACCCTGTAAAAATTTGAGAAAATAGTTTAGGTATAAAAAATTTAAATGAAAGATATTTGAAGTTTCTTCCAGCAAGTAGAAAAGCCGCTCATCTAAAATGTACATTTTTATCTTTATGTTCCACGGGTTTTCTAAATTAGTAATTAACTTAAAGGGATGCAATTAAATATAAAAATACAACAGACATCGTACATTTTAAAGCAACATAGATATTTTATTACGAATAAATACATCCTTTTGATTTTTTCTTCACATAAATATAAAAATGTATTTATTAAACAAATGAACACAAATGTTAGTGATCAAGTAACCTTTCGACCTCTTCGATACTCCTGTCGTGCACTGCCGTCTGTTCAGAAACAGCGTCTTCAAGGATTTCGCAGTTCAACATTTTGCATACTATCTCTGCGATTACGTCTGAAAGCATTGAAATCTCCATCCAGTGGTTGTAATTTACCATCGGTCCGCAGCAACCACGATGGTTTTGAAATCCTTTGGAAGAAGAAGAAAAAGGCTGCGAGAAGAGTTACCGCTCCGAATCCAACGGCAAACATCTGAGAAGCGTGTTCTTCAAACAATGGCAACGTACCTTCACTTCAGTGAAAAGAGGAATAAAAGTAAGGGCAGTAGCGATGATAAGGAAAAGAATTGTGAGAGGAATTGGTACCCGTAAAACATCTGAAAGTATATTGAACGGTTTAAATAAATAAAAATGAAAGAATGAAAAGTGAGAGAGATGCAGAGAGGAGAGAGAGAGACAGGGAGAGACAGAGAAAAAATACCGATTGTACCGATTGAAGACTAAAATATGAAAAAAACCAGAAAGTGAAGAATATCTTTGAGGGAAAAGGTAGAAAACACACTCTTATGCATTTCCATGTTCTTGTATCTCATGTAGAGAAGCGCCACGCCAGTAAGAGCCTTCTGTGCCCACATTACTACACTGACGTAGTTAATGATAGTTTCAATCTCAAACATAGTCATAGCCAAGCTGAGGAGCAACTGCAATTTCATTATTTCACATAAACCCTTTAAACAAACCAACCTGTGTTAGTAAAGCAGCCCTTGGAGACCTTGACTTTTTATGAACAGCAGCTAGAAACTTGGGCAGATGACCTTCTTGAGCCCCTCCACATAAAAGTCTAAAATTAATGCCTATGTATGCATTTGAACCAAATACCGTGAATTAGCGAATATGTTTCCATTGACCGTGCTCAGAAGAAGAATTGCAGTAGCAAAAGGGACTGCTATAGATAGTTTTCCCATGCTCGCATGAGCGAAGTCCTAGAAGGAAGTTTATATTAGAAGGGCTTGGAACCAACCGCAGCGACTGCCGTACTCTTGCCCATTGCTTCCACACCCATAACAACACAGAAAGAGAAGTTGGTCAGAATGTAAATAGCTGTGACCGCAAATAGGCCCCCAATTAGTGCAATGGGGAGAGTTCTGAAATTCATTGCTTTGTAAGGATAACTTTTTTCAATTGTAATCTTTTCCAAAACTTGTTTATCACTACAAATTCTGACATTTCGCATTCAATTTCGATTTTAGCCGATTATATTTTTAAAAAAATTACGGATTGGTTTCGCTTTGTAAAAATTTTTTGGAGAGTTTAAATGATTGATATACAAGAAGGCAATTAAATCTTTTACATTTTTAACCCTCGTATGAACTTCCTGTCTGCTGGTCGTATTGGTAACTCAGGTGACCTCTAGTGCGTGTGATAAGCTGCATGTGATGTCAGTGCGAGCCAAAACATGCCATATGAAACCTTATGCAATCTTACCTTCTGGGGTTTTTGACCGAAGGAGCTCCATAGTTCAAAATATCCCAACCGGCAAAACTCCACAAAGCAGAGTAACAAGCCATAGCCAGACTGCCAACACCATACTTACTTCCCACAAAAGGCTGGGCGACATTCTGATGCTCTTCTGAATAATTTTATTATAGAAAATGTGTTGTGTATCACCTAGAACTACAAAGTGGTAGAGTCCCACACCAATAACCGAAAACAGAATGAGGCCCTTCACATACATAGCCACAATTTGAAATGTAGATGCTCCCTTGTTCAGATTGAACATGTTCATGAAAGTGCACATTGCTGCAATTAAACATTTAAAAAAGTTTGTATCAACAAACCTAGTAAGAGGGCACCTAGCCCCCATTCAACAAGTTTCCGGTAGCTACCAAAATCCACAAAAGAAGCAAGACCAACCACTAAAGGGTGTTTTCCCACTAACTAACAGAACACTTACTGAGATACTGGCCAAAGGTGTTTGCTTGAACGGCTCCAGCTCCAGGGTATGTGACAAAACCTCCAATCAGCATGAAGGAAAATGCAGCGCTCTGTTGGCATGTCTCAATTATGAACGATATATTTTTACCTGCCAGTTGACGCGAACTGCGTAAGCAAAGTCTCCTCCGTCACTGGGGATACCGGTGCCTAATTCTATATAAACAATGCCAGCTAAACAAATATGAGAAAAACTTGAAGGACTATTTCACATATAATGGAGATCAGTCCACATAATAGCCAAATGACGAGATCAAGGCCAATAGATCCAGTGAATGTGAGCACACCGCCTGGTGTTATGAAGATTCCACTGCCTATCACATTACCTAAACTTGCTGTTTTAATTGACCCTGATTTTTCTCTAAACGTTAAAAATGTTTTCTTTAACACCTTGGTCCTGATTTAGCAAAGGTAACTTCTAACATCAGCCACCCAAAGTAAGAACACCGTGACAGATTACACTGAGGGTTCCGAAAACGGGCCACTTTTCATCGCTGTCATGTCTCCGTTGTTTTTACCTATCACGGTCTTCTGCGGAGATCTCGCCTGATTCTAAAAAGTTCGCGCGTCAGGTGTCCAAGAATCAAACTGCGCTGGAAATACAGAGAAAATGTTACACTCTTTCTTCGACGCATCTGCGTCGGAAAGCGCCAAAATGTTTTACGCCCTTTTAGAAACAATTGAAAGTATTACAATAATGAAAGCGGGGAATTTGTATTTCATAGAATGCAAATGTTTGAGAAGGACGCAAGATGATCTATGTTCGATTAAGCACACTTGGCAACGTTTCCACTGCACGATTCCTAAACTAAACCGTGTTCGGTTAACATGCACTACAAGTTCCCTGGGCTTATCGCAGTCTTATCTTTTCACCTACAATAACTAGAAAAGTGCAAGATTTCGTAGTTTCCTTACAAAAAGGCTTTTCAAGGTAGATTAATAATCTTTTTTTAAATATTACCATTTGTATTTTGTTGACTTACCAATGACATAGCTAATGCAAGCGAGTAGACTGAGTTGTGTCGCTGCGGCATTTCCTTCTGTCATTTCCAGTGGGGGCCCAACTGTTGAGTTTACTAAAGAAGGAAGTTGTTTAAAAAGGAGCGGTCATTCTGCGACAACCGAGAAAGATGTCATAATCAGAGACAAATGAAACTGCGCCGCAGAATCACAAAGGACACTCTGATAACAGAAACAAAACGAGGCGCCTACTGGTTTTTATATCAGCGTGAGAAAACGAAAACCGTCTATTGTCTGTTTGCAAAGAAGAGACCAATTGTGTACCCAATGTTAAAACATCTTTATTAACCAATAGTTCAGTATACGGAGTCATTAACCGAGGTAATCTAAGTGAATGTGAACAAGGCTATTACTCGAAGGAAGAAAAGCCTAAAGAGAGGATGTCTGGAATGCGATTTTTTAACAAAATATCCAACAAGAAGAACCAAAAGGCACCGAAAAAGGAAGTTTCCGTTTGCCTACGCAGTGGTGTCCTTGATCTCTTGCTTGTATTCCTTGAGCAGAGCGCCGTCCTCCGCGAAGGCTTCCTTGATAGGCGGCCGAGACTCTTCGTTTGGAGTGACTTCTGCATCCAAATACTTGAGAAGTAAATTGTTAATGGCACCTGAAAATCATAGTATCTTTTAAATTTGTCACTGAAAAGATGACTTCTAATTTTAGGGGTTAATGTACCGACCGGACATGGCGACATAAGTAGAAGGACGAATGCGTCTCTTTACAAAAATTACATAGATTATCAAACCGCTTGAGACTACAGCAACTCCAAGAAGTGTCATCTGAAAGAAGTTATATTTATTTAGTGGACTGAAACACAAACTTACCAGTGTGTCTGTATAGAAGGGAACTGCTACAAGAACAGAACAAACCACAAAGAATACAAATGAAATAAAGAGAGGAACTCTCATTACGCCTTAAGTGTCATTTTTTTACGTGGAAAACAATTTTACCTGGATCAACTTCCATCTTATGGTACCGTATCTTAAACAGAGCGAGCATAGTGACACACTTCTGTGCATATATAACAAAAGAAACATAGTTGATTAGAGTTTCCACATTGAAAACGGTAAAAAGAAGGCTGACCACGAGCTGAGAACTAAATGTTTCTAGGCATAAATTCTGTTTACCTGGAAAATAAGGGCTGCGCGAGGGCTTCCTGATTCCTTGTGCTCAGCGGCAAGAAATCCGAAGAGGTGTCCCTTTTTACTAGCTTCCAGGATAATTCTAAATAAGCCATGTGAAAGTGTTTGCAAGAGCTATACCTAGAAGTACAAAAAATGTTTGCATTTACAGATCCAATCAACAAGATGGCAGTTGCAAAGGGAATAACCCATGCAAAAGTTCCCATGGACTCTAGGGCAAAATCAGCAGCGACGGCAGTCGAATTGACCATCTTCTCTTGACCAAGAACAATACAGAAGGCACCATTTGTAGCCACGTAGACGACTGTTACAAAGATGAGACCTCCAATCAAGGATAGAGGAAGGGCTCTAGAAAAATTCATTTTAACACGTTTAGATGTGATAAAATGACCTGCGAGGATTTTTCACTGCCGGAGCTCCATAGTTCAAGATATCCCAACCGGCAAACGACCACAATCCACCATAAGCAGCCATGACCAAAGTTCCCAGATTGAAGTCACTTCCCTCCATCGGCTTAGAAATATCAACCTTGCTCTCAGCTAAGAGAAATTATTTGTGGTTAAGAATCAAATTACCTTCACCAAAGTAGTACAATCCACCGACGATGATCACAACAGCTAGAATAACGGCTTTGGCTGAAGTAACCACAATTTGGAAATATCCTCCAAATCTTCCCAGAGAGCGCATGTTGATTAGAGTACACATCACTAAACAGAACATCTGCTAATCAACCTGTGACTCTACCCAAGAGCGCAATTCCAAATGAGTAATGAAGGGCTGTTTTGATTCCCTCTTCCATATTTACAAAAGGTTCCACTCCCGTAACCACATAATACCCAAATGTTGTACTTTGCACGGCGGTAGATGCAGGATAAGTTAGAAGAGCACTTACAACCATGAAGGAGAAAGCCACGGCCTACGAAAGAAGTTTTGAGTTTTGTTTAAACTCACATTCCATCCAACATAAGTAGCATAGGCGAAATCTCCTCCGTTTGTTGGAATACCAGTTCCTAATTCAATATAAGCAATCGCACCTGAAACAAATCACGCTTGCTCTTTTCAAGAAAAGGATAAATATCATGAAATAATGGATTTTGACCGATTCGCTGCGCAACTATCAACACAATCAGATTAAATACAACGCAATTTAGTTTTAGTTTTCGTTCGCAAAAATGCAAACCCTTACCTAAAATGCTGATAATACCACAAGATGCCCATATAGTCAATGCCAACCCGATTGAACCAGCTTGGGCAAGTACTCCTCCAGGTGTTATAAAAATACCACTTCCAATCACATTTCCTGAAAAAAATGAGGAACATGTTTGTCTTCAGTTGGAGAGCTTACCTACGACATAGGCTAGGCAGGCCCAAATGCCCATTTGGTTTGATTTAACCTCAATGCTGATCTCTTCTGACATTTCAACCCTGAAAAGAATAAAGAATGGATCTTCAAAAAAGAGAAAAAGAATAGCTTTCATTATGATGACATTGCGAAAGATGTAACATATGGATGTAAAGAAAGATAAGCAAAAGTTGAACAAAACTGTTTTTATAATTGGAAAGCAATAGAAAAGTTTTAGCAATAGAAGAAATCACAGTGAAACAAAATTTCGTTTAAAAAGCGATAAGGACACCTCTAGCTACCAATGATTACGAATATATTCAATTGCCAACAGTAGTAGATCGTAAATGCGGGTTGTTGTGAACAAAGAATAGCAAGAATTTACGACCTTGAAAATAGGAAAATATTTGCAGATTCTATTGATAGATATCGTGCAGCCTATGAATCAAAGTCCACTATTTAACTTTAAAATTCGATAGTGTTTAAAAGATGTTATGATTTCATCGGATGGAGATTTCACTAAAAACCAAACTAGAGTCCGGAAAAAGAGAGATTACATAAAAGCAACAATAATGACATCTTAAAGGAGTGTTAATTACATATTCGTTTTTGTAAAACTGGAAGAAAACTTGAAAGAACGCAGTGAATAAATAAAATTCTAATAAATTTGTAATAGTTTAATAAAATGCAACATAAAGAGCGACATGACTAGATGGTTAATGTGGTCTCATTGTAAGGCAAACAAAGGCTTCGCAAATATGCCGATAGAAGCGGGGATATGACAGCTGCTTTTTCGAGCTGCTCACTTTTACGTGAAGCTGTGGGTATTGATTGCAATGACCTTAGTTCCTGGTTCCTCTCGACAATTTGCCCGGTGAAATTCATTGCGAAAATGAGACACTCCAAAGCACCTTAGCGCAGTTGTGCGCAAACAACAATGTTTGTCCAGAAACTTTTCTCGGGACTGAAAATTGCATCATCCGTCTTTCACACCATTGAAATAATAGAAAAAGACACAAAACACCATTAAGTAACGTCGGGAATTTGTCGCGCTCGTTCACCAGACGGCCATTGACCGGCATGAGGCGCTGGCGGACGGCCAACTCAAAACATCCCCCTGCACCGGCTTTCCGGGAGAAGGAACAAATAGATTTACTCTAATGTTGCAAACTGGGGTTTAATGTTTTATACAAAACCAATAATCTCATAATTCAAATGATGTTAAAATTATAATTCAATTGGAAGAATGAAAAAGCTTTTTTTCCTAGAACTGTTAAGATGCGAAATAAATGAGCAAATCAATTTTAAAACATTAAAGGAAAAAGTGATGTGATTTTCTAAACCAGACAAGCCCAATTCGAAAGGACGAGGAAGAGTGAGTATCCCGCGTGCTAACAGGCGACACACAGCTGGCAATTGCCACGCCACAAACGAATCGGCAAAGAACAGCTCCAAGAGAAGAATCGGATTGGGAACACTACCAAGTTTGTTCAGACGAAAAAGAAGAAAACGTCTAAATGATCACAGTTTCTTAGTTATTTTGAAATTGCACAACTCACGCATTTTTGGTTGGTAAACAAGAATAAACAGATTATTCATGATTGCAAATCGTGACACGATTGAATTGCAAACATCATTTAAACTATTTAACAACAACAAAAAACCCCGCTTACAAAGCAGTTGCAAACATATGACGCTATTCATAAACATGACTGAGTAAAGCTACCACTGATGTACAGAAGTGCTTTTAAAAACCACATTACAACAACAATACAAAGTTATACGTTTTCTGTTTGAAACGTTTGGCTAGGCTACAAATGCAAAAAATAATTTTTAGTGCAAAGTAATCAGTTAGATTGGAATTCAAAAACGTTGCCTTCATAAATAGGTCAGACACCATCGGCCGCCTGGCAACCCTTTGTGCGAAATCTAGATTCTGCAGTGTCTCTCCCGTCCAAAATTCCTTAAATTGTTTTCTTAGTGGTAACGCTTCAATTTCTCCGCAGAAAATTTAACTAAATGCGGGATAAGGAAGCACAAACAAAACAAAAGTGGTTTTAAGATGAGTTTCCCCCAGTTCTAGAGAAGAAAGATCATCCTCAGAAAAGAATTCATTTACATTTTATACAACAGGAATGTTTAGGGAGATTGCCTCGCGAATAAACAGTGGAGGACTGTCATCTAGAGTTTTTCGGGTTACTTCATTTATCACTCCTTCTCGCCGAGACAGAGATTAATTAAACGAGTTTTGGAAGTGTCCGGAGAAGGAAATTCTTTCTTGACCACCCGTCGAATCTGAAAAACAATTGGTGTAGCGGTTTTAATACTTTTATGTGAGGGCAAAATAACTGAATCAATGAAACAATTAACTTACGTTACAATTACAAAACATTTTGTGTATGAGCTCTTTAGATCGTTGATGTTTTGATATTGGAGCAAATAAAAGTAATCCCGATTTCAGAGTATACTGTACTTCGAGAATTTACTAAATTGTAGGCGGATGCAAAAAATTTCAACAATTGCTATGTAGGCGTTTCAATTTTCAGGCTTTCATAAAACAGCGCCGTGGGCGCAGACAATGGTAGGGTTTTATCACTTGGAGGTGTAGTTCTATAAAACGCAGAAAGCTCCTCCTTCTGGCATTGGTAGTATGACCTTCCGCACGTTAAATTATCGTAATTCTGTTTTTTCGCTTCGTAATTCTTGTTAAAATGTCAGTTGCATGCATATGACTCGCTTACTTTTTCCAAACGAATTCAACCACTCTGATTGTTACAATTTTGAAGAACTGCGTATTTCATATGATTTTCTTTGCCTTGTGTTAATTTTAAAATTGTCAGTCAATAGTCCAAACGTCTTAAAATAAATTAGCTGTTTCCTGGTTTTGCAGCGTATGTCATCTTCCGATCAGAACTCAAAGCAAATCGAATCAGGAGACATTTATTAGAATGTAGGGTATGACAGACACATTGCACGTTTCGTAGATCATCCAGATCAGTAGATTGTTCTTCCTTTTCCCAACTGTTCAGCTTCCAGTCTTCGTTTCCTTTCAGACTCTTTATCTGCCGGTGACACCTCTTCTGGAACCATAGCAGGGGAACGTCGAGGACATTTACAGTAGGTTGCATCAGGACCAGGCTCTCCAGTACCTCCGTATTCTCCGTGGTCTCCGTCAGTTCCTGGGACACCAGGACGTCCGGGATACCCAGTCCATCCAGGGGCTCCTTCTTTGCCATCAGGTCCAGGTTCACCAGGGGCTCCTTCTCCACCCATTTCACCCCTAGGCCCAGGCACTCCTGGTGGTCCTGGATTCTTTTTAACGCAGCGACCTCCATCGTGTCCTGGTGTTCCTTTGGGTCCACGTGGTCCTGGCTCTCCTTGCTGTCCTTGATCTCCAGCTTCGCCCACAGGTCCAGGAATTCCCCCAGGAAGACCATCTGCTCCGTCATTTCCTTGTGGTCCAGGTTCTCCTGGCGGTCCCTGGGGACCAGGAATTCCAGCAGGGCAAAGAACACATCCTCCTAGTCGATCTTGCAGACCAAGCCCCGGTGCTCCTCGTTTTCCGTTGTCTCCTGGACGACCATGTTCTCCAACAGGTCCGGGTTGACCACGTTTTCCAGGAGGGCCAGGGGGGCAATTGTTCTCTTCAGAATGTTTACATCCGCAGGTGTCTTCTTCTCTCTTGATACGCAATGGGAAAAAGTTTGTCTTCAATGCCATTTTGGTCCATGCATCATTAGCCACATCCTGAAAGCATCGTTTGATTGAACAAGTAATCTAAGCAACCTTGAATTCGTGCAAATCTTCCATTGAGTCGTGAAGTAAAGAATGAACTTCCAGGAAGAGGGAACCAAGCACCAGGAGAGAACCGAGTACAACTACACCACAGACCGCAAAGGTCGCACCGATTAGCGTTGGCTTGTTCACTCTTCTGGAAATGTTTACTTTTGAGGGCGTCATTCGCTTGACAAAAACATGCCTACGAACCCCATTCACTTTTCAAGTTTGATGCTATTAAGCGAAAGTCTCTCAATATTTTCATATTCGAAAACCTTCTTAAAGTTATTGCATGGAATACGCCCTACAGATTAAACCAAACTTACGTAGTTTTCTTCATGATGGAGAAGAGTGGATTTCTCAAACAGGACACTCTTTTAAACGGTTTCCAATACTGACCCAGATTCACTTTCATGTTTTTCAAGGTGCAAAAAGAGTGACCCGGCGCTCATTTGTCAGGTGAAATCTCGGCTAAAAAGTGATCGGATACGGAACAATGAAACACTTCAATCGTTTATTATGGCCACTTGAGAAACACGCAAAACCTGAGCAAGATCAAGGCAAATTAGATGAAATCACTTAGTATCCGCTGTCAACATGAACGTAGTAGGTGATGCTGTTGCAAAGAAGGAAGGATAGAATTATTCCGACCATCTGAAAGTACACTCTCAATGTATTTTTGTGGGAAATATACCATTAGTGCAGCAAATCCAAATCCTACACCAGCAAAGATATAGGTCTGCTCATCAAACCAATTTTGCATCTTCTCATAACATCCCTGAAATTTGTAATTTATTTTATTTCATTTTAAAACCCAGTTTTTCATAAATCTCTTATTTTTACCATAAGTAACAGAATTCTACTAGCATAATTGAAGCTGCGATTTTTCAATGCCAGTTTTCAATCAGGTTACCCAGTGAATTGAAATGAGCTCATCATTCAGCGTGATTTATGCATAGGCTTGGATAAATTTTGGGGCCAAAAATTGCTTCTAAAATGAAACTCACAAATCAAAATCTTTTGTTGTTTTAAGTATGGAACTCTGAAATCAAATTTTTTAAAAACTCGACTTGTTACAATTCACTTATTTTTACTCATGTAAACATTTTCTCTTGGCATTTATCGCGAAAGTTTCCTTTGTCTGTCAAAACCCAGTGTTTATAAACACACTCACGTCAATGTTAACTGAAGTGTTAAATGCATTCGTGTAGTAGAAATACGTCGTGCACATAGGATCAACCGGTTGAACGGCCCATGCACGGCCTGACTGGGCCTGTTTGCAGCAGGAACGGGGGACGAAGGAACGAGTGCCTCTTTCGGTGTTTGTTATGTACCAGAAGGAGTTGTAGTAGTCCTTTGGTCCTTGGCCACCGCAACATTTTTGCTAAACAAATTGTTAGAACACGAAGCGTTTCTTCACATAGAATGTTTAAACAAAATAATGAAAGGTATTTATTCCATAACTTCCAACACGTCAAACCAATAATGACAATTATTATGCACAGTAATAAAACATGCTAATATGAAACACACACAACTTTCAAAACATTATGTTAAAAGGTAAATTCAACAGTTGACGGAAAATCATTCAAGTCAGGAAGCAAGCATAAACAATCTACCTATTTTAATAATAAAAAATTTCTTTGCAATAAATAATTGGAAACTTGCTTTAGCAACCTAAAATCTGAGTTTCTCGCATTTGCAAATTCAACAAGAATTATTTGCTATCTGCACGAATCTTCTCTTCGTCTGCACTTCGGAACTGAATAATTCAGTGCAAGGATTGGATTGGCCGTGTTCTTTTGAGGCCTGCGCGATCTGAGCCTGGTTTTGTCATAGAGCAGCGGCGGGGAAAGAACTATTTCCGGCCCGACCACCATTGCAGTTAATCTTTCCTGGCTTATCCCGCCCTTCCTTGACGACGCGGATATCTTGCAAAAGAACAGAATCGGTTCTCAGCACTAGTTCCTCTTCACCAAAATCATTCTTTTAACCCCGTTTTTCTTGCTTTTAATCTTTGGTGGCTGATCTCTTCCTAGGTTCTCTTCCTGAACTGGTATTTTGTTCTCGAGGCTTTAAATACTCCCGGGTCTTTTCCAATCTGGCCTTCGCCAAACAACCAGAGGATAGAAATCACCTCCGAATGGAACGTTTGACTTCAAGTGGCCTTCAACGGAGAGGAGGAAGTCCATTTCCTAGAAATCCGCCGTCAAACTCAAGGAGAGGGTAATTTGAAGCCCCAGGCCATCTCGGACGAGGGTCACTCGCCTTATTTCCGCGCTATTTGTCAACAGATGGCTATTCCGCCATTTTGATTTCACCACTCAATTTGTACTGCGTGGTTGTCACGGAATATTTCGTGCAATGGAAAAATTGTAGGAACAGGCACGAAACTATACTGCTGAAGTCCCACAGATCCCGCCCCTTATTCTGTTTTCCAAAAGATGGCCAGCTGTTTCAGGGCGTTTCAATTTGATTTCCGAGGATTTACTAACCCTCAGCTTGGCCGTTGCTTGGGATACGTCATGCCCCTTCAAAAAGAAATAGCTTTTCGCTGAATGGACCTTGCATTGACGTCCTTTGTCCTCTCTTTCTTTCTCTTTGATGTATTGAATTCACGCAGCTTAACAAGAACGGTGTTTTTCAAAGCAAGACTGAGTTTCTGTATGACCAACTGAAAGTGGAGAAAAGCAAATATCAGGCATAAAAGACAAATCGTGTTCATTTGTTCGGTTGCTTATACATTTCCCAATCTTCAAGGTGCTGGTTTTTTTTAACTAGCAAAGATTGTCATAGGAGACCTGGTTGTGACATGATTTGGCTGCATACATGATTTAGCCAATTTGTTTCTATTGTCTATTAGGTAACCAAAGTTCCATGTCATGGTGAAGTTCCATGTCTAGTTTAGTTTCTTTTGTTGAAAATTTATATAACCCTACTTTTTACTATGGCGTTGCTCACAAAAAATTGGAAACCCACGGTAACATGTCTCCATTTTCTGTCTGCTATTGGTTGTTGGCATCTTGCCAAACTTCTTGCAACTGGATTCAAAGCAGAGGCTCCTGTGATCTGTCGACAGCAGGATTCCGGGACCAAAGGCGGGTCTATCTCCTCGTATGCTGGATCACTTGCCAACGCCGCCATCCAACTGCTCCCCAGATAATCGTCGGCACTGACCGCTCCGCAACATTCCTCCTAAAACATCTCCCATTGACTAATGTTCCTTTTTCTCCCTAAACGTTTCCCCTGGCTTGTTGGCCGTTCTCAGTCGAGGCTGTTTCCTCTGCAGAAATTCAAATGAGCCATTCTCATAAAAAGTCCTTCGGCATAGAACACTCACATAAAATTGCATTTTGTCGAGGATCGCCGTCAATTTTCTATTCTTCTCGATTTCCATTGAAACTCCGTATTCGAATTTAACGACACTTCGAAGAGTTTCCATCAATGACGAATGACGAGAATGGATCTGTAGAATCATGAAGTCTTCAAACAAAACAGAAAACAACAACGCAGTTCATAACAACCAACTACAACAACAAACATTAATCATAGAGCTGTAAACATTGTTAAATTGCACTAAGTTCAGTAGAATCAAACTTTTGTTAAGAAACACGACAAACATAAACCTTTAAAGCACACGAAACAAAAAGTTAGATATAAAAAAGCAAAAAGACAAAGAAAACTGGCTTCCAAAAATGCCAATAAAACAAAACACTTTTTAAGACTCACATAGAATTGCACCGTATCCAAAAGAGGAAGAACCCATTCGTCTCTTGAATAGCGGTTGTTAGTCATGTTAGACAGATAAACGGACATTTTGTCTCCAGTGAACTGAAACATCACAACTGTCCAAGAATCACAAAACATGCGAATATGCAAACCTTGTCTTTGTAGGCAAGTGCCAGGACGCCGATTCCTATGTCGGCAAGAAATAGAACCAACAGAGCAAGAATAAACTAAACTTCTTTTAAACACACTTCTTTGAAAAAGATACCCCAACGAGAAGACATTTGACTTTTTGAAGAGCACCGCAAAACCCAACAAACCCAATGAATAGGGTGGCAATTCCAGTTCCTATTGAGATATAAGCAGCAAAAGTCTGAAAATCACTCTTAGATTTTTTCAGCAAATAGGGGGACAGAAGTTTTTTTTGTTTATCGCATAGTCAAAGAAAGTTTGGCTCAGCCAGCCAATTATGAGAATTTCAATTGCCTCCATTATGGAGATAAAATGAGTTGAATGATTGTGTTGACCGAACGATTGCAACAAACCCAGTTTTCTTTGTGCTCGTTAGACTGATACTAACCAAAGGGCAAACTCACCAAAAGTGGATCATCTTCTGAGAAGTTAACAAATTCAAGAACATAACTTCTTTTTGGTTCGAATAAGACGTAAAATCCCAGAAATATCAAAACAAATCCAGATACCTAAAAGTTTTATTTGAAGAAAATGAAATAATTTTACCCAAAATAAAAATGTATAAATCATCAACGTCGCTTTCAAGCATGTGCTGCTATTTCGGTCAACGACCATTTTTGTTCTGAAGTTTAGATTTAGATAAATATTTAGAATTTTAACAACAAAGAGAAAACAAATAAGTTTTGATTACCTTGTACGGTGCATTCGATCGGGGCTTAGGTTTGAATGTGGCGTCTCTGACTAAGCTACGGAAATCGATAACACGTCAGATAAAGTACACAAACATGGACAAGGTGGTCGCCGCGATGGGTCTAGGTCGAACAAACAAGAAAACAATGCGGTTATGTGCGAGGAAGACTTGTTCTTTGGGAGATTTGGTATTGTAAAATGACAGCTTTAGGATTAACATAATCATGGAGACCATTGTCTCATGTTTGTATCTCAATGTTTAACTTAATGTCAACAATAGAGATTTCTTATCAATTCGTTCAATTTCAATTCCTTCGCCAAGTAATTTTCTGTTTCCTGAAGTGTTCTCTGTGTCAGAGAGGATCCTAGACTGAGCGGGGAACGACGCTACTTAGATGAAGAAGCGAGAGCAATCGTGCAAATTAAATCTTATAAAAACAAGGCTTTTTCTCATGGACTAAAAGAGAAGATGAGTCGTGGAGAGCAGCAATCGGCCTCGGGTAGCGTATTATGCCCAGCTGACCCTGTTACACTTTAATCCGTGACCGATGCGCGTCGTAACTATGTTTCAACTTTTGATGGGGGACCAGTCATAAACAGCTTAAAGAGGGAACATTTCAGACATGTGGATGACTCTGCCCCTCATGCTAGTTGCTGGTACCGCCGCCATGGCTAGGAATGAGTGTGCGCCTGAACAATACCAGGTTGGTTGATACGTCTCATGTAAAACAGTGGTGTAGTTTTCTGATTGTAGCGTTGTGCTGCGGCATCAAAACTAAATATTTCGTAGAATTGTTTTTCAGCTATTTATGGTTTTCATACATCAAGGCTTACCCTTATCTTAGACTGACCAAAAAAATAAAGTTAAAGTTTAGTGTAGTTTGCTGAGTTAGCCTTCTGAAATGTCTACATTAGTATTAACCACATATGAAAGCATGCCTCTTTCTGTAAAAAAAAAAAGAATACAATAAGTTGTATTCAGAATGCTCTCCGCTTCTTCCCGGAATTCACATCCTACCCAGTGAACATTTACGACGCGATGCAAGCGCTTAACGCTGCCGACGATTGGCAAATCTGCGAACACGACTTGATGCCCCGGTTAGTTCCGAGTTCTATCAGACTAAACTATGCTCTTCAGAATTTGCGTCTTGGACCTTCTCTTCGGAGTCATAGTGAATAACTTCCGCTCCGCTCACGTGTAAGAGAAAACCATGTAATTCCCGATGACCCTTTTCAGATTTGAGAGAGACCTCCGTCAGATCGGGCAGCTAGCAAGAGCGATGGAGGCAAAGTGTATCACGAGAAACGCTCCACTTGGAAAACAGAACAGTCTGTGAAGAACAACGATCACGGGATAGTCTTTGAATGTGTTTAATGAATCTAAGCAATATCCGAGTTTATTTGAACACATGCATTCTATTGTACAGATGGCTGGTGGGATCAGATGGTGAATCAGATCAGATGGAGATGGTGAGATGAGGAACAGGTGGTGGGATCAGAAAATAGAAGCTTTGATATGTTTCGCTGAAATGTTATGGTTGCGACCTTAAATTATTTTGTGATTTGAGCTAAATCACTCTTATCAACCTGTCTTTTGAAGCATGCCATGTTCTATCCACTGGAATGTAATAGTATAAAATCATTCGTTTTTAACAATTCCTGTTTTTAAGTTTCTTATGAAATTGGTCCCCTTGCAAAGTTGTGCAGATCACCAGAGCAAAAGTAATGTCTGATTCATGAACTCCGTTGAAAATGGAACGATTCACTTAAAGAACACAGCAACTCTGGGTTTTTTGTGTACAATTGTCGCATTATTGTCTATGGTCGGAACCATTGCGGTCGTTTGGCGCGAAATAGGCAATTCAAACGCATAAGCTGTCCGCCAACCAATCGAGACCACGAAAATCATTGTTTGAAAAATTATTGATTTATTTTTCATGATTTTATGTCTTATTTTAATTATTGAATCATTTAATAAAAACAATATGTCATAAAAAAATCATTGAAACCAGTTTCACCTTCAAGGTGGTTTGCGTAAAGCGCGCCCCAATGCAAACCAGACGAGGACTTCGGCGGGCTCGTTTGGTTTGAATTAGGCAGTCGTTTTCCGTTGCAAGCGTTTGTCAAATTCACTATTTATTTATTTTATTTATTTATTTGTTTACTTTTCTAGTTTTTTTGTTTAAAAAATAATTTAAATAATTTATAATCTAAAAAATGGTAATATAATCATCATTATGCAATTTAATTTATTTTCTTGTTTGAGTTCGTGACATTTACGCTCTTTATTAGTATTTTAAATTATATTCTTGTATTTATTTTATTATTATTATTATTTCAGTGCCGTAATGGCCTATGCTTCCAACGAATTCTTGTATAGAGATTACTCGAGTGGCGACGAGCTCGATTCCGATGATGTCGACGAGAATGAAGCCACCTATCCGAGTCAGGTGATTTTTTTGTCCTATTTTTGTTTGTCTTTACTACTTTCTACGGTTTCAAGGCAAAACTTACTTTTTTTCAGGTTTTTTATACCGCCGAAGTCCAGGATCTGAAGATTCATGCGTTTCCTACTCCTGAGGTCATGACTGACAGCGAGAAGCAGTACTACAACACGAAACAGGAGCTGTACAACTCGGAGAGGCAGTATCTCAAGTACTTGCTTACTGTTCAGAGGGTACTTGTGTTTTTAAACCGTGATTACGTTTATATTGCAGTACTTCATGGATACTCTTGAGGAGCTTCGCATTTCGGACAGAAACTGTGGTATCAAGAAGACTCAGTTGCGCCAGTTGTTCGGAGAGTTGCCCACGGTTTACAACATTAATAAGGTGGGAATTTGTTCTTATGAAAATTAAAGAATGCTTACAGGAGCTTCTTCGCGAGTTGAGGTTGAACGAGGCTGTGGAGATTCCCTTCCAGAAGATGGCTCCTTTCCTGAAGACGTACGCCACCTATGCCAGGAACTACCCGAACGTCATTAAGACCTTTGACGTCAGTGAAATGCATGCTTATTTCTAATCTCATATTTAGGTACTTTCTACTACCAGCTCCGCCTTCAACGCTCTGGTGAATAAGCAGCAGAACAAGACTCCGTGTAACGGAAACACGCTTATGGCGTTGATGATCATGCCGATCCAGAGAATTCCTAGGTTGGTGTTGCAAATGATTAATCTTATTTGCGTTTTAGGTACATCATGCTGCTCAGTAAGATGCGCGTCACTACGCCTTCTGAGGAGGAATCTGATACTCTCTCTGGTTAGACTTTTCTTTTACATAGTAATGTGTGGTTGTTCAGGAGTGATCAAGCAGTTGGAGGAGATTGCCGTTCTGACGGAGTCTTGCATCCTGGACTACGCGAATCAGCAGGATATCTACCGTATTCAGCGAAGCCTTGAAGTCTCCCCGCCGATTGTTGCTCCTGGTCGTCGTTTTCTGAAAGAGGGGTATCTGTATAAGGTCGTTTGTGTTATTTTCTGGTGGAATTCATTGTTTCAGATCAGTCGCACTTTCCATACTCAGGACGAGCGCATGTTCTGGTTGTTCAATGACATCCTGGTTTACGGAAAGCGCCGCCTCATGTCGCTCAACCAGAAATTCTCTTGTTCGGCCATCTTTCCTCTCAAGCACAGTAAACTCACCTACAGCGAGAACGATGGATCTTTGAAGGTTCGTATGGAGTAAGACTTTCACTCATTAGTACATTTTAGGTCACTTGCATAAATTCGAGTGTGATGGTCACCTCGGACAGCTATGACAACCTCAAAGAATGGTAAATAATGTGTTATATTTTGCATTTTCTTTTTTTTTCAGGTACGAGCAAATCAAGATGGCTATTAGTCGAGTGAACATCCTTCGCTCCACTCTTCGCAAGGAGAGTAGCCGTCAGTATGTCCGCAACTTCAGGAACCGCGTGGTTAAGAAGTTTACAAACAAGTTCATGAAGAAGACCTACGATGTCACCTACTGCGCTGATACGGTAAGAGTTAGTTTGTTCGTGGTATAGACTTTACTTAGGATCAGTCCAACGACTCGGATGTCATCAGCTACTCCGACTCCGAGATGCAGCCGACTCTGCGTCGTTCTCAGCGAAAGAGGAGTTAGTCACTTTGCCTATTTTTGTAAACTGGTCATTTCAGAAGCGGAGAGTGATTTTGATGAAGAGCTCCGCGATGCCCTTCTTATGAGGAGGATTAAGAACCGCGAAGACACCGATGACGACTCTAGTGGAAAGTTTGCCGATCCCAGCAGTTTCATTCCGCCGAAGGAGTACAGTGCTGGCAAGGTTTGCAACGTTTGTGGATGTGTTAAAATAGTTGAATCCAGCGTGCTCCTGTCAGGAAGAGAGTCCGCAGTTCCGAGTCTGCGTCGTCTCTCCAGTCTATTGTTCCGAAGTCTCCTCCGTTGTCGTTGTTCAAGAGCCTCGAGAATAGCTGCCTCATGACGAAGACCGAGAGTCGTATGTTGCTCGGAACCGACGAGGTAACTTTTCGTTTTGCTGTTCCCACCTTTATCTTGGTTTCAGACTGATCGTGTCGCCAGGAAAAGGGGCCAGGCCCGTGGTACCATCACCGCCACTGATCCGAGTCGCCGTGAACCTAAGCGCCGCTCTTCTACCAATTTGTCGCAGCCCCAGATTCGTCACTACAGCTACCAGGTTAGTCACATTCCTATGGTGAATGTGTGTTTTAAATATATGTTTTATTTCTATTTTCAGGAACCCACCGCTCCTTTCAAGCCGCCTTCTCCTGATTCTTCGTTCGAGGTCGATCCTGAGCGCTCGGAGTTTGCCAAGGAGAAAGCTGTTCCGTGGTATGTGACTGAAGCGGCCCCGGCCCTCTTCAGTCAGAAGCAGAAGAGCTCTGGTCTGGTGGATTCGGTTCGCCAGAAATGCTCCATCATGTAATGCGTGTTGCCCCGTTCTTTCTATTGATTGGGTTATGGTTATCTTTCTTCGGAGTATGATCATGTGCTATTTTAGTTAGATTCGTATTTAATCGATGTTCCCATGCTATGGTTGCATAATTCGATTGTCTCATTTGCCGTGTTTTTGGTGCTGGGCACTAGGCATTGTCTTTTCGTGATACTCAGTGAGGATACTCAATGTTCCATTGATGTGGGTTTGTGCCAATGGCCAATACAATTTCAGTGTAACGATTGTTGATTTTTCTTGGTAATAAACCACAAGATATATTAGATTTTCGAAACCAGTACACATTGAAATCGTGAGATGCATCACCTGATAAAGACATCCAACTATCGGAGATACTAACTCATCTCGGTTAAGTAAAAGAACAGACAGAACAATATGCACAAAGGAATCCTGAAAAGGTTGGTGATGTTCGTAGTACTTTCAAACGAGAGTCAAACCATATTCGTCTGTTTTCGTAGTGAGCGGGCGTTTCACTATTTCAACACGTCTTGGCGGTCAAAACCTGAACCTGTATCTCTATTTTTATATCTCTTCCTCTCTCTCTCTCTCTCTCTCTCTCTCTCTCTCTTCCAGTTTCAATTATGTATATTTCCTGAATCTTCCTAAGATGTACAGCCATTCAGTTGATGCTTCCATTCTTCATATCCCATGTACGGCCGCTAAAAAGTGATGCCCGCTGAAGCATCTCCGTGGAACCGGACTGGATAGATCCGTGCGTTCGTGGCAACTTACAAATGTGTCAATTTCGAAGTCCCTGTTCTGCTTATTTGAAAAGATCTCTATTTTCAATCCTCTCTAATCATATCTTTGTAAATTGTGGAATTATCGTGGTAGTTTAAGCTGTCTTTATTCTAACTCATTGCATATAGTTGGCGTTGGATAACTTCCTAAACAACCCGGATAACTACCTGATGGAATAACATGTGGAATCACATGCTCCCGATTCATCAGCCATAAACGGTCATTCCTCGAGATGCAACCTGTCGGCGCCTTTCAGCCGGTATGCAAATGACCGGTTGCCTCGGGATGCCTGCAACATTCCACCGCAGTTCATCCCTTCCATCCCCCGATGTCAGATAAGCAACCTCTTCCGCGAATCTGACACGCTCTCTCTCTCTGCTTTTCCTCTGCTGTTTAAACAACCTTTGCTATATTCAAATCGGGCTGCTAGGTTATCCAATGTTGAGATAATTCGTAGTCAATTCCTAAGCCATCTTCTAAAGTTTTTTGTTTCTAACTGTTTCTACATTTAAACTTTCATAAACATCCGTTAAAAAGACATTTCGCAACATCTGAATCATTTTAATATCGGTACTCTTTCTCTTTCTCTTTCATTTCTCTTTCGCTTTCTCTTTCTCTTCTCACTCTGTCTGTCTCTGTCTCTCTCTCTTTCTCTCTCTCTCTCTCTCTCTCCTCTCTCTCTCCTCTCTCCTCTCTTTCTCTCTTTCTCTCTCTCTCTCTCTCTCTCTCGCTTCGGAAGCCATTAAATCAAGTCCTTCATTAAAACACAATGGCATAACACATATACCTACAGTAGAAATCTATTTTTTCGTAGGAGATATGTTCAAGCAGTGGTAGATTTGAATAAGCGCACTTTTCCCAACCATGCCTAGTCAACCAGTTGTGTAGCTCACGGACCATGAAATGTTGTTTGCATGAAGTTCGTCTTTGCCAAACGTTCATTTTACTGTTGTGCCCAACATGCGCCTGACTTTTCGTACTTACTTGGGATAATCGTTTAGTTGCTTGATTGAGACTGGTCACAGTTTTTGCCACCTCGCCCGGCTATTTGCAACGCAATTTATCCCCTGCCTCCTTCTTGATTCTTTCCTCAAACACTTCTTCTGCGCCGTTCCTCTCTTCCGGCTTTCGTTGCTGCCCAAGTAGATCCTAATTTCAGGAATGAATCGTTGTGGAAAGTGCACTTTGCCTGTTTATTTTGCAGAGGGAGTCCAAGCGATTGGACAGCATTTCCATCGCCACTGCTTCATCTGCAGTGCGTAAACAACATTTTAAAGCTTTTCTGCCTTTTAGTAAACGTTATCTTAATCCCCAAAAGGTTTTTAAGATTAAAAGACTGAAGTTGCAAAAGAGTTTGAACCTTTGTAGGTTTCATTTCACAAACACAGTTTTAGGTAATCTGGATTGTGCTCGTGGTTTGGATAGTCGGAACTGCAGCGATCACGACGGAAAAGTAAGAGTTGCCAATTTCAACAACTTATGTTTTTAGCCTTTCTGTACACATTGCCATCGTACTCTCTTTGGACCTAAAGGTGTTGGCTATGGCGTGGGAGCTGGCATTCTATCAAGTGGTTCCACTCCAAATGAATACAAAGTATGTATCTTCAGAGAAAGAAAGAGAAATTGAGAGAGATAGAGAGAGGCAGATAAAGCGACAAAGTCAGAGAAACAGAGAGACAAAGACAGACAAAGAAGGAGAGAGAGAGACAGAGAGAGAGAGAGAGAGAGAGAGAGAGAGAGAGAGTACATGTATAGATACACCATATATCCTCTTTCGCAATCAGACTTATTGCGTCCTTCTGGTGTTCAGTGTATGACAGTGTATAAATACTTCTTTAGATCTGCTACTCTCATGACAAGAGCAGCCCTGTAACGGCCTCTATTAGCTATGGCGTTACAAAGAAAGAACATGTGACCATCTCCCACAACACAGAGGGAAAACTCAACATCTTCCCTGTATGTTTGCAGATTGTTTATCTGAACGTTGTTTACTTTCAGGTTGTTATCGGCCCTATCGAAAACAATCAGACCGTCGCCGAACAGTGTGAGTAATCTAACCCTCAACGATTGCAGAGCAGCGATTACGACCTAGGTCATTCACAGTGCCAGGCGGTCGCCAGAGTCGTACCCGGCCTAATTATTGATTTGGTTACCTGGTACCGCGTTCGGTGCTCGCTTTTTTGGGCAAACATTTATAAATCACGCAATATAGCTTTTTTTTATTTGGTTTTGTTTAGTCTACGTCCCTGCTACCCACTCAGCTCCCTCAACCAAATTCTCTTCTGCTCTTCTGGTGAGTCATGCCAGAAGATAATTTGAATTAACTTTAATCTTCAACAAAGAGATTATGTGGTCAAAAATAATTTCATACACAATTTTTTAAACAAAAAAAATGTTTGCGTTTTTTTAATCATTATTTTTCTTTTTTAAAACAATTATTTTGTAATTAAAATTACAAATTTAAACATTTTTTGTTGCAAATTCGCCCAAAATGATTTGAACCATATTGAACTTATTTTGCGAAAAAAAACATATTCACACCTTTTCCGTAGACGAATTAATCAACGTGGGTGGTCATGAAAAAAGATATTAACTCCGCGTATTTGCGGCCATTCGTCGCCCTCGAAGGCGTGATCAATAGTAGGTCTCCCTAGTTTTCCCATCTGCGCATCTATAGTCTAAGTAATACTGCTATAGATAACTAATTCAGGATGAACAACCCCGTGTTCGTCCATTTTCCGTCGCTCAGCCACAGAAGAAGGTGACCTGTGGAAAATGCTCAAAGACTGTGTACGAAGCTGAGAAGATAATTGCAGCTGGAACGGTTAGTACTTGATGATTAAATTGTGTAGTCTTAAGCATAACCAAGCAAAAGAAACTTTGTAGGTGTGGCACAAGGGAAGCTGCTTTGTTTGCACGGCTTGCAACAAAAGACTGGAGTCTAGGACGATGTGTGAACGCCAAGGGGAACTCTTCTGCAACAGTATGTTTATGTTTGAAGCCTTTTAAAACAACAAAAGAACTTTCGCACAAATATCAAATAAGCATAAAAAGGACACCATTGAAAAAGGAGACTCTTTAATTACAAAAAAAAACTGATATTTTGAAAATGTCTCTTCATCTGTTTCTATGCCGAAACTTCAATTCAAGGCATAACCTGTTTAAAAACCTATTTTACCAATTGAAAACTGTGGCTGTTCCTAATTCACATTTTTATGTTGGACAGGAACGTATGCTTGGCGACGCCAATACAAAAACATTTTCAGACTGCTACGCCCGTGCCTTCGGTCCGCAAGGTTACGGCCACGGTGTTGGCGCCGGAATTCTTCAGCTTCACCAATAAAATCCTTTCCATAATTTGATGTAATAAACTTTTTTAAATGTATGTTATTTGCTGATCAGCACAGTTAACATGTCTTAATACCTTCCTAACCTTTGCTATGTATATTAACCATGTTTAATCCCTTTTGTTTAGTGTGCACGGGTGTAATTCTAAGATGAGGAGGAACTACGAAAGAAACCTTGAGCAGAGCGACGATGAGGACATGGACGCTATAGCTAGACAGGCGGAAGAAAGAGAGTTGTCAGATGAGTCAGATGACCCATTGTGGGGGCCAAGAAGAGGAAGCAAGGATAAGGACAAGAGGAAGAAGATCGACAGAAGGAGAAAGTCCACATCGAGAGGAAGGGCTGAGAAGAAAGAGAAGGTGGAGGAAACACTGCACGTGCAGCAGGAAGTAATGATCCACGAAGCGGAAGGCATTGAAGATGACAAAGATATTAACGTTCTCGCCAATACTTCAATGGAATACAATGACTACGACAATTATCCTGAGGAGAACAGTGAGTTGCTTTCTCATTCAGCTGCCTAGTACGAAACTGCCATTCCACGAAACTGCCGTTTTGCTGTTTTCAAACTGGTTCATAGGTTTTGCCGCTTTTCAAGATTGTAAAACGGCATTTGCCACATAAATGCTAGCGCTTTGCGTAATCCCCGTTGTGGACAAAACAGGACCGGTTAGGGCGCCATGAGCCATTGTTGCCAGACGCCGCGGCCACCTCAAACGTATATGTTAGGAAGTTTAAAGTGGGTTCCTAATTAACCAACCTTAGAACAATTTTATTTTTATTGCTGTTTTTATTTCCTGCATCTTTCGCTACTTCCAAGTAATAATTTTGTATGAATTACTTCTTTTTCATTTTTTTTCTTCACTTTCTGAATTCATTCTATTTTACGTTTCATTTAAATCTAACTCATCGTTTAGTCGAGTTAAAATGCCATACAAAAAGTATAACGTCTTTTATCCAGAATTCCAATCTAAATTAAAATCAATTTACACGTTTAAATGTGGCTTTCTTATATTCTCCCTTTGCATCTTGTTGTGAGTGCCAAACTGCCGCTGGGAACATGTAAACCGCAGTGTAAGAGACTTAGCGCGCCTGCGATGACTGCGACATATGGAGCACTTTAAATTCATCATTTACCACGATGTAAAACATTCGCTGCGATTCGGCGAAGCCATTCGAAACAGCAGTTTAACTATGCAAAACAAGCTACAATTTATGCAGGGTTTAACACTTCGAGCAACATATGTGAAGTTACACCCATAACTCTTGCGAATCGGTTTTAAGAATCCTATTATAAAATAAACTATTCGTTTCTATACGAAATTGGTGTATCACATCATTTCCCAAGAGGGAAAGGGCAAACGCGGTCTTGGGGTGCATTCACGTGGCGGACTGGAGGTTTCCGTATTTGGGCAATTTTCACCCAGCGTCTATGCCTTGTTTCTCGTTGATCGTTCAAATTTGGCGTTATATCTGTTTCTCGGGGCCCCCCTCAATGCGAGGGTGGGCGTTGGGTTGGCGGCGGGGGACGCCTGCTGATCATTGTGCGTATCGGACGCCCCGGTGTCAGCTGTCTTGAGTGTAGGAGGAGTGGACAGTGTAAAGCAACCACAACCATTTCTCCTATTCTGATAATT
This sequence comes from Oscheius sp. G VE-2021, assembly GCA_022343465.1. Lineage (NCBI taxonomy): Eukaryota > Metazoa > Nematoda > Chromadorea > Rhabditida > Rhabditidae > Oscheius > Oscheius sp. G VE-2021. The sequence continues at coordinate 304,457 of JAJQXH010000012.1, forward strand.
TCCACGACAACAAATGTCACTTCGCGCGCTTACCGCCCACGAGGAGCAAAAAGGACAAGCCATATATAACTAGGAGGCGCGGTCGGATTTAGACCTCATGATGTCTTCGTTGGAGCCAAGCCAACGTTTGGTGTTCAGTTTCAGAGCATCAAATATCATCATGTTCCTTCAGCCCAGCAATCCTTTTAAACATTTGAACAATGAAACCAAATTGACTCTTATTTTCCTTACATTAGCTCTTGGTTTTTCGAATACCAAACAATTCTAAATATTCTAGTATCCTTAGATTTTTCTTAAAAATAAAAGTTTTTTTTACTTTCAAAGCATTCCATTTGCAAATTAATTTGACCAGAGTATCAGATTTTCCGCTTTAGTGTCTAATGTGAAAGATAGTGTTTGAAGAGGGCGAAAGGGTGTTTAGTGACTAATTAACCAGTAGCAAAAGGGCAGTTCAGAGCACTTGAAAAGTTTAACTAGCCTGCTCAAGTACACGCAGAATCGCAATATTTGTTTTTCCGAGGCGCGCCACACAATGCGTTCTGCTCCTATAATCCTCGTCTTCTTCCCCTTTCTTGTGCTTTCTCACCTTTTTTGATCCCCTATTGTTTCTTTCGAGGAAGTGCGTTTAGTGACTAAAGTCCGGTGTGCGTAACAGCACACGCTAGAAGGAGAAAATTGCTCTGCAATTTTCTGGAAGGACTAGACTTCAAGAGCTAAGTTTTCCTAAGACTTTTGAACTAACTGACCTTCAAGACTTTTGTTTTTCAAGTCTCGAGAAGTTCTCGTTTTTTAAGTTTTCATGATACAAAATTGAAATTTAAACGCCAACATACTCGAAAAGATAAAAGCGAACTAATAATTTCGAAAATTGTAAAAACACACCCAATTTTGGAAGATTTGATTAGATAATGCGCAAATAAACAGCGCCAAAATGCAAAAAAAAAGTTCTGATTTTTAGAAAGCATAGTAAGGATCTTTGAGAACAATAGCTTATTCTCAAATTAACAGCATTTTTTGCAATTTGGAGTTAAAAATCCACTAGAAACACTTTGCGAAAACTTTTTTCAAGCGACTTGATAGACGCTTTATAAAATGGAGCAAAACAGTTTTTATATACATTTCTTTGTTTCCGAACTTTCCCCGTAAATTTAGCTTGTTTGTATTTTTTCAAACTCTCGGCGGCTGACTCATTTTGTTAATATATTTTGTATTAACTTCCCTGATATGTCTTTATTTCTTTCAACAAAGTTCTAAGAGCCCTTTGAAACTAGCCCAGTTTTGCCTAATTATGCACACAGATATTAATACGATGTCATTGACGGATACGCCGTGCCGTGTTCCCATTGTCTGCTATTTGTCATAAAAGCCTCGTTGCGCTGGCAATTATAATCGTCTGCCCCATGTGTTCGGTTTCTAAGGTTCGGAGGGGAGGAGGTTCTATAATTTCTCAAAGCGTGGGCGCGCCCTGTGTAACGTGCCGCGGAGACGGCGGTCCCGCGGAGTCGGGAACTGGCATGCCAACTGACCGACGCACCTCCCTCACATCCAGACTCCTTGTCTCACTTGTTTGGTCCCTTCCCCTCTCCTGGGCGCGCATTTTCTCACAAAAATTGTTTACCCTCCCCATCCATGAAACGCGATTCACCCAAATTATCTACTCGGCCATATTCGCTTGTCAACAACTTCGGCGCCTCGGCGGAGAAGTTGGTGTCGTGGTGGTTCCTCACAAAAAGATATGCCGCATGAAGCTCTTGAGTGATGTTGCGATATCCAAACACTGTGGGTAAATAAGAGGCTGGTCTATGTGGGATGTGTGCCGCAGGTGGGATCCGACAATTAGACACACCCACACTCTTATTCCTTTCACTTGTTTCCTCACCCACCCAGTTTCATTACTCTTTTCTGACCTGTTCTCTAGGCGTCAGTTGTTACGAGAGGAAATTGTTTCACTATGAGACACCATCGTTCGATAATCCCAAAATAACAATCCCCTTTGTTCACTGACGCGCTCCATTCTTAGTCATTGCTTAGTCAGGTCCCGCATTCGGTACGAATTCAAACTTTGTGACAAAGTCTCGAAGAATCGAAGAAAAGCATTTCTTTCAGTGAGGATGGCGAAGGCTCCGCACTTCCCTCAGCAGCCCGTGGCTCGCCAGAACGAAGACGGAAGCCTCGAGCTCGAGTGCTTCCTTGATGCCAACCCTCGCCCTGACATCAAATGGTTCTACGACAACGTGAGTTCGATTTGTTACATTCGAGGAGTCTGTTTGCAAGGCTGATGCGTTCAAGAGCGCGACGGGGATATTGAAAAACTCGGTTTTAAACTAAGACGTCAGAAACAAACATAAAATGGTTTTTTTCAGAAGGAAGTCAAGGCTGACTCCAGGTTTTCCATCAAGCTCGACACCAAGGGAAGCGACTCCTACAGTGCCATTCTCACCATCAAGGTTGGTTTATTCTCTTTGAAATTGAGTTTCTCAAAAAAAGAAAACCTTATATCTCAATTAAGATATTTGATGTAAAAGCCGTAAAATACGAAATTCTAATTAAAATCGTAATGAAGTTTAGTGTATTTCGTAATTTTTCTTGTTGTTCTAATGACCACATCATCAATCGATATTACACTCAGTCGCCAGCTCCATCGATCAATCAATATGTTGTTACTTTGCAGGATCTCGCCGATTCTGATGCCGGAGCCTACAGGTGCGCTATTGTTAACCCCCACGGAAAGGGAAACGCCAACTTCAACCTGAAGCTGACTGGTAAAACTTATGACATTTTCTAAATTTTCGATTCTTTCCAGGTTTCTCTTCTCCTACCTTTGTTGAGAAGCCCCAGATCTCTTCCCGCGATGACGGACAGGTCATGATCATGGAGTTCCGTGCCAAGTCCATCCTGAAGCCCGTCTTCGTCTGGAGCAAGGGAGACGACATCGTCTCTCCCTCTGACCGCGTCCAAGTTGTCCTCCGCGAGGAACCCAACCAGGTGTACTACGCTGCTCTGGAAATCAAGGTAATCCATTAATCCAATTTGATTTAAACGTTTATTCAGGACCCCACCAAGGAGAAGGATGCTGGACAGTTCATCTGCACTGCTAAGAACGACTCTGGAAAGTTGACCGCCACCTTCACCGTTAAGTTCGAGGGTAACTTTTAAATTGGTACAAACCTTATTGTGGTATGTTTAGTTCCCCAGGGAGCCCCCACCTTCACCCGCAAACCCCAGATTCTCCAGAAGACCTCCGACTCCGGAGATCCGGCTATCATGTTCGACATTGGCTACCAGGCCGACAGGAACCCCGAGGTAAATTAATACCATAAAATAAATTAATATTTAATTTTAGGTCATCTGGATCAACCCCAAGGGAAAGAAGATGAAGGAGTCCTCCAGGATCAAGTTCGCCACCAGCCCCGACGGCGGCACCAACACCTTCACCGCCACCCTTGAGCTCAAGGTAAATCCCACAGAAGAACTTTTAAACTGATATTTTCAGAACTACAAGGCCAAGGACAGCGGCACGTACGTCTGCAACATTAAGAACGAGGTTGGAGAGGCCAACGTTGAACTGACGCTCAACATCGAAGGTGGGATTCTTACTAATCCTTTATGTTGTCCTGTTACGTGTCCTGTTTCAGATGACTGTGATGAGTGAGGTATCGTTGTTTCCCTTGTGTGTTATATCTTTGTCCTGTCGCGCATGTGTCTTCTGCTATCTTCAGCTGTCATTTCCTTTTCGTACAAAGACAAGGTTTCTTTTCCAGGACCCCTCGACGACGGAGCTGACGAGAGCGACGCTTAAACATCTGTGCCTTGATAGAGCCGCCGTGCCGTATTCACCAACGTGTGTAAAAATTTCAAATCCCCGCCAGTCATTTTTATTTCTCCCTTCCGCCTCTTCACTCAGTGGCAACATTGTTCATCTAGTTATCTCTCACGGACTCTGGATTTGTTTGCTAATAATAAAAATAAAGCTTTCAAACTGAAAACTGTTTAATGCAGGGGAAAAGTTGTATTTGTGAAATCCAGACAAAGGCAGTCTTGTGGTTAAAACTGAAAATATTTCAACCTGACCGAAATTCCAAGGATTGGAAATGTTCAGCAGGCTTCTGTTGTTATATTATCAATGTAAATATTCCCTGAAATAACTAAAATTGCATTTGGCTGCAAGGCTGTCGTGAAACCATTATAGAACACACTGCAAGCATTGCAATCGAACACAACAATTTGTAAATTGACGCTACAGGTAAACATAATAAATCGTAGCTATAAATCTTATGAAAGTGTTCCCAGCACATTGTTCTTTAATCCTCCTGTTGAATTGTTTCAATGCAATTTATATTCCGTTTCCTTGTTACAATGGACTTTTGTTCTGGTATAATGCTAATATGATATATGATTAAATATGTTAAACTTCAGAAGCAGAAAATGCCCGTTTTCATGATGTTGTTGAAGTAAATTCAATGACACAAATTCGGCCTAAGTCCATTTGCGTGAAAAGAAGAGTGAGTAACATTCAGTGGTTGTTAGGCACACTTTGTGTTACACCATAAAATATCCAACGTGGGTTTGGCTTCGAGAAAAGGCAATATATCTATTTTTATCGTCTTTATTGCTTCCTCCTTTTTATCATCTAAACTCAGTTATCGAAGTATCTTCAGGCGCTCAGCCGACAAGTACTTTAGTTCATGTGCTTTCAGGCGTGTACCCGTTCAGTCGAGATTGCACCCACACGGCACGGGAAGTTTCTCAAAGCGCCAGCGTTCGGAATCACGGCGATCTATCGGATGACCTCCGTCAACATCCCCTAATCAGGACAGATTCTGTGGCAAGCAAAGTCTCCAGGGTACTCAAATGCCTATCTTCAAGGCATGTGCAACCCAGCATATCGGCAGTGAAAAACACGTCCAGCCTTCCTTTTCTATAAAAGAATTTCTGAATAGCTCTTCTCTGCACTGAATGTGTTACACGCAAGTTGTTTGTTTGTTTATTTCTTTTGATCTCATCCTATTCTTTTGTAATTTGTTTGCCCAATTTACAAAAAGTCACAACAAAACAACAGACAAACTCAAAACATTTTTTGGGTTTTCCAACTCCGCTTTTCTTGTACATGAAGATGACAAAATTAGGCCACAATTCCTAAGAACAGGAGAACTTTGCCATAAATTACCATTCTTATTGGGTACGCTAAATTATTCAATAATTGCGGTTGTTTTTTACTTGGTTTCATTTCATTTCCTTTGTATTTAATAGCATAGACCACGTGTGCCGCAAAAGTCAAAAGTTTATACATTCCAGTTCCTGTTCATTTTGTTGAAAATTATTTTTTTGTGATTTTAAGTGTTTCCAATTATGTGACACTTCTTTGCATTAACTTCTTTGATGCCAAATTCTTTCTACCTAAATGCCAAAAAATGATTTTCGAGCTCTCCCTATTCGATCGCGTTTTGGCATGTGGTGCTGCCTTTTTTGCGACGGTCGACGCCCGATTAGACCCGCTGAATGAAGCCCTCAGATGGCGTCCATCTCCTTAAACGCCGATTAATGGTGTTCGCAGTTGTTTTCGTGATTACCTTTTGTTGCGATTCGGTCAACTTGCAAGAATTGTTCCACCGGCGCCGATCGATCCTTGCCAATTACCTTACAAAGAACGTTTTGTGCCCTGGCTGATTATCAGACCTCGTTTGCGGAAAAGAGCTTTCTCCGACCGCATGACTGCCATGTATCAATCAGCTTCTGACTTGTAGTGGTTTCCAGCAAACGCCAGACGAAGAAATTGTATCCGGTTTGTAGGTTGGATTTTGGTTTTAGAGCATTCCTCTAAGAATTTCAGCAAGACTTACAAGAACAAAAGAAACATGGCATACTGTAGTTTGGAATTAAGCATTAAAAGTTTGCAGGTGCCTTAACGAGCGTACATAAGCTTCTACTTCCTTATATTTTCTAGCTTTCTGTTTCTCTCTTGCTCCATTTTGGTCGTTATGCACACTCCTCTACTCATTTCAAACCTAGATATGTTTCTTTAAAAAATCAATTTATCGTGTTTATTACATTCTTTGTCGTAGTTTTTGCCATGGTTTTAATCACTTTACATCTACTTTTGATCTACTCTACACTACATCCAGCACATCAGAAGGCTATTTGTCAAGTATCAGATGACGAACTTTCGCATGAGCAAGTACGCAAATGGGACTCGATGCCAAAATTTATGCGTCTGGAGTGCGCGGTCACTGGACGCCCTTCGGATGAGCAGCTTCGTGCATAGACGTCACTCACTTCTGAATAACGGGTCGTCATGCATGACCTGGATGTCATTGCAGATCTCCCTTATTCCTCCTCTTTCCGATCTATGCTTAAATTACCATACACTCCGCTGGCCAAAAAGGTTGAACAAGTCACTTTTCTTTTTATTACACGCGAAAAGTTCATACATTATGCGCACTCCCGTAGTTTCCGAATGGCTGCCGCGCTTTTGGACTGCGCGAGACAATAGGAACGCCGTGATTTCTGAGTCCTCACGGGCACTTGGCACTGAGTTCATGCGAGATTTAATTTCGCTGGATCGAATGGTGCCTAACAGGGGTCAACGGCGCACACGGACTAACCATTGTTCCTTCGCATATCTGAAGACTTCTGCATCCCTTTAGGACACGTCTGTGTCTCTTTCATACTTTATCTGTCTCTGTTTCTGTCTATCTGTGCGTGTGGCTTAAACTCAGTCTTGCCAATTCCACAACTGTCAAATTTTAAAAAAAAAGTAAGCGCAGCCCTTGCAATGAAGCCGAGTTTTGGTCTTCGTGGGTGGGACTGAATCCTCTATATATGGAATGTGCAGCAGCCCCATAATCAGAAGACCTATATAGGCTACATTTCCGGGTGAAAGATTTTATTGCCTGACATCCGCCTCCGTGGATTTCTGTCATAGCCTACTTTGGGCGTATCTGCGGAATTCTCTGACATTTTTCATTTCCATCCGAGGGTGTGATTAGGCTCGTTCGCCGGTTTTTCTGCGAGCGCTCCGCGTGTCAAATTGTAGCTAACCCAATTTTTGTTCATATCCTGCTCGTTGTCGTGTGACCGCGTTTTCCTGTTGACGGGTCCCTGTCCTGGTCGAAAGGATAGGAATAGCTAGTGACCTTAGCTGGGAATGGATCTCTTAGTTTTTCGGCAGGGAAATAAAACCATTGAACAAACAATAAGCTTTGTTTGGAGCTCAAGTGTAAGAGTTGCCACCTGCATGAATAATCCTTCACCGCAATCAACCCCTCCCTTGCTAGCTTCCAGCTTGCCTCGGGGCGCCCTGTAATTGATCTCTCAAACTCTTCTCCTCACATTTGATCTGCGCAAATGGGGTCGCACTCTCTTCTAGACGGCGGAACACGGACTAATCTTCATCTCGCGCATAGAGCTTTTTCATAATCCGACTCCATTTTTCACACTCTTCTGCTTGAAAACTCTGCCGCAACACAGACCGGCGATCCCCCAGACGCCCCGTGTCAACATTATCCTATTACCCAAAAATGTGACATATTGTTTTATTTTCCTTCGGGCGTCTTTGTTTTTCGCTCATCTTGGAGCTCTGTATGCAAATCAATCAGAGTGAAGTGTGTTGTTTGTTTCCTGAAAATAATCACCGACCGAAAGTACACGATCATCTCATTTCTCCGCATATCCCTATTAATTTCAGTCTGATGCGCACGCCCAGTTATCTTGTCAGGCGAATAAACAGGATCTTTCCATACTAGGCTTCTGAGAAGTTTAATCGCTGTACCTCGAATCAATGCAGAAATCACTTCGAATCAATGCAGAAATCACTTTAATTAAGCTTTGTAGATTGGATATTATATTTTTCGCATTTATGTCTAACGAGAACCTGAGTTGTCGCTACTTTTCCAAATGACTCGTTTTACTGTCAATTATATAAACGACAATGACGTTGGTGTTTTCTAAGGCATTTCTCTTTTATTACTATTTTTCCCGCCTGTTTTTCTCATTCTGATATAAAGAATTACCTCAGTGCGATATAAACACAACTGTAATAGCACGAGAAAATCTTTTGTTGTGCTCCGTCTGCAGCTTGCAGGAAAATTTAAGCTAAGCTCTTTCACCACCTCTTTAATTGCTTCGAATCATTTGAACGTTAGCGATACGCCCTATTTTTGTTCTTAACAAATTATACACTAATTCAAGTTTGAATAAAATAGTTAGGAAAGCTGGGAGTGCACAATCATCGAATTACCGCTTCAATTAAGCGCAAAAAATCATAAATAATAAGTAAACGTTTTGTTTCGACTAATGAAAAATTTCTTTGCAACATAATTTTTTTTGTTTAAAAAATTAAAGTTAAAGTTGCAAAAACACTACGTTGATTTGCGGTTGAATTCAAAATTTAAAGTTCAAGCGCTTAGTTTACTTGTTGTATGATCACAACTTAAAATTCAGTCACATTGGGAATAATAACAAGTTTCCGAAATTTTGAGGCAGTCACACTATTTTTTTAATTGTATAAAAAAAGCTAAAGCAAGCACTTTAAAAATTCGTGTCATTTTTATCTGAATTTTTTATTGACACTAAATTTTACTCACTTATGAGAACATTTGAATTACGAAAAATCATGCAGATTTTGTTGGGCGTTCCTATTAGGATGCTTTATTTGTGAGTATTTCTTCGTAAATCTGTGCATCAACCCACTATATTGAGCAAATTCAAAGTCCTCAGACTTACGACCAAAATCGGATTTGCAATGTGTACATCATCAGTTGGGTTGGATGTTTGTTGTCGCGTTTTTGTGAGAATATCTCGGATTCCCTCGACCGCTTTCCCCCATCCTTCGTCCGCAAAATCAGGCTATGCTGTGGATGAATCGCTGTCGACCACTCGTTAATTAAGTGAATTATTTAGCTGTGTCCGGGGGAAAGGGTAGGGCAATGGTAGGCTACACCACGTCCTATTATTCCCCATCCACCGATGGGCGCCCTCGTCCGAGTGAGAGAAGCTACGTGTGGCACACGAAATCCTCTCATCCTCCGGCGCTCATCACACAGCGGTTGTCTTCTCGACGCTTTCTGGCTAATCCGAGCATTTGCCTGCTTCTAACTGTTTACAAGCCATGCACCCTCCAACAGCCAGCAGCTGATTTATTGTTTTTATTCTTGTCTTTGTCAAACATGCCGCTTATGGAAGAGATTTTCAATCCCTTACACACCCCACTTTTTCTGGACGAAACCCTACATTACATTGATTGGCGCCAAACGAAACACTCTTTTCTCTTTTTGACTCCCTTTCCCTAAAGAGGATTTAATGCACAACGTTTTTACAATTGCCCTCCGATCACAAACTACTGTATACGAATTCTATTTTTAATAAAAGCTGTGAAATTGAAAACTCGGTTTAGCGGGTAGTAGGCTGAACTCACCATAATTTTAATCGTAAACATTTCAAAAGTGCGGTTCTTTAAAGGCGAGACGTAATTACTTTTCAAACATTGTTACAATTTTCAAAATCAAATTATTTTATCTTGATTGAACTGGTCTCACCTTTTTCTATGTGCATTTCATTGATGGACTCCAAAGTCAACACGAAACGTTTTTTTCCTCAGGGACCCACTTTACCTCCATTTATCTAGTCACCCTTCTATGTCACTCCGCAAGTTTTTTGCGCTTTGACCTCATAATTGCACGGGTTCTGGCTCAGTGCACGTGTGTTTCTTTTGTCGTTTCCTTTTGTTTGGCTGCAGACTACTTGCGTCTTCAGGAAACTTCCAAAGAAATCTGGTTGCCGGAGAATCGCATTTGTCTGGGTTCGTCAACCCTCTGAGGCCATGAACATCTCCGTAAACGATACGAGTTGGCACTCGCCGTACAGCATACTCTGGCAGGTAAGAAAAATGACCGCATCGCATAGCTGAGCGCTAAATTATGCCCTTGCGTATTTTGGGAATGCGCGATGGTGACGTAAAGATTAATCGCATCAGGTGTCATGCATGTCCTTCCCAGAGCAGATCTTTCTGATTACAGGGCATAGTATGGCTTGTCGTCTTCCTCCTGAGCCTAGAGACCATCATCGGCAACGCAATGGTCATAGTGGCATATAAGATCGAAAGAAGTATTAGCAAACAGGTGAGATCCTAAATGACAGTCTGTGGTACGAGTTCATTTGGCCACAAGGGATTATGGAAATGATGACATTCGGGTTAATCTCTATTTGCTATTACAGTCATCACACTTCAAGTAAAACAAAATTTAAAGTGTCGGTCATCGGGAGTCTAGTCATTGAATGTGAAATGCAGTAGTATTTAGAATAAATCAAATAAACGAGGGATTTTCACTTTCAGAGCTTTTACTTAGTATAGAAACAATATATATTGTATTTATTAAATAAAACTGTTATTTTTTGTGCTCAATTTCAAAGCAGAAATTGCTAATTAATTTCAAACATTTTAAATATTCTTGAAATCTTCAGGTCAGCAACAGGTACATTGTCTCACTCGCTATTTCTGATCTCATTATTGGAATTGAAGGATTTCCTCTGTTTACTGTATATGTTCTCAACGGTAACTATTCTATCCTTGTTGTATACATTAAGCCTTTTAGGACAAAGGTGGCCCTTAGGAGCAATTGCCTGCGAAACATGGTTGTTTTTGGACTACACCCTGTGCCTTGTATCTATTCTAACTGTTTTGTTGATCACGGCTGACCGTTATTTATCTGGTAAGTATGACTTCACTAAACTATGGTGCACCTTTTAAACCATACTACTTTTCTCAATGTTTATGAAAAACTTTATGTTTTGTTTACAACATTTTCCAAACAAATAATATCAATTATGGATGAAATACACTTTAAAAAAATTATTTTTTTGTTTGTGAATATGTAGCTTTTCTAAAATTTTAATCTTTCCGTCCTGCTTAAATCCTTTTCGTTCAGTGTGTCATACCGCCAAGTACTTGAAATGGCAAAGTCCAACGAAGACATGGATTTTAATTATTTTTTCTTGGATTATCCCTGCCCTAATATTCGGAATAATGATTTATGGCTGGAATGCTATGACAGGATCAAGTGGAAGGTGAAACATATTCAATAACGGGGTAACGAAAATATTTTGCAGTATGAGTGGTGCTGACTGCTCAGCTCCCTTCCTGACCAACCCCTACGTTAATATGGGAATGTACGTCGCTTATTACTGGACGACACTAGTGGCCATGCTCATCCTCTATAAGGTTGTTGTTCACTAAATAAAAGTTAAGAGTCGTTTCAGGGAATTCACCAAGCAGCTAAAAATTTGGAAACAAAAGCAAAAGCCAAAGAAAGACGTCATATTGCTCTTATTTTGAGCCAACGGCTTGGTACCCAGGTTTGAAACTTGAAGAACCTAAATTTGTCTTTTAAAGGTTGGAGTATCACTGATGCTTCAATCGCGAGCAGAAAAAGAAAAAGCTGAACAGCAGCAGAAGGCGAAAAAGGTTTGTAAACTATCTGTTTTGCTTGTGTTTTCTTAAGTTGAGAAGTTAAATTAGACCCCTTGTTTCTTTCTGTTAAAGCCTTTTATGTTTACAGAAGCTTTTCGGTAGACGCCGTGGGTTCGCAGAACCCGAACCTTCCGAACGCGAAATTCGCGTAAAAGAGGTAGCACTCGCAAACACACTAACCTGAATGTTATGAATGTACTTAACTACGTGCATTGCATGATAACCTTTGCCTAATCTTCAAAACTGACTTTTTAGGAGTGCGAAGAAGAGAAGAATCTCACTGTAATCGAGGAAGAAAGGTCGCAGTTTGAGAGTTTCTGTCGGAGGGAGAGTCACGAGCTGCCCCTTCCGGCTCCGAATTCGTCGGCTGCCAATTCGCGAAGAGAAAGCGAGGAGCAGGATGCTCTGCTTCAGAATAGGGAAGACACTGTGTCACTTGCAAACCGGAACAGACTTTCCATTAAGTAAGTTGATCAGATATGTCATAACCAAAAGTCCTATCACAGTTTATGGGTCCTTCTACTTGCTGGGCATCCGCAAATGTAAATGTCGAATATTCATAGAAAATCTATGTTTTCGACAATCTAATAATTTTCAAGGACCACGTGAAAAAACTACTCCGGTTAAAATACGGTGCATTCCAATCCAAATTTAACAGAGAGAAATCCATATTTTGTCTTTGTGGTGTCCCAAATCTTTGATTTCTCTTCAGAAAATGCTGAATGTTTGACAAATTACAAAACCAGAATTGTGTTATGACTCTCTTCACTTTAACAAATCTGTAAACCGTTTAACATGTTTTTGCAGGTCTACGGCTTCCCGTTGCAGTTTGGCAGACAACGCCAAAAGAGCTGAAAGACTCGAACGACTTAATAACGTAAGTTTTAAATAAATGTGAAACCCGTTTTCTTCAGAATCGGCCACCTGTTCATCAAGATTCTGGAAATGATTCCGACAACTCTATGAAATCATTCAAAGTTCGTAATAGTGCTAGAAGCAGCCGGAGAGTAGGGGATGAGATGAACTTTTAGTATTTTCCATATTTAGAAAGATAGACCAGGTTCGACTACAAGCAGATCACGAGGATCTTCTAAGAGGTCAACACGCGTTAAAGCAAAACCAGATAGGGTACGAGCCCTTAAAACCATGTTTATTTCAAATTTAGGTTGAAATTGATACCGCGGAACCGGATAATTCTTCAAATAGATCTGTGAAATGGGTGACATCTATGAAAAAGCGGATTGCAAGAGCTTTGGAGAGGAGAATCAGCACTCGGCGAAGGGAGCGCAGTTCTAGCTCCGACTCGTAGGATTCATTCCGAATTATTTTCTGAGGTTTCATTTCAGAACTTCATCTTCAGGAGAAGGCTATGCAGATCCTTCTGTCACTTCAACTTCCGTAAAAGCTAATGTCCCACAGTTGGTGATAACAGAACAGCCTGAGCCTTGCGTGGAAGAGCCTTTGAGTCCAACCAAGAAATCGGAGTCTTTCCTCAGCACGGCTAGGTAAGTTGAGAGTTCATGCTGGAAAGAGATGAAACACGGACAACTTAGCGGCAAATTAATTTTTTCCCTGTTTACTATTACTTTAGAACACTTTATATGTTTTGAGAGTAGCACGAAAATATTCAGTGGCACTTCTTGTCCTATTTTCCTCACGTAAAGCAGACTCCTTGTTCTCTGCCTGAGCTAACGTTTGCCCTTGTCCACCCCATTAAGCCTTTTGTTCTCCCAACAGGCGTAGTCATTGCCGCCAGAAGGTCGTCGTTTTTCCTTCTTCGCGGTGTGTGAAATAGTCTTTTTTTACGCCGCGCAGGTGGTACGAAGACATCGGAAGAATTGCCCCACGTTTCGCCTGAGGCTAGCAATCGTCCGAAAATTATAGTAGTCTTCCTGCGGTAGCCGAATTGCCGTTCGTGTAGAATGATGGATCTCTCTGAGAATGATTTCAGCGTCACCCGCAAGATATCCTCTCTGTCCACAACGTTGACGAGGGAACGCGTCATATCTTCTATTTTCGCGCCGATTTCTGTGTTCAACAGAAGGCGAAAACAGACGAAAGCTGAGAAACGAGCACACAAAGCTTTTAGGTAAAAGACAAAGGGGCGACACTGATAGGGAATTTTCAGAACAATTACTTTCATTGTCGGGTGTTTTGCTATCTTATGGAGTCCCTACTATATAATGGTAAGATCCACTTGTATTCTTTACAAGAACAATGTTTAGGCAACTGTCTACGGTTTCTGCAAGGGAGAATGCATTCCTTCGTTCCTCTACACACTTTCTTATTACATGTGTTATCTCAACAGTTCCGGAAATCCCTTTGCATATGCATTGGCCAACAGACAGTTTCGATCAGCCTTCTACCGCATTTTCAGAGGAAACTTTCACAAGAACGCAACATGATAAATTATGACCGGTAGTGAGCTTAAATAAAATTTTATGAAGTATTGTTGTATTCTTTAAGGGAGTACATGATTCAAAAAACCAGATTGCCCTGATTGCCATTAACACCAGACCTGCGCAACCGAAAAGAATCCAGGACTGGGCCACATGAAACCATGAAAATGTCGGTTTCTGTCACACTAAATCACTGAAGGCGTGTTATAAAAATTAAACCAATTTAGAGCAGTTGCCTAGGGAAACCACTAAAATTCTCACTTGAGCAACCGAAAACCCAAATCTGGCCTGGTCTATTGGAAACCATAGAAATCCTGACATACGCCACTCCTCAAAATGTGGCAGAAGGTATTGAAACGATACAATTTTTTTTCACTTAAGGTCTTCCATATCTCCTAAAACACTGTAATGTCAAACAAGTGTCCCCGATTGAATATGTCTTATGGTTGACATTCAAAAAGATAATTTCAATTTATGAAATATAGTAGTTGCACATGAATCACTCAATCCTCGTGAGGGTTTTCATTTTCTTTGGTTTCAAAAGATCCAAAGAATATCTTTTAAATGACAGAACGCAATAATAAACTTATATTATTGGCCCAAAAGTTATCTCAATTTTTCATGATGTAGAATCTTTTGCCCATGCATTCGTAGACAAAGTACACTAGACAATCTCCTAAAGTATCTTGCCGTTTGCCGTGCTATTCTCAGACTTAATTCAACTTCGAGTCCGTCTAGGCGGAAATGAAATCGTCCGAGTGATCCCGTCGGCCGCAGTGCCATTTGAAACTTGCCCGTCCGTCCCCGGCGTCCCTTGTATCGCTAGACAAGCGTGTCTGGTCACTTTGGAATAGTGTCGGCGCTTTTTGAACTTGCGCTGGGTCAAAAACGCCGAAGCATTACGATGCGCCGACATTTTTGCCTGGGCTTCCATGGGAATCTGTACTTTAGCGGCGTTTTTGTCGACGCTTGGGAATGGCGGCGTGCGAATCAGCGAACGATACGATTCAAATCACGGACGAAGAATTCGGTCAAAGCCGCGGATACTGTACGGGATTCAGAGGAGGTTTTTAAGAAAAGAACTCTTCAACAAAAACTTCACAAGTAAACACGAGGTTTTAATGTTAGAAAAACATATAGCAACATTTAAATTTAAAACAAAATATTATGAGATCTTATTGTTTAAAACCTTCAATAATTCCTTCTTTTCACGTACTAGAAACATGCCCTTTCATGTTTTCTGTTGGTTTCCAACATAGCGATTGGCATAAAGTTTTATCCGGAGAATATGTTAATATGTTTCATTTATACAAGACTAATTACATCAACCAATCTTCCAAATCCGTTCTTAGAATATTATCATAGACTGTTTCACCTGTTTCTAACCAAAGAACAAATCAATCAAACTCGAAAACAGAGATCATTTGAATGTTTTCACTTCATTCTTGAAATCATGAAACTGTACCTGTTCGGCATACCGGTTTAACATGTTCACACTAAAGACACTTGGTCAGACCAAGGTCTTTTGGATTTTTTATGGCGTTCGGCGGCGGTTTTTATGCACTAAAATTCCATTTCTTTCCCACACACTGGTTTTCATTTTTCAAAATTTTCATCTAACATTTAAATAGCTCGAATAATTCCCGAGATCCAAGAATTGCCCCGATTTGAATATCTTAGATGCTCAGGTATCATACTGTAATTCAAAATAACTCTGTGTCAGGATAACAGTTAATTCATAAATTCGCAGCTTCATTTGCATATGAGAAGGCTCAGTGTGATTTTTCAAGTTGAATGATGTAGCATGTACCCTGTAATAAAATCCCCTTAAGCCGTTTCTATTTTAAGCATGATAATCAGTTGGCGTCGGTCGCGAGCGCCACGCGGCGCGGTATGCATCGGGTCCCACCGCGATTATAGTAGGCGGCGTCGTTCACGTGAGGCTGCGATCAATTGGGGGCGTGCACCAGTCGACAACTGAGCGCCCGCCGGACGGCTGACCGCTCTGACCGCCACTGACCCCTCCGCCAACGGCACCCAGCGGCTCTGATTATGGAGTTACGTGTGCATCATCGATCTGTACCCGTAATCTTCATAGTCCGAGCTGCAGGTGCCCCCTGCCCCGAGCTGGCTCAGCTCTCGGTGGAGGTATTTCGTGTACGTGAACTGATGCGTACCCGTAATGCTTCTACTGAGTGCGCTGCCACACAAATGACCCTTCCCCTTCCCCCTCGACAGTCGACAGTCGTCAGCCACAGCTACTGATGGAATCAGATGAGAGAGGGTGAGGGAGACATCGGTGAGTCACAACATTTCGAAAGACTTTGCGGATTGAATAAAGACCTCCACTTTTCAACAAAATGTTCAGACTACTGTGCCATTCATTGGGCATGATAGCGATCAATCATGCCAGTCATTGGGCATGATAGCAATCACGTTTATATTATAGCAACTTCCACATGAAATATGTAGTCAACAGACTGGAAGAATGAGATGATTACTCCTATGGCACGATTTGGGTGAGAAACGAAAGCTGAAACGCGATTGACATGGACATTCAAGGAAGGAACAAAGTGAATCCGGCAAGAAGCCTGTGGTGAACACCTGAAAATGAAACACACTAACTTTGAAGCCTGAATTAATCTGAATGAGAGGAAGTAGCAGTAGCACACTTAATGGAGTGTACTTTCCTGGGAAATAAAGAATTTTCGAAATGCAATAAGCTTCTGTTGAGAAACGTATGTCAAACGTTTTCCCACAAAGCTAAAATCCATATTTCGTGTATTTGCCTTTGCCTTTGCGATTTCTCGTAGTTCTCGAGTGTTGTTCGAGAATCCGCCGCTAATGTGTGCCGGGTCACGTCGGGACGACAGAGAAGTAGATCCCCTCGCAGACACGCAGACCACCCACTCCGTGATTACTTATGTCGCCCGCCACTAATTGCACTCAATCCGTTCCGGGGTGGTTTCGGGGGGTCCTTCCATCTGGCGATCGATATTTGTCCCCACGCTGCCCTCTTACAACCTCCCTCGCCTTGTCGGGATGCGCCTCGACCATAAATCAGATATTTATCGGTGGGAGGCGTCGGGGTGACCTCCTTGCGGCACGTACCATCCGGCGCCAATTCCAAATACCATGTGTAATCCGCTCCGGCAGACGAACACATGACTCAGCCGTTCGTACGCCGCATCGCAAAGTGCCCTCTCGACATTTATACAACGGTCGCTGGTATCAACTGAACATCGATAAGCGTATAGTAGGCGCTGCTCTCATTTATACACAAGATAAGACTGTCTCTGGTTCCCCTTAGACCACTTTTTGCGTACAAACGGCTTATCAAAGGACAACCGACGACATTCCATCACTGTTTTCTGATATAGTGAACCTTCGTTTGCCACCGCCCGCTGCTTATTTACGTGCTGCACACCATCTTGTCCGAAAACAGCGCCTTGCACACATGACAGTGCTTGTTTTGACGGAACGCAGCACGGTCTGGCGCGTTGCCAAGCATTCCAGGGGCCGCTAGGCCAGCTGCCATCTCTGCGTCTCACGTCCGCCCTACTCTCTCGCCCTTGAGACCATCTGCCGCGGTGGGCAGTCGGATAAATGACCTTGCCCTAGCCCGGCCAATTCCGCGCCACTACTGCTGGCTATCGGTCGGGTCGCCGTTCGCTCTTGGCATACCGCCAAAGACGCGTGTCCTTAGTCGCAATGCACTTTCTCCTCCCTCTCCTCCTCAGTGACTGATCAATCGATTGAGAATCTGCCCTTTCTGTTGTTCAGGGAAGAAAGGGCGGTCGGGAGATGGCACTGTCAGAACCGTCATCTCGGCGCCGTGCCCTTGCGGGTGCACTGCTCATCTGCATTTCAAATTTGGCCCGATACGATTACGACCAGCTATCGATTGATCTCCGCCCTGCGTCCCTTCGACCGCCCCTGCAGGACTCACAACCCCATTCACTCCATGTCGCGATTTTGGGCTCGGTTGAGTATCTTCGGTTATGTGAACTGTCCATACCCGTAGCTACTCGACTGAGCGCTCCTTCGCAACCTCCGTTCCCTTCCAAACACGCAAATGACTCGGGGGAGGGCTTTCGGTTATGCAGCTGGTTCCATACCCGTAGCTGCTCTTCCGAGTCTGACGCGTGGCCTTTCCTTTCCCATTCCCTTTTCTGTTGAGGAACGGTTTCCTTGGAGTACTTATCGTGTATGTGAAATGTATCATACCCGTAGCTATTCCACGGAATCTCAACCTCTCCTCCCTGTCTCATTTTCCCATCTACATTCTATAATCTACCTTGCCCTTTTTTTCTAGAACAACTATATCTGTGCTGTAAGTGAACATTGCACAAATACAAATTGAGAATAAATTATATTTTCCATTCTAGTTTATCTTCTGGAGAATTGTAGCATTCTGGCTGTTTTGGGATTTGGAACATCTGTGCTGAGCGAGGTGCGTCGGGTTTCCCGTTAAGCCGTTGTTATGACCACTTGGCAGACGGCCAAGACAGCACGTGACCCGCAGAGCACACATAGCCGGCCAACAAATTAGAATGCGGGCGGGAGCGGAGTAAACAAGTGACCGCCGTTGAACCCCAGATCTCGCCGATACACAACTAAGGGAGGAACTGGGCACACAAAACATCAAACTACACGAGGTCTTCACTCATATGTCTGAAAAAAGGAACGGGGATTACAACAAACGATTTGTGAGCAGTGCTGTAAACGTGAAATTAAACGACGGCAGCTGCCATCTGCCACAGACGGATGTCCGGAACGACCAATACATATGCACGGATGAGCCATCAAATATTCAGGGCAAGGACGGAAATAAGGGATCAACAGAAATATGGGAAATTCGGAAGTAGCATTTTAAACGAAACGATTTAAGTGGCGTTAGAAACATAGGGACATTTTCTTGCAAAGAGTAAAAGCTGGCAAAACAACAATGAAATAAAGAAAATAAGGTTTCTAAAACGGAATGACAAACACTTCAAATCATGCCTCTCCTAAATATAGTTCTCCTAGGATTAATATTTGAAAGAACAAGAAATAATCCTTTAAGAAAGAAAACTATATTAATATGGTACTAGAAAAAATAATAAAAACTTTCCTATTATAAATTCTAAAATGTCCGCCCTTTTTCTAAATGTTGGTAGTCGCGGGGTTCCAAATGCTAGGTCCCGCAAAATTTGAGGTTGGAAAGACAAAATTGGAAAGACAGTAAACCTAAAAATAGTATATTTATTATCTCATGACAGCCCTGCTTTACTTCAACGAATTAAAAACATCCTAATCTGAAACAACACAAATAAAAAACGCTCTGAACAGAGTAGGATTTATGTTTCTTGACCGCGGGGTGGTAATTGCAATAAATTTTTGTGACAAAATACAATAATTCATATGTATGGCATTTAGAAAACTTACCATAATGGTTCCACGTTTCGCGAACTTTCCTCCCTTTAGCACTTATCTCCCCTAGTCAGTCCTTTGTAGCGCAACACTATTTCCCTCTCTTTCTCTCTTTTTCTCTCTCTCTCTCTCTCTCTCTCTCTCTCTCTTTCTTTCTCTCCTTTTCTCTCTTTCTCTATCGCCCTCACCCACATTCTCCCTCTGCATGTAGGTATCTATTGGTATGTCTGTATCTGTGTTACTCGGTCTCTCTCTCTCTCTCTCTCTCTCTCTCTCTCTCTCTCCATTCTCTCTCTGAGACTGTCTCTCTTTTCTGTCTTTTTTCTCTTGTTGCAATCAAGCTTTTTTCATTCGATCTTTCCTCGAGCAACTTCCCTTCACTTGCACAATTTTAAAATGTTTTCAAGGACTCTGATCAATTAAGATTTGTGCTTTCAAACTCAAATTTTGTGAAATGTTGTGTTTTAAAAACACAAGTTTTTTGTAAAAACGCTTTGTTTGTGAAAATGATCGTTATGTTATTCTTAAAGTTCTTTATTAAGCTTAATTAACATTAAATAATACTTATAAACTAGAACCAACAATATTGTTATCATTGTGCAAGTGAATGATAGCAAGTACATATTTACTGGAGCAAATTAGCCATTAAATTTATTCTCCGAATAACATTCAAAGAAGCAGCTGATACCGTATAGGTTAAAGGTATGTTTCACTGGTATTTACATATAGGGCGTGCATGGATGCCTCTGTTAGTGGGTTAGTTCGGCAACAATTTAACCTTTATTAGTGTTATCACGTTGTACAAAATAGATGTACCAAGCTGACTAGGGAGGCCGACGAGTGAGATCTTTGTGTTAGTTTTGTCTGGTTAGAGTGTTCAAGAGCGGGTGAATAGACACTGAATCGGCGAGAAGTAGCAGTTCCTTGGGTAAGACTTCTTCTCAGAACTGCGGCGCGCCCGTCGCTCAATGAGCTCATCAAACTGGCGTTCTGCTGCTTCTCTTTCCAGTTCACTGAAAATAAGGTTACTTTTTCATAAAGGAACTTCTGTCATAAGGATTCCCCAGGAGTTACGCAACACTTTTTGCTGATCTACGTGATCGGAGTTCTTAAGAGAGCAGAGACGTCCGGAAGTGTGCTTGCACCCGGAACGCAAACATAGAACTGGAGTCGCTTGATCATCACCCACGCGATCATTCCTCAGTGGCAGGGGGTGTTCCAGTGTTTAGGTGACTCACCGTCTGCACATTCACACGTCTAACAATAAACTATGGGAATTGATAAACGAAAAAAGAGCCGTGCAAAACTATATGACAAAAGTGCTCGAAAATTCCAACAATAGGTGATACTATGATAGTTGTTCTGCTAGGCTTATTAGACATATTCTACAAATTTGATAGCTTTTCTAAAGTGACGTTCAAAATTCAAAAAAATTCTTGCGATAAACAGTTAAGTAAAGTTCAAGCAAATTTTGTCGGTGTTTCGAGACCTTTTATTTCACCTGAGTGATTTTTGTCAAATGGAAAGTCTTCCTTGAATTTCAGTTGTACAAGTGTGAATTCTAAAGGACACGCGGCCACACTTAACTGAACGTCGACCCATTATCTCACGGCGTTAAATTTAAAACCAAGGCTCGGGTAACGGATTGTTATTACTGAACTCACTTTAAGAGGGCTTCGTAAACGACTCTGTCGTAACTGATCGACCTGGCGACTGGAACGGCTACCAGAGCAACGAATAGCACAGCAATGAGTACCCTCATAGTTGATTATCTGAAGTAGGAATAAAAGGTTAAAATATGAAGAGAGAAAGGGTTGTTATCTTTGGATCGAAAGATGGAATGTGAAAGTGTGAATGGTTGTATTCGAACGTTGGTTGTATGAAAAAGTCATCCCCGAATGGTGCCACAGCGGAAAAGTATGAGGCGTAATATAAGGAGCGAACGGCACTTGGCAACAGATTGCGTTGTGGGAACATGTTAAACTGATCCGTTAAAAACTGGCAGAACAAGCTGTGGCGCGACCTCTGCCGCAGTAATTCCGCAGATCTCGACGACGGGCCAACCTGTCCGTCCATTGTCTGGCATTCTGTGTCGTTACATTGGCGTAGATCGAATGATGCCCCAGGGCAAAGTGGAACCTAACAACAAAGACAGGCGAGAAGAGCGTTCTGAGCGTGAGCGCCTGTATAGTTAGAGAGCAGGAACAGGACAAAGCTGGCGGCCGATCCAGAGTTCTTTGCGGTAAACAAAGGGCACTATATACCTCGTAGACTGGTCCACCCAAAATACACGAACGGTTTCCCGCAGGTGTCCGGAACACGCGCACATGACGTCATTTTCCGGAGAGCAAACGAAACATTGACCGTCTTTTGCGGAAACGAGGAATGCGCGTGGCAGAAGAAAGCGTTCCAGGCTCTAGAGAGCCTGGAAGAAAGAGAATAACAATGCGTATTTCATAGATATACGGCAGGTAAAGTGTGAATCAGGGTGGATGATTCAACTATTTAACCGCCTGGGGGCGTCTTAAAGTAATCCAAACAATTGAGTAATACTCCTCAACTTCCGAAATACGATTGAGGAAGACATACGGAATACAAGGAAGTGGGATGCGTACTGCAGCCGGTCGACGATTTCTGCTGCGGGCAATCGGTTTTATGGTAAAGCCTTAACAGTATTAAGGACAAATTGAGTCCTGACGCGCTTATGGGAGCGGAGGACGACGCCAATTGGACGCATATTGAGATGAATTCGCGTGATTCCTGAGTCAACCCCACTCGATTCCAATGAATCCGTACTGCACTGTAGGAAATTGGAAAAGATCTCGTTACCCTCATGTGAACCCTGTGATTCAGAAACGTTTTGGACAAAATGCCCTTCGCTTGCAAATTTTAAAATGTTTTAAAAAGTTTTTGTTGAAATATTTCTGGGACTCTTTCTTTTTTTGTCAAACTTACTGTCAAGCGGTGAAAAAGTAAAAGAAGAAAGTAGTTCCTGAAGACGGACGCCTATGTGTTTTGCCCATTCTAGCAGACATATTTCTCCATCACTATTAGACTATTCATTGTCTTCGTTACTAGAAGGCTAAACAAGTACGTGGTGTCACGTCCCAAAAAAGACATAAGTAACTTACATTAAATATTGAGACAGAGTTAATATAAAACTACGCTTTCGCTTGGCCAAGGTTCCTGGTTCACCTACTTATCATACTGTGGTTTTATCACTGACGTAGGTTTACAGTACCTCCAGTAAATAGTTCCGAGAACCTCATAAACAGTGCAAAAAGAAAACATGTGAGTTTAATCTTGAGTTTAAAAAGTGTCTTTGTTTCTTAACAAACAGTTGAACGCAAACACTTTTTGTAAGGACTTTGGGGGGGGGGGAAAGGTCAGGAAAAAGGAAATGCACACAAAATACAACGGATTGAAAGCTGAAGAAACAATGATAGGGATAGGTAAATAGACAAAGAGAGATAGAAAGAGAAGAGCAGAATGGAAAGTACAACCTCAGAATTATGAGCATGAATGGTTAGAAATATTAGACTTGTGAAAGCTAAAAAGGAACATTTTATTCAGTTTTTGTCAGTGAATCTTTCAAACAAAGATGTAGCTTTGACCGGAGTAACCGCAAGCGTATTGGTTTTGGTTTCTTAACGAAACGATATATTCACCCTTAATGTAGTAGTAATTGTTAAGTTAAAACATTGTTTTCTCTGCAAAGTTAAGGTGATAGAAAATTGGTGGAGCGGGAACAGACCACCCTGCACGGACCCTGGATTAGAAAGGGGCAAAGTTCGCGTTCGTAAATTGTGCATATGTTCTGATAAATAGTTTAATAAAATAGTTCAGATGTTATTTCTTTAGTTATATATTAAACTTTTTTTGAAATCTAGTTGATGAAAGTGGAACCATCTTTTGATAGAATTAGTTACGTTGTTCGGAATAGCCCTTTCAAACAAAAGACTGTTTTCCCGTTGATATCCTATATTTGATCTCATTCTAAAACTATCTAAAATTGCGGTTCAAAATGAAACGTGCATTGCTGAAGAGATCGTGAACGTCTATCGCTGACAATAGCGTCTTTCGCAGATAAGTTTTTACTTCGAAATAGCCGCACACTCCAAAGATTTGAAAGATAGCCAAACCAGGAGGGTCCTAAGCGGACCAAACCGTTTCCCGACTTTCCCGAAAGTTCTCTTCTCAATCGCAGAACTGCGGGGGGTACGACAATGCAAAGATATGGTGATTGACGCGATATCGACAGCAACAAGACAGAGTTCAGCTAGATAACAGCCACTGATAGATGAAAACAAGCAGTGGATCACTGTGTGACGGTCTGCAGAAAAAGGAGCTACCAAATGAATTGATTTGCGAAGGACTTCATTTAAAGATAACTTTTAAGGAAATCCATGACGCTTATATGCACAGATCCGCTTATCCAGGACAGCATTTACCTTTTTTCAAAACTTGATAATCCAGGAGCAATCAGGATGAGAATGACTCTTAAGGCCAGGTATCAAACACCTAATGTTCCATACGTGACAAACGTTTTAGACATCTGAAAGTCGAGTACTTTCTTAATTTATTTAAATTGTAATTTCCTTCTGTCAAGTCTTGTGACAAGTGGGTATCTACAACTTTGCCCTTAAAACAAATACCTACATAGGACAGGAATGGATACAAGTTTTTTTTGGAAGGAAAGGCAGCATATCCTTTAAAAATTCACACGCCCACGGAACAACGTAAGCGCCTTTTTCAAACCCGCTGAAAAATGAAATGTGAACGGAGATCATTCTGGTTAAACAAAGCACGTACTGCTTGAAAAAGTCATGGTTGAGTAGACAAAGCGTAAATAGTAGTCACATCATTGTGAGTCTCCAGTGGGTAAAGATTATATTTTTTAACGAACGGAGCACAAATATAGTTTTTCTCTCCTATGATTTGCCGCCTAGACATTGTCTTGTGAAACAGCAAACTGGTTTATTGCGCAACTGTTATCGCAAATGTAAATAACTGTCTTCAAATAGGATACCTAGAGGAGAAAATAGGAGTAAATAAATTTGGCAAAGAAAAATGTGCTCGGACCGGTTATCAAATAGGTGGAACAAACGTCTGCAGTTCAGCGCTGTACAAAAATCATGAAAACAAAAAGTAACCAAAGTGTGACTAATGGTGTTCCAATGAAATAAGGGCCCTTTGCCATGGGATCGTAAGGATACGACAGCCGGACGTTAGAATTACATTTGGCGTTTCCGAGGGCATCGGATGTCCACCGCCGAAAGGGATGACCAAGGGTCGTAGGAGGCTTTGAGAGAGATCAGAGGTCTAAATGGAAGAAAGACAATGAGCATCTATATGGAAATGAAACTCCTTCACTTCACTTCATTTAGTCTTTCGGAAAAGTAGGCTCTGTGGGAGAAAGCCATGGGCGGGCTATAACATTTATGATCTTTCCTTTGCAGGTAATACACACCTATAGTTGCCCATTTGAGGGCAGTGTTCCGTCATCTCCAATAATCAGGGCAGAAATGCACGTTTTTGCAAACAATATCGTTAAAAGACTCTGGTTTCTGGCTACGAGTAACTAAAAATTTCGGTTTCTAATGAAAGCTTAACTATTGCAAATGTTAAGACAAATGGCAGAGGTAGTCTTGACTATAACAGGTAGCGTGGCCTAACAATGACTACAATTGATAACCGATACCAATACTTCTGGCTATTCAATCAAACGCCGCGATTGAAACAATCAGTCTGCGCAACTCATAAAGAAAATATTTAAGCAATGTGCATGAAAACCGGGTTTCTGAAGCTGCAATGAAGAAAGGGAGCCTTTACCTAGGTTATAAACGCTGATGGCTGGTAATAAGGGACCATAACAGCGCAGTATTGCGCATGATATATTGCTAATAGACCCCGATGACATAGACACCAATCCACCTTTTTTTTTCAAACAGTTGGAGAAAAGATAATTTTTGGGATGATTAGGAAAGAAAAATGAAAGGATAATACATTTATTTTTCACGGGGTATTAAATATTAAGCGATCCAAAAAAAAAGAAAAAAATAAGTTTTTTACCACGAAATAAAAATATTTAAATTTTTAACACATACAGACAAAACTTGAAATTTTGAAACTTTTTATTTACTTTTGTTGGCATGTCAGTTTTTTGTTTTATTTCTTTTCAATTTGTTATCGCAACTTTCATAACTTGTTTGCTTTTTTGAATTTGCTTTTGCATAAAATCGAAGCAATGTATGCGATTTTGAATCCGTAAATTTTCATGAATTCGATTGAATTAAACCGAAACAAATATTAATGATAAAAATGATAAATACTTTATTCAAAAGCGCGCAAAAAAGGTAATAGAAAATTAATCCAATTCAGATTGTAAAACGGGTTCATAACAAAATACTCATTCAATCAAAAATCAAGCTATTTTAAAGACCAGACAACACAGTATTTTAGATAGGCTTATTTTAAACAAATGTCTTGAAAGTGTGCTGGTTCAAAGGTTCTTCAAATATTTTGGACGGGCTTGCGCTAGTTCAAAGAGCGTGAACAAGCAAGAGCAACCCATATGACCAACTACTAGCGAAATGAGTTGGATGAGCAAATTCTCGCCCACTCACTGCATCTCAATGACAGATTTGTCGTAGTCACGGGGTGAACTGAAGCGATCAGTCTGTTTTACTCATCTCCTTCATGACGAACGTATAAATTTCACACTAAGGCGGGGAAGTTATTTCAGGAACAGGAAGGGCTATTTTAATGAAAGGCACTTGGGAGCAACTTAGTTGGAACTTCGGCCGACGCCAATTTCAATTAAGAAAGGCATAGTTTCTACTGAACGCGCTAATGAGCTGCCGCAGGAGGACTCTCCTCTGTCCCGTTTTAGAGACGTAGCATCCCAGACGGAGGCGGATGACCTGTCTTCCCGGAAATTTGTTCTTCCTCTGATGCCATTGAACTTTATTCTTCTGATTTTGCAATTTGGAGTGTAATTAGTGCGCATTAGTGCTACTCCCACGCAATGAGGAAATATGGGATCTAGGAAAACTCTTATTATAAAAGAGTGAATTGAAGAGGGATAGGATAAACTTTACATTGTCAAACACGTTTGAACTGTTCTTGTCTGAGTACGACTGCTAGAAAAAAAGGATTAACCAAAAAAAAAAATAAGCTAACGATAAAATACGATTTGTAAAAACTATTTAGACTGATGTGGTTGTCAACAGTGACTGAGTATCGAACGCATCTACTTAGGTTGTAGAATTTTAAGCACAACATTGAAAAGAGGAATGATGTTTCAAAACCAAATGACAATTTGACGAAGACTATGTTTCAAGTCGAAATCTTTTTGTAAGGGTAACAAATCTTTGAATACCGAGACAGATGTCGGATGAGAGGTGAGTCAACCAGCAACAATCATTAGTAAAACAGGCAAGATACAAACTATTTAGAAAGAGGAACGTTCCAAACTGTGGTGACCAAAGATCGAGATAACTGTCATTATGTGAGTATCGACAAAATTTATTAAGGCTCCCCATTTAAAAAAAAACGGAAATAACAAAGCTAGACGGTCAGGCAAGCCGCTTATCTGAGGTTTTGAGGTAGAATTGAGACGTCTGAAGGGGTCTCAATTCTCGAAAGGACAATAATGTGGGGAGGTATATTTGTATAAGCCATTCCGGGAAACAAGCGGCGATATATTCAGAGTGGTTCTTCAAGGCGGAGGTCCTCGAAACCCGCTCTTAACGGCCCGAGGGCTCAGTAGGCTATGAAGAACGAGGAATGGCACTCTTGGCAGGGGATTTGGCACAAGAATGAGGCATATGCCAGATTTTAAGTTTTGTCATCATCGACGATCGACAGTGGTCTGGGTAAACAGGGACGGTGCATCCGGTACCGAAAACGTTGATGTTGACAATCTGTGCTCAGTTTGTGTATTTCGGTTTCGCTACAAGTCCAACATGCATCGTCGCGCACTGGCGCTCGGATGAAAGGAACTTGTTAATGTCTGATTGAATGAACAGGTGCAAGAGGACTACGGGGAACACCTGGTGGTTTAGCCATCGACACGTATGCAGCCCACACGCAAGAGGTAATTGGAATGAACGCAGAGCAAATTGTATTTTTTCAAATGCCCACATTTATCAATTCCCATTACTTTCAAATAAACAGATTAGCCCCAGCATCCGTTGTTCAATGGAAAATAGGTTTTACTACTGATGTGCCAGAAATAGATACAAATTATTAATCCTCCACCAAGGAAGGATATGTATTAGTTTAGTTGTCTTCTTGGTTTGTTAGAATAAGTTCACTAAAACAGATAATTCAAACAGTGATAATAATTCTTCCTTTATAGGTTTACGTTAAAGATTACATATGCACTCATTCAATTATAATAACATATGTTAGTTTCAGAAATACTAAGATGCGGCAAAATTACGAGTTCTTCTGTTTTTTTTAAAAATTTATTTAAACAAAGCTCCCACCATACAGAGCCCTGGTTACAGGGAGTGTCAAGGAAACTATTTTGACTTTATCTCATTTTTTAAAATGTTGAGAAGTTATTCATCAAAATATATAACAGTTCGATATTTATATGCGTAGTTTCGGAAGAATCTGCAACCGAAATGACATTTGTTGGCCATTCTCGGCTACGGTCTATGTGCATGGTGTTTACACGCCTGTCCAATCACCGACTATGTGGTCGTCACGTTGAAGTTTTCAACGTTCCGGCCTGAAAAGACGCAGAAATCTCTGGTTGTCTGACATGGTAGCGCTGCGGTTTTCACACCCGTATGAGATTGGCGGCCGCGGTAAAGGCATTCCCGCCGCATACAGTAATAAGCTCCATTGGAAAATAAAAGTCAAAAACAGGTAAGGTTTAAGGAAACCAGCGCATGTAGCGAAATAGGTTGCCGAAACGTTTAGGTTTGCCAGACAAAACTATAAGATCTTAATTTGATTTAACGGTTTTTCTTGAATCTGTTTGTATGTCACGTCATGTCGTTCAATAAATAAACTTACACATTGCTGGCATATCAGAACGAAAAGAAGCCAACAAAGCTTAATACCGATTTGCAAGGGCTTTTCAGTAAAATACAAGTTTTGAGGACGTGGATTTCAATTGAACACCACCCTATTTATATTTTGTATATTAGTTTATTAAAACACGTTTAACTTCTCAGAAACCTCTAAACTCAGATCGAAGGATATTTGTATCCTTGTTAGTTTTTTAAGAAGAGTGAAACCTGAAACAACTTTATGTGTAAGGAACCTTTAGGAGTAAATTGGAATTCGATAAGAGTGACGTAAATACTGTACAAATGTGACTCATTCCAAAAAGAAAAGAGATTTTTAACCCCTTCGAGTGGCGAGTCACGAGGAATGTTTATAAAAAGAGGACCTAAGCTTGTCATGTGGTTATTTCCGGCCATACGGTCCAGAAACAAAACAAAGCTCAAGCATTCCATTTGGAGCAGTGTTATATCTGGTTGAAATGTGGCTGGCAAAATAAGGAAGTTTGAGAAAAGGTGTTTTAAATCTTTCGGCTTTCACTCTGCATGTTGGCGCCCTTTTAAATAAAAACCAAATGTTGGGGCTATTGAAAAAGTTCGTTTTGAAAACTTTCAAATTTTGCAACAAGAAAACCATATGCAACTCCTTGTATGCATTTTTACAACCTTTTATTGATAAATTATTTGAATAGTTGCGCGAAAAGTTATCCTTTTTACAAACGACTAATGTGTTCGTGTTATTTTATGCCTTTCTCCAGAGTTTCAATGAGCAGTGTTGTTTATTCTCTCCCGAGTAGACGTTATTTATCCCTTGCTGTTTGGCCAATGAACACTATTTGTTTCTGAGATGTTTCCCTTTTGTTTTCATCGTCAAAGATCCGAGTGGTCTTTTCCTGGTCAGACGGGCTCAATTATAAAAAGGCGTAAGCAGGATGCTGACCAAACATTAGTGTCACAAACAACTCCATAGGCCGCATGAGATTCATTCCGACCACGATGCCTGAACCTACACGTTTCAATAAAACAGTTGTTTATATTTACTTCCGGTCATTGCCATGACGCAAGCATTGATAGCATTCCTTTGCAATCAATTGGGAGTGTCTCTGCTTCGGACAAGCCGACAGGCTGCGCCGATGCTAACGGGAGATGTCTGCGCGTGAACCGGATGTGGACTTCAAGAGCTCCAATATGCATTCCTTCGTGTTTTTCTGTCTACCATTATTTTCCATGCCTACTACTTGACAAGTTTTGGAAAACTTTACTTTAACTAATTCTGACGCCATGGTACTACTTATTTTGCATGCGTATCTCACTTCTTCCTTCGTCTGTTATTTCTCATTACTTTTCTCAGAAATTTCAAAAAGCTTCCTGCTTTGTGGCTTCCGATTTAATATTTCCGATGCCACTTCCTCTTAAGCTTAATCCGCCCCCTGAACCATTGCGCTCAGTGGTTTCTGCTGCTCCAAGGTCAGATGTACTTTCCCAACGATTGCTGTTCACGGGCGTTTATTCCCCTAACGTTCCGCGCTGACATCCTACTTCCTCAAATAGAAGTCCATTGACCGAGCCTTTATTTGAAATAAATTATTATCTCCGATTTGTGAGTGGAAAAATGCTTCGGAACTTCAAAGATATCCTTAAAACATCGAGCTCTGATTTGATAAAACAGCTGCTCAATGTCATGTTTGTTTCAATAACTGACCACGTGCAACCGACATCAATGTTTTCCTACTATGGGATCATCTGGATTTCAAAAAAAGCTGTGGTTTTAAAAACGTCTGAATCTTTTGTATTTGTTTCTCTCGCAGACAACAACATCTTCCACAGTGTTCTGCAAATAGGTACTCCAAGTTTTTAACAGCGTGTATTCTTGAAATCATCCGAAGGCTTGTTTTTAATCCTTTAAAGATCAAGGTGCCATTTGATAATTGTTACTCATTTGCAGTTATAACAAACATTTTGCAATAGTTTTCCTGGGAATTCCCACGGTTAAATCTTTAATCATTTCGCGTGAGAATCTGTGTTGAAAGTAATTTGCAAGTGGGAAAGTGCCTGTGAACCCCGGAGCTTCTAAATCATGTGCCGCCCTTAACCTCAAAACACGAGTACTCGCTGAGAACACCTTGGCGCCCTGCGTTCTTTTGCTTGTGTTGCGTTCTAGCGACCTGTCCAGCTGAGGTGTTTGGCGGGAGAGTGATGCGGCGCGGTCGCGTCGCGTTCGCGTCCGGTCAACGCTGTGATGCAACCGCGCAGCATTTCCTGCATTTTATCCCTGTTGTTACCGCACAGACAGCTATTTTGGTCAACAACCTTGGCACCACCCAAAGTTATTGATTTTCTTTAATTGCAACACATTAATACAAGGCGATTATCTACGCTATCTGCAAAAGCCACACACCATTTATTTTCGAAAATACACAATTCTCTTATTTTTTTAAAATCAATTTAAAAAAATTTCAAACTAGTTTTCCGTATTTTCTATTTTAAAAAGAGGGCAAAAGAAGACAATTTGTCATTTTCGAAACCTTTTTTTAAACATTCTTTGAAATTCACAGTCTCATTTCCTTAAACATTAAACGTTTCCTGTTTAGGGTAGGTTCGTCCTCTCTCGCCTTTCTCTAGGGCAGGCAGGGAATCGCAACAGGTAAACTTTTTCTCCGAAAGATTAGACTTTTAATTTCAGATCGACAAAATGTCAACACTAAACTTCGACCAGCTCAACAACCAGAACCATCTAACTGGGTAAGTATTGAAACATTCGTTTTAAAACATTCTATTTTCTCCTTTTATCTTTGAAGTTTTAGTTTGAATATGTCGGAACAGTGTTGGAATTCGTCAAATCTGTATGCAGACCCCAGCCTTGCCTCTTCTTCTTACGGGTCCGGCCAGTACGGTACTCTCTTAGATGAGCAATTTGCTCTCGAAGAAAAGTACTGTACTGCGCCGTCGCTGTACAATCCCATTGTCAGCGTAAACAACAACTCGCGGACTCCAAATGGTAAACTTCATCAATACAATTGTGGTACATAAGAGATTTTTCAGTCCCGAGTACTTCTTCAGTCTGCGAAGAAGACCTCGATGACGAAGAAGCAGATGGTATCCTCTCCAATCTTCCTAGTTCTTGCCAGGACTTTGAAGCGAAGGTTGAATGTTCTTTTGAATAAATCTAAAGTTCTATTCCAGGAGATGCACATCCGTCTCGAGAGGAACCAGTCAAGCCCCCTGGTTACAGACCACATCTCCCCTGCCCATTCGAGCAAAATCTCGAGCGGCTGCCCTTCCGTTGAGCCTCCGCACGAGCCCGCAGACCCCGACGACCTTGAGGTGAGACATACTCAAAGAATTCGGCAAAATGTAATGTTACTGTAATCTAATTGAAATTCGTAACTGTTTTTGAATGAAATTTCTCATCGCCGGCGCCTTTTAATCTTTTGTCATCGTCTGCGACAGGTTATTTCGCAATTGCATAAGGAACAGTGTTTACAAGAGTGACGGACAAAGCTTCGTTATCACATGGGGTCAGCTGAACATATGCTCAACGGGCTTTTTCAGGTCCAATGGATCAATGAATCATTCGAAGAGCAGCAGAAGGCAACCCTGATGTACCAAAGTGGGGATTTGAAGACTCTCTTCTACCACGGCTCAGATCACGAGTCTTCTAAGGCAAGTTCGGAACGGCGTTGTGCCTGTCATTGAACGATGGCGGACTATCGATCGATCGCCTCTTATCTACTAGCGGCGCAGAGTTGGCGGTGCATCTGGGTTAGCTAGTTTACAACTGAAGCGGAATCGATCTGCTTGATGTTTTCGTTGTTGTTGACGTCTGGCTGGTTTTTCTGCCCGCTTTCCTTGCCATATTGTCATGGGTACCAAGAGAGTAACAAACACAGGGATTCCCTAAGAGTTCCTAATCGAACTGTTTTTTCAGGCACCTACAAGATCGAGCACTGAGAAAAGCTTGTGCTCTCCAGTGGAGCGTCCTGAACGCCTTCCCTACGTGAAAAAACTCCTTTCGCAGGATTCCAGCAGCAGCCTCCACGAGGCTCGTCCTGTGACCCCCACCCGCCCTGTGAAGCAAGACCAGACCTTCGAGCCACGTTAGCAACGTTACTGAAACTTTAAACCATTACATTTTCAGTTCTCACACCTAAATCTGAAGCTCTGATTCAACAGCAAGTTCAGAAAAAGTCAAACTTCAAAAACAGGAGGGTGTCTGAGCCTTTGGCTCGAAAACCGCCCGTCTTCTGGAGTGCTCCCGGTTGGTAGTTTATATGTGTTTTTCTGTTTTCTGCCGAATTTTTCTGGTTTGGCAAAGTTTATTTGGTTTTCTCCTGCAGAGTTTGTTCGTGATTGCTGAAGGCACTGAAAGTTTGCGCAAACCCGTTCTCGGGGGAAAAAGTTGCAGCGACGGTTGCGAGTGGAAATGCCACAACCGCTTGTAGGGTTCCGATAAAAGCAAACGCGATTTCGCTTTTTTGTTGCTTTTTTACAAAATGTCTTCCAGATTTCACTAATTCTACGGATTCTCTCTCTGTCAGCTCCAACGAAGTTTTTGACGTTGGGGACCCCATTCTACCGGAAGCTTCAAGGCACGTCTCCTTTGCGCCTGAAGGTAATTTTTCTGATATCTGATGTTATTATGGATGTTATTTTTAGTTCTCCGTACACCTGTCAGCTGTGCGGTTGAAGAAATCGCCACCGACGACCGTACGGAAGAGTTGGCCAAGGGCATTGTGGAGAGTTTGTTTGTCGGCTGGACTCCAACCGAGGTAGTGAAAGTTTGATTTTTCTATTAGTTATTATTTCAGGCTCCTGCGGAACCGTTTCCCGTCGTACCCAAGTCTCGTGGAGTTGCTCGCAAACTGAACATGGACGCTGCCGAAGTCCCCAGATCCGAGGATTCTCCCACGGTTCCCGCTGTACCTACTGAGGAAACCGAAGATGACGGAGACTCTTGGGATACCATGGATGATGATCAGCTTTCCAAGCAGGTACTCTTTCTAACACTACGTAGTTGAATTCAATTTTTTAGATGGAAGAATTGAAACTAGCTTCTGAGGCTGCTTCGAAGAAACAGCTTCCTGTCAAAAAGAACGTCAACTATTCTGCTCCGGCAGCTGTCTGGAACCATCCCGGTTTGTGAAACTTCAAACAAAAAACTTTTAGTTTTAGCTCTTGCCCACGTCCTGGAGGCCTACAACATCCCCGAGTACAAATTGTACGAGGACGTTGTGTCTGCCTTGGAAAGCTTGGGATACGGCAATGCCACTGTCAAGTGGATTGAGCGGAAGATTGTTCTCGTTGCTTTTGAATCAGAGAAGAATGGTGAGATTTCAAGTTTTTGTCTTCTACAGTTAAGCATTTCAGCTCAAGACGTCCTTATTCTGAAGAAGCACCCCTGGCTGAATCTGAGGCCTCTTGCAAGGTCGCCTTCTGACGTTCAGGCGGCCGCTCTCAGCAACGAGAGGGTTCTCCGACCGCCGAAGTGAGACAAAATTCTTTCGTTTAAACTTTTGTGTTTTTAGGTCTCGTCCCAAGACCCACACGGGAGTGGCAAGGCGTATGGTTGAGAACGCCTTGGGTGTGAAGGCAAACGTGAGCCGAGAGAAGAAAATCGCCGAGCAGAAGGAACTTCGTGACGCTAAAGGTTGGTACAGAGCATTCTCTAAAATCTTTTAATATTTTTTATTTTTAAATCAATAAATTTAAATGATTTTAATACTAATCTATATTTTTCAGCTGCAAAAAAGACGACCGTCAACTGGGACGAATAGATTTCAACCTGTCCAATAATCCCCTTTATTCTATTGTTTATATATTTACAAAATCCAAAAACACAGCAAAAACAAAAAAAGCCTCGTAAAAAATTTGTTCCCCCGGGCGATGCTGTAAGCGGAGCAGTGACCACCGTATTCCGATATCTGTATTTTTGTTCCATTCACCTTAGGTTCTTCCCATTTCTTTCCTATTTATTGTGTGCGATTGCTCACCTTACGTCCTCTTTGCGAGGGGAAAACCGATTATATCCAATTTGTGGAAGAGCGCAAGATTGGCGTACTTTTATTAGATTTATCCGAAGCGGCTCATTGAATCCCCTTCATATAATCCGGGTTTCTCCCTTCGCACCACCCCTTCCCATATCATCTTGTAGAATAACCAAATTGTAGAACTAACCAATTCCAATCATATAACCCGTTCATATTGTTATATGTCATTGCTGGGCGAGAAGATCCCGTTGCCCCGACTCTGGAAAGATTGCCCTCGGCCTTTTCTCTCCGGAGCTAGAAATTTCCAACGCCCATCCTGTCCCCCATGTCCCGACTGATGACATGTCTCCTCCATAGTTTTCCAGTCGCGGGGAAGGCGTGTTTGTACCTGGACTGTCAAAAATTGCTCACATCTGGAGACTCCAGAAACCTCTTCTTTTCCTCTAACATCTACCATATTCACCAAAACCTCCGTGAATTCCCAACCAGCGGTCTCTTATTTTACGTCACCTCTTCTCGAATTTCATTGTAAACCTTGTTGTTCAATAAACTGATTTGCTCGACTGGTTTCCATGACCTCCAATGTCACACAGGTGTCCTCCGAATCGAGCCGATTGATCTTTCGCTGCCGTCGACAAGCATTAAAATTCAAATTTAATCGTACAATTTGCATCCAGATGTATCCGTTTGAAACCGTTTCGTTTCCAGATTTTAACGTTTTATTTTGCCTTTTTAAATAAATTTAAATACATAGGCTAGATAATCCGTTTAAAAAACTGATTCAAATTTCTAGTAATTTAAACACAGTTTTTTTTTTCGCAAATTATGTAATGTGAGTAAAAGCTGTTTCGCAGCAAATCTCGGAAGAAGATATAATCGTATCAGCCAATAATCCGAAAATGCTGAAGGATTTCTTCCTGCGATACTAATTCTTCACAACATGTCTGCTACTACTTCTGATGAGAAATTACCTCAGGACCGTTTAAATACATAAAAATAGATCGAAATTAAAGATTGTGTTTATTGACTTCTGTTTATTGCATCATTTAATTAAAAGTATGTAAGGGATTTAATTTTAGCCATTCTGAGAAACCAGCAATAAAACTTTCGTTCATATGGAAGAGATAAAAATTCTGACACCAACATTTGTTACTTGTGCAAGTCACAAACACCTCATTAGCACTCCTTTTAAAAGCTCCTGAAGAGGAAAAATCGATTCACTGGATAATAAAGAACCCCGTGAAACGGAAAAATGCCAATTTACATAAAAATCTAAAGATTAAACGGAAAAAGTTCAACTGCAACCTATTCCAAGTGCTGTTGCAAGTGTGTGATACATTGGTTTTTTTGTCCGAGGCACTTGCGTTGTTTGCTGGCAGTTGCTGGCCAGAAGTTGTATTTCTAACATGCACGCACTTTGTCACATTTCAGTTTTACCTTGAATTTAAGTAAAAAAACTTTCAGTTTTTTTTTAAATTTGGTTTTCTTGACCTTGGTCTGTGAGAAGAAATCAGAGTTATTCTCACGACTACCGTCATTTCTTGTAAAGTTCGAAAACAAAGGTCTATTTTTACCACTCCATTATTGCGGGCATGTTTTGGCGTCCTGATTTGGCTGCAGGCAGACAAGGCTGGAGAATTTTCATTAATGGACCCATCAATCCAATATTGTCTTTCTGTCTGCTCTTTCCAATTCATCTTTAGTCGACAAGTGCCCTTCATGGCCCCCGCATCCTCCAAGGGCCACTAACTTTTGATGCATAGCGTATTTAGCAAGTTGCAGTCTCAGGCGGCACTCGACGTCAACGGACCTTTCGTGTGCACAAAAATAGATGTTTCCCTCCCACGCCCGGATTTTCCCGTGTGGCATACAATTGTATCCGACGTCTTCTCAAGCAATCAGCGCCGCGCGTCACACAATTCTTCGATTCCGACTGTTATCGCCTGTTTTCTACGTTGCCACGGACAGTGATAGAGCAGTTTCGCCCAAAAAAATCTTATCTTTTACTTCTGCGGCTGCAAAATTCAAAAAACGCAACAATTTGGGTGTTCTGCGAGACTCTATTGTCTGTGAATGCCAGTTATTCCGTGTTCGTTGAGCTTTCTATACTTGTAAACATTGCATTTCCTCGTGGTTTTCAATCTTATTGCCTGTTATTTGGCGCCCGGGTTTCTCGGGCATCCTTCCTAGGCATACAAAGAGCAATTCTGAATCAGCGCCAAATGTCTTAAGACTTGAATGTCGCGATTTGCCATTCTTGAAACAACACGCCTTGCCTTAGTGTTTGCGCCAGTTTTTCCCACTTTCTGTACAAATTTCGTTAGGATGCGCGTGTGTGGCTGAGAATAGCGGGGGATCTGGGAAAGTCCAATGGGTCAGGCTATTATGCGCCCTTCCTGTCTGCTGCTGCCCGCGTCCTGTCCTCACGTGCACATAGACAGCTTTTTTACGAGACCATCGATCTCTTAGATATGCAAACAGGTCACCCGCCATACCTCCTCAGCCATTTATCCCGCTCCGCCACATTTGCCCTTTTTAAGTAGGAAATTAACCCGTTCTGCCGCACTATGATTGTGAATCTTCCCATTTCTGCAGCCGTCTTGTCAGCACATTATCGATATTCTGTCGTGTTGCGAGATAATACCCTTACACTATCTTGTTCCGTTGTTTACAAGTGATAAATTTCTACGTTCAGATAATGACGGGTCACGTGAAGTTTGTGGAAGACGACGAAGAGAAAATCCACGAGGGAGAGATCAAGGTTCAGACCATCGATGACAACTCCATACGATTTGTCATCGGCTTTCTTCAGGTGAGAAATCGACACAGCGTCCCTGTTATGATATATCCCACAACAATACAATGTCAGTTAAGAACGCGTGTTTCTAAAATAAGGCTTTTGATTGTTAACACTTGGTATTGATACAGCATGTGTACTCACTAATCAAGGGATTCACATGTCGTCATGGATACCTTGTGCCTAACACAGATGAGGAGCGTAACAATAACAATATTAGAGAAAAAAAGAAAAACAAATTAGATTTCAATGTTAAAGGACAAAAATCTTCTTCAGGTTGTCTTACTTTACTGAACAGTGTACAATACAAAAATGAACGGAAACGATAATAGAA
The DNA here is from genome assembly GCA_022343465.1 of Oscheius sp. G VE-2021. Lineage (NCBI taxonomy): Eukaryota > Metazoa > Nematoda > Chromadorea > Rhabditida > Rhabditidae > Oscheius > Oscheius sp. G VE-2021. The sequence goes on from JAJQXH010000012.1 coordinate 341,870, forward strand.
TTACCAAACCTGCTTTCAACAGCAAATGTAATAAGTTTTTCCAACCTGTTTGGTTAAACCAACGTCAACCACTGCATTGTTGTCGATTTTGTATTATCAAGAATTGTGTATCGCTTTTTACCGAATATTTAGATTTAAAACTGTCATTTTCACAGAAATAGAACAAAAAATCCCTGAAGAAAATAACACAAACACAAAACATAAAAACATTATGAGAAATACGAGAAACCCGTGAGTATCGTCCCATCATAATCTCTTGTTTTCTCTCGAGAAACCAGGATTTGTAAACGTTTTCTATATGATTCCAACAAAATCTCCTCACACAAATGGAGATAAACACCGAAATTCTACAAATTTATGTTTTATAACAGTTTACAACAATTATCTTTTCAGTGCTACCACAAATATCGCCTGTCCCTCAAAGTACCGTATGAAATCCGAGGTCCAGTTTCCACGTGTGGCATTGACTCCTTTGGAAGTATTCTCGAAGGCGCAGACATGCACGGTACTTTATTAGTGTAAATAGATTATTTTGTTTAAGGCGACAGTACCACAATCCATATCTCTGTCCATATTGGACATCTGAAGGGGACAGTTGAGAACCGCCTAGTCTTTACCCGCAATGGAGCCCCCTTTGCAATTGTACTTCACGCTAACATTCTCGGTAAGTCCAATTTACATGATAACCTTTAAATGACTGTCATTAACCCTCTAGAAAGCTATAATCATCTCAAATGTATATAATTCTTCCCGTTCAGGCCCTGAGGAAGGCACTCCGTATCTCAAGTCCGGCGTGAAGATGATTGAAGCCATGAACCCTGAAGATATATCTGGTGTTTCTGCTAATTAACGCTCTCCGTGTATGATCTGTGCGATCTCGTTAAGTAAACAACTCTCTTCTTTCTGGACAATGTTGCGTGGGGTCTTGTGTTGTTTGTCGCTCCATGTGATGAACCAAGCCAAACAGTCGACTGTCACATGGGGCACATGTAAACTTCTCGTTTGCGGGAAAAAAGTTATTATTCCAAATTTCCTGTTGTTAAAGTACAGTTGCAAAAACTTCATAGAATGAATACAATTAATGTTTGCATTTTTGAAATCCACAGCACTTTTGATCATGAAGATTAAACTTCAATCATAGTTTTTCACTTGTGATCCCATTCACAGATATAAAACTCTGCTTTCAATCACATTATAGAGTCCGATTTCTATAATCAGAAGTTCAATTCGGGTTTCCATGGGCAACCAAATGCTTCTTGAGTACAAGCAATGTGTACTAGATGGCGTTGTTCTCTTATTTTCACTTTCTGACTCACACTCCAATTAGTTAAAAACTAAACCTGTTTGCAGTGCTTGGGTACTTAGTTTTCGTTTGGAATCTGGTGTTGAGAAAAAAGAGAAAATCTTTGTAATCAGAACTAACCGATGTATAATGTGGAATTGTGAAAGCGCGTTTTGGGAACTCAGCTGTGCTTTAAATTGTTTTCGCTTTGTTTTACAGCCTTCCCAGAATAGCCCGGGTTGCTTTCCCCTGTTCCCATTTTGCCATTTCTTTCCTGGAGTGCGTTCCTTTAGTTCATTTCTCGTTGGCCATTTGTCCGTTTTCGGGAGGCCTAGCACCCGGCTCAATGAGAACCAATAGAATTATAAATGCAAATTAGCCGAAATTTTGCCAAGTGCTCAGGAACAAACGAGAAAAATCCATAATTCATTAACTAGTAAATGTGAAACTAAAAATTTAAGGTTTGACCGTTCCAAAACAGGCAAAACGTGTTGTTCTAGCCGGCCATCTGGTCAAGGGGCATTCTGTTGTTTGTGTGTGAGGACCCAGCGCGGATCAATGCCACTGCCCCTGCACCCCACCCTCCAATTGCTGCATTAATCTCGCACGCCGTTCTGTGCTCCTTACTCGTTAAATGACCCTTCACGTGTACACATTAAATGTTGCAAAGACCATTGCAATGATTGCTCCCCTGCGCTTCCTGACAGCCGCTTTTCTTCCTTTTTTTCTGTTTTTACCCCACATTTCTGGCATTTGCCACCTGATTAGGCCCCTCGCATGCCATGCAAGTTCATTTCGATTTCTGTCCTTGATTGCTCCCAGCCATCCCCGAAATTAGATTGTTGGAAGGTGCCGCCCGCCAGCGTCTTCATCATTTTTCCTCCTCGTACTTTGAAATGCAGCCTTTGTTTGGGTACATTCTGAAGAGGAAGGGTGTGTCGAAAATGTGTGGGCCGTATGTGCATTCAGCGTGCTTAATCTAATAGAACTGCATGCGACCATTGAGGATTTACTTCAATCCCCTCGCTTATTCCCCAAACAGACCAGGCCCTCTCTCGTGTGTGCATTCCCAGGTACGTCGGTCCACTTGCATCAGGGGAATGTTGACCGAATGTCGCAATATCTATGCGAAACTTAATGCTTACGAAATTGCGTTCTCCCTCTGCTTCGCTTTCAAATGCGCCGTGTTTGTGCCTAAGCCCGCCGGGTTTCGAAAATATTTTGGTTAAACATATTTTGCCATAACACGTTTGTTTTGCGATCACAGGATTCCCATCCCTTTGTGTGAACGGACTGTCACGCCGCAACTTTCGCAATTTCTTATCTCCAAAAAGGTGGTACCGCACTGGGTCTAATAACCTCAGAACTAGTAAATAAAAGACCTTTCGAGATAAGTAGACAGCTGACTCTAGCGCTACTGACCATGCCGAATCTCAGGAAACTAGCCAGCATTGAAGAAAGTAAGTTTTAGTCTCCCTCTACTTAAGCACAGAGCTCATTGTTTCACGAAAGCACGTTCTGTGTCTCTGGAATTTGGGGCAGACGTGCTACGCGGTAAAATGGTTTGTTGACTTGGTTGCGGACATAGGCAATGTTCACAATGAAGACACAGTCCCCGGCTGTTTGTCGGCTCTAGCGGAGTCTTCCAAAAATTCTCATCGCCCTCTATTGATTCTCGGGATCGAAGACAGTTGAAAGACTCCTCGTGGCGCCAAAATCCATTTATAATAACTCGGAGAGCAGAAATCGCACACTCCAAGATTATACTGAGGCCTTTTAGGGGGAATTGATATCTTTCAGAGTCTGTTTCACTGCCTTTTTTAAGACCTCCTTCACTCTTTGGACTACCCTGCGTTTCTAAATGCAACACAACCCATTTATTGACCAAGGGCCACAATAGTTGGGCACTCGGCAGAAACGGCCGAATTTCGCTAAAATTACGCTTCTATTTCAGTTGCACTGAGGAATGGAATGATGTTTTATTTTTTAAATCTTAACGTAACCACTTCGTCCCAATTACTCATTTTGTGTATGTTCCAGTGCCAATTGTACTGCCTGTTTTCGTGCGTGTTATTAAGACGCCGGCTGGGATTATCCCCTTCCAGGTGATATCTATTTCCGAACCAAGTTTTCCGATTAAATCCCATTTCAAGCGATAAACACAGATTTTCTAAGAATGTTGCTAATTATAGAGTTCCTAATGGTTGGGATGTTCGTGCCGTGTTTTAGCATTCAGCCCTGGTCAACGGCGGCGCCGTCACGTGTCTTCCGCACATGCAAAACATCTTGTCATCGCAGGGCGCCCAGCGTTTGCGAGATCTCGAAGGCCCTGCGATGTTTGGCAGACCATGCACTTTTATTTGTTTCACAAAGCAGAAAACCATTCGATAACTGAACTGGGTGCCCTCCTCGCCGCGACAGTCTCCTCGAGCGCCGGCGAGACCAGCTGGAACAGCTGTGTATGGCTAATGCGCGACCCGAGTTTTTGCGAGAGAGACAGTTGTCCCTTGTATGCCAGACGGATTGCCGACCTCGCCCATTCGAATCGATTCGGCCTTCCATAGCATTCATCTCTCTCAATCAATTATATAAACACTGGACATCGGCCATTTTCAGATCCTTTCGCCGAAAAGGAACGCGAACTTACCAAAATGTCCGACGAACTTCAGGTTTTCGCAATTCTTCTTTTTTAATAAATTTGTATTTTCAAGATGGTGGCCGTTCAGTCCCACAACTGTGGTGTGCTTCACGTCTACGTCCAGGGAAATCTGGAGGACCGCAACGGAAAGACCTTCATTCTCACCTGCCACGACATCGGAACCAACCGTAAGTTGGATTAGAAATAGGAATTCATTGCGTTTCAGACAAGTCGTTTGTTCGCTTTGTCAACCACCCTGCCATGAACGATGTCCGCAACAAGGCGATCTTCCTCCACGTGTGTGTCCCGGGCCAGGAAAACAACGCCGCCGACTACACCACTGAGTAAGCCAGTTAATCCCAAAGTTTTCTTAGCAGATCAAAGGTCTCGTGACATTAAAACAAGTTTGAAAAGAAACAACATTTTACTTTTAATTTGCTTGATTTTCTAGAAATTAATTCAAATAGAAACAAACTTCATAAATAAAACCACGCATTTTGTAGTTTCCCCACGCTCGACCAGATTGGAGAGGACCTCGCTTGCGTCTTGGAGAAGTTTGACGTCAAGTCCTGCATCGCTTTCGGAGAGGGCGTTGGATCGAACATCATCTGCCGTTTCGCTGTACGTTGTGTCTTTCATTCATTATTTTAATGTTTCCTTTAAGATGCAATTCCCCAACAAGATCAATGGCATCATCCTCGTTCACTGCACCAGCACCACTGCTGGAATCATCGAGTACTGCAAGGAGAAGGTTGGCAAATTCTTTGTTTTTGTTCATTATTTACTCAGGTGATGAACCTGCGCCTTGAAAACGACTTCATGACCGACGGTGCCTGGGACTACCTGATCACCCACAAATTCGGAGCGGTGAGTCAGAGTTCCTAAAGAAAACAACAGTTTTACCGGGAATCTTCAGCACGGTGATGTAAGTTTTATTAGTAGTACGTGACTATAGTAAAGATCGACAGCGTGAACGCAAGTATCAAGTAGCCATGAATCGGAATGTGTTCCCTTTCTGCGCATGTTGTGGCCCACTCAGTTTTCTTCCAATCAAAAATACTTTACTATCAAGTACAGTTTGTATTCAGAGTGACAAGAAGGAGCGCCAGAGCTATGTGGATGAGCTCAAGGCTACCCTCAACCCCAGGAATCTCAGCAAGTACCTCATGGCCTTCACCAAGCGCACTGACCTCAGCTCCACCATTGGAACCAAGCTCGACTCGTAAGCCACAAAAGTGCTCCTTTTATTCATTTCTTGCAGGGTTGATGTCCTCCTGGTCTCTGGATCCAAGGCTTCCCACCTCCATACTGTCTACTCCACCCACAAGATTATGAACAAGAAGAAGACCACCCTGCTCATCGTTGACAACGTCGCCGATGTCATGGCCGAGGCTGTAAGTCTGCGTCCAAACCACTTCTTATTTTCCTTTCAGCCCGAGAACCTGGCTCGCTCCCTGATCCTCCTGTGCAAGGGCTGTGGCGTCCTGTCCGGTGTGGCCATCCCTGGCATGGAGCGTCAGCGCACTCTCAGCAGCTCGATGGAGGAGGCCGACCGTCCCCGCCGTCTCTCCGTCACGCAGCCTCCTCACCTGCCGCCTGTCCCCTCCAACTGAGAGGACTCCCCATGCAACGGTTTCTCTCCGATTTCATGTTCGTGCAAACATGATTGTATTTCTACACTCCGGTTTACATACCGACACCCACTGTTGACTTTCCCCAATTTTGTAATAATCCGATACTCGCTTTATTTTCATGATCCACCTAGATACTATTCCGTTTATTTTGTTCTCAATGAATCCTAAATTCAAGTTTTACGTCTTCTCCGAGAAGCCATATCGTAAATCGATACATTAGTAGCCTTGGTAAACGTAAATACTACGCATGTGGTTTACATAAGGCGCCTGATTTATTTTTCCGCATCACAGAATTGATTACGCGTCGTATATAGTTATGTCTTCGGATATTCCTGAGTCATGAGCTCTTCTCAATCATATTGCCGTCGTCACAACTCGGCTTCTCGATCCACTCCAGTGAAATGGTACTTGTCGTTGAAGAAGCGATAGCTGCGATAGACGATGGACAGGAACCACACCTCCACCACCACCACTCCCAGAAGCGCAAATATCTCCACCATTATCAGCATTTCTTCTTCTGAAAATTAACAGTTATAAATTTAAATTAAAGTTTCAATAATTGCTAGTCGTTGACTTGTAAAAAAAAGAGAATTTATAATTAGGCATCATCAGTTTAGGATTTCTGGGATAAAATTAACAGTACACTTTTAGTGGTATGTAGTGTTTAGTAAAATCACACATGTTAGTCACTGTTTACAATTTATTCAAGGATGTTTTATAAACTGCAAATAAAATGTTTTAAGTGCAATTACAAACTATCAAATTTGAAACCGTAATTAAAGCTTTTCGTTTAAAAAACAAAAAAAGACTATCATAATTGAAACAAAACTATTGATAATGTGAAGTAGCTTTTAAACAAAAATACCAGATTAACCACCATTAAGCTAAATATAGAAATTTAGTTTATTAGTAAATTTCTACACTAAAGTTTTTTATTTTCCACAAAAATGGAAGGGCAGCCGGAATACGTCACGAGTAATGACAGAAAATGCGTCAGCAGAATAAATTTTTAAGTATATATGTTTTTTTTCTAAATCTGGCTTTTCTCTAGCTCATAAAAAATAAACAAAACCGACCTAGTGTATTATAGCCGTCGTGGTTAGGGTCATCCAAGATTCCTGCCTTCAGACCCATTATAAGAGCAAGGAAAAGAATAAAAAGTAATGCCGTTGCTGCTGCCTGTGAAAAAACTCTTTTGATTGACATAAAATAAAATAAACCTGACAATAGAGGTATATTAGTACCAAACGCCGCTTTTCCAGCCTTAGACCTAAGACGAGCAAAAGAGATGCAACTAGGCACGTCAAAGCCAAAATCATTTCGAATCCTCCTTCTAACCTAAATTAAAGAGGATTTACTACTGTAAGCTTAAAGGATCACCTTGTTTTGTGGCCTGTGAGTAGGCTTCTGAAAATATAGGCCAAGAAGCCGGAGGCGACGATGATGTGAAACCAGGAAATCACCATTGATGCCGTCTGGAAAAGCAGAATGTGAACATTTTTGTGTTTTCTAAGCACATAAAACTAAGTAAACAAGGTTTATACTTCCAAAAACATTTACTTTCTGCAGAAATCGTTGATCCTGCTTTATTAATTTCAAACCATCTCTTTCTCCAGCCCTACCCAAGTTCTTGACAGCCTCATTAGACATGTTCTCTTAAATACATGAAGTTTGCAACTGGCACATAATGTTTACACGTGCGTCGTCAGCTGATCGCAGCTGTGATTTGTTGTGTTGTAATTTCCGTGTTTACTATCGCACGCGACCAATTATCCCGTGAATGTCTTAAATTTTAATTGCAAAATGAAATGTGATCAACGTTTTGTTTATTTTATAAAGTTTTCATCAATAATAGAATTGACAGTTACCAATGTTGTTTCAAGAACTGTAAAGTAATGTTTTACATTAAGGAATACCCCAAAGCGCTGTTTAGATTTTTTTTTAATTCCAGGTGGTGTTTCGTATTTCTGCCGGCCCTCGTTAGCGTATGTCGGACGGCCATGTGCCAGAACAGAGCCTAACGAGTGGCCTTTGATTGCCGGAGCAACGTTGAATATGTGTTTCTTGCCCGCACAAACGCCATCTTCCGCTCTCTGCCGTTCGGCGGCCACCAAAATGGACTGGGATAGAATCCAATTTCCCTTGAACATCCGACTGGTGTTGTTGGCCAAGCACAGCAACCCGAAACTTGCCGATTAATGGACTATGGCGCTCCCCGTCAGCGATAAACAAGGATTGGCTGACGTAGAATGAAGCTTTCACCTACATTGGCATGGACGTGTTGGTAGCAGCAGGTGTACTGGGAATTTGAAGGGTTGAAGTTAGACGACCTCGTTCTTTCTACTGACGAGGCTGCCATCTGAAACACAACAAAATAGAAGGTTTCATTAAAGATGTAGAGTTGGGAAGAAAAATGAGTCTGAAAACAAAGTTATACGAAAATACTAGTGAGTACCGTGGATCTACGGCAGCTGTTCTACCAACACTATTTGGTACTGGGCCGAGGGTAATAGCATTTTGGAGTGCGCTTGGTGAAAAACGACTGGAGCACTGAAATTCGGCGGGAATCGAAAATGAGATGCATCTGGAAGGAGGAAGCTGCAGAAAATGTGACAACTGGCTGAGAAATTCTCAAGATACGTGGTTCTTTCCTGACAAAGGACAGGATAACAAATGAGCGGTGGGAAATAAACAGGTGCTGTAACAAGCGCAGACCTGCTCTCGAGAGCCGCTTGATACATTTTATAGGCGCTATATGAACCCCTTGTGTGAGCCACTTGGGTGGCAATTTCGCCACTTGACTGCCGCTGGACGGCAGTCATCGCTATTTTTGACGTCGGGCCGTTCAACCCAAAACTACGAAGTCATAGATCATCCCACATCAGGAAGTATTCACTCTGGGGTGATGGATGACTGCTGGGAAAATGAGCGAAGATTATGCCAGGGTGCAAATATTTGAACACCGTGAAACTTCAACTGCTACCCAAGAGTAAGAGACCGAGACATCGAGAGAAACCCTTTTGAACTCGACACACTCGGTCTGAAGGAGAGCGGATCCTCGTGTGGGGCGCGATTGGGCGAGAAAAATGGGCGCTCCATTTGCAGACATTTGTTAGAGTCGGCTCTCAATCAGGATGGAATTGGTCGAGGGTTGAGTGAATTGCAGATGCACCTGCCGCCCTCAATTTGCCATAGCTGTTGTGGGCGGAGGACAAAGGGTTTTTTGCCTAGGTGTAAACAATCGAATTTTTGGATACTGAAAATAGATACTTAGGCAGCTTTAACCCAAATAAACTAAAACCTGAAAGCGATACATGACCTCATGAAGCAATGACAACAGTTGGAACTTAAAAAAAATCAATTGTTAAATTTTAAAGCGTTATAAAATGACAGCAATAGAGTAGTAACGAAAACACAGACACTTTAATTTGGGTGCGTCTGCGGGCATATTAGCCAAATCTTTCGCGGCAAGACGGAATGAGTAACTCGCTATATCCTGGAAAACAAAGGGTTTACACAGGCAGCTGGGTGTGAAATTTGACAACCTTTGCTTTCGAAATGAAATCCGGAAAACTTTTGCTGGCGCTGTTTTCCGTGAAGGGATACAGAGGAATCACATGGCTCGAAAGTTTATTTTCGGCTGCGTCTTCAATGAAATGAAACGCGGTCAAAGCAGCCAAAATGAGGCTGAGCCTCAAGTGTCCTTTGAGGAATCGCTGTTCAGCAGAGCGAAAAGGGCTCCATATCAGTTGCCCGCTAATTATGGAAAGCCATCGATTTTTATATTTAATTAGACAGAATAAAGGATTTGGGGTTTCTTTTATCGCATTGCAATGAGGGTGTGAAATGAATTGGTTTTGTATTAAAACAATAGAATGAAAGACACTGAAAATTTTGGGGTTGAAGAAAAAAGTGAGGTTTTTGAGAGCGAGAGTCGTCTTCGAGTAAATTGATTTGTAGACTTCGTTGGAGTAAGCAAACCGGAAAGCACACTACTGCCGGGAATGCGTTTAAGCGAGATTCGTATGCCCGTAGGGGGAAGTGAGCATGAGATGGCCGGCCGCTCATTGGCGTGGGCGGAGAATTTTAGCTCGTGTTTTTGTGCAACACATTGTTAACGGCAAGTAGTCGTTCTCCCACAAACAAAGGCGGTTTCCTGGGCAGTGCTGTGACATCTGTCGTGTGTACTGCCTGCTCATGACACAGAGATCTGGTTGCAGGCTGCCCAGACAGCCAGACACAACTCACTTTGAACGATCGTCTTTCCGTTTTGAGTAATTCCAGGATTTCCGTTTCAGGGAATAATTTTAGATTGCTTCGAACTTTCACTTCACTCAGCGAAAACAATGGTTAAGGACACTAGTTCATCAAGTAAAACGTCTGCTCAAAACAGCCAAATTTATTAAATCGAAATTCAAAATTAGTTTCGAAGTAGCGACTGTGATAAATCGAACTGTAGCTTTAAAATGATCACTTAGAAGTAAACATGAATTACAACTAAAAAACTAAATGAACTATTTTAGAAAGGCAAAATGTTTTGCTCAACGAATAGTAAGTTTCTTCGCGATCAGTTCGGTCCTCATTTTGTCTGCGGGCATGCCCTCTGCCGGCTAAAATTGCACATTCCGTCTTTTAACTGTCACTGAGGCTTTAATATATATCTTAGGGAAGAATAGTTCTGGAAATAGACGTCAGATAAAGACTCGGCCGTAGGAAAATTGCCACTAATTAGCAGAGGTTCGTGCAGTTGGCTGTCAGTGCAGGGCTAGCCGGGAGTGAATAATTGCCAGTTGACAAAGTAATGATTATTATTGACTCTGCCGGGTGTGAGCGATGCAGTATCGGGTTGCTTTATCCCCAAACTCCTAGCTCTCGCGAGAGGCACGAGGACAATTAAAGGACAGAATATAATCTTCCGGAAGACTAGGGAAACACATAATGAAGCTTAAACGTTTTTGTCGGGGCACCATCGACCACTTGGGTTCAAAGGGAGCCGCTTCCTCGAAAGGACATGTTTTCAGATCAATTGAAGCCTAAGTGAACTAGTTAAGGTTAGGAATCTTCCTAGAGCACTTGAAAACATCGAGGATTAGAAACCCACCGAGAGTAAAAAGTAGCAAAAACACATGCCAACCCTAGATTGAAGTGCGATAAAACGTCCCGGAGGATGGGTTCACAAGAGAGTGACACGTGACAAAGCACATAAATCTCCCAGCGTTTTTATAACTTCTGAGTTTGAGTTACACGCCATGTAAATATTAACGCATTCGTTTATAGCATGCAGGTTTCTAACAATATTGGTTACTGTTTGTAAAATACCCAGTAAATGCAAAGAAAAGTATACAATTTTCAATTCTTCTTCTTTTATTGTATCTACTAAATAATCCTGGCGAAACTGTATATTCTAGGACAATTTTGTCAAAAATATTTACATGGGAATGTGTTTTCATCAAGATGACCAGATAAACCGAGCTTTTCCTAAAAAGGTTTCCATGAACCAGTAGTTCAAGGGGCCGTTTTCAAAATCGGCATAGGGGCCTTGGATTTTTAGTTATCGCCTTTTTCTGTGGCAGCTGTCATCTGCGGGAAAGTCCTGGATGCGTTTCCAGTCTGAAAGTGTGGCACAGTAATTTCTAATTATACTTTTTCCCTATGGTGGTTCGAACCTCATCGATGTTTTTTTCTATTTCTATATTTTTGTCAATTTACAAGTCAACTTTTTCTCAAAACATTGTTTTGAAATTTTAAAAAAAGGAAAATACAAGTTAGAAATAATGTTGCCAATGCTGTGTTGAAAAAGATAACGGCTAAAATTTTGAACAAAAAACAGAACATTAATAATGTTCTGTTTTGATCAGTGTTTGATAGAATATCGCATTTTGATATATAAACGCAAAAACTTTATTACAACACGCAATATATAAAAATGTGCAAGACAATGTGAATAATAACTAATAAGTATTTCTTTGAAAGCTGCAAAACCTATAAACGCAGTCACCCGCCATGCAGTAAGAGAAAATGAGAAGGCAACGTGAAAGTGAAATATCATGTCCGTCATTCGATCTCTACCCTTAGATTTAACCGGATGTCGAATACGAGCCTTAAGCCTAGTAAAACGACAATTATCTATACATTCTAGAACCTAACGTCATTGGATTCGTTTTCTTCATCTACGGTTGCCACAACCGGAGGAGGAGGGTCCATATCGACAGATTTCTGGAGTTCCATTGAATGGTAGAAGAAGGACGGTTCCTTGCCAATGTTGAACAATAGCTTCTCGTACTTGGCGGTGTTCGCATCAGGGTCACGGACTCTCCTTGCACGAAGCCACCTGAATATTGATATTAATGAATTAAGGTAAGTGAATTAAAGTAAAAGCTGTAAATGTTAGGAGGCTAATGAGTAAAATTAGACAGCAGCTTAGCATTTTGTTAGTATTGCAAAGACACGATGACTTGGCTAGATGGTTACCAAAAGCAAGGAAAATAAATTTATATTACTCGGCTGCTTTGGCTGTAGCTTAAGCACGCGGTATACTACTGAAACTTACTGTATAATCAGATCGTCAAGAGACTGATTCCTTTAAATTCTTACATTTAAGATAACAAACTACAAACTCACATTTCCCTTCTGGTCAAGATTAACCCATGAACTATATGACGTTCGAACAGAAATCCTACGGTGCAGGCGATTCCAGCCAGAACGATGAGGAACAGCTTGTAGGACATCACAGGAATTGGGTCAAACTCCAAAAAGGCTTCAACCCATTTAGGTGGCAGAAGAACAACGAAAAGGGAAGCCTGCACCAACATTTTCGTATTTCAAGATATCTAGTTTACCGAAGTGATGATAATCAGAGTTCCACACAGAAGCCAGTTGGTGAGAAGAGTTTTGCGATGCGGCTTTCCGGCGTTGTAGATAAAAGCCAAAACAATGTAGAGGAACACACTGAAGCAGAACAACGCGGTTCCCTAAACATATACGATAGGCGGGATCATTTTTCAGGTAAACCTGCATACTACGCTTGTTTTCTGCTCCGTCGTCACCTGCGGGAACTGCATAGGGCACGAACCACGGTTGTTTAGTAACGTCGATGAAGACGAACAGCTGAAACACCAGTTTCAAAAAAAAGAACAAAAGAAATTACCTGGAAACATCCTCCAATGATCAACTGGCCGAGGATGGAGACGACACTTCCGAGGGAGAGGAGTCGGGTGGCTGGAGGGGTGCGGTGGAGACGATCACTGGCTGGAGTGTAACCAAAGAAGAGGGCGACAATGGTGATCAGGAACATGTCAATGTACAGGAACTGAATATGAAGATGTAATGACAAAAGTGAATATAAAGTTTACCTGGAAGTCGGTGAGATTGCTTGCGATCCAATACAACATCATAATGGAAGAGAACTGGGTCAGGGAGTAAGCAGCCATGTATTTGAAAACTCCAAATGACGTCACCAAAGCAGCCCTTCCTTCACGGATTACGGTAGGAACACAGCGGATATCAGCAACCTACAAAAATGAAAACTTGTATTTAAAGGACGGCTAACTTTTGATGTGAAGGGAGCAGCGATGGATGCCTCAGCCTCGGAGAGCGAGATACCGGCGTGAGCGGCCTTTAGCGCAGCACAGTCGTTAGCACCATCTCCGCACATAGCAACGGTATAATCGATCTAGAACAAAAAGTATTAATAAATCAAAGAGATCCTACCATTTGCAAGTGATTTACAAGCTGCTGCTTCTGATCTGGTGCCATCCTCGCGAACACATCACATACCGAAACGATGGGATCCACTAGTTCAGGGTATTCGTGGGTGATCACGGCGAACGTAGGTCCTTAATAACTTCAATATAGAAAACTACACAAATTTTACCTGCAACTGCCAGTTGGTAACGGCTGTCGATTGTATCCCATGCCATCTCTACTTTCTCAGGAATAGCGGGTGCATCAGTTGAGACAGAGGGACGGATTGTAAGCATGGTACGACCCTTGTTGTCTCTTCTTTCGGAATCGTGTTCAATGAGATAAGCCTTCTTGTGAGATTGGATGATTCCACATTCACGGGCTACACTAAGGGCAGTGAGAAGGTTGTCACCAGTTACCATCACGGTACGGATTAACGCCCTAAAATATTTTGTTTACACCTTATTTACTTAAGGAGTACCTGTTGAGTTCAATGATGGTATCAAGGGTTACAGGCTTTACTCTGTTTTCCATTACAACGAGTCCCAGGAGATCCAAATCGCATTCGACCTGAAGAATTGCTTTAAACCATATTCTTATTAAAATTGAATTTTTGATTTACAAATTAATTTAATTTCGTACTCACCACGTTCCTTGCAACTTTTGATGCCTTGACGTAATTCATCTCCAGCTTCTTTTTAGCAACGGCGATGAGTCGGTAACCATGCTTTGCATAGGCATTGACGTGGTATAGGTAATCGCTTGGCACAGTCTTTGGATCGCAAAGAGTGAGAATCATCTCAGGAGATCCCTTGCAATACAAAGTCATGTCGTGACCCGAACCCTCCGCTGGATTGGACACAATTACGGACATTCTTTGGAGGGCAGAGCTAAAATTAGTTTTCTTTGGATTACTGTCAAGGTTACCTGAAGGTAAACTGGCGAACAATCGAGTACTCAAAGTTTCCTTTGTGGTAGTATTGATGTTCGAGAGGCGGTTTCACAACCGTGGGCTTAATTATGTTTGTTTATAGAATCTTGATGAATGCTTACATGGACATTGTCGAACAACGCCAGTTCAGTTTCGGGTTCACTTGTGCTTTCTGACTCAGCCAGGGTCCATTTGGTTTGGTTGAACAGAATCAAATCCAGTGGGTCTCCATGAAGAACTCCGTCAATGCGAGTGAGAGAGTGACAAGTGGCAACGGCGGTCACAATCTCCCCATTAGATGGCAGATTCGCTGGGTTCACATCGGAAGTTTCCTAAACTTTCTCATTTTGATGGATTGAAAAGTTTTCCCTTACCTCTGTGAAAGAAGGGTTCGCTCCTTTGTTGACAGCCCTCAGCGTTTGGAAATCCAATCCATCTTCAGTCAGAGTTCCAGTTTTGTCAAAGCAAACTACATTAATGGCTCCGCAGGTGTTGATGGTTGATGGAGAAATACAGAAAATTTCCTTCTTTCTCAACCGCATGTTAGCATTGATGATTCCAACAGACATGGCAGCTAAATTCTCCGTCTAGTTTGGTCAATCAAGGATAGACGAACCTGGCAGAGCGGGGGGAACTACAACTGTGATGATATCCAAAGAGCGAATGATGATTTTCTTGATACTTGATTCTCTAAGGATCATAACAGCGATGGTGTACGCAAATCCACAGGCAGCAATTGAGGCTAGGAAGAGGACGAACTAAAGAAAGGTTGAGATTGGCCAGAAATGTTTCAGAAAGAAAGTTATATCTAGGGTTTGGAATAATTTGTTGTTTAACATACCTTCAGTAGATCTTTGGTGAAGCGGAAGTCCACAGGCTTTGGGTACATAATGGAACGTACGAGTTGACCTTTCAGAGTAGCATATCCAGTCCTCAGAACAATTGCCTATATTCATTTCAGAATATGCAAAGTAATTTCCCAACTGACCTTCACTTGACCTCCGCCGTAGTAACGAGTTTGCAGAACGTGAGTTCCGCAGAACAGAATGTGCTTGGAATGCTTCTCAAACGAAAATTTCACATCAAATGAGCCTTCATCTGTACCCGTCAAAGCAACCTAAACACTTATTTTGCACTGTGTTTTTCTTTTTACAAACCTTTGTGATTGGAACCGACTCTCCGGTGAGCATACTTTCGTTAACAATGACTGTTCCGTTCATCAAAACGGCATCGAACTGGAGAATGCAGCCATGCGCAGGAATCACAACGACGTCTCCAGGAACCAGCTGGTCGGAAGGCAATTTGACCACAACTCCATTCCTCACAGCTTCCACTTCACTGATTGATTCTACCATCGATCGCAACTTTTTCTCTTGAGATCTGAAAGAATCCCATTGTTTGAACATACAGTTCATTCACCTGGTCTGCCACACATCCAACACTATTGACACTACTGTCATAATAACAATGACACTTGCGTAAACTTCGTAGTCATCGCTGAACCAGACGGACACACTGAAATAGAGCAAATTTGAGAGGTTTGTGTGTAAATATACCTGAAGACCTGGAAAATGTAGAACGGCGACAAAACTTCAGTGAAGAGAAGAACCAGAATGGACTTGAGCTTGACATCGATTAGGTTGTGTCCATAGAGACTCATTCTCCTTCCAACTTCCTTTTCGCTTAGTCCATTTACTTTGTCTGCATCCGTGTAATAGCTAACGCAAATCTTTAAAAAGCATTGTAACTTTGAAATATTAAAGATGTTACGTTGAAGTCGGTGTCCGCCGAAGTGACCCATTGGTCATCCCTCCAGAGATATTTCAATTTTCGGAAAGTAAACCATCGGAGAATTTCCACGTCAAGCAGTGTTCCGTCACCCTAAGAGAGTGGATTGTAATTTAGAGTTTACATTAGGTTACCGTGTTAATGCAAGGATTCTTTCCTGCGGCTGCCTTTTCCACCCGCACAGGACGAAACGCCGAAACATTGTTTTCATCACTGAAAGTACAATTGCTCATTTAGTTTAATTAAAATTTACATAACAAAAATAAAATCTGCTTCTTCGTGAGGGCAGGGAACACTCCGACTTTTCACATAGAAATCGATAAACCAATGTTGGATTAATCGCAAAATTCCAAGAGTAAGAATAGTGAATACATAAGATAGTGCCTAAAACAAAAATTGAATCCAAAATGCTTGCTGAAGGCATTCGTAATGAAGGACTAGTACAGGCCAGAGGTTATTTAATTTTTTGAAAACATATAAATGTTTTGAAAAATTCTGATGACAATCTAGTTAGAATTAGATAGTTTATGATTAGCCAATGAATTCTTTGAAATGTTTGAAAGTATGTGACCAACGCGGAAGTTTTCGAGGACTCGTTTTATATGTACATAAACTCGGTTAGAACAAAGTTAAGCTCAAAATACGTTTTTTTGCTAAAGTCTTCAGATTTTACTAATACATTTTCCTATCGAAAACTTACAGTACGCCAAGTTGACTTTTTATAGGCGTACAAATTCAAAGTGTTGTCTCCAGCTTGCACAACAATATGATGCCTAGGAATATTAGCGACGCCCATGGCGTCGTCGTCTGAGATCGAGAGATACGACCCTGAAGCATTGAATGTTACTTTAAAAAGAAGGAAGGTACCTGATGTATCACTTGTTAAAAGGGGTCTTCTTTCCCCGTGGTCCTCGTAAATAAAACTCTGAAACACAAGGATTATAAGGGTGACTGATGCGAGGGATTTAGTTTCTTATCTTGGGCAATTTCAGCCATTTTGAGGTCATTCTGTGGTTTCAGGAAACAAATGACCAATCTGTACAGCAGTTTATATATGAGTCTCGCATGCAATGAACTGTCGCAAAGCGTTTGAAAACGGAAGAATAAACCGATGCGCATGACATAAAACAGGATCGCGCTGGAAGATCAGTATGTTCCCGCTTTTGGACGCATTTCAACGTGGAAGCCATGGATTCGAATGATATACTAGCTCAGATCAGACTGAAGGAAGAACGCAGGGACTCGAGAGAGAACCACAAAAAGGTGAGAGTGTAAACACTCCAGAAGCACATTCTGTATACTTACCATTATGTTCAAAGGCAGTGCCTCTTCCGCCTAGGACCCCCTCCTCTTACAACGGATACTTTCAGCTAGCGAAGAACTATTCTGATAAAACTTATGAAATGCAAAGAAAAGGAAAAAATGAGAAATAGTTAGAAAACAAATTTAAAATTTAAAAAAAACAAAAAATATTCACAATTCAGATCGGTTGTATCAATGGTTTCCGTGGTCAGCTGAGAAAACTAGCCACAACACGGCTGCGATCGATCGCGTTCGCCCTTTTGATCGTGACCAGGTGAGGAAAAGCTATGCTCTGATTTTTGACATTTAAAGCCATTGAAAAAGCAAATTTACTTTTACAACAAAATGTTCAAAAAAACTTTTTGTATTCACAATCGAATTTTGTCCAAAGAGTGGTAAAATAGATTGGCTTTATAATAATGGTGACTTAAATTACGCCTGTTGAGAACTGCCGAAAATATATTAAAAGAGAACAAATTGGTGATCAATGATGATAAAAAACAAGGAAAAGTCATTTCTTTTAAATAAAAGCAGAAAAATCATTTCTCATAGCTAGAAGCATAGAAGCAGAGACTTTTCACAAACTGTGGACTGACTGTTGGTATGACTGAGGCATCTAATCGCCGGCATGGATTGGTCACCCTTGGTCATCCATCGGCCATTGATTTTTCGGTCAATAAATAATGTCTGCGCGGGAAACGCGTGGGTGGGCTGACCAAAGGAACAATTACTAATGTCGGGGGAAAATGTCAGAGAAAAAGCAGGGTCAGTGAGTGACTTTTCATCGATTTTGGCAGTGGCCGGCATCTGTCTCTGATAACGACAGGTCGTGCGATCGTCGTCCTCAAACACTAGGAACAACACGCAACCTATTCTTATCTGCGTATTCTACAGCCAAAAAGTCAAAAATTAGACCTTGTCACGTGGTTTGATTGAAAAAGGGTTCACTTTTTAAAATTTAAATTAAAAGACAAAATTAAAACTCTAAATAGTTTTCAGGAAAATGACTGTGATGCGAATGTAACAAAAAACTTTTAACGAATATAAAATTGTAATGTTCTAAATTACAACATTTAAGGAAGCTCTGCAACGCAGTTTTATCAATTTGCAACCACAAAACACAGATTGATACAAGTGGCTAGACATTTTTGGCGCCAAAACTACATAGAAAGTGCGTTCTTCATGTGTATTTGGAAAAGTTGAGTTTTCATGCCAAGATGGTGAAAAGTAATTGCTGAAAAATGTATAAATATTCGGTCATAGAAAATACCAAGCGTGGAAACATAGAATCATGTGATCGTACAGTCACATGTAACTATCTGATTCAAATATTCACGTCAGTAAAAAGTGTAAAGATCGTCTGGATCATTCTGGCTTTATACAAACAATTGACTTTTTTGTTGTTCTAACTTGTGTTATTCCATTGTGAAAATGAAAAAAAATAGAAACGTCTTAGTAGAAACTCAAGAAAACACTCCTTAGTAGAAACGGAAAATTATCTGGGTGCACACAGAAATTCAACATTTTGAATTATCAACATTCACTCAACAATTCACTTTTTTGTTATATAAACATACTGATAACTCTTTTCATTGTACCCAGATTTCTTTACTAATTTGTATCGTGGATTTACTTACTTGAAATGCTTGGATGCGTCCCTTCACGTGTGCTTAAGAGGACAGGCGTCTCCTGCAAGTTAAAATGTACATAGAACACCCATTGAAGCAGTTATCACACATAAGAGGACAAGAGTGCTTCATCCGTAATGTATAGCAGGGATTAGCTTATCAAAGTCTAGATAGAACGAGTGAGATCACTACCGTTGTTATCAGGCTCCTATGCGGTCAGCAATATTCACATCGGGGAATGAAAGCAATCGAACGATTCATCGTCATGAACGCGCACTGTGGATTATTTCCAGCTGGATCAATGTAAGAGTGATTGGCGAAGGGGTAACACTGCCAGCGGTCGTTCAGAAACCGGGAATGGAATGAATCAAACGGACTGTACGTGTTTGCTGTGGCTGCAAGGTTCAAAAGAAACACAACAAACATCCCCTGCTGGCAAAACATTTTGGTCGTAATCGATAGTCAGCACAATTATCATAAACCATTGATCTTTGAGTTTGATAGCACGAAATGGATGGTTTGCCGCACTTCAAAGTCGCGATCATTCTCCTGTCGATCGTTTTTGCGAAAACCGTTTCGCGCTATCTGGGTTTCCATCTACCGATCAGGAAGTAAAAAAATCAAAGGAAAAATATGGTGTAAATTAAATAGTCATTGCATTTGATGTCATTAAAAACTAAATAACTTAACCTGACAGAACGGTACAAAACCAATAACACGTAATGGAGGTGTTGCGCGAAGAACTAAAACAGTAAGTTTACCAATGCAGTTGGAACCTGTGAGGCAACACGGAAATAAGAGGCTTTGGGCAGACAAACCAACAGTTTCGTATCAGCTTACCACCTACGTCAGACCAAAACAAGGCATCTTCTCCCCAAAAGTCAAATTGCCAGAGACCGAAAAGTTGTGTAATGATAGGCAAAGGAAGAGTTTGCGTAATTGCGATAAGAGAAAAGAGAAAGTCCCATTTCGAGGTTATTCTGGAGTAAATGCCCGATAAAGAGCGATGTGCCACAACTATGGACGGAGCATTAAAAGACAAAAGATTGCTTATCAGCAAGTACACGTACACGTTATGTTTCCCCTGCGATTTTGGATTCTTCCGGTGGCAACGGACACGTGGGATCACATAGATTATGCCAACGAGTAGATTATGTCAAGGTTTAGTGGTTTCAAAAAGTTCCAGCGTCAGACACAAATCCGAAAAAAAAACGATGACCGCAAGTTCGGCATAGCATTTTGTGACCGGTCGATTATCACCTCAAAATGCTATTTTTTGTCGATATTTTGTGTTTACTAGTTTTTTAAATTGTCAAAAAGTTAAATCTTGATCTTGAAGTTCGGAAAAGATTCTAGCAAGAACAGTTAAAACTCCAATCAAAAGAAAATGGCATTCAAAGGTTTGAAATAGGCTTTCAATTGTTATCATTGTTCAGTCGCGATTCGTTTTATATTACGAATCTTTTTCTTTTGTCAATATTGCGTGAGTAAAAACCACCGTTTCTTTTCTTTGTCCTCTTAGGACATGGTGGGAAATTTGTTTAATAAGAAAACTTTAATTGTTGGAAGGCAAAATTCATCACACAAGAAGAAATGGAATACTGCAACGTTTGTGATGCCTAAACACAGGCCCTGTCTGCGGAATTTCAGCTCTCTTCTATCTGCATAAGAAAGTTTCACGTGAATTGACTTTCAAAGATCGCACCAATAAAACACTTCAAAGAACTGTGATTGTCCCAAACAACAAAACAAATTTGTGTCTTTTAAAGATACAAGTAATGCACTCTTGCAACTTTAATATTTTGGAGTTGGTTGTTTTAATAAAGAGAACCATCGTCTATATGATCTCTATGTAACATTATTAACGGACAGGCGGCCGACTATGTTTTGAAAATTTTATGACGCAAAACTACTCATCTGTTTTGAATAGTTTGTTGGCTATGTAATTCCCAAATGTCTGCAGGAACATTGTGACGCAAAGTCAAAGAACTGGAAAGGAGCTAGCTTTGACAGCTTATGGGACGAGATAAGATAAATCTATACCCCCTACATGACAACTCCTGATCAAGGATTACCTGTTACGCTTCACAGATCAGCTAATTAAAACAACCAAGCTAATCCAAATTACCAAAACGTTTTTAACCAACCTTGCCAGCCATAACGATGAGCATGATCCAAAAAATTTTATATGATTTTAGGCCTGTGATGTATTGTATAGAAAAGAAAAGCCAAAACTTTTTGTTGAACATGAAGTGGGCAAGGAACAAATGATTGAAAATAGATTGATTCAGTAGCCGTTTGTTTTACAAAGTCAACATGGAATGAAAACATTGGGGGCTTAACACAAGGATCATTCAGGCCGTGAACATTACGACGAGTTGGTCTCGGTTGTTCGCTTTATTTGGCCGATGATCGAACACCGCCAATCGAAAACGGAAAAAAGTTGTAAAGAATGGGGCCTTAGGTATGCCGGCATAAGCAGTAGAGTTATCTTTTTGGTAACTGAATGGTGGTGGAAATTACATATTTTCAAGAATATTCTGCCTAGAACTGCGGTTTATCATTTTCAAATGATATTCTACATTAGGCATTTAAAAACAGATTTTTAAATTAAAGTAATTTATCTGGGTTTCAAAGTACACTTTGTTTTTTTCCAGCTTTTTGTTTTCATTCAAGAGGAAATCTTTTCTTTAGAATACGTCTCCGGCAAAGCAGTTGATGAAAACATCCTGCATTAGTTTCTCTCATTGTAGTATTTCTCCGGGTTTTTTTAAAACTTCAGTTCCCTATTGTTTCGATAATGCTGTTTGTATAGTTTTTTTTGTTTGTTTCAGAAACAGTGATATGGAAACTTTTTATTAGGAAATCCACCCCACAATTCGCTTTTCACAACTCATTGCACAAATAAAGCGTGACAGAAAGTGAAAGAAACTAAAGGAATTATTGCCATGAGCGTCTTTTGCTAGAAAAAAACCTCGAATTACTCAAAAAACCGCTCATTATTATATACCGGTTAAATGTAACCATACGTTCACATCACAGTCAGTTCGGGCGGAAACAAGCGACAATGATCACTGCGACGCCGGCATCGATTCCTCTTCCTTTTTCTCATCGGCCGATGATTCTTCTTCTACACTTTCATCGACTTCCGGAACGGTTTCCACTGGCTTTTTCGAAAAATCATGCGGGTTCTGGGGCGTCTCGATGGGCGTCATTGGTTCGCGCATGTCCTCGCCGTGCTTGATTTTGTACAAAACATCGGTGGCCTGGATTTCTCCTGAAATGGACACATTTGGTTAAAACATGTATAATGAGTCACCTGTCTTCAGATTGAAAGATCGGCCACGGATGTTTTGAGCTTCCTTGTCAAGGGGAGAGAACCAGTTGAACAAAGATCCCATGATGGGTAGTTGACGGATGACACCCTAAAATAGTGTTTATCAAATTTCATAAAACATATGTCAGATGTCTTAGTCGTGATAGAAGTCGTTTTTTTCTCAACTAACCTCATTTTGGAGGCGAATATCGTTTTCTTTCCGGAGGTCTTCATTAGCTGCTTCAATTCCATGTCTGATCATTTCAGCCAAGCTGTCCAGGAACTTAAATAAACAAATTGAGATTTCAAGAAATATAGTTTCACCTGCTGGCTGCTTTCAATTTCTTTTCCTTTGTCTGCCACCATTTTCATCAAATCAGCCAGATCCTTGGCATCCGACAACATTCCGAATTTCACACATGTTACCTAAACAAAATTTTTCATTTGACATAAAATGGACAAACTCCGTAAAAATCACTCTCTCCATTGGAGAAGGCAGAATCGTATGCTCTCAGTTGATGGACCAATTCAATGTTAAGGTGGGAAATCTGAAAAAAATTATTTATCAGAAGATTACACAAGTTATCAGATGTTTTACTGTAATCATGGGAACAAAGACTAACCTGTTGTTTCTGGTTGTCATTCCATTCATCGGGGCAAATTTCTTTCACGATGGATGGAACATAGCTGGAATGTTTTATAAGCTATGAAATACTAGTAATAATTACCAAACGGCGCCTACTCCTGCCCACTTGCGCACGGGAAGTAACGTGAGACTGGGGTACTCTTCGCGGAGCTCTCCAAACTTTGATCTGGCAGTGACAGTGGACTCCACAATCCTCAGAACATCGGTCAGTTGGGCAATGAAGCGCTGCACATGAGCCACTTGGGTGTTGGAAACTAAAAAAAAGGTTTTATAATAGAAGAATTCTTCCCACCTGCAGCATGCTCCAGGGGGCAGAATCTGAAGGCAGTCCTGTGGTTTCCTCCCAACTCAATCATATGGATGCCAAGAGCCTGGCACTCTGCCAGAAGACCTTGGCTCAACTGAAATAGCACTTCTGTAGTTCAAACTTATCAAGTAGTTACCCATGAGTTGAGGGAATCTCCATATTCGAGTTCATCGTTGAGCACCTTCTCTGCCTTTGCAATCTCCTCGTAGTTCTGTTCTTCCTCCTTCACTTGACAGAGATCCTTGTGTCTCTATACCGATTAGATTAAGTTAAAAAATTATCAAGATTTACCTTAATAGCGTCCTTAGCTGCCTGGTACTTGCACTTAAAAATGAGAACTGTTGGGGCGGTGTACTGGTTTTTATACACTCGGTTGGCATAGTCGTTGGCATTCTCCATTCCAACGATTTCCATGCCGGGAATGCCTGCCAAACCTTTCAGCATAACTTTGCTCTAGACAAATTGTTAAAACGGAACATCGTAAAGCAAACCAGCATGTAAGCGTGCTCCACAGTATCCGTGATCTTCTTGCTGGTAAGATACTGGGTGGTCACCCACCATGGCAGCGTGTCTAACTTTTCACGGTACGACGGTTTGTGGCCCTCGACAGCACGATGAATAGTCTGTTATATTATTGAATACTGTGTGTTTTAAACTCCTTACAAGAACAGGAGCAGCGGGAATTCCAAGCCACAGAGCTAGGGGAATTGTGGCACTGTCCACCTGGGAGAGCACGTGAACCAGCAATTCAGTGGGTTCGCGAAGGGAAAGTGCAGCGACAGCCTAATAAACCGTGTAAATTGCATGAATTATTAAAACTCACTTGGCCAACAATATGAAGCCAGAATTTGTACTTAGTCTTCCTGATCTCCAGAATCTTCGAGATCATGTCATTTTGACCCAGAATGGTAGAGCCAACAACTCCAATCAACATCAGAGGAACTTTTCCGGCGGCCAAGTCCTCGTCAAGAATCTTTTCAAAAGCAAGATGGTCCTAAGCAAATTTATAGAGTGGCTATTCCCTTTCCTTACAATTCTGCCTTCGACCTCCACAAGGTCTCCCTCCATCTTTGGAAGAACAATGACATCAGCGATTCCGAACTCAGTGGCCAGGAAGGAGGCTAATTCCAAGTGATGGGCGGGAGACACGTAAACCACGGGCGCGCCCTAATAACACATGTTTTATTATGATCGGTTGAAAACCCACTTTCTCCATGAAAGCCCTCCATCCCTTTCGGACATACTCGTTCCCATAGGCCTGTTTAAGCGCCAATTTAACAGCATGCCCTGCAACGAATTGGTTGGAGGGAAACTGGGCCCGTAAAATTACCAATTCCGTTTTTGACCGACAGCGCCAGAGTGGCTTCAGGCTCCGAGCAATAGACTTGGTAATCGGGGAACCTGGAAATGAATGCCTAGTTTTTGTTTACAACCACTGCTACCGGAACTGCTGGGACAGGGCCTGGCATGTGTTTCCGAAGAGCCAGGCTGCGATGCTTTGACGGTGGTGGCTGCTCAGAAGGTCAATATAGGTCTTCAAGGAAGAGGAGGTGACAAGGGTGCGGCCGAGATCAGAAAGGCGTTGGTTCTCACGGGATCTAAATTCTTTTGTTTGGGAAGACTTGTATGAGAGGAAAACAAGTGGTTTACATAAATGCATACTTTAATAGTCAAACTATCAAACTTCATGAAAAACTATTTTTCTGCAAGGAAGGATGACGAAACGCCTCATAAAAATTGATCTTTTTATATTTCATTTTCGAAGTTTAAATGGGGTGTTCCTTTTTAAGAGATCAACCGTGTTTTAAAAAAATTAACATCATTGTTTAACCGCGTCATTTAGCCGTTGTCCTTTTAGCGTAATTGCAAATTGCTTTCAAGTACAAATAACACAAAAAGGTTCCCACATTTAATCCAATAACGCGAATTAAAGCCATGTTTGCTTTGCATTAAATTAATCTTTGAACAGAAACTGTCAATTTTTCGAAGCACTTTGTGATGTCTCACTGTTTTCGACATTTTTCTATTAATAGGGAATGGCTTCTGTTTTTCACTTGGCGTTTCTGCAAGTTGACAAAGAGCGTTTGTTCAGAAATCTCCAAAAACAAATGTGCCATATTTCCCTGGCCAAAGGAAATTTCATGTCCAGTTTTTTTTATTAAAATTAGTTTTTGCAAAACATAAACCTAATTCGGTCTGGTCATAAAATTGAGCCACATTTCCGCATTAGAGCTTTGGATGAAATATGAAAATTCTATGAGAAGCAATTTTTTTGGCAATCTTGAGATGAAATGCTTTCTTTTAATTAGAATTCTGGTTTTCACGTCTAACCTCGTCTTCACCAGCTGAGGGTGTCCGTGGGGAGTCTCTTCTCTTCCGACCCATTCGTCCGATACAATCATCTGTTCCAACTGCTCCAAAACAGAAGAAACGCCAGATTGAGACATCCTAGAGGAGCGACGAGACAGTTTTCCTGCCTAAGTTGTTTTATTTCACTTAACCCAAAGTTTCAGCAAACCGAAGCAGTGGCAGAAGTCTTCCTTCCAACATCATCCACTCCGCTATCGTCAGACTTGGCAGAGCTGCTGTTTGATCCTGGGCTGTGCTGCAGTTGTGCGTCGATCTTGCTGAAAACAAGATTTTGTTAAAGAAAAAAGGAAGAATTGTTTATTTTGTGGAGTTACCTCAGGGCGAGCGGATCAAGCATGAGTTCGTTCATGCATCGAACAGTCGAGGAGTCATGGTCATCTAATCGCCGATTCATAGTGCGGTTCAATCTGTGGGCGTTGCGCCCGAGCACCGCCCCCAGGGACCCGCCACATTGAACAACTCGCGCTGATGTGTGCAAATCGAGGTTAAACAGATTGCCCTCTGCCGACTCACATAACAGAAGTCAAGTGCCTTAAGGTAATCCACTTAGGCGCTGTTTTTCTTCTGAAGAAAACATGAACTTAGTGCTTGCCCTCATTTGTAAAATTATGTAGTCGTTGGCATTTACATTTTGTTGGATCTTGGCTGACAGCCGAGGTTGAAATTTGATATCATGAAGGCCGTCCATTCATTACGAAGATCTCGTGCTGGAAGAGAGTCACAACAATGAAATCTCTGCGGAAGCCACGCAAACAAGAGACACGGAGGGATATGTCAGGATTCACAGGAACAATTGAGACACTGCACGACAGGGCTATGAGAAAAAACACAATTTGCTGCTGCCAATTGAGTGTTAAATCAATTGGTCCAAGCATTCTTCTGCCAATTACGAAGCTCCGCATGGGACCCTCGAAGTGGCATGGAGTAATAAGCAAATTGGGGGCACGAGGGCGCCGAAGGCAGTCACATAAAACCAAATGTCATACACACAGACGGCGGTGCAAACAAGAGGACGTTAAAGGGCGAAGAGCCGTTTTTTCACCGACTCTGCGGCCGAATGGACATACGAAGGTTTTAATTTCCTCCTGGAGGAACATCGATGGATTGCAAGATAAGTTCCAAAGGGAAGTTTGTTTTTAGCCTCCGAGCGGGCGAGATTCAGAAATATTCGGGGAGCGGTAGCTGAGAAATTATGGTACAACTGAGATTTCATGAAAAATAGGCGTAAATTCCGAAAGTAAACATTACTGGTGTTTCAGAATGTAGAAGACTAACTAATTGAACAAAAACGATTAGTGTTTAAAATTAAGTAAAAGGGTACCAGCCGCTGGAAAACGATTAGCTTAAAAAGTAACGTTTAATATAGCTGGTAATCTCTTAAGAAACAGATTTTGTAATATTACTTACTAAAGCCCTGAACATTGTGTTTAGTACGGCTTAGAAATGAAAACGGGCATAAAGCAGAAAGATTGAAAACAACAAAATAAACGATGTTTGACTATTTCTTATGCGAGAACACCCTAAATGGAATGGAGCGCCGCAAATCAAATCTTGCCCATCATTGTGTATGAAGTTAGGCAAAGGGTCATACACTAGAAAACCACAACAAAAAACTAACCCTTTGAGTATCTTTGCAACAAGTCTCCAGACCTGAGATTTTGCCTACTTTTCCGGGTTAGTACTTCTCATCCTAACTTCCCTTTAACCCGTTTTAAATTCCCCTTTCTCCAGAGGAAATGTTCCATTTGGAACGGGTTCAGCTGCGGATTTCTCGGCTTTGACGCGAGTTCCCAATCTTGCTCCATATAGGTCAGTGCCGATTGGCGACACGATAAAAACGTGTCGAGAACACCTACTGGATGCACTTGGTCTGTGTCAAAAGAGCGCCAATGCAAAAAAGCACCTGTCTTAGAAAAAGATCTGCGCAGTCTAGTCTTTCTCAAACAGAAAAGTCTATTTTTAACTATTCTAGTAAATGGAATTTTAAACGTTGTGTCAAAGTTTCAACAAACCTGTCAATGTTAGACAGCAGGTGATCAACCTGTTGCATGGCTGAAGCTACGTCAGAGGCCATCTTAGGTCGAATACCTGAAATTACCACTTTTTGTTAAAATATTATAAAAACAAGAAGACACGATGTGAAGACACGATGTTTCATAAACACGAAATGTAGGGGTCCTGGCGATTTAATGGGAGAAAAGAATGTATAATCGACGCGTTCGTCTGTTTGAAGAAGCGGCTTGTTTTGAATGTGAATCGATCGATCCACGTGTGCCGATCCAAATAAAGGACCACCCACAACAGAAAATAACAGTGGCCGACCGGCTCGTTCTCATGATAGCGATCGGAAAACAAAATTACGTACGAGGCTACGTGGCAGGCCATTTGTGGCTGTCGGATGCGGACTATTTATTAAAAGGTGGAGGGCGGAAGGGCTCTTCCGTGTGTTATGCTATGAATAACGACGACTCCGTCGCCTTGTAATCGCCGTTTCTGACCGGTAAACAACGAAGAGATGTCCGTTTTTTCGGCCGTCTCAATCACGGGAGAAGAAGATTGCCGCCGCGCTCAACACAAAACAGCCGGCCGAGTTTGAGAGCCGCAAATTTGAGGATAACGAGGACAAAAACTCTCGAGATGCCGCGAGGCGGTTTATGGAAACTTGATTTTAAGAATTTTAGAAGCAATAATGTTAATACAATCACACACCCGAAGCAGAGAAAACGTTTTCTCATTTTTGCCACTTTTGAAGAGTCCTATTTAACAGTTTGCTTTTGTTGTGAAAAAAACATTATTGGTTAGTTACAAAGGTTTATATTAACTAATTGATTTTACAAAAACAAGAAGATCTAGAGCATCGACAATGACAATAGTCACCGCCACGTTTTCGGACTGGCGTGTTCGGGAATGGAGTTCGATAGTCGCTTTAGATTGCGAACTAGTCTGGAAAACCGGGGGCGCGGAGAAGCCCAAACAGGCGTTCAAATCCACACTCACAAAAAATCTGTCCCGAGGAATTGTAAGCTGAATCAACTAGTCATGAAGAAAATGTTAATCATCAACTGTTCCTGTGAATTTTCTCAGTGGATTGAATAGATTTCAAAATCACTCGATATCTGAACATCGCATGCAGGTTGAACTGAGGCAAACC
The DNA here is from genome assembly GCA_022343465.1 of Oscheius sp. G VE-2021. NCBI lineage: Eukaryota > Metazoa > Nematoda > Chromadorea > Rhabditida > Rhabditidae > Oscheius > Oscheius sp. G VE-2021. The sequence continues at coordinate 370,546 of JAJQXH010000012.1, forward strand.
AGTTTATCGGTGGGATTCCATCGGCTGAAATCACCCAGGTGAATAAAGAGATTAAACGGATTTGGGTTTTGAAATTGTTTTTAAATAAAGCTAGATAGCAATTGAAGGTAACAACTTAGTGTGCAATATAAAAAAAACTAAACTAAGTTTTGTAAAGTCTTTGGTTGCGGAAAGGTTAGTTTATAACACTCTTTGCACACAAACTACATGGTCAGCATGTGTCGGCAAAAGTCAAAAATCTCTAGGTTAGTGGTCCGTGAATGAGAACGCAAATGGAAGGACAAAAGAGCCATAAAGATGAGAGGAAGGTGAGGGTCGCGCGGGGGCCGACTTTCCCGCGTTGGCTGCCTAGAGACTACGCGCATGCCACGTATTCCAAAGAAAAAAGTGTTCCGAAACTCCAATCTCATCCCAAAATCTTTTATTTTTCTGGGCGTAGCCTGCACTAAACGTGTCCGGGTTGACGTCAGGGTCTGCTGTTTGGCATATGTGTGTTTGGGGACATTTCGTGCAGATAAGATACAAATGACAGCTCATCGATCGATAGGTTCGGAGGGAAAGCCGGCAATGTTGAGGAAACTAGCACAAACAACGAAAATGTTTAGGAAGCGTAAACAAAATTCGGTCGCGTTGTGAGAACACGCGCTTTGCCGAAGAAAACGGTTGCGCTGACCCCAAATCAACTGCAGACCTCCCAGCAAACCGGACAGTGGCCAGAGGAAGTGCAGTCGCGGCGGCGAAGCACAATAGACGCCACAAACAAAAACACGCTCTCACCGACTGCACTGATAGGAAATCAATAAGTGGAACGGTAACGACAGCTATGAAATGGTAGTTTTCGCACACCCGATTCGGAATGACAAATGCCTTCTCAGAAAATAAGAGTTTTCTGAATTAGGGTTATAAACACTTTCTCCTCAATTACGCAAATCATCTGCAACACACGACAGACTTGCAATTCTGCATCTATAGTTTATTATCAGCGAGTGAAAACCAATTAGCGGACAGCTATCGTTTACTTAACCTTATCCGGATAATCAAGACTAGAAGGGATGGGGCTTATGAGGTTTCCCCGATTTGACCCCACCCGTACATGAAGACCTTCAGTGGCTTTAATGAAAAATAATTAGAATACATCAACAGTAATATTTCTTTAATAATAAAATGTTGGCAATGGTGAAAGTAGGGCAACGGAAATGTTTCGCAATGTTTACTCCTGAAAAAGAACATTCAAGATTAGCTGGCAACAGACTTAGTGGCGAAATGTGCATTCTGTGTAATTGCGGTGTCGAAGCGTGTCACTGTGTTGCATTGGAAATGAAACCCTTCATCAATATTTGTCCGCCTCCTATTTCTATGAGAACCCTGCTTCAAGATCTTCCAGAAAAGATTTGGTGGAAGACAAATCACAAGGTAAAAGCTTGGTAAAAGTACGAGCTGAATTTGCACTTCCGAACATGTGGTTTAGAGTAGTAAACAAGCAGTGTGACCCCAAGGATTGAAAAATGAGGGCGCTTGAAACAAATGAATGTTTGTGGATTTTTCAAACATGTCGTCCAAAAACACGCCAAAAGGCAGGGAAACGGTTGAGAGACGCATTCTCCGTGTTTGACATTGCGCAATGACTCCAATGAAAAACCTGACTCACATTGAAGTTATCTACAAGATTCTATCGGCGCAACTACCGTCACGTGTGTCAGGTTACGGGTAGTTTTTTGGTTAAAGTGGCTGTTTGCCAAAGTGACCTATTAAAGTCTTAAATTACACATAAGGAGTTATGACATAATTCAACATTGCAAACACACCAATTGTTACATAGTTACCGTACTTAATTTATCATTGTTTGTGATGTAACACCATTTTTTGTTCAGTGGTACCTTAAAGTACCTTAAAGGGTCCTATTCTAAACAGTTCAAAGGGGAAGTTTTCAGGCCCAAGCAACAACGTCATTATTTCTGAAAAAATAAATTGAAGGACAGTGCATCAATTTGTGATTTTTAAAACCGTTAAAACCGACAAATCTGCGTCTTGTAGACTGAAAGTGCAGACAGAATGGAGAAACTGTGGCTGTGCACGCCACGTGTGATCGGGCGCAAACATTCAATCGAGCGTGTATGTCGACTGTTGTTGACAAAAAATGAGAGCGCACAACTGAACGGGTTACTGAAAATTACCGTCGATATCCATAAATCAATATCATGTAAATGATTCAGGTGCAAATGTTTTGGCTGTGCTAAATCTAACATAACTTTATTGTTTGATTGTTGCTTGTGGAGTATCAAATATGTTTTTTTACGTTACGTGTGTAAAAGATTTCATCTTACGTGTGTAAAAGATTTCACTCTAAATTCTTCCAACCTAAACCTATAGTTCTGAGAATTCATCTCTGAGTTTCTCTTTCTGGTCCAGAAATCAGTCCGACCTGTTGATGATCTCTTTTGTGTATTCTGGAGTCCAAACCGCGAGCCCTTGTATTAAGAGCATATTTTATTCGGCCGCCCTCTCAGCACAGAGATATCCGATTACGAATGCCAAAGACCTTCCGCGATACCTCATACTATCTCCTAATTTGTAGCCCACGCCATGCCCACCAAGTCATCTATTCGCTCAAGGGTAACAACCCCTATTTTGTTTTATTCAATGTTTTAGGTTCAAATGTATTTGCCGGAACCGCAAAATCAATGTTCATGTCATGAAAATGATCCACCACCGTGGACTGGAGAAATTCACGGCCTCAGCCAGGTAGATGGTTTTCTTAGTGTTTCCAAAAGAGTCGTCGTTCCAAGGATGCGTCAATTATTCTTTTAACGCATTCACATAGCTGCAACAGATATAATGTTTAAGATTTGAAAATCTCAAGGCTCAATTGCTATTTAGGCTCTCCTTAGTGAAACTAAGCCAATGAAGGCCTTCTGGTGGTTAGTCATGGCTGTTTGTATAATCTGTGGAGTTAGTACTACAACCCTCGTTGTATTGGAGTATATCGATGGCCCTACAGCTACCTCAACAACGATCAGACTGGTTTGGGATATTTGGAGAGCTGTCAAAACACATTTCTTTAGGTTGACAGTTTGTCGTTTCCTGCTGTGACAGTTTGTCCAAAGACTCCTGACTCTCTCAATCAGACAGCCCTTATGGGGGATATCAAAGGGAGTATCCCTGATATAGACGATGAAACGAGTTTAGATCTTGTCAGGTTCTACATTGTTTCAATAACATCTAATGTAAAGTTTTAGGTTTTGGATTGGAGGAAGTGGTTTGGAAAATATGGACCCATTGGCTTTTTTTAATAGAACTTATTTGAGCTACTTGAACAATTTGTACAAAATCTGGTCCCGTGGCTATACCACACTAGATTTCTTCAATCTCATCTGGGTGGGTGTTGTGTTGTCCGGCGCGGGCATTTTCTATTCGCAAACATTCGCCTGATTGTCATGCAATGCGCTGAATCACAAGCATATACCTCAAAGGACGGCTCAGGCTGTTCCCGTAGTACAGCGCAAAAACCAATAGGAGCAAACAATTTCAAAGAAAAAATTTAAAAAAATTGGTAAAGAAATAATGGTTACATTGGATGTGAGGTGTGAACATAACGGTGGAGGGCTATTTGCATATTTGAGACTTCAAAACATGATAATCTACTGAAAATAGAGGCAGTTGGTGTGCAGCAACAGGTTTATTTTCAGCAATATCATGGGGTACGCGTACAGTCATCGCTCGCTCACAGACAAAATGTGATAAAAGCTGAAGAGTGCGATAGGGTTTGGCCAACAAAGGCAAAGTTTATTAAACAGAAGAGCAGAAGTCCTATAGGAAGAAAAACATAGGAGCTAAGAAATATTAAGGCGGTTGTTATACTGCTCACGTTAACAATTGAGAGTAATTATTTTTAGTATGTTTTGTAACTAAGCCCATTTTTGCTTTCATACTCGAAAACCTAATTTTCGCAGCGTGAATAAAACGACCTGGGGCATAATCACTGCGTTGTCTGTTTAGGATAAGTACGGCTACCGTTGCGAAGAGTTGTTCTACGAGTGTCAGTTGGCTGGAAGGTATATGGATTGCTGCAATGATCTCTTTGAAAAGCAGTGGGTCATGCGGCGGGGTCTGTGCTACCAAACGAGACCACACGTCAACCAGGTGAGCCAACACAGCGGCGAACGTTCGACGCGGCGTTTAGACGGAAGCCGACGACATTGGACGGCTCATTCTTTCCATAAAATCCACATCGAGCGTGACGAACCCCGACAAAAACTTTTCACAAGTGGGTGGTTTCCTCAAATGGCTTTGAAATATTTTTTAGCCGCAAGTGGTCGTCTACATTACGGATAATTACGACAATGTAGTTGACTTTCCACGGTATTATCTTTACCAAAACGAATGGAATAGAATGAGATTCACTGCGAGATACATAGAACTTATACAAAACAAAGATGTTTGTACAAATCAGGTAGATCAAATGGATTAAATCAACAGTGGGAAATTCAGATTGTGGGGAGAGACGCCCAGTGTCTCATTCGAAAGTGGCTTTTGTCTAACATTGTGTATCCGTTCAACTGCACTCTCCCCTATATTTATAAACTGGAGAAATTGCCGCCGAACATTCCCATTTGCAAGCCAGACGTCGTTGCTGACTCATATTATAACAATGTGCAGCTGGTCTGGAATTCAGCCCACGTTAATGAAAATGTAGGTGTTTCAAACGTCGAAAAAGGGAGTAATAAAATTTATTTTAGTGTATTCCTGGGTGCAAAAGATGGGATTACCAGATCACATTGCAACAATCAAAGACCCTCACTCCTTTCAAGGACTACATGTTCAATTTGGAGGTATCCTTCAACGATCTCCAGGTACGGGGAAAAGAAGCAAGGACATGTTTGTCTTTAGTACGAATACGTAAAGGAGGTGTACACAACGTCTGTTCCGGGCTTCATGTCCCAGATTGGAGGTGGAGGATTAGCGAGACGTTTGAAAATTGTTTATTCCAGGTCAATTTGGCTTCTTCCTCGGATTATCCATAATCACCCTCATGCAGATGATCATCTACGGGCTTCATTACATTTTCTCTGAGCTTGCCACACGATTCAAAAGCTTCTACCGCCTTTCTAGGTCTTCGTTGGGTCAGGAATCACTGCCAGGTAGGGCTTCGGATGTTGACATATGCGTAAATTCAGAAATCGAACTGCCTCACCCTGGTTACCCGCCGTCCCTGAGAGACAACGAGGACGCCGTAATAGCGACCATCCATAGGAAAAGGGACGACGACCGAATATCAGTCATTTCCCGATCGATATTGTATAGTGACGCATTGAGCGAACGAAGTACCTCTAGCACGGCTTCTGTACACGAACAGGACCCAACATAGGAATCCCTTGCGTATTTAGGATCTTAACATTACGCGTCATCTTAATCACGGGTTATTTGTTGTTCATGTTATTTGAATGAATGTATTTGTTTCATAGAAAAAGGGCAATATTCTTAGGGCGTCACGTTTCCATGGCCGTCTGAGCTGATCTCCAAACAAATACATTATTAGGGAGCAATAATAAAAGAATTAGAAGATGAACAACAGCCCGAGCAGAGAATGAAAGTGGCAAGGGGTGCATCCGAAATCAGGGGATGCCGAGAATATCAGCGAGCAAATGCTCAAGATTTCACGAAGCAAAATGGGGATAAGGTTGCACAAAATGGTTACAAGGGTGCATTTAATTTTTATATTTGCACCTTTATTGTGCTTAAGAAAATTACTTGACGTATGGGTACTCGTGCGTTTTTAGAAAAATGGCCGTCAATTTAAAACAGGGAATGCCAAACTGTCCGAAGTCAAATTAAACAAAAGTCCCTTAGCCATCCCTGAGAGTGTCTGACTAATATTCTTTCATTCCCGAAATAGCAGTGTCTGTCGAAATCCGCAGATGGGCAACTTCTCGCCAGATGTGCCGGAAAAAGGCGAGACGTTTACCAAAGGCCAGTCGGCCATCTGCACCACCATTTACGAATCGAAGGCTTCTTTCATCGTACAGCCATGTCCCTCTTTCATCGCGTCAGACGCAAAGGTAAGTGTCTTTAACCATTTGAAGCAATTCGGTGGCTTGTTATCAAACTTCGAATTGGCTTCCGTAAAGAAACGACGCCGTTCGTGCTTAGTCATGCGCCGTGAGACAGTCGGAATCGTAAACATCTTGTTTCCAGCCAGGGTAAATGTCAAAACAACGCCTTCTCCACCCGTATTTGTGTTTGCGAGGTTTTCTAATGATTTTCATAGTTGATTGGACGTCGCCTTTGCATATAGAGTGACTCAGTAATTTGCCTCCATTTGCATATGCGTCTCACTGCGCACGAGTGCTGTCTGCATGTATTCAACCGTGGGATAACGCTTCTAATACTTTCTTCTACGCATGCCATTGCTTAAATTAGACTCCTGGAGAGGGAGGGCGGCTTCTGGTTCACATTCGCCGCCTCGGAACGTTGCCGTGATTTTTCAAACTTTCTCTGTTTATTCAAACTAATAGCATTGTTCTTTTCACTTGAAGAGTTTATTGGGAAAAGTTTTTAAAATACATTATACATTATCGTTTTGTAGAGGATAAATAATTTATAAACAAAGCACAACGCTACACATAGAGAAAAACAAACTTTGAAAAACATTTTAGTGCAAATTGACTTATGGAATTGAGCCCTAAACCGCCCTTAGAACGGGTCTGGGACTCAGACTTCCATTTCTGTTTGCACTGTTGCTGTGAAAAGCAGACAAAGCGCTAAGCAAAGCCGCACCCGCAAGGTAGTCAGATCCTGTAAACAACTCGAATTTCACGGCGCGCATTATCCATTAGTGCGCAAAGTTCACAAAAAGAGCCAGGCGCGCCTGACTCCACACGACAAGGCGTAGACTCTGCTCTCGCTTGCAATCTGCACACACAGGGTGCGAAATTCCGTTCCAACCACCAATTTCGGGATTAACCTAGTATTGGCGCGGAATTTCATCAATAATCACGACCAGTTAGAGATTCCAGGACACAACAATTTGTTGTCGCCTATGGTCTATGGCTTTTCATTATCCTGAAGTAATAAAGTGGAATACAATTTTTGCTAGCCAGAGTGTTTATGGCAGCAGTATTTCTTGTCAAATTAGTCGCTACTATGTATGTTTGATATATACCCTACAAATTATTCAAATTCGTGCTTTTTCCACAGACAGACCTCTCCAGCCGCTATTTCCGGTCCCCGCTAACAGCTCTGTCTAACACTAACTACTTCGGAAAACAAAGCAAGTTTTTGGCAGCCCCACAACCAACAGGCACCTTTTTCTGTGGCCGCAATCACTGGAACCTCCTGCCATTATGTATCCTCCTTTCCGTCATCATATCATAAATGTCAGGCATTAATCACCGCTTTCAGTGATGAGACGGCAGGGAAAGAACACCTCGGCTCCCCGTCGATCAGTATCATCGCTCAGGCTATTCAAGGCTCTTTCATTCGACACAGGTTCTTTACCCAGGAACTACAAGGTAAGACATTTAATGTTTTGAAAGGCTTGTCGGTTAAAATGTATGAAAGTAATGCTTTGTTTGTCGTTAAAGGTGTTTCCGAAAACCATTATAATGTTTTAGTATCACAGAAGAAGAAAAACAAAAAATACTTGTTTCCTATAAATTGATTGTCCCATAAAATGACATTCTACTCAATAGCATTGAGAAGACAAAGAAAAGGTGTTGGAAGGGAATGGAAGGGCACCGGAAGCGTCAATTTGTCTCTGCCCCTTTGAACAGCCGCAAATTCGCGTGGGACCTCAAAAACGTCACTTGTCTTTGCCTGGAAGCTCTGAAAACTGCGTCTATTTGGTTTCGCATGTTGCGTGTTCTCCGCCTCGTGCGCATGTCTTTGCGAGCAAATTGCGACTATTCTTATGCGCGGTGCCCCCGATTAAACTCGGCGGTCAAGCCGCAAGCAACGCATTACAGCTGACCGCCGCCGCAACACTATAGTCGTGTGTTTTCTCACACCGATTACGCATCTCGGCTTACACTTGTTAACCAAACTTTGATGTTCCTTCTTGCAAGTATACCATTATTCCCAGCATTTGAATTCACACTAAGTTATTTGAGAATTACCACATCCAAAAGTGTAGACTGCAGTCTGGGCGGAACGCACATGGGAATGTTTGCCTGTTACGAGAGGCTCACTCGTTTCACTTCAGCGCCTTTTATGCGACCGCAAACCGCCGGTCAATACGTTCCCTGGTGGTACTTTCCCATTCTAATCACCTTTGTCCCAGAAGCATTCCTTGTCTTCACTTTTCTGATGAATGAGGAACAGGAAACCCTTTACAAACCAAATATCTTCACTGTGTTTTCTTCATTTAGGCTAACACATCAGTAAATAAAAGGACATAACGTCATTCATTTCGAAATTGTGGGATTGTGCCAATTTTCATCGTGCTGCAAATTTAGAAAGATCCTTGTGCCTCAATTTAAATCATCTTCGAATTCAAGTATTTCGAAATAGAAAATGTTGGCTACCTAATGAATAAATTTCATCACTGTAATGTCCGAATACAATTTAAGCGACAGATTTATCCAACACAAACTTTGATATAATCATACTTCACAAATTTCAAACATTCTTAGTGACTGATTTTAATAACAAAACAAAACACAACGCTAAATGGTTTTTTGTTGCAGAAACTGTCTGTTCCGTGCATTTCTTTGCTTTAGGTGTGTTCTTGAGGATTGTCTTTTTTCTGCCCTCTGCAAACAAAAGCTGAATCAAAGGACAGCAAGATTAGACCGAAATAGGAAATGTCCCCGGCTAACTGCCTATTTCTTCCTGGCTCTTTCCTCGCCGGTCATCCATTATTGTCTCTCGAAACGGCGAGGGTAATCCTGAGAGGAGCGCGGGCGAATGAATTGGCTGTCTTTTGCGGCCTCCGGAACAGTTGTGCTTACGGCCGACGCATGTCACCCCATTAGAACACGCGGAACAAATCAGTCATTCTCGCGCCGCAAAGTCATTTTCTTATAAAATCGCTGCCGAGAGTTTAAACTTCCCAAAGCACCGTTCCCGTCCCAGTGGGAGTGCACATTAGCGGTCAGACGGACAGGGTGCCAAGGTCAGCGCCCAAGAGGAGGTATTTCTCAAGTCTTGAGTTCCAACTTCAAAAACTCATACTTTATTCAGCTTGTTGGTGAATTTATATCCCAGTTTGTTATGTATACTCCTTGCCACCATCTTAGCGTCTGTGTATATTTTAAAAAAATAGAATGGTTCCCCATTTTAAACCTCCTTTGTAATCTTTTTCATTAAATGTGCATCGATTTCCTTTAGAACATGTATTGGCTTCCTTCATTCTAATCTTCAATGGGCCCATTAAGAAACCTCAAAAACCGTACTTCAGACTAATCAATCTTGATCAGAGGTGATCAATGAAACAAAAACGCGTTTTCAAAGTTTTTTGAGGCGTTAGATCCAAACATAAATTTATTGTTTCTTTCTGTCTTTCTTTCTTTTTAAACTTGTTTGTTAATTGAATATGTTTTTAATAAGAACCCAATTATCCCAATGGTTTAATGGCAATTCAAGGACTACTCTTAATTGCATGGACCTCTTAATATATAACGTCTGTTCGTCAGCTACCTGTCGCCTGCCAGCGGCTGTTTAGTGTTATCGTGAGAGCCATCGTCCCGACTCGCCCCGGGTCATTCATCTATTGGCCAACGCTGCTCCGTTTTTATTCCCGGCCGTCTTGCGCTTTCATGTATTAGCACGCAATGCACTATGCATAAGCTATGCGTCTTCCTTCCGCAGCCGGAAACCGGCCGCCGCCATCAAAGCATGATAACAATCGCTCATTTCGTTCGCCCTGCAATTATCCTGCACACGGAGGCTTGTTCCAGGCTTCCCATCCCGAAGAAAACACCATTCCAAAGCCATGGATCACGCATTGTTCACAGACTCATCATTCTTTCGGTTTAAACTTTTTCAGACAATTTCTAAACAATGGGGGCTTGAAGCATGAATATGCAAGCATATCGAGCGCTTTCTGCCCTTGGTTTGACGCGCTATCTTTTTATTCCAAACATTCTCGTTTTATTGAACCGCCTACTGACAGCAGCCGCCTTTTAAATCCAACAAAAAGGTTGAATGACTGGCTATCAGTTTCTCCTTTATGTGTAACCAGCAGTTAAGCAGCAGCAACTGTCAGTTCCATTAGTATAGCTTCGTATTTAGTCATCACCATAATACTAAAAGAAATCCAATCATTTTGCTGGTTTCTGAGTTGGATTAAGTTTATCATTGGAGCTATTACTGTTGGTAGTTCACATGTTTGTATTGCCAAGTATCATTATCTTCTTGATCGCACATCTTGTATGATTAAGACAATATAATTCGTCAGCTAAATATCTAAATTGTCTAATGATTTCATGTGTGCAATTCAACAACTCTGAAACAGCCCAAACCACAGTCATCATCTCAGTTCGTTTGTTGCATCCGTGATGTAGCTGCGCGTAAAGTGAATTGTTGTAGCGGATCTGTTTCCTGCGAATCGGGGCCAACCCCCCGTATCCATCGTCGCGCGCAATCAGCCATGTTGTTTCGATTTCATTTTCATCCGTTACTGTTTTCACCTGAATGACTGCTTCAACGTCAATCTTTATCAACCATTTCAACTGACAGCTGAAAACGTAGGATACCCTTATCACCAGATTATGAATCAGATTATGGACCAAAATCCTCCTTTCCTCTAATTTGACCAAATATTCTCCCTGGATGCGATTCTTCTCTGAAATTCGAACCAATTCAAAGTCCTTTGCTGCCGTGTTTGTTTAGGCGACGCCCGTTCCATTCATCTGGCCCAGTTTGCGCAGTTTCGCGTGTCTCCCAGGTTTTTGCGCACTTGCGTAATGATTCTTGGCACCTTTTTCGCTTTCGAGTGATGTGCGTGGCCACCTCTTTTCACGCCCCTGTATGTGCTCTCTCCGGTCGACATGGACCATCACGATGACTCAGAGTTTACAGCGCCATCTCAGCAGAGTTGCCCTCTATTGCGTCCAAACGCTGGCTATGATGTTAGTCATTGGCTCTATATTCCCTCTGAGCACACTGAAAGAGCTGATTCTATACTCAGAATCAGTATTTTCTTTTTCAAAGTTCGCTTGTGCGCTCTAACAATTCAATTTCCGGATTCCCACTTCAACTCTTAACTGAATCAGGCGAAAATCCCCGAACGGCAATAGATTTATACAAAATCTCGCGAGTTAAAACGAAACACAAAACATTTCAGAAGTTCCGTTAACGGCCGAGGTGGTGTTTTTATCAATTCCTTTTTTTCATTCAAACAGCTGATCTTTAAATGAGCCGTTATTTTCATTCCAATTGTTGATGGCTCCAGCGGAATGTTGGAAGTGCGCCAGGTGTCATACGAACAGCACTCGGACATCGGGTTTTTGTGGCCGTAGCGCATTTGCGCCTCCGGCACTGACAAATGTGTTTTCCATTCGTCCAATCAGCCAGAGGCAATCTGTTTTCTATCGGTCCAGCAAGTGGCCATCTTAGTTTAGCCCTTATACTTCCCCAAAACTTGTGGAGCCTTTAGATGGTAGTGACTCTAGCTGTCTTGCCCCAGACAGCGTTTTCGTTTAGAAACTTTAAAAATTCAAAATTGTTTTGATTATTTAACATTTTCATTCTGAATGCCTAGGTTTTCTCTTTATAATTTCTTTTGTTTGTCTAACATTTTTGTCACTTCAAATGTAACTATCTCTTTTGGTACACTCGCTTTCGTAGATTCTGTAGCAAATAAAAACAAAAAATTGTTTTCTTCCGCTCGCCAACAAACATAAACCTAATTGACATAAAAGTGACAGGTGTTCATGAATTTGCAGTGATTCAACACAAGACAACAAAACGAAAACTCCAAATGATTACAAAAGTTATTATCCCGCCAAGTTCTTTCCACTAATCGATTTTTTCAAACCATCTGACCAGCACGGGACACTCCATCAATGTTGTCGGGTAAACCATCAGGTCTTCCACGCTTGAGATTGCGCTTCCGATAGGGTTTTTGGTCAAACACTATTTTTACTTTTTTAAAACTTTTTTTCCCGGGTTTCCCGAAAACTCCCAACGGTTTCCCGAAAACTCCCACGTCTTTAACGACACTTTACATCTGTCTGTGTCACATGCAATATGGTTTTCCGTCGTGATGTGGTTGGATATCCGGTTTACACCTTCGTCTGCCGTGTCCTCGTATCTCAGGACTACGCCTGCCGGACGACATCTATCGGGCGCTCCGCGTTCCCTTTAGGGACTCTCCGCGCGTATCCCAATGCGTTGTAAATGTGACCGCGCGCAGGAAATTGCTCTTGTTTTCCGCTGAATTCCCCACTAAATCTTGTCTCGCGCAGTCGCCCCAGGCAACAAAAAGGCCGGTCCTCGCATGCCCTCCGACGTACGCACGACGATAACATTTCTTGACCGACGCAATTATGCCGACAAGCCATCCGTGGCGATTTGTGGGAAACATGTTCCGCGCTGATTAATGGCAGGTGCGGTCTGGAATAAAGTGCCGCGGCCACTTTTTGTCGACAACCGCACCGAAGCCTATTTGGACACACTTTCTCTTACCTATCGCTCAATTTCACAATTGATTTAATTATTGATTTTAAATTTTGTTTTTCCAGGATTCATGGAGATTGATGGGTGCTAAGGAGCTTTCTCCATCACAGCTAGTAAGACATCTAAACTATCATACATTCATATTCTTCAGGAGTTTTTCGAAGCCTGTCGGCGAGGAGATCTACTGAAGGCTGCTGGGTACATAAACGGGAAGAAAAACAAACGGCCGAAAACTCCTCTCAAGTAAGATTTTCAATATTTACACCTCTATTATTACTTTCAGTTTGTTTCGTCCCTCCACACCCACAGTAGGATGGCTGGTGGCTATTCGAGAACCTTCTTCTTTGTTCACTCCTCTTCACACCGCTGCTCTCAATGGTCATAACAACATTTGCAAGTTTGTCAACATGTCTTCTGGAGTTTATTTGATTTTAAGGATTCTGTTGGAGGCCGATAGACAACAGCTAACCGCAAGGGACAGGAAGGAATGTATTCCATTGCATTTGGCCGCCTGGAGCGGACACTCAGACATAGTCCAGGTAAACGAATTAGTCGCCGCATTATCTCCCAAATTGTTTTTCCGAAGTTACAATTTGCTTATAAGCCAAACCTCGGGATAGAAACCCTCCATTGTCATAAAAATCGAAAGATTTCACGATGTATCAAGAAACTTTTGGTCTTCGTACACAAAGATGATACCATGTGGTTTGCATATGCAAATTTTACGACCTTGTGTGCAAGAAAAGGAAAAGCCACGATTATAAGGGCAATGACGGTTTGTAAAATCAACACTTTATATAGAATAGAGTGTAGTTCAAATTACGCTGCAACGCAAATTACTCAAACAAACTATTCTTCTATCTTGAGCTAAGCGGAAGTTTTTGCAATCAACTTTTGGTAAAATTCAGCATTGGGAGTGAAAGCGACAATTGAGAATTTCTCAATTGAAAAGGTTGTAATTATGTCTTTATCGCTGTGTTTCAGATGTTGGTTTCCTTTGCCCCCGAGTCAATAGACATGGTCAATTGCGCCTTGGAAACTCCTCTTCATCTGGCTGCCCAGCATGGCCACGCTTCTGTCTGCAGAAGTCTACTTCTGGTAAATTTGCAAATTAAGTCGGGTGGACTTTCTGAATTCCAGAATAACGGAAATGTCTTCATGCGAAACGCAAGGAATGAAACTGCCCTTGACATTGCAGCCCGCACAGGACATGCCACAGTCTGCCAATTCTTAGTAACCGTGTGCCCTGAAATTGCTCTTCAAGTAAGATTTCTCCACTTCTATTCTATCCTATTCTAGAGTGCGGTTGACGCCTCTCAAACAGCCGAGAACAACAAAAAGATTCAGAGCGTCTATCCCCTCCATGCTGCTGCCCGATATTCCCACATCGATTGTCTTCGGGTACAAAACAATTTAGGCATTGCAACATAATTTTTAGGTTTTGCGCAACTCGGCATTTGATATCGATTTCGTCACCAAAGAAGGATCAGCTCTGCATGTGGCGGCAATGTTTGGACAGGTCGACGCTTGTCAGTTTCTGATCGACGGAGGTTCGGGAAAATAAAATGGCATGCAAAGATGAAATTTCAGGTATCAATCCAAATCTGAAGGACAGCGATGGTAAAACTGTGATACAGCTTCTGGAAGATCTCCAACAACAGAAGGACTCTGATATCACACAGATCATCCAAAGTAGGGATGGTTGGGAGGAATGCAACAAACTCATCGAAGGTAGTGCATTTTTCATAAAATTATAAATGTTTGCTTTAGATTACATTGTTGAGTTTGAAAAGGCTAATATCAACAGCTCAAGTGATTCTGGAATTGACGGTCGGGAGTATAGAAGGAGTGATGACAACGACAGAGATGCCGTTTGGCAGCTCCTTCCCGGCAATTCGAGTAATTTTTGCTTAAAATACAATTTACCTTTTATATTAGAACAACTTTCGGGTCGTCCATCGTCTAGCTACCACCGACAGGAATCGAGTTCATCTGGGGAATGGTCCCAACATCCAAACATAGCAACAATTCCAAAGAATTGGAGGAATATGTATGGTACGGAAACTTTTACTTCTTCAGTCCACTTATTGACATTCAGATCCTGTGAATGGTACTATCCGATTCCCTCTTACGTCCCCTTACATGATGAAACAACATAAAGCATGTGATAGAAGGATTAACACTCTACCTTGTGTTGTATCCCCAATGAGGACGACTGCTACAACTACGAAACGAGGTTAGTAATTGGGATTTTTTGGGTGTATGATTTGGTACCAAGCTAATTATTTTAAAACCTAGTTATTTGCCAATTTAGAACAATTAAACCAAATCAGACGTTAATGGATTATAGATACAATCCTCCCTTCGTCCACGGTGTTTGCGCCACCTGTCGCCCCTCCTTCCTACGACACATGGAAGAAGATTGAGCGTAACGGTGCCACATTCACCTACAATCCTGGTTGCCAATACGACAATGTCCCGGATAACGCTGCCTGCAGTTCCCAATTTCCACGGTAAATACATTTTTGAAGAAAGGAAATTGTTTTCTTAGATCCGACTCTTGGACTCCTCCTTATTCTGGATCAGTTGGGAGAGTTGCGGGAAAAGCGGCTTTGGATCTAAATGGCAAGGATGGAACTCAGACTCTTCCCTTGTGTAAGTTAAACACTACTGTCTTTTTGAACTCTTTAGTTTTACAGCTCGTCGGCAGCGCCCTGCTCTGAAGTCAGTGTTTTCTCCAATCGAGGAACAGTCGACTCCTGAGAATATCCAGAGAAGACGTTAGTTACCTAAGAATTATTTATAGTTTGACATATTAGGAATCATGGACAGCTGTAAATCGCTCCGAGAAGAGTCGGTGGGATTAGGCGCAAGCCCGTGTTTTGCCAATAGAAGGAGAGGGAGCAAGGAATCCAGCGTAGCCTTTGCTTGTTCCACTTTGGAAAGATGTGGGTGTCCTTACTTTTTTTAAATTCCAAAAAAATGTCATAGCTTCCATTCAAAACTAAAAGATGTCGCGAACAGTTCCCATTTGATTACTTTCAGCTGCCTCGCCCTCTGTGGGAGATCCGGAACCAGCTGGAAGAGCACCTTTGGCTCAACCGGAGGAGATGACTGGCAGCACTTCGGCCAGTGTCATTTCTCACTCATCTCCAGATAGAGACACCAGATCACCAAGCACTGTAAGTTTCGAAATTTAGTTCACCTATATGAATGAGCTTCAGAACGGGCAGTCAAGTATCTTTACTACATCCGTAACCATCCACGCCCCAGATTCCATTAACTATGAGGTAGTCCATTTATGCGACCTTTCAAATTTACTATTTTAGTCAACGATTGCAAATGACACTCTCTCCATGGATACTGTAAACATTTCCCTCTCTTCCCTCTCAATCGAAGGAACAGAAGGACCGAACAGCCCTCCCTCTCCCAACACATCCCAACGGAAAATATTCTCTGCCTTAATGAACAAGGTGAAGTTTTCTTCAAACAGAACTTATTTGGGTTTCAGACGGATGCTAACGCTAAGCTCAATGCCAATAATACGAAACGTATAATTTCGCCTTCTGTGACTGAATGCAGCGACAGTACTGTGGCCTCGTCATGCTCTCTACCTGTGATCTCTCAAATTTCTACTTCTCCTTCATCCCCTATGTCTTCCAAAAGGCAATTCAGCCCTCGGAAACCAGAGTAAGAGTGAATTGTAGAATCTGTGAAAACACAAATTCAGACCTGCTGGAAGTTACACCTCAGAGGTTCGCCTAAGATCCGGAGTGAGCAGTCAGCCCTCCACAAGCGACTATTTGATCAATGAACAAGACGAATGGAACCAGGTAACACAGTTTCTTTTATAACGTTGTATCCTAATTTAGATCGAAGGAATCATGTCGTCTTTTGGAAGTGGAATATGTAGGGAGTCTGTGTTTACAAGCGACTTTGAAAACAAAGTGTCTTGTTATCTGAGAGACCACAAGTCACAGGTAAAACTTGTATTTGATTCAAACTAATTTTATGTTTTAGGCAATTACCCTAAGACGCAGTAGCTCTGGAGAAGGGCGAGAGTCTCGTAATAGAGATGAGGGCAACATGATCAACTGGTTGCTCACATCCGTTGGCCTCTCGAGCACTATGGCGGAACAAATTGGGGAACTCCTGGTGGCCAATGGCTTTGATAAAGTCACCCAACTGGTGAAAAATTAGTTTATCATCAAACAGTTTGTTTTAGCATGGGTCTCTAACTTTTGAATGGATGACATACCTTGGAATCGATCGACAGTCTCAGTCGCGTATTCTCTCCTACATGAATACAATCGAACACAATACAGCAAAAGCAGGTATTTTTTGTTTCATTGCAAGAAAATACACAACTGTTCAGGGTCGTTTGACTACTTGTCCGATTGGTTGTGCTCTCTTGAATTGATCTTCTATTTGAGCAATTTCATGGAGGCTGGTTTCAAATCTGTTGCCCATATTCAATCTGCTCATTTCACTTTTGATGACTACAAGGTAACAAAACTATGTTGTAAAAACACAATTGATATCAGAAGACTCTTAGAATTGATTTGATCGGTCACATTGCTAGAATTATCCATTCCTTGGATTCCGGATTTGTTTCGGATGACGCTCTGGAGAGGGTCCAAAATATTCAGAACTTCTTAAGGGAGGATCAAACTACTTCGAGGTGAATTTACTATTTAAGTGTAATTTATGTTTCATTTTAGTGAACCTGTAGCCAAGATGGAAACGGAAAAGTTGCTGAACGACAGCGTTAGTTTTTCTGCTCACTATTTGGGATCATGTGAGATTTCAAACGTGGATGGAACAGAAGAGAGTAGGAAGGCGATGACAATGCTCAAGGTAAGGATTCTGATTTTTTGACTATCTTTTTCTCTTTATTTTTTCAGTCAACTAATAAGAAATCAATGTATTTCAGAAACAAATGCGAGATCTTTCGACTTTAACCCAAGTGTCGATGCGTATTTCAGTAAATGGAGTGGACATAGTTGATACTAAAACCAAGGTGAGATTTATTATCTGTCTTGTTGAAAGTTGTTTGTTTCAGCGTCAAATCTTTGCTCATGAGATCCCTCGGATCCAAATCGTATGTCAAGACATGCGTGATCTCAACTGCTTTACCTATATCACTCAGGAGAAGGAAGTCTTTTTCTGCCACGTCTTTAGTGTTCTCACTGCGGTAAGCACCTCATATCCGCATATCAAGATAATTTTTAGGATGTTGCAACGGAACTCATAATGGTGCTCGGTCAGACTTTCGAACTCGCCTATGGCATCAAACAGCAATTGGAGGAATCTTTCACTTCTTGTCCTCAAATTAGCGCATAGAGCTATTAAATATATTGTATAACAGAGTTTGTTTGCAAATTCGGGACAATTGCACGATGTCTGTTTATTGTGTCATTTGATGAAAAATGAATATATGCAAATTTTACATCTTTTTTGGTTTGATCAACGCTCATAGAATTTGTATATCTCAGAGTTGCCTAGCGAAATTTGTTGATATTTACAGATACGCATTGAAACGTTTGTTTCAGCATGTTCTTGTGGTTAAAATAACCGCGGAAGTTTAGAAACATCCTTATCTTCGATTGAGCCTTAGCGATTTTGTCTTATCTGTCAAATTACGCCCTACTCAATGCAACAATGTACCCTTTGTTCCAATTCACTGTTTGATCTTCTTTTATGCAGGCACTCAGGCTACAGACAACTGATAAGAACTGTTTGCCCAGCAACAAATCCTTTTAACACGCGCTGGAGCATATGATCGCTACAGAATGATTCCATTTATTCGCATATTATCATAAGAATCCAGGAAGTTTCTACCTTAAGTGTGAAACTGCGATTTGTTCTCATTGTTAACATACGGGTTTAGTTTGTGTATTTTAACGACATGTAACCAGAAAAAGGATTAACAGTTCCATGTTTCCTCGATTGCTTAATTGCCTTGAAGAAAAAGACACTTCACGTTAGTAAAAAGTTTATGTACATATGACAGTACAACACATTATTAGAATGACATCACAATGAAAATTGAATTTTTGTTGGTTAGCCATCAAAGTGAGCAGGGCTGTTGGTAGGCGCAAAGATGAGTTCGGGCCTTGAGATATCTCTGTAGAGGGTGGGGAAGTTGGTTGCACAAATGGTAGCTCCGACCAAGTACAGTTTTCTCTTAAAGGGAAATGAGATAAGTTCTTTGCATTTCTTACGTTTGTGGCTTTGCATTTGTTAAGGATCCAGTCTCCAGCAGAGTTGGTTCTCACGTGGGTCACAAACTGAGGATTAGGGTGTTTGGCCTTCTGGGCGACAGCGTGGACAAGAATTCCTAAAATCATCACTAGTGACAGATCAATCAATGTCCTACCTGCATCTTCAACAGAGCTGGCGTAGATTGGGTTGAGCTTGTAGAGACCATCAATGTTCCCAGCAGGGGCAATCGCTGCGAGACCCTTGGCATCCCAGTTTTGGTCAAACAGGGCGACTCCTAAAATAAACAATTAATGCAAACTTTTCAAGAGTATTACCTTCTACAAAATCGATAGTAAAGTAGTCCTTGATGAAGTAGCTTCTGTCTTGTCCAGTGACATATCTGTCGTAGTCAATGAGGGCTTGGAACATCCAGGGCTTGTAGTTCATGATGTCCTGAAAGAATAATAAGAAAAGTTGGCTACAATTCTTCACCTTTACAGAAACCACGTGGTAATTGTGAACAGCCGGAGGAACAGGGAAGAAATCGGTCAGATCCTTGGCGCTGCTAAATTTGCAGGATCGCATCTCGTAGAAGAACTTGACATTGAAGGGCCGGTTCACATAGGGCTTCCACATAGCTTGAACTGAAAAAATAAAGATAATAACAATTTTCAAGTTGTTACAGTACCTGCTCTACCAACAAGGGGTTTCGTCGCAAGGGCTCCTCTCAGTTCGAAAAGGAACTTCTTGATCAGCTTCACTCCGAGTCCAGAGGCACGGAAGCCATTCCTCATAACGTAGGCATTTCCATAGACGATGTGATCAGTTTCCACAATGTTGAGGCCTCCAAGCACCAGGTTGTCTATAAAAATGTTTAATGTGATTAGACATAAAACTGTTACCTGATTTGCGAACGACGAAGAAAGTGTGGGAATTGGGCATCTCCTGGAGGAGGTTCAGGGTGGCGTGGTCCTGGGTGGTCCATCCTTGGGAGATGATCATTGCACGCAGTTGGTCCCAATAGTTGCTCTTGTCTTGGTAGACGATTTCATATTCGTCTTCTCGGATCACTTGGTTGTTCACCACAGCATCCAATTTCTTGGACTTGGTCACGACAGCGGGTTGCTCGCTCATTCTTGCTTTCTAAATAGGATATATACTTTAGTTTAAAAAGACTAAAGAAATGATAGGAGACCGAAAAGGAACTGTTGTAAACCAGTTGTCTACGGCGCTTATATACGGTAAGATAACAGGCTACGCCGTGTCAAATGAATCTGGGAACCACATGGGATGACGGAAAATCCTTATCTCCAACGGGAACTTTATAGTTTTCACGCTTAAACCCCTTTGTAGCCAAAGGAAAACTTCAAATTATTTAGAAGATAGTTGCCAGCGACACATATTAAAAAGTCTTCATGATTCGTTACTGTTTTTGCATAAAATATATCAAAAGACTTTCGATATTCAAGATAAGGGGAACCTATCTAGAAAGTGTTTTTGGCCTGTGACCATGAAAGAACCAACAAAAAGTTTTTTTTTCCTTTATTTCTCGTTTGTAGATTTTACAAAAACTTATATGCAACCCTAAACAAATTGTGCTCTCCTAATGTTAATATTTAAGCCAAAAACATTAATATTTTTATGTTTATAAAAACCCAAGAACATTGTTATGGTGTTTGAATACAACTGTCCTTCTCTAATAATTAGAGTTCGTATTCGTTGAAGACCCACATCTGTCCTTGTTAAGTGACTCATTTTTGGGATTGATTCACCTCAGTTTTACTTTATAAGTTTTCCAGAAAAAGGAGTTTCTACGATGATTCCAAAAGTTTACAACGACTATTAAATTCAAGCAAGCAAATATTCTATTTCATTCATTTGGTTAGGGGTTTCCTACTATAGGTGAGTTTGTAAATGGTCAAATACAGCGATAAACTAGCTGAGACATCTACCCCGAAGGCGGTGTTCCTCGTGAAAGTTAAATTTTCTTTGTCTACAAAGTATCTAATACAATTTTCATTTGCTGAAATAATACATTACCAGGGGTCTGTTAAAAACCTTGACACCATTGTTGCTCTACATAGATGTGTTTGAAAATGATGACTTTGAGACTAACATCAATCAAGCAATTTGTCTACTCTTAGTAACACATTGTATTTATACAGATGTCTTGAGAAACGCTGTTTAATCTTGCTTTTATTACAAGGACAACACTCATTTTGACTTCTTAAAGATTTCATGTTGCACAGAGTTTTGGAAAAAGTCAGTTTATTAAGTATGTTGTATGTACATATGACAAAATAAGTACAAATAGAAAAATTTGAACTGGTGCAATACAAGACGAATCTTGGAATTTAACCGTCAAAGTGAGCAGGGCTGTTGGTAGGCGCAAAGATGAGTTCGGGTCTTGAGATATCTCTGTAGAGGGTGGGGAAGTTGGTTGCACAAATGGTAGCTCCGACCAAGTACAGTTTTCTCTTAAAGGGAAATGAGATAAGTTCTTTGCATTTCTTACGTTTGTGGCTTTGCATTTGTTAAGGATCCAGTCTCCAGCAGAGTTGGTTCTCACGTGGGTCACAAACTGAGGATTAGGGTGTTTGGCCTTCTGGGCGACAGCGTGGACAAGAATTCCTAAAATCATCACTAGTGACAGATCAATCAATGTCCTACCTGCATCTTCAACAGAGCTGGCGTAGATTGGGTTGAGCTTGTAGAGACCATCAATGTTCCCAGCAGGGGCAATCGCTGCGAGACCCTTGGCATCCCAGTTTTGGTCAAACAGGGCGACTCCTAAAATAAACAATTAATGCAAACTTTTCAAGAGTATTACCTTCTACAAAATCGATAGTAAAGTAGTCCTTGATGAAGTAGCTTCTGTCTTGTCCAGTGACATATCTGTCGTAGTCAATGAGGGCTTGGAACATCCAGGGCTTGTAGTTCATGATGTCCTGAAAGAATAATAAGAAAAGTTGGCTACAATTCTTCACCTTTACAGAAACCACGTGGTAATTGTGAACAGCCGGAGGAACAGGGAAGAAATCGGTCAGATCCTTGGCGCTGCTAAATTTGCAGGATCGCATCTCGTAGAAGAACTTGACATTGAAGGGCCGGTTCACATAGGGCTTCCACATAGCTTGAACTGAAAAAATAAAGATAATAACAATTTTCAAGTTGTTACAGTACCTGCTCTACCAACAAGGGGTTTCGTCGCAAGGGCTCCTCTCAGTTCGAAAAGGAACTTCTTGATCAGCTTCACTCCGAGTCCAGAGGCACGGAAGCCATTCCTCATAACGTAGGCATTTCCATAGACGATGTGATCAGTTTCCACAATGTTGAGGCCTCCAAGCACCAGGTTGTCTATAAAAATGTTTAATGTGATTAGACATAAAACTGTTACCTGATTTGCGAACGACGAAGAAAGTGTGGGAATTGGGCATCTCCTGGAGGAGGTTCAGGGTGGCGTGGTCCTGGGTGGTCCATCCTTGGGAGATGATCATTGCACGCAGTTGGTCCCAATAGTTGCTCTTGTCTTGGTAGACGATTTCATATTCGTCTTCTCGGATCACTTGGTTGTTCACCACAGCATCCAACTTCTTCGACTTGGTCACGACGGCGGGTTGCTCGCTCATTCTTGCTTTCTAAACTAAATTGTAAGTTTGTTTTAAGAGACTAAAGAATATATATAAAACCAAAAAGAATCTGTTTGAACCTGGTAGTCTACCGGCGCTTATATAACGAAAGATAAGAGGCTACACCGTGCCGAATAAATCTGGAAATCACATGAAATGACGGAACATCTTATCGCCACGCTAAACTATATCTTTTTCACGCCTTGAGTTCACTGTAGCCAAAACCACATATAACAAAGCTTTGTATTTAAAAACACGTATTTGTCAAAAGTATACTTGAAACTTTAAGGGTCTGACAATCTAAGTTCAGACGTATAGACAAATCAAAACATTTGAACTCATGGAAAGGCCCCAGTATCCATTCTTTTATCAGATAAAATGGGGAACACAGTAGCTTCTTTGATAACTGAGAAAAATGTAGTCATGTCGTAGACTTCTTATCTGAATCCTGCAAGTTGTCATGATTTACAGTACACACGCAAACAAGCATAATACAAGCTACAATTTAAAACAACGACAAGGTAACACCAGTTGAAATTTTATATAAATTAGAAGACGACCAAAATTTAAAGAAGACTATCTTTGCAATATTCTTATAGCTTGTTCAATGTATCTTAGTTAATCGTTGTTAAAAAAATTGGGTTTTAAAGTTAAAGATTTCAATGAAAAAAGCGCCACTTAGTCTTATAATCGTCAAAAAGTCAATAAGTCATATAAATTTGCTAAAATTTTAAAGTGAAAACCACTGGCCCTAAAGTACACATGTTGTGTAACAGTTTGATACAGGGTAAGTGAGGCGTGAAAAAGATAAAGTTTCAGCTTTACGATAAAGATGTTCTGTCATTTCATGTGATTTCCAGGTACATTCGGCACGTCGTAGCCTCTTATCTTACCGTATATAAGCGCCGTAGACAACTGGTTTACAACAGTTCCTTTTCGGTCTCCTATCATTTCTTTAGTCTTTTTAAACTAAAGTATATATCCTATTTAGAAAGCAAGAATGAGCGAGCAACCCGCTGTCGTGACCAAGTCCAAGAAATTGGATGCTGTGGTGAACAACCAAGTGATCCGAGAAGACGAATATGAAATCGTCTACCAAGACAAGAGCAACTATTGGGACCAACTGCGTGCAATGATCATCTCCCAAGGATGGACCACCCAGGACCACGCCACCCTGAACCTCCTCCAGGAGATGCCCAATTCCCACACTTTCTTCGTCGTTCGCAAATCAGGTAACAGTTTTATGTCTAATCACATTAAACATTTTTATAGACAACCTGGTGCTTGGAGGCCTCAACATTGTGGAAACTGATCACATCGTCTATGGAAATGCCTACGTTATGAGGAATGGCTTCCGTGCCTCTGGACTCGGAGTGAAGCTGATCAAGAAGTTCCTTTTCGAACTGAGAGGAGCCCTTGCGACGAAACCCCTTGTTGGTAGAGCAGGTACTGTAACAACTTGAAAATCGTTATTATCTTTATTTTTTCAGTTCAAGCTATGTGGAAGCCCTATGTGAACCGGCCCTTCAATGTAAAGTTCTTCTACGAGATGCGATCCTGCAAATTTAGCAGCGCCAAGGATCTGACCGATTTCTTCCCTGTTCCTCCGGCTGTTCACAATTACCACGTGGTTTCTGTAAAGGTGAAGAATTGTAGCCAACTTTTCTTATTATTCTTTCAGGACATCATGAACTACAAGCCCTGGATGTTCCAAGCCCTCATTGACTACGACAGATATGTCACTGGACAAGACAGAAGCTACTTCATCAAGGACTACTTTACTATCGATTTTGTAGAAGGTAATACTCTTGAAAAGTTTGCATTAATTGTTTATTTTAGGAGTCGCCCTGTTTGACCAAAACTGGGATGCCAAGGGTCTCGCAGCGATTGCCCCTGCTGGGAACATTGATGGTCTCTACAAGCTCAACCCAATCTACGCCAGCTCTGTTGAAGATGCAGGTAGGACATTGATTGATCTGTCACTAGTGATGATTTTAGGAATTCTTGTCCACGCTGTCGCCCAGAAGGCCAAACACCCTAATCCTCAGTTTGTGACCCACGTGAGAACCAACTCTGCTGGAGACTGGATCCTTAACAAATGCAAAGCCACAAACGTAAGAAATGCAAAGAACTTATCTCATTTCCCTTTAAGAGAAAACTGTACTTGGTCGGAGCTACCATTTGTGCAACCAACTTCCCCACCCTCTACAGAGATATCTCAAGACCCGAACTCATCTTTGCGCCTACCAACAGCCCTGCTCACTTTGATGGCTAAATCCCAACGTTTTATAATTGTACAACTCTATATTTGTATTTATTTTGTCATATGTACATAAACTTAAGACACTTACTTTTTCCAAAACTCTTTGTGATGAAATCGAGAATGACCTTCACATGATCTGTCGTAAAAACGACTGTTTGACCATAATTGGTATAAAATAATTACTCTAGTGAGTCTTGCAAGTAAAAAATGTGAAAAAGTTTAACAAAGGTGAAAAAAAATAACGGAACCAAGAGTTGCAGCTCAACAATATTAACTTTATTTTAACCCTGGCCTATGGACACTCCAACCAATATTCATGTTTACTTTAACGAATAAAAACATTATTCGAACTTTTGAAGATGAACGAAGCTACGCTCTAATGGGGTTTCCACCTCGTTTGGAAAATGGACAGTCCAAACCCAGTTGGAAAGAAAGCGTCGAGGGCAACCCGCAAAGCGACGTTAGAAGTTCTAGGTTAGATTAAACACCGTAGTTCTAGCCTGCTCTTTTTGTATTAACGCAATTCTGAAATTCTGCAAAGATTTTTTTAAATGTTCTAGTATAGTGTTTTCACGTATTTGAGTTTGTCTCATGATCTCTCTCTCTAAAGATGATGCACTTGTTTTTGTTCAAACAATCACAAAGTAATAATCTTTGCAGCACTTGCTTTCTTGTTTTCCTGTTTTTTATAACAAGCATTTCTGGATAATGGAATTTCATTTACTAGAAAAGTACATATTTACAATTCTAAAGCAGAGGAGGAGGTTTTCATGCGTTCGAATAGAATTCTTATCCGTCGAAGTGAACGGGGCTGTTGGTGGGAGCATGCATGAACTGGGGCTGAGAAGGATCCTTGTAGATCTGGTTCATGTTGGTAGCACTGCACAGAGCTCCCACAAAGTGGAGCTCCCTCTGTAAATTAAAGTTTATAATGTGTTTTTATTGCAACTTACGCCAGTGTCCTTGCACTTCTTCAGAATCCAGTCTCCAGCAGCCTCGGCACGGCTGTGGATGACGTAGTGAGCTAGGGGATCTTCGATCTTGTTTGCCATGGCATGCACAAGAGTGCCTGAAATTATGTTTAAAAAAATTTAAATTTAAGTTACTTACAGCAGTCGTCCTTAGATTCAGCAAAGATGGGACTGATTTTGTAGAGTCCCTTTTCGTAGGAAGTGGGAACGACAGCAATCTGTCCCTTGATTTCTCCCTTGTCGTCGAAGAGAACAAGTCCTGTAAACCATATTTTTTGTGGGTTTCTATTATCAAACCTTGAACAAAGTCGATAGAATAGTAGTCTTGCATGAACTTGGTCCTGTCGACTCCAGTCACTTTTCTATCGTAGTCGATGAGCTGTTGGAACTGACGAGGGGTCAAGTCCTTGATGGAGACGATCTTGTACGGGTGGGAGGCAGGGGCAGGGAAGAAGTCGAGGATATCCTGCTTGTCCTTGAACTCGTAGGAGAACATCTCATACTGGTGAACGGCATAGAAGGGAGGTCCGGAATATTTTCCCATCATAGCAGTCACTGAAAATTGGACTTTGCCTTTCAGAGAATTATTGAAGCCATTAAAAGTTTTAATGTACTATACATTCCACACTAAAGCGTGTTTTATTTGCCGCAGTCGCAACATGAAACCTCCATTTCATTCACTTTGATAGCCCATAATTTTCACTTCAAAGCGATTTGGGTGTCATTATCTGTTTTCTTTTGACGCTTCACGAAACCTTTTGTGATGGCTACAACGGGGCTGATAAGGCGCGGTTTACACAAGAAAAAGTTGCTTCGCAGCTGATGAAATATCGATATGAACGGTGAGCATTCCACGAACACTTACCTCCACGGGCGATGAAGGGCTTCCTGCTGAAAGGTTCAGACAGAAGATCCTTGAACTTCAAAACAAGCTTCATTCCCATTCCAGAGGCACGGTATCCCTCTCGCATCACGTAGACGTTTCCGTACACAACTTCGTTGGTCTCGATCAGAATCACAGCTCCGAGCAAATAGTTGTCTGGAAACATATTTTTTTTCTTGAAACTTGATCTGATATCTTTTAAGAATTGTAAAATTAAAGACACTGAATTGGATTTTCAAGTCTTGTGGCTGATGAAGTAATACAGTTAGTTTTTGGTAAGTTTGCGTATTATTCTAGTTTAACTGAAAAGTCTGCAAATGTTCACTTTTGTTTTTATTTTTCTAAAAAGGATGTGTGTTTTCACCGTTTTCGTACAAAATTTACTGATGTTCTATTTGGTTAGCTCAAATTGATAATACAACAGAGTAATATCGGCCAGTTCTTCTCTTTGAACTGCAACCGCTTGTGTTAAACAAGATATCAGTACTATATTTTCAAACTAGGTGGTCTGATTATACGTCAAGTAAATGTTTCAGAGTAGTTTTAAGGCATGAGCAGACATACCAGACTTGCGCACGATGAAGAGAGAGATGCAGTTGTCCATCTCCTGGAGGAGGCTGAGGGTGGCATGGTCCTGGGTGGTCCATCGTTGGGTGTTGACGAGCTCCCTCAGTTGATCCCAGAGGTTGGTGGTGTCCTTGGTGACAATCTAAAGTGGGTTACTATATAAGTCTATCCAAGTGCAGGCTTACATCGTAATCGTTCTCGGCGATGGTGTTCATGGCTGCGGCACTGGGTGCAGTGGAGAAGGAGGGGCGGGCCTGAAAGAAAGATCCTGCTTGACGAGCAAGGAAGATAAGAAGAGCTTGTACCCGAGAACAGTGAGAGCAGATTAGTTATCACACCAAGACCACGAGACCGGAATCGAATGTGTCGTAAATCAGCCGGAACAGAAAACTGGTGACGATTTCAAACATCACTTTTTTAGTAAGAAAACAACAGATTTCATTAGAAACAGTTTCACTGCTTCACTCTGTTGTTTTAAAAAAATTGACCTTATTCGTTTTTTTCGGGAGTAGGTAAACATTCCTGTGTTATGTTTTGGTCAAAACAGAAATAACCAGTATTAGAGATATTAATCTTCTTTTTTCAAGTTCTTTTTTTCACTATAGCCTTCAACATTGTCCGCTTCTGCTATATCATTCCCATATTCAAAACATTTCAAATTAACCTTTTAATGTTCAGCCAACTCTAAGGAGGCTACGTCAGCTAAGTAGAATGGCTTACAGTTTGAATAAATTATAAAAAGGAGTAAGCTAAAATATTTAAAAATCACATTTTTACCAAAAATGTCAATTTTTCAATATCGTAGGAAACAAACCGAGTTACAAACAAGAAATAAATAGGATTTTGCATTGGCTCAAGATTTCAGTTTAACGTTAAGATGCGGTCTATTTAGAACCTTATTTGACACAATTTTCCAAATTCTATTGTGGTAGAAGATAATAAAACGATAAGCAGAGCATGAATTTCACATTGTAATAAAGGAAACTTTGGCTCAAAAACCATTCAGGTTACTTTGAACCCTTGTAAAACAATGCCAGAATTCTGGCTGATTCACTGCGGATAAGACATCAAAGATCTCCAACATTTTTTTTAACAAAGACGCGATGAAATAATTTTAGTACACACATTAATGGAACATAAACCAACCTCCTTTTGAATTGCTACTCCACGGGCAGTGGCTACGGGGGTGGAAGAGGCCTAAACGTACAGGATAATTACATAGAAAAATAACATTCTCGCGATTGTTTTCAGCAACTTTATAAAAACACAAACTGTTTATAAAAACTATTTCTTCAAATTTCATGGTTTGCTCAATTTTGTGTTTAAAATTCTATCAAAAATTAATTAGAGTTACACAAAATATATAAATTGTCGTGGACGTCAAATTTCAATAAAAAGTACCTTGTTGACAGAAGAGGAAAGAGCAGCACGGCCCAGACGCAGTCCGGAACGAGAGACAAAGCGGACAGCGGAGGTAGCGAACATCCTTCAGCTGGAACGACTGAAAAGACTAATTGTCGCTATCAATTTTGTGATAACCAATTTCCGTCTTTTAGTTGACAAAGGGCAAGCTCCTGTTCCTAGGTCCTGAAGAGACAGCTTATCTGGGTTTAAAAAGCCCAACCTTTCATATTTCACGCACCACGCGATAACGTCTTCCATCACAAAGAGAGTCGTTAAAGAATAATGGCAACAAAGAGACGGAACCTCTGAATCAGACAGGAGAGACCCTAAACAAAAAACCGAAGGAAATGTTACTTTCTTTACTAGTGGCAACTGTCTTCTTTTCAAAATAGAAGGTGTGCAGTTTTGATCGTCAAATGTCAGCGCCATAGACGAATACGTTATTATTCGGAGTCAGAAACGTTTTCAGGGCTGTTTTTCAGTCACACGTCTGTATCTCTTTTGGCCTCCAAACAACCACAACCGGTCAATATGGTGAGTTTTCGGTTTGCATTTTCTCCTTTTACCCAGTAAAAAGAATACTTAATGTTTTTATTAGCATTATCGCTTGCCTGTAACCTTTTTTACTCATTTGTTCGAAATGTGGTTCAAACTTTCAATAGTAATTTATTTCAGTATTAAGAAAGTTTAACTGTACTGCAAGTTTTTCACACTTTAAAATAGGCTACAAATATTTATTTTACTTTCGGTTATTTTAAAAGAATGGGATTTAAAGCAGCTTGATCTTTCACTCATTCACACGGCGCAACAAAAAAACAATAATGGGGCAGGCAGACTGACTGCGTAAAACGTAATTTGAAGAGCTTCATTGCTGAATAAAAAGAATAATTTAAGTTTGTAAAAATAAAAACATTTTTGTTTCTTTTGGTTTAGTCTAGTATTATCAATACCATAATTCCAATAATACGAAATAATTTAACTTTTTCAATGAAATTAATCATTAAGTTTTCCTTCTGTGTTTGAAATCGCTTTAATTGTTTACTTCTACGCCCATTCTTGCGTAAAGTGTCAAGTGTGGATTTCCTTTCAGTTTCCAGCCGACTATCGTCCGAAATGGCCGCAATTACTGATCGAGCCGTGAAGGTCGCATCCACCGCCGCATTATGCAGTTCCCACGTTTTGTGGCCCTCCATAAGGGAATGCATAATTTATGTTCTTTATCGCAATCTGTCCGTTGTCCCTGTGGTCAGCCCACCCATCCATTTGCCCTTTTCTATCGGCGGTCTTTTCCTGACCAGCAGCAGCACCTAATCAATTTTTCACCTGTTCAGTGTTTTGCAGATGGGCCCCATCTCCCTGATACTCTTTGCTGGTCTCTTTGAAGCAGCTTCATCTGCCGTATGTCACAGTTGCTTCGACAAAGACATTCTTTCCTTCAAACACGCTATTCCTGAAATGAGCTTCAGGCATTTTAGGTTCGTTTTGTACTTTGTAGTCAAACACACGTTTTTAAGCAAGCTTCCGCCATGCACAGCTCCAGAAACGAAGCACTGCTTCGTCGGCTGCTACGAGCTGAAGGTTGAACAACCAATCACCAGAACAGGTTTTGTTTTCGGATCAGCTGAGATTTTGTTGTTATAGTTTTCCTGCGGACGTGTGCAAGTGACAGAGTGATTGAACAAATGAGACCAGGAGGCAGCAATGCGTTGGCAGAAAGGACTTCAGGAAACGCAACGATCAACGCTTACATGTGCACTTTGGACACCTGCAATGATAAATATGGTAAGAATGGGGGTCGGATGCGTTAAGGACAACATTGATTCTTGCGTGTGCTGGCACAAGCTAACTTCGGTTACTTATCTCGGAGCAAATGTGACTTCCGTCAACGGGTTATCGCTCCAGCCCATAGATGCCCCGTGGCTTCTGTATGACCACTGCCGTCGTTTCAAATTGCTTTATAAGAAGTAAAAGCAAATCAAATTTACACGCAAGAGAGACAAATAAAATGAAAGATGAAAATGAGAAAACAATAATTAAAAGACAAAATGCGTTTGGGCCCGAAAAGTAATTAACGTACTCTCTAGTCACAACGTCATATTTAAGAACAACGAAAATACTAAAAAGTAAGAGATAAATATGAAAAAGTAAATGAATGAAAAAAGCAATTTATACTTGATTGAAATTTAATTTTTTTTAAAAATAAACACAATTATCTGTTTCAAATATTTATGATTGACTATTTTTATCATTTTTTATTTGCGTAGATTTGTTTTCAAGTATTTCAAATCAAGCGGTTTCTTCTTATTTGGAAATTGTATTTTTATTGAATTAATTTTCTACATTCGGACAAATCTCTAGTTTGTCTTTTCACACATATTGAATACACACTTACTATATATTAAATAGAAGATAATTATTTTACAAGTTGCAAACCTTGGAGTTGGCTAGATACTTATGTTTTAACAACAACAAAAAAAGCAAAACGATAGTGCCGAAGGGGATCCGATCCTGCGACCATTCATGCGCCAGTCTATCATTTGCATCACTATACCACTAGCTGCTGTTGCACCTCGCAGAACACGCTTTTAATTAGCGTGCGCCTCTCCATTTGTATTTTTAGTGAGCGCGCGCGTAACATCGGAAGAGTTCAATGCTGCCCAATTTATATTGAAATGTTTCTAAAATATGCCGGAAGATATGTTGAACACGAACATGACCTTGAGGTATCATTTTCCTGTTCAAAACACATTGTGGTCTCAAAATTGATTATGATTCATTTTGAGGGAGTAAAAGTAGTTCCCGAAAATTTGTTGGTTGTTTGCATTTTGGTTGCAAATAGGCTGCATTTTTCAGGAAAGGAAACCGCTCTTGTGAACTTCACTTCGTGGCTGATGTACTTCGGTGCTCTAATCCTTGTCGCTATGGTTTGCACTGGTATTGCAATTGTCGTCAACTGCCGGAGGCACCGCAGCCAACAGAACTACTTGTACGAAGGAGTCTCATCCAGCTGAAATTCAATATTGATGATCTGTTGTAACTGTTGTAACTAGCATTATGTTAATGATACCAATATTTTTTAGGCCTCTGTATGTCCTTTTTAGTTCAACATCCTCACATAATTGTGGAAACCGGTGAATAAACTCAATAACATCATCCAATCGTTTTAAAGGTAAAGAGAGGAAAAGTGGCGTGGCGTGTAAAAATGAAGGAGCACCAAAAATTCTAGCAAAGATGATGGTAGTCGGCTAGAGGTATAACAATTGTCTTACTGACTGTCCTTAAGAGGATTTTTTTTTGTTTTTATGCGTCTTCTTTACTTGATTTTTTCCATTTTACTCTCAGCTACCCCGTGTTTCAGACGTTTGAAACATTTAGCTGGGACTCTCAAGGATGGTAAGTCTTCCGCCTTGTGAACCCTAAGCGAAATTGCCGGAAAAGTACCATTTGTACATAAAACCCCTCTACTCTAATGAAAAATTAAGGAAAATACCAATATCCTTGTTCTCTCTGCGTTTCTCGTCCCATCACTCTCTCGCAGACAGTGCCGACTTGATCAAAGGCCCCAGAAGGACACCTGCATACTATTTTTCCCTGTTTTTGAGAAAGTCGCGCCAGATGTGAGCATTGGCCATTCGCAGCTGATGCCTACATTCTCCTTTGGTGCAGCTGGTGAACTGCGGTCATTTACCGTTCTGTCTGATAGACTGCTCCCCCTAGACATCCCTTGATCTCGTGCTTAAGTGGCCAATACCTTCAACAATCCCGTGCTGCTAGGGCAAGTTACGAAATACCCGAATTCAAAGTCAATCGATTCATCGGGCCAAAGCGCCGAGGTTTCATGCCTTATTGTTTGGGCCAGACGGCCAGCGACCCATGTCGCCGCGCAAGTGTCTGCAACACATCTCAAGCGTCTGGTACACATTCTAATTAATTTTTGAAATTAGCCTGTCCGTTCCCAAATTTTCCCAGCGCTTAAACCGTTTTCCGAACGTCAGATCACTTTGTTTGTGTGAATCTCTGATTTCCTTGTATCTCTGGCAGACATCCAAGGAAACCATGACTTTGTGGTAGTTTTTGCCATTCGCCAATTTTTTTCACTGATTCTACATATTTGCTTCGGCTCAATCGAGACGGTCTGCCCCGCAATTCGACCCCCAGACACTGTAAAAGACGCCGTGATAAACAATCCCGGACGCGACGTGAATATATTCCAGACAAGATACCGCGCACCTCTATAACGGACCCCTCCGCTTTCAAAAAAAAAAGAGTTTTCGTGTGATTGTTTTTTATTAATTGTAGTTTTAAAATCTTCCTTTCTATTGTTATCATATTTCCTCGATATTGGGGTATTTTTCTTCATTTTAACACAATGTTTTAGAACATGGGTACGATATTATTCCTCTCCTTTTTGTTGATGTGGTCTATTCCCCCGTCTGTCTCCTACAACAGGTGTGCTGCATGTGTCGACAAGAAGATCGACTACGTAAGTATCCTCACGTGTTCTTTTTAATCCGTTTTCAGAATTGGGATGTGTTCGGGTTCATTAAAATCCCCTCGAGGTAGGCATGCTTCTTTTATCCATTTGAGCTAAATTTAAGCATGCCCAACTGCTCTCCTTCCATGAGACCCAAGAAGGATCCTACCATCCCCCGGGAACTGTGGATCGTTCGCTGCGAGCACTCTTGTGTTTCCCTGGATTGGTACACGAATGGAATAGTTACTGGTACTTTTTTGTCCTCTTTTTTATCCTTTTTAAAGATCGCATGCGCCACTGCAGCACCGGCCTTTTCCGCAAAGGGGAGAATATGAATATCACAAAGAAGCTCCCTGTAATGGAAATCAACCGCTACCCCGGAATCGAAATCCGTGTGCATCTCTGCAATGCCGAAGACCTTTGCAATTACGATGACGGTTGGTTTTTTTAATTTTTTTATTTATTTAGAAGCTATTGTCAATGTGGGTGTAAGCTTAGAGGACGCAGTTAGTGTGTTGTCAGGGGATGATGCGCAGACGTCTTTTACGCTGTTGGAGAGGGCACCTGCCCTTTTAACCTACTTTTATGACTTCAAAGCTCGGCCGCCCATTCGGCTTAAGTGCGTTATCAATGCGACCATTAGCGCAACGAGGCTGGCTACTTGGACAATGAATAGCAGCGGTTGACATAAGGCAGACAGGCATAATACGCTATGACTAGACAGAAGGAATGAAAGCCCAGGTTCATCTCTTTCTAGGACTGATCCCGGAGGCATATGAGTGGAAATACAATGAAACTACCCCTACTACTACCACTGCCATGTACTCAACCAGCACACAGGTAAACATTGAAAATCCTTTGTTGGTTAATTAAACGCCTTTGAGGCTACTGAACAGGCTGCTCCGACTACGACTGATCTGTCTTCATCTGTCATTGCTTTGATTGCAACGACTTCAGAAACCCTTGATACTCCTAAGGAACAGGTGTTGTATTTTTAGTCGGTCCCATTCAATAACTTTCAGCTTGAGAACTCCACTTCCAACGTTGATAACACCGAGGAGAGCCTGGCGTACGAGATTGACATTGAGAATTGGGATATCTTCAACGGACAGCTTATGATCGAGACCATGTACGGCAACGACGGAGTTTCCCTGAACGTCGTTATCTGGCTCATCATTCTCATGATTCTGCTCACGGGCTAAAACACCCTCACACATTTCAAAGTGATCTCAGAAGTATACGTTATGTAATAAAGCATAATAGGTTTCAACTTGTTATTTTATTTACTGCCGGTCACCTTTGAAAAGGCTTAGTGCTTAAAAGAAGCAATTTTTTTCATAAGACTAAGAAACGTTCGTATTTAAGAAAAATGGTGTAATGTTCCGATACAACAAAGTACGATTCTGTGACATCTGAATCAACAACACACATCCGATTTTTGAAAGGATAAACACTAATTTCCCTTTGTCACATGACTGTGTTAACAATTGGAGGTCAATATCCCCCTTATGATCTGTATTAATCAGAATCCAACGAGCGTTCGCAGCCGGTCCCTAGACGTCGCCGGCCTTTCTGTGAAAGTTTCGAAATACCCAAATTCAAATTCAATCGATCCGCACGCCCCCTGTTGTACCAACCGACGTGCGCCGTCATTCGACCACGAGACACGGTAAAAGGCGCCGTCGTAAACAACTCCAACATCATCGCTCGTGACCTAAGATTTCAACATTACAACCTGAACAGATATCCCTCCCTGTATGTAGCTCGAATAATTTTAGTCTATCTTACCCGAAAATCAAACAGAGCTAACATTTCAATGATCTATTTACTTAAAAAGACAACTTTTGGCGTTCAAAGTTGCATGTTGGTGTTTCAACCATTATTTTAGATGGGGTTGACAACTCCTCTTCTTGTGATCTCAGCGTTTGCCCTGTCCTTTGCAGACAATATTTGCGCAGTCTGCGTCGATAAAAGGATTGACTTTGTAAGAATTCTCGGATATTTTATCTATAAACGAGTTTTAGAATCCTCAGTTCATACCCGGATATAAGATCCCCCTCCGGTAGGCAAATGTCTTTCTGAGTAACTGAAGTCCTCGGATGCCTAACTGTTCCCCTGGCATTAGCGCCAAGGATGAGCGGGAAATTCCCCATCACATCTGGCTCCGTCCCTGCAAGCACGCCTATGTCTCTCTTAACTGGATGAGGGACGGATCCGTTTCAGGTAAGGTTTATTGCATTTTTTGCGGAACGCCGTAGGGTGATGTGGTTTATTGATCTACCGAATGAATGAAATGGTTGTCTGATGTTAACAACCGTAAGTTAAGTAAAGTTATGATATTTGCCTCAGCTCCCCTAACCCTGGAAAATATCATTGTTCGCCTTTATCCAGTTTGCCAAAAACGATTTAAAATACCAATTTCATAAAACACTTATTTCTTTTTTCAGATAGACTTCGCCTCTGCAGTACCGGTTTTTTCCGCAACGGAACCAATGTAAATGCCACGTTGGACCTCCCCCTTATGGAAGTGCGCCGTTATCCCGGATTGAAAATCCATGTGAAGTTCTGCCACGATGAGCCCCAATGCAATTTCGATGACGGTAGGTCTTTACAAACTATTGCCAGATCCTATAACAGATCAGAGGGTACGACGCGATAGTCGGTGTTAGTTCAATCTGGGTAAGGGATGCAGCGCCGTCCATTCTACGCCGTGGATGAATGCACGTGCCCTTTGAATGGGATTTTTGGACTTCAAAGCTTCACCGCCCATTTGGCGACTAGGTTCTTTAGGGGGTTATGAAAGCGGCCATTAGTGCCCACTGGTTGCGATACCATTGAACAAAAACAAAAGACAGAAGCGATGGTAGAGGCAGGGGGAACAACAAATGGAAATAATACATTCAAAACTGTGCAAATTCTGTCTTTGTTTAGGTCTGATCCGAGACGCATTATTGTGGGAATACGAGGAACCTGCCCCCACTGGCACCACTACCACTGCAGTCTCCACAAGCTCACAGGTAAAATAAGTTTATATTGGTTTTTTTTAAATCTTCCAGACTCATGCCACTACCGGAATGCCTCCTCCCTCTGTGATTTCTATTGGACCCACTTCGGATGTGCAGGTATAGTTGTAATGTCGGTCATTCTCATTCCTTTACTTGCAGATTGGGATCAATACTTCAAACATTCAGAAGACACATGTGGTGGAGGCCAACACTCGAAAGAACGGGCACGGACAACATAGGGCCAAGACCAACAGTGTCGGCATTCCTAAGGACGTTGTCCTCTCCATCACATTTGTCATGCTGCTTGGATAGAACATTTATCCAGCATTTCATCTCTTGAGTGACTTTGTTATACTTAATCTTGATGAATAAAATTCTTCTACATGACGTTTGGAACGTATCCATACAACAAGGAGGCTCTGTGACAAGTAAGATTTAAGTGAGGTTGCTGCGATTTAAAATTTCTGACGCTGTCTCTGTCTCTATTTACGCGCAGCGATACATTGTTCTTACATTCGAATTTGTGTAAATCCGTCTTATAAATGCACTCTTTTATTGAGTAAGGAACGCAGCTGTTTGTTGTAAGCACAGTTTTAATCTAATGGAGGAGGGAAATTAATCACATAAAAAGGTACACTTTGAAATAGGAGGCTGATTGGCATTTTAACTACAGTGCCTTTAGTAGTTAGTCCCCAAAATGTGGGTCTTTCGAAACGTTTCGAAATGCCCATATTTAACTTCAGTCGATACACTCAGAACACCCACTGTTTGTCACATACGACATCGCCTTTATTCTACCACTAGGCACGGTAAAAGGCGCCGTTATAAACAACTCCAACACAATCCCTTGTAACCTAAGATTTCAACATTGCGTCCTCAATAGATATCCCTGTAAGTATCATTCCATTATAACTGAAAGAAATCCTTGACTAAAATTGCATGTATAGTGCTGATACGTGAATCGGAAAAGTGGAATGTACAGACAAGGCCACCAATCAAAAAGTTGTTAAAAGAGACCTTTGACCTCTACAAGCCTTACTTCACCAAAGGAGCGAGGAGTTTTGATATCCGCAGGAAGAGCGGCTCCCTGAGCTTTGGATCCTTGTTTTGATTATTCTCATGGAATAGTTATCTTCACTTCTCGAATCGATCTCGATTTGCCTGTATTAACTAATCCAAATAAAACGTAAACAATGTGTTGATAAGGCGAGCAAGGAACCAGTGAACACTTGAGAGTAACTAGATTCTATTTGAATGGCTGAAGTTCACAGTTCTCGTTTATGAGTTGTGTAGTGCTTCCTCCCTCTGGGGTAAACATAAATGTAAATCACAAAATTACCATAGTGTGTCCCTATCATTAGCCCATCCCAGCGGCTGTCTTGGCTGGTGGCGTGATCTGCCCGTTATCGTCGTTCCCAACCGAAAAGCATGCGTTCCTCGCCCTCACCCCTTCCGGTCCTAAATACACTTATACCTCACTCTGCTCACGTGAACGCGTACTAAGTATACAAGTGATAACCTAGGAAAGCCCCTGTTTTCCCCCGTGAAGTACCTCGGCAGAACAATTTTGTTTTTGCACACGGTTACATTTTTGTCACACTTTCCATTTTTGCTACAGACCTCGAGTTGAACAAAGGGCGTCTGCGTTATCGGCTTGGCAGTGAAACCCAACGAACTCATATCACTTGGCGGCCTTACATTATCTCGGCTCCGTTTCTGTCGACCCCCCGTAAACTTTTTTCTACATATACGGTGGCAGTTTGACGCCCTTTGGAACACCTTTCAAAGCCCCTTGTGCCGCTCCAGAGAGCGGTCTGAGGGAGACTTTCAAGCTTCCTTTCCCTTTTCAATTTCAGTTGTAGTCATCTTTACAATGCGAAAAACACTCTCACCTAGGTCTCCGCTGAGATCGTAACAGTGTTCCTGCATGAATCATCCATAACTGTTTATCTTAGCTAAAACAAAGTTTCAAACCCATCCATCGAATAAAAAGAAAAGAAAACTACTCCCTGAAAGTGGGGAAATTCCGTAGGCGCCTAAGTAACTGGAATGTAGCTGCATTAGCCTTATAATTGGTATGATTCCCGTTTGGCAGGAGTAATAATTGGACTGGATGAGTCGTTTCCTTTTTATGATTGACACAGCCATTCTTTCATCCGTTCCAACAGATAACGTTCTTCCAGAGGAATTTTTCTTCTGTCTTCTGTTATCGAAGGCTAAAAGCCTTGTGCCGTCGGCACCCCGCATTACATCGCTCTCTTTCTTTTGTCACCACATTCACAGTTTATGCTCATGTGTTTCAGAAACTTCGGTAAAAATGTCCTTCAAGGTCAAGGACGTCTATGCAGGACAATCGTTGTTAATTACTGGTGCCACGGGTTTTCTAGGAAAAGTGGGTGCTTTTGACATTGTTTTTAGAAAATTTGGGTTTAGGTTTTAGTGGAGAAACTACTCTACTCCGTTCCTGATGTGAACAAAATCTTTCTGTTGATTCGACCCTCGAAGGGAATTGCTCCCAGAGCACGACTGGAAAAGATTCTTCAGGTTTGACTGTCTGAAACCCTTTGACTTGCTATTATTTAGGATCCTCTTTTTAACCGTTTGAGAAATGAAACTCCCGACGTCTTTGACAAACTTGTTCCTGTGGAAGGAGATCTTCTGAAGGAACACTTGGGCCTCAGTCCTCATGATATGCAAATTCTGTCGGAGGAGGTACATTTAAATAGTTTCATTTGAAAATTGTTTATTTAGGTTAGCATCGTGATCCACAGTGCTGCTACTGTCAAGTTTGATGAGCAACTTCGTGACGCCGTGGCCATGAACGTGTCTGGCACCACAAGGCTCATCGCCCTGTGCCACAAGATGAAGAATCTGATTGTGCGTATCCTATTTTGGACTTTGTCCTCTCTCGATAAGGGGTAACAGACCACGCTTCCGTGACAGCCAGGGTGGAGAATTAGGCAATATTTCGGAGAAAGACAAATTTCCTCAGTTCTTATCAACAACGCATTGTTTCTAGTACGAATCAGGGACAGATAAAACAGGACAAAGAACGTTCTAGCAGAAATCAGGCGATGTCGTTTCCTGTCACAATAGTACTTTACGCGTTTTCTTTCTTTTTTAACATGTTATATGCTTAACTCAGATAGATTCGTTTTATGAGATAGGCCCGATTTTTGTTTATCAAAGGTCATCTTCAAATTGGGATACTGGTGACGGCGTTAGTTAGTTCTTCATTTAGACTCTGGTTCATGTTTCGACTGCTTACGCCAACTGCGACAAGAAGGAAACGGAAGAAAAGATCTATGAGCCTCCTGTTCCT
Organism: Oscheius sp. G VE-2021; assembly: GCA_022343465.1. Lineage (NCBI taxonomy): Eukaryota > Metazoa > Nematoda > Chromadorea > Rhabditida > Rhabditidae > Oscheius > Oscheius sp. G VE-2021. The sequence continues at coordinate 409,883 of JAJQXH010000012.1, forward strand.
CCCCAGAAACTCATGGAGGCCTTGGATTGGATGACCGATGACATGGTTGACAAGGTAACTTTTTGTTACGTTCTATTAGATATTTCGTTCAATTTAGATCACCCCTGGCCTTCTCAACGAGCGCCCTAACACCTACACGCTCACTAAGGCCCTAGCGGAGGTTTGAATACAATGTCTTAGTTAGGAATCAAGCATTTTAGAAGCAACTGCTGGAAGATGCTGGAAATCTTCCTGTGATTGTTATCCGCCCTTCGATTGTGGGAGCCATGTGGGGATCCCCTCTTCCTGGATGGACCGACAACATCAACGGACCTACTGGAATCTTTGCTGCCGTTAGTTTACTTTTCTTTGTAGTTATCAATTTACAATTTTTCATTTCAAGCGCAAAGTTTCAGGTTGGAAAAGGAGTTCTGACCAACATGTGTGGTAGCACTGCCTCTCACGCTGACATCATCCCTGTCGATATCGTGGCTAACATGATCATCGTTGCCGCTGCTCATAGAGCTACCCGCAGGTAAGGCTCTTTTCTATGAAGACAACTCATTTAAGTTATGACGAAATCCCCATCATGCATTGTGCTTCTGGAGACCTGAACCCCATCAAGTGGGAGAAGATTGTTTTCTTCTTGGAACAGTTCTACCACATGGTTCGGATTGAAAAGACACAATTTTATCTTTTTAGTACCCCATGGATCAATGTTTCGGAGTTCCCTCTACTCAGTTCCACAAGAGCAGAGCCCTCTTCACCCTGAACTACAACTTGAAGCACCATTACCCGGCTGCTGTGCTCGACTTTGTGTGTGGCCTTTTCGGACAGAAGAAAATGCAAGTTTTCATTCATTGCAGGATTTAGTTCTATTTTTCAGGTACGTCAGACTTTACGGAAAAGTGTGGAGAATGGTGGAAACTCTCCACTATTTCACCACCAGGGGATGGAAATTCAACTCCAAGGGTCTCCCTCGTCTCTGGGACACCCTTGACGAACAGGACAAGACGGTATGCACTTCAATTTACTAGGTCAATGACAATCCAGGAATTCAACTTCGACGTGAGACAGGTGAAATGGGATGACTACCTGTCCGATTATGTGATGGGAATCAAGAAGTACATCTTGAAAGACGACATCAAACACATTGACAGAGCCCGAGGAAACTTGACCAGGTATGTGGATTCAAAATGCATTCTCAAGACTCGTCCATTTAGGCTGCGCATGATCCGCCTTGCTGTGCAAGGACTTCTGTGGTACGCCTTCGTGAGGATTTTTGGTTTTGCCTACAAGAAGAAGCAGCAGTGGATCGCTTGGTTCGCCGGAGTTGCCCTGACACACCTCTACACGAACTATTCGCTCAGGCCGAAGGTTCAGCTGAAATCTCTGGAACAGTTCAAACAAACTCACTTTAACTGATTCAATCCAATGTCATCCAATTGTCCCATTTCATAGATTACTTTGCCCGGTTATCCTTTCTCAATAAATGTTTTACTCGACTCGTCCAGGTTTTGGTAAAGGCATAGCCAACTATAAATGTCACAGTCACATAGCAACAGCTGTGTGTCAGCGAAAAAGACGGTTTTAGCCAATTCTTCTCTGGATATCAACAAAAGTGGAAACGGAAACGGTGAAAGTACAGTCGCTAATCCTTTGGTGACGTTTGTAATTCCATCTACTCGTAGGTCCCTTCGAAAGTAAATCTTGTGGAAATAGCCATTCCAAAGGATAAGACGGTATTAGCTTATCTAAACATGTCTGCACAGACAGCTATCAATTTTCGCGCTTCTTATCATCTTCTACAGCTTTATCTCTGCACTTTCGGCGCCATCCACGTCTAATTCAGCAAAATCCTGTCGTAGCGTACGCATCCATTCAAGTGCTCTGGGACAAGTCTCGTATGCCTTTGAAACTCATTTAAATCTTCTGAAAATTTTAAAAGTATTGTATTTCTATATCCATTTCAACTTTTAAAAATATGCTCATTGAACCGTTATCTGCGGAACTCACATCGTTCTTTGTAGACTTTATCACTGTCATTAATTATAGGCAGTGGTCGTCTGGTGATAATGAATTAAACTCCGTTTCGTTTAAAAAATATGGGTTCTGTAGTTGCTTACAAGAACCTTGGAAATAATCTTAATCCGCCTTAAATTTCTTTGACAACAATGGCGATCTCCTCTTCTTTTTGTTCAGCGAGAATTCGCGCCCCAATCATAACGAAATCGTCGCAAATTCAAAAACACATTTAAAACCTTTGTTTCTGATTTTTATTATTTTCAATTTTAGTTGATCCCGATAATTCTCTATTTTTATTTGCGTTTTTAAAACACAAGTTTTAATAAAAATATCCTAAAAACGTATTAACCAGTTTCGTGCTTTTTGGAATTTTCAAGATACTGTAGTCTTGTAGTTGTGTGCCGGTCATTTTTCCGGCTTAGTCATATGTTTATCCGGTCAGTCAGTCATTCATTGTGCGGTGTTATCTCTCTCTTTTTTCAATTTAAAAGCTTCTTCATTATTGAAGTATTTTTGATCATGCATCCCATTTAAAGCCGGGCGGGCATATTTTAAATAGTTGTTTCAATGTGTTTTCTAATTCAAAATACGGGAAATACTGAAACACATTATGTATTCTTTGTTTCCTTTGGGTTTACTTTTAGTCTTGAAAATGAGTGACCCTTTATCGCTCCCGTTTTGCGCAATCAATCACAGGCGTTCGATCACCTGTTTTTCCTATTACCGCGTGGCTTGTTTTCATTGACTGTGCAGTTTATGATTCTGATAATAGGTTATCTCTGTTTTCTTTCCCTTCCGTACCACTTCCATTTTCATTTTTGATTCTAGGTGATTGTCAAAATGCCAGTTTCCGAGGAGCAGTGCGCCCAGATTTTTGCGTGAGTTTGTTTACATCACATTTTATTTATGTTATCGATTCAGGCAGATCGAGAAGCGCCAGGAGGAGTTCGTCGAGATTTTGAGGGAAGCCGTGGCCATCCCCTCTGTTTCTGGAGAACCTGAGAGGCGTGGAGAATGCGTTAAGATGAGCCTGTGGGCCCAGAAGGTAATTTTTAATCCATTTCCAGTTTAGCCCATTTTGCAGGCTTTGGAGAAGCTTGGAGCCACTACTGAACTGGTGTTCCCCGGAAAGCAGGAGCTCCACGATGGAACCGAGATTGACCTTCCCCCCATTGTGTTCGGAGTTCTCGGAACCGACCCTAAGAAGAAGACCCTTCTCGTCTACGGTCACTTGGATGTGCAGCCTGCTGCTAAGGAGGTGTGTTTTCTCATATGTACATTTTCACGAATAATGCATTTTTTTCCGTTTTAGGACGGCTGGGACACTGAGCCTTTCGAGCTCATTGAGAAAGACGGAAAGCTGTTTGGTCGCGGATCCACAGATGACAAGGGACCAGTCATCGCTTGGATGAACGCAATCAGTGTGATGCAGGAGCTGGGAATTGAAGTTCCCGTTAACATCAAGGTTAATTATCCATTGTATGTTTATTTGCGTATTGTTTTAGTTCTGCCTGGAGTGCATGGAGGAGTCTGGATCTGAGGGTTTGGATGAGACCCTCATCAAGAGGCAGCACGACTTCCTTCACGATGTCGATTTCACTTGCATCTCCGACAACTACTGGCTTGGAAAGAACAAACCCTGCATTACTTACGGACTTCGGTATTCTATAACCCCTGATCTCAATGACGTCGCATTCCAGTGGCCTGACCTACTATGGTGTCGAAATCGGATGTGCTAAGCAGGATCTTCACTCTGGCTGTTTTGGTGGAAGCATGTAAATTGAAGTTTCAGTTAAATAATTGTGAATTAATTTTAGTCCCGAGGCCATGAACGATCTTATCGCCATTTTGTCGAAGCTCACCGATGTCCATGGAAACATCCTGATTCCCGGCCTGATGGACCTCGTTGCTCCTTTGACTCCCGAAGAGGAGAAGATCTACCCCACTATCGATTTCTGCAAGGAAACCTACAGGTTGATGTTTTTTTTCTTCAATTTTTTATAATTTTCGTGTTAAGAAAGGATATTGGTGCTCATGGACTTCTGAAGGACAAGCAGGAGCATCTCCTTATGAACAGATGGCGCTACCCGTGCCTCTCGATTCACGGAATTGAGGGAGCCTTCAGCAGTGTTGGAGCCAAGACCGTGATTCCTTCCAAGGTACGAGCATTGTCCAACAAACCCATGTAATGGTTATTTAGGTCACTGGAAAGTTTTCCATCCGCATTGTTCCCAATATGCTTCCCGAGGAAGTTGACAAGATCGTCCTTGCCCACCTGAACAAGCTGTGGGCCGAGCGCGGTTCTCCCAACCACTTCAAGCCCTATGCTCTTCATGGAGGAAAGCCCTGGGTCGGAGACTTCAAGGATGGAAACTTCCAGGCTGGAGCCCGTGCAATGAAGCGAGGTTGGATTGGTATATTTTCTGTTAGATAATTCTGTTGTTTAGTCTTCGGTGTCGAGCCTGATTTCACCCGTGAGGGAGGATCCATCCCCGTCACCCTTACCTTCCAGGTAATTTCATGTGATGATATTCGATTAATTTTTGTTTCAAGGAACTGACCGGAAAGTCCGTCATGCTTCTTCCTATCGGCGCCTGCGACGACATGGCTCATTCCCAGAACGAGAAGCTTAACCGCTCGAACTACATCCAGGGAACCAAGACCCTCGCTTCTTATCTGCTCGAGCTCGCCGAGATCTAATTGTCTGAATAAGCATGTATATTTGATAACCATTCCAAGTGTCTTCGCGGTTATTATTTAAATGAAGGTTATAGTCTTTGTATGTTCACTTTGGGGTTGCACAAATGGTGTGAGAGCTGCAAACAAAAGTACTGGCGGGTCACATCGTGTTCCTGATACGGACGTCGCCACCAAAGTCCACTCTAGCCCGCCGTTCAAACGCGCAACAGCAACAAACATGTCGATAGCGATGTGTCCAGGTTGATAAGCATTGGTCGTCTTAACTTCCCTCCGCCTTGTTTAAATTCACAAAATGCCCCTTATTGTGGATAAACGAGAAACACTGCAAGGAGATCCGGTTGAAATTGGCGCTAAAGACCTAACTCCGTTTTCACTGTACGAAATAAAGCTTTTGTAGGTTTAATAAATTCTTATTTTAATTTGTTTTTTTTTTTGAGAATGAAACTTGATCAAGGAACGTTTCGTGCCTTCGGTGTTTTTCGAAGTGATGCTAGCGGTGGAATTTCGCTCGCAACCCATGAACCACTAAGAGGAACATACACAGGTAATGGTTAAAACAATAACTCTTTTATTCGTATTGGTGGAAAATTATGATAATATAATTCAGGTATAAGGTCAATGGGATTGTTCGAAAGTTTGGAACCACTCGCTGATTTTCGAGAAGGTGGTTACACTGGGTGGGAGTATCCATCTCCATGGAACTACGAACTTATGTAATGATATTAACAACAAGTGTTGTTTCAAAAAAATGTTTAGATTGAGTGATACCGTCGGGGTCATTGATTCAACGACTCTAACTAAAAATTTTGCACTGTCTTCTGTTGAACGCATTGTAGTAGAAGAAGGCCGAATTCGTGGAACAATCTACAAGCCAAGGGGTGCATTTGTAAAACATGATGTGGTAATGTGATACTTAGGTAGCGGCCCTTTCCCAGCATTGATCGACATGACGGGGACAGGAGGAGGGCTACGGGAACACAGGGTAAGAGAAAGCATCAGTAAAAATACTTTTCAAACAGGCTGCTGCATTTGCTAGCGAAGGTTTTTGTGTGTTGGCACTAGCGTTTTTCTCTTACAAGGATTTGCCAACTACAATGACGGACGTCGAATTGGAATATTTTATGGTTTGATTCTTATGTTGTATAAACTCTTGTTTAGGAAGCAGCCCAATGGCTTAGCAGACAGCCTTTTGCCTCTCCAAGGATTGGTCTTCACGGGAACTCTTTTGGAGGAGCTGTTGTTCTCGTAATGACCAAACATTGTCCTGAGGTGGAACAAAGCCATTTTCACAAAACGAACAATAGTTCAGATAAAATCTGTGGTTTCCATTAACCCTCCTCATTTCTTCACAGATTTAACTCATCTTCATCACAACGGTACCCCCATGGCACACACAGAGTATAGCTGAAATCTTTGCTCTAAAGAGTTTTTAGCATTGATGGTTCAAACATCGTTTGGAGAAACGGAAGCATGTTGTATGACAAAACGATTCAGTACCTGGAAGTGACCGATGAGGCTGATTTCCACTTGGAAAAAGCACCAAAAGATGTTTCGTTTAGATTTGTGGTAAGATCGGTTAGCATGTTCTAACCAATTTAAAAATTTCAGGTTTCCATCGATGACCAATCCACGTGTCCTATTTTTTCGGTTCAGTATTATACCGAAAGACTGAAGAAGTCCGGACACTACGTGGAAACTCAAATGCTTCCTGGAGGTCACCTTATGGAACTCCCATATTTTCCCCACCATGCATCATGCTACTCTGCCTTTGCTGGTCACTATTTCTTACATTGTATTATACAAGATTGTTTCAGGAACATTTATGGCATACGGAGGAGAAACATCTCAACATGGCAACAGCCAAGAATTGGCTTGGAAAGAAACCGTAAACTTTTTCAAGAGAACTCTAACCAATGGTCAAGTCAAATCAAAGATTTGAATCATGTATTTAACTCATGTATTAAAACCGTTCTGTTTGTATTAGTTTTATATTGTTAGGGACAGGTAAAGGCAGAGAGAGAAAGAGAGAGAGAGACAGCGACAGAGAGAGAGAGAGAGAGAGAGAGAGAGAAATCAAGAGAAAGAGAAAGAAAAATATAAAGAGAAAAAGAGAGGGTTAGAGAAACTCAGAAAGATACTGACAGAGAAAGATAAACAGAAAGAGGCAAAAAAGTCGGAATGAGAATACAGCGAGAGAGACTGGCAGAGTTGAAGAGTCGATAGAGAGAAATAACGAGTTAGACTGAATGGTATACCGAGAGAGGGAGAGTGAGACAGAGAGTTACAAAGAAAGACAGAGAGACAGAGAGACAGAAAGTGACAGGAATATTTTAGCATTAAACTAATGCAGATCTGGGTGCGTATGATAACAAACTTTGAACTCTAGTTCTCTGGAAATCTCGTGTGATCCAAGGAAACCACGTTTTTGAACAAAGATGGAACGACCCAGGTCCGTTTGATAAGGCTTGAGTTTTCTTACCGATAACGTCTAACAAATTGGAGATGGCTCTTTGCGTCGATAATCCACATTCCCTCCACTGTGATCTTATTAAGATCAAAGCATGCAATTTGGATCCACACTCTTTGTACGAACTGAGGTTACGGTCAGTTTGTTTTCAAGTTTTCTTATTAAAGTCCATAAAACTTTAGAATGAAACTAGGGCAGGGAACGTTTGGGTCTAATGCCGTGTTTAAAAGTGATTGCGAAGGTGTTATTGATGTTTGTACTCAAGCCCCGCTCAGAGGAAGTTATGGAGGTAAACCGAACTGTAAAGATAACTATAAGGTCAACACTTCAGGAGTTCGTCAAATGGGACTCTTTGAGAGCTTAGAGCCGTTTTCGGACTTTCGTGTCGGTGGATACACGGACTGGAAGTTTCCTAAACCATGGAACTATGAACTCACGTAAACAAGTTTTACTAACCTCGGAAAATGAAGCTCAGGTTGCACGATAACAATGGGCTTGTAAGTTCAGTTGAACTGTCCAAAAACTTTGTGCATTCTGCTGTTGAACGAATTGAGGTGGAGGAAGAAAGAGTCAGAGGAGCAATTTACAAACCAAAAGGTAACGTGAAAAACAAAGTATCCCAATCCCGTTTAAGGTGATGGTCCATTTCCAACAATTCTAGATATCACCGGTACAGGCGGTGGATTGAGGGAGCACAGAGTGAGCCTGACTGTTTAAATTTAAAACACCTTTTCATTAAGGCTGCAGCATTGGCTGGAGAAGGTTTCTGCGTCCTTGCCTTAGCGTTTTTCTCGTATAAAGACTTACCCGAGACCTTAACTGACGTGGAAGTAGAGTACTTCATGGTGACTTTAAAGATAATTTTGTTTATAAAGTATAACTTAGGAAGCAATAGAATGGCTCACCAACTTACCTTATACATCGAGCAGAATAGGAATCCAGGGTAACTCTTTCGGTGGCGCGCTGGTACTTTTGCTACCAAAGTATTGCCCACAGGTGGAATTAGTTTAAAAAAAACTCAGTTGCTCTAGATAAAAGCAGTTGTATCTATCAATGGACCTCACGTACTCAGTCATGTCGCGTATGTCAACTACAATGGCTTTCCACTTCCATCCTCAGAGTTTGTTTAAAATTGAGTATGATATTGGTGCGGTTGCAGGGTTGAAGCTGACAATATGGTTTGGATTAACAACAGATTCTTGGTTTACGACAGAGCAGTAAAACTGACAATGGGAAATGAACTCGTTGACTTGCACCCAGACCACGCTTCTAAGGATGTTGAATTTCGATTCGTGGTATTAATGAAAATTTTGGTTGCATTAAAACTTTTGAGAATTGACAATTTACTTTTTTTTACACATAATTCACTTCCATTTTTAGGTTTCGCTTGATGATCAGTCAACAGCATCAATGTACACTTCAAACTACTACTCTGATAGACTAAGAAAGGCTGGCTTTAAAGTAGAGGTACACGCTCTTACGGGTGGGCATCTCATGGAACCACCATACTTTCCTCACCACCTTCTCTGTTATTCAAAATTCAGCAGTAAGTATAAATCATCAAAAGAAAATTTAGCTTTTCAGGCGCATTCATGGCGTACGGTGGTGAAGCATCGCTTCATGGAATCAGTCAGCCACCGGTTTGGGATGCCACAGTCGACTTCTTCCGTAGAACGTTGCCGACATCTGAAGAAATCACACAAAGCAAACTATAGAATGTAGAGAAAAGTTTATGCACGATTGTAAACATGACAAAAGTGAAGGAAAATAACACCACGTGTGAAAAGGCGACGAAACGGCATGACCTGAAAGCGCAATTCCGGACTATATTTACATAACTCTGCATAACAATGGTATGTATATTGGTGCTATGTACAAAAAGACAATTTAAAAAAGACGACAACAGAGAGGAATGACATTTAGCCGCGTCCTCCAGGAACTTCATCATCTCGCCACTTGTGACGCTCGTCTTGATACATGTCCGGCCGTAGCTGATTTCGGAGACCTGAAAATGAACGTTGTAAAAAAATAATTGGAAAATGCATATTCATTTAAATCAAAATAGCCAACCTCCTAGAATCTGGTAACTGATCTGCGTTCCCATCACCAATGGCCGCAAAACTGTAGGAGTCACGAAGCGCAGTACACTCCGAACACCCGAATTGCCAGATGCTCGTTCTTCTTGCGCCGCTAGCTCCAAATCATCGCGTGTCTGGCGAACACCCTGAAACATAATATAGCTCAATGATAATTATTATAAACATACGTCTGACACGATTCCGTAGGCGAGTTGCATTCCGTGCCTGACATCTGTAGGAACTGGCTGCCTGTACGAAATTCTGTGGTTCCTCCGGTTAAGGAACGCAGAATCCGGTTGGACTTCATGAAGAACCGTTTCAGCAACGGTCTGAACTTATAGGTTTTGAAGAAAAAAAAACTATTGACTACCTGAACCATGCCGACAAGCGACTGCGCAATGCCAACAATTCCAGCGGCAGACGATAGACCAAACGATCCCACTCCCTTCTGCAGACCCTTGACCACGTGACCGTCTTCTTTGCGCATCTCCGCCACCGGCATCCAGAACAGATCCATGAAGCCTTTGCCTAAAAAACCAATAGAAGTTGTAAAAACACATAACATAATCACATAAAATATACAAGAAAACTTACTGATTTGAACGACAGGACTAATTGGTCCACAGCTGGCGATCAGCCCAGGGAGGTTCTTCTTGATATCTTCTGCCCACTCGTTAGCAGCGTGCTTAAAAGCAAAATATTTATGACTATAGAAAGACATACGTTGAAGCAGCGGCCAACACCCAAAAGTCCATTGTTGTGATGAATTTCTTTTAGAACTATTTCCGCCTGGTTCAGCTGGCCAATTGCTGTCATGACACCTGCAAATCTCAAAGATTAAAAATCACGTTCAGATCTATTTTACCCATAAGAGCTCCGCCCTTGTCCATCGAGAACCTTTTCTTTCCTTGGTAATCCAGGTAAATTGTTGCCGCCGGAGAAAAGCTAAACTCTCTGAAACAATTTTTTTTATTAAAAATGTTTAAAAAGATTTACTTGAAGAATGTGGTTCCGCGAACGGGCTGATCGCCTTCGTCGTCTTGTCCGTCACAACCGGAGGCTGCCATTTCTGTTCCTTCGTCTTCATCACACACAGTGGACTGAAATAAAATAATTAATCTTTAATAAATACGTGCATACCCTGTCGTTGTCGAGATCTTTGAAATCAGTGCTCGTATCTACCAAAGCGTCGGTAGTATACGCAGGGTGGAAAGATCCTTCCATGGTCGACTGGGCCAGAAGATCGTCAACACCTGTTTCCTTCATAGCATCAGACAAAAGGTTACTGTAATAAAACATATAGAACAACTGGGAATATGAAACTAACGTAACAGAGTCACTGCGCCAGTCGCCCTCCATGCCTTCAAACAGGTTATCGTTGAGGTGAAGGCTTTCTTCCATTTTTGACGAAGTCGGTTTCGATGTTGCCAGGGTCTCCGTGAAGAAGAAATCAGGACTGTCTGGCTAAAACCAAAACATTACGTCCGAAAAAACACATTTTGGAATATAACATAATGTTAAATTTTCAAACGTACCTTGTCACTGTCCGGAGTAGACGTGTGATTTGTCATCCTGCTCTTAGTGCCAAATAGATTTCCTAAAATAATGTCTCAAAAAGTTTATCGTTTTTGCAAACCAATGGAAACGGCAGATTCTGTGAGCGGTGCGTCACTGAGTGGGTGTCTCAACGGAGAATCTGTAGACGAGTGGCGTTTGACCAAATAGTCCAGATCCCCTAGAGGTGACGGAGGTTGAACCGGGGAAGGAGTGAGGGGTTCCAAATTCAAAGTAGCTGGTTTCTCAATCGAGCTGTTCTTTTTCTTGTCGGGGTTTCGCGTTGCAGCCACTTCAATCATCGGTCTGTTTGACGCAGCAGCCGTAACTGAAAAACTATTTTGCAATAAAATATAAAAAGTATTACCATCGTTAGGAAGCTTCATGGTACCAGTCACTTCCTCTACAAAGTCTTGAATGTAGTTGAAGGTATCCTGGTCAAGGTTGATCTTGATTGGCAGCATAGACACCTGAAATTAGCGGTTCGAAAACAAAACCAAAAAAAATACCATCATTCGGCCCTCCTGTTGATGGGACTCCACAATGCGCGCAGCGAGCACAGGGGCACACGTACGGCGAGGTTGCTCAGAGTTGGAATACTGGTACAACAGCTCGTCGATGTTGCTCAGCTGCAGGCGATCCTTCACAACAATGTCGTAGACACTCATCAAGTTAGTACACATAACAGGAGCGTCCTTGTTGTAAAACTGATACAGGAAGTTGATCTAAAACATCTATTAAAAAAATAATTTTTTGTTCCATACCTTGTTGAACTCGAGCACGATGGAGACAGAGTGGTCTCGGTGTTCCCCTCCTCTGGACTCAGACGTTACTTTTTGTCCCTTTCCAACGCCTTTTCGGAACTCGTCACAACTGTACGGCTTAGCGGTCGGCTCCTCGTTCGCTGAAGAAGCCACATTTTAAATACCAGATAAAATCATACCAAAGTCAGATCCACCGTAGAGATGAATGTGCACACTAACGTCGCGAATCATGTATCTAAAATGAATAAGTAAATCGAAATTACAAATTAACAAACCGTAACAAGGGAGGTGGGAATGACTCCTGTAGAGCACCCAATCCATCGGCTCGCCATTCATCAGGGATCCGGAAGTGGTGGGGATCGACATTCGAATCCTCCAGGTCGATGTCACCAATAACTTTGATGCTAGGAGCTCCATCAGCACTCTGAATAGATTAGGATTAAGGATGCAAAAATAAAGGACTTACAGTAATTCCACATCCTATGACTCCATCATCTACCATCAAGAACTCGTCATCACTGGTCAAAGAGTGCATTCTGTACCTTTCAGAGTTGGAATCGTGGGATAGGTCTTCCTGAAAACCATCGTTACTTTATTGCCAGAGTTTCTCCAAATACCTGAATGTCAATGGTGTTGCAGAAGTCTGATTTGAACTCGTCCAGGGCATCGGTTCCAACCGGGATGGTTTCGGTTGGTTTGTATGGTGTTTCGCGAACAGCCGAACCAATCATAGCCTAGGAACACAATAAAAATTACGAATTGTAGATCCTATACCATGAGCTTCTGTTCGATGTTTACTGGCAACTTATTAGGGAAAGGCTTCATGGTTGAAGATGGTCTGCTCCAAGTGGATGCTGCCGCCTGAAATCAAAATAAGAATTGTTGCAGAATAAAAGACTACTTCGCTTCGGGTATCATCAGTTTCCGCAATAGAAGACGCTGTAGTATCCCCCTCTTCGCTCTCAAAGAATTCCTCTTCGGGAATGGGCTTGAAAGCCTCCGATTCAGATATTTCAGAGATGACATTGATGAGCGCTACAAGCGAATCCGCACACGTCCACACCTACAAAGAGTGTTGAGGTCCTTAAAATAAAAAAGAAACCTTGATCTTGTCGTTCTTGCAGCGGATTTCAACGAGCGGAGAGCGTCGCCGGTTGAGTTGTTCCTCGCTCAGCATGCAGTTCAAAACCTAAAGGCAGAGTTTAAAATGAATATTTATAAGCCGATACCTCCAGGTGAAGAAGATCCATTTCAGCAACGCGAACAAAAGAATTGTCTTTCTTCTGCGACTGGCCTTCAAAGTGGACAGACTCTCTTATGCGCTCGTTGGCCATCCACACCTGTGCGTTGTCGAATATGCACGTGAACTAAAATAAATAAATAATTCATAAAAGTTAAGATATCGTTACCTTAGACACATCCATGTTCGCAATCAGAGAACTCGTAATGTGGGTCTCCCCAATCACAAAACTAAAAATCAAAAGGTGTTTTATAAGCATGAAAAATTACCGTAATCTTGTGTTGCTATTGGGACTGACGGTGTTATGGTCATACGCAACAATAAAGTTCTCGAAATGAACATGGATGTCATTCTGTAAAAAAAGGTTTAGTTTTGAACATGAATAATACGCACCGTGACCAAAGGAAGCTCATAGCCAGGAATGGCGTAGTCTTGCAGAGTGAACAGATCTATCAGCTGAGTGACCCACAGATGTCCAGAATCACGAAACGGGCGTAGTTTGGCTGTTGTGTTGCGAACTGCTAGCGCCATTAGAACATCCTAGAACAATCATATTTCATGAACAAAAATATATTACCTTGACGTTTTCTTCAGGACGAGTAAACATATCCAGTGCGACTGCAAGAGCATCTTTGTCACGTCCTGCGTAGTACTGCTCAGATTCTTGGATGCAATCGACGAAGCATTCATCCCTAACAACACGGGTACGGTTGTATTATCAAAATTACCTGTGCCACTTTCCGAAATCCTTTCCAGATATGTTCGTTGACATCATTCCCCTTTTGTCAAAAACGGTGCTGTCTGAAAAAAGACCACTGATAAAAGACAAAATCAAACTGACTTCGGTGACCAATGCCAATTGTATTAGTTGTGAAATGGAAGAACATCCTATTCATGTCGGCGTGGTAACCAACAACCGTGAAAAGCTGAGCATCGTTGAGGTTGACGGCCGCTTGACCCTTGCCGAAAACATTGCCATTCTGAAAATCAAAGATCAATTAGCCGTGAACAATTACAATAGCTACCTGTTTCATTGTTGTGCCCATCAACATGGAAGCCTTTCCGACGTTCATCAAGAAACTGAAGTTGTGAGACTTTGCCCGATCATAGGCTGGAATGCTAGACTGAAGGCTTTCGTCTTGCAAGTCATCGTCTTCGTCTGAAACAAAAGATATATTATTTCGTTTTAGTTGTCAAAAACCTTTCTCGTGCTTGTACTCGTGGAATTTGTCGCCGAGAGCATTGATCTGGAGGTCCGATTCGCTATGCGTAAGGGCAGGTGCAGCAGGCTGCCACAAAGCCAAATCGTTCACCTGGAAATACAAAATGAACTACCAACCAAAATACTTACCAGGCGATTGTAGAGAATTTCAAGGAAATCGTGATTGACAATGAAGAGGCGAAGCAGTGGGATATCCAATCGAATAATCGTAGTGGACAGTCTCATGCTCTGATCAGCGAACTGATTCATTTCACTCCGGGACCCGGCTTGAATGATCTAAATATTTTTGTATAAAAAAAGATAATCTACAAACCTCTTCGCTTAATTCCGGCCTGGCTGAGTCCTGCTGTTGCGGTGTTGACTAAGAAAAATTATTTTTATTTGCTGATTGCGTTGAAAAACTTACAGAACAAAATGACCGTCGAACTTGAGAGAAGGCGCCCTCCCTCTTCGGCTGGGATTGCATCATTGAAGCAGTAAAGCTTCGTGTCATATCCTCGCTGGTTGTCGGGAAGTGCATATGGGCGGACGCTTTGAGGCTCTTGTTGCGTGGATCGTACTCAAACGAGAATCTGATATTGAATTTAAAGGGGGGAAAATAGGAGTCTTACTTTACAGGTCCGCTTGGCAGTCGAGAAGCAAAGAGAAACTTAAGCTCGTCTTCACTACGCTTCAGATCCTCCGACACACCAAGAAATTCACCTGAAAATCAGTTTGATTAGCATGTCAACAAAAAAATCGTACCGGTCAGCTCCGCACATAACAGATTCACGCTGGTGGCCTCCTCATTGACAGGAATTTCGATGGTGGGCTCCTTTAGTGTCAAGCGCACAAACTCTGGATGAACGTTCTTCTGTTTGTATGGAAGACGACTGGCGTTTGGATTTCTCAAATCAGCAATCGGTACCCTAAAGAAACGAGTATAATAATAAAAACTACACGGAATTACCGTAAATCTAGAGTGATTTTGTTACTAGAGACCTTCCATCGGGTAGGAGCGGCAGGTTCCTTCGACTGAACATTCGAAAAGAGATCTTCGCTCAGGTGCATTTCCTTTCTAAACAAATCAAGACCTCAAAACATAAAACAAAATCGACGAACCTGCTAATACTGTCGACTCTCGACCTGGTGTACAACGGCTCAAAGAAGGGAGTAGGCACAAGGAGATCAGCAATGCGATCAACTAGAGACAAATCCAGCTCCACGCGGCAATCACCCAGAACGACCTGAGCTTGGGTCTGTAACTACAAATATAACAGATAGAAAAATAAAATACCTCATTTCGATGTTGATTGGAAACTGCGTACACGATCTTCAGTTGAGGCTCGTGTTCTGCATTTTCGTATTCCGAGAAGTCGAGAAGAGGGTAGTGACGACGCAGTGGCTCAAGCTAGAAAACTGTTTATATTTGGCACAAAGGGAAACTAACCGGATTCGACCCTTCCTTGAGATATTCCAGCAAATCGAGATTTGTGGCGTTTAGCGTAAACTTGGTGTGCTCGAAGTTGGAAAACTTTTCCAAATCGAACTTTACGGCGAACGACGATCCGACAATCCTGTAATAAAAATTAGGAAACTGGTACAACAATTTATACCTGAGATGATTTTCTGGGTAAAGCTTGTCCATTTGATCGCGAAGAGTATGCAGAGGCGTCATGGCGTGAATCCGCAACTGAGAGCAGTTTTGGAAAAATCTAAACAAAACTAGTTTGAAATGAGTACAAAGCAATACCGTTGGGATAACGCATGAAGTTGATCAATGGCGCCGTGATACTTGTTAGGAAACTTGTTGACGTTTTCGTGGGAGAGGATATCATCATGGGACACAATGATGACAGCAACGCCGAGGGAAGCTTTGACGTGTGTCGACTCTTTACGGCCTGTTCCCTCTGAAAATAGTGTCAATCTAAGTCGGCTACTATAACTTACTCAGCGAACTGTAGGCATTGCCGGCAGAAGTCTCGTTTACAGGAGTTTTCTTGTTGTCGTCAAGGTTCACATCAGCAAATTCCCGGAAATCCTCCTTCTGACGCCAGTTTCCACCTCCAAATGCCGCGGTCCTGTTGCCAGACGGACCCTGCATGGTTATGTCCTCCATTGCACGAACAATCACGTCGTAGTCTGCCTTATCCATGCGCTTGCCCAACTCGTTACGAGTGCCATTATTGGTAGGAAGAGTGACAGATGTGAAAAACCTAAGAAATCGCATAAAAAGACTGAAAACTGAAATAACGCACTTTTTCAACATCTCAATTTGTGACGGTGTGATGAACACGTTCATCCCCTTGCAAGATACCTCGAGGTCCACCTAAAAAGTGAAATTTGCAGGTAACGAACATTAACAATACTCTGTAGTCCGACGTTTCGCTTGTCTGATCCGAATTTTGAATCCGAATGATGATGGCACAGTGCTCTCCCGACAGTTCAGCAAACTTCACGGGATTCGAAAGAAGCTCCGGCACAGCACGCGTAACTTGGAAATGATCAGTGAATGTCTGGGTGCTGCTTGGAACTAAACATAGTATGTGATAAAAAAAAACACAAAAAAGACATACGCGTCGAGTGACAAGATTGAAAATTGGTAACAGACGTCATCGTTGAGGTGAACAGATCGGCATTCATGGACTCATTGGGGGACATGGTTGGCGACTTCTAAAGAATCGAAGTTCCTCATAGAATGAAAATACAAACCTGTTTCATTTTCTCTCTGCGTAAATACATACTCGTAAGGATAAGACTAGAACTTGAAGGATCGCCAACTGGAACCTCGTCAATTCGAGAAAACACGTCCGTGAACAGCTCGACTCCTGAAAAAGAATACATATTTATTAAAAAGCATTATTAAAAAAGAGCAGTAACTGAATAAGAAAAAAACATTAATCACCCGAAAGATAAATGTATTTGTTGAGGTTCGTTATGGCACCTATTCCTTGAGGTTGGCTTGTAATCGTGTCGGCTGTTCGATTCTCAAGGCGGCAGTTCTTCATTTGTTCGTCCATAAACTCAACACTAAAAATAAAATAAACTAACATCACATTTATTCTTACGTCTTTGCCCTAATCTCTATGGCGGTGCACATTTCAGAGTTCGGAGAAGGTTTGTTCTCAAACCGAATGGTGGTGTCTGTCAGCTCCATGCAAAAACGAGAGACAATAGCATCGATAACCTGTAAGCAAAATATTTACAATAAAAAGAAAAGAAAACTAACCTTAGTGAACGCTTTGATTCCTTCCGTACCCTCTTCTTCAGGAATTTCGCCGTTCTGCTCCTCGTCTTGATAGAAACTACGGGCCAGCTCTTGGGAGGAAACCAGCTTGTCTACCACGCTTCCCAACATCGAGGCTTAAATTTACAATTATAAGTTTTTCTGTTAGATAAGAAACGCTAAAATAAAATACATACCTATGTTATTCTCATCGATTGTACCATCTTGGGCCTGGAACGTCAGCTGGAGATCTTTGATTCTCAAGTTTGTGGAATCGGACATCAGTTTCTTCCAGGGAACCTCTGAAACTTGTCTTTTAAAAATGTTTGAAACAAGACCTACCGATGATAATCTCCCCAATGAAACCATCGATGAGCTTGAGGGGCAGTTTGAAGGCAGAAAAGAACTCATTTACAAACTGAAAATAGGTACTTTTGAAGAATATATAACACACTCACATGTACATTGATATTTACTTCCTGGACTTGAACTTCTCCCTTCGACAGGTCTATGGAGAGCTGGTCCAAGGAGAGATTCCTTTCCAAGAACTGGCCGAGGTATCTGAAAACAAACTTTTTAGCAACGAATCGGGCAATTTAAAACGGTGTAGAATTGGAAAAAAATTAAATTTCTCACCGATGAATAATAAAACGGCACCACCTGTTGTGCACATGGTTGGCGATATTAAAGTCTGACAGTTTCATAGAACCTGAAATGAGAAATATAGGCGAACATTAAGAAAAAGAGTAAGAAGAACATAAAAGAGAGACATTTTTAAACACAAACTGTCAAATAACGCACTCTGATGTGGTTATCACCACCAGATGAGAAAATATTGATTTGAGCAACACACAGTGTCAGCTGAATCGGTAAGACCTTGTGTGGGGACACTAAACATCGAGCAAGTTACCGCAGTAAACATGTTTACCAAAAAAACATCATTCTATAAGAAGCAAAAAAAAATCTTAGACCTAAATAAAAAAGAAAAAAATTAATGCAAAAAATAAATTATTACGTTGATCAAATCGAAATGATCAATGTAAAATGAAAAATGGTTGTTTGGAATAAAATGTAAATATTTAAATAAATAAGCATTTAATAGTCGATTTACGCCAAAATTTTAATTTAATGAATGTTACTAAAATTCAATAAAATATTAAATAAAATCAACAAATAATTTAATGTATGGACAAGGTCATGCTGATAAAGTTGAAACGCGGAATTACGTACGCGATAAATAAAAAGCGCAATCAAAGGAAAATCATTGCCACCATTGGATACGCAGGCTGTCGTTGCCCTCTCACGGGTAAATCAGCTGACTCTACACCATCTGCTAGCGAACGGCCAAAGCACCCGACAAATGACGGAAATAAAGGGCAGTCTCACTGCAAATGCTGCTAAAAGCGATTATTTCTATATTTCGAACAAGTAAATATAATTTTTCGTATTTATATGTGATTTTTGTTGTGATTTATTTGAAAATATACAAGTTTCAAAGTTGCTTTACACATAAAAATTAAAAATTAGATAAATGTTACTCAAATTAAATAAAATATTAAATAAAAACATCAATTTTTTTTAATGAAGGGGAATGGTCCATGAGGATACTGGGTCACGCCTGCGAAACTGTGAGCAAACTACAAAAGCGCGGCACAATCAATTTAGAACACAAAAAAGCTTTTATTATTGATTTTTCGATAAACTAAATCTGTAAAATGAACAAAGAATGGCTTCCACCGAAAACCGGAATCCCGTATCTGTCACTTGATCTGCTCGTAACAGCTGGCTTCTCAAACGGGTTGTCATTGTAACACCTGCCGTAGGCAAATTTACAGAAATCAATACTCGCTACCTAGTCCTTTAATTGTTGAATCCGCCACTGTTTTCTTCTCGTTTTTATTTAAAATAAAGAAATTAACAAAATCCTTCATTAAATAAGACTATTGATCAATCTCAAAGGACAACACGGCAGATCGCAAATCGGTGGGAGTGAAATTGCCAAAATCGGTGATAATCTTGGTGATCAGGGTGCCCGGCGTGACGTCGAAAGCAGGGTTCCAGACAGGGGTGGTCTCTGTACCCAGCCAAGTGCCGTTGACCTTCAATAGTTCGTTCGCAGGCCTTTCTTCGATAGGAATGTCATCACCAGTGTCTCTTTTACGGTTAATTGTAGTTAGAGGAACCTAATGACGAATATTAAACTACATTTCGTTTTTAACTTACGACAGGGTAGAAATTCACTCCATGGTACTGAGCCAACACAGCCAACATGTAGGTTCCAATCTTGTTGGCAGTATCACCATTGAGAGCAACCTGATCGGCACCTAGCATTGGTTTGTATGCATGTTAGAATTTGGGTGTCCCACCTACTAATATGGCATCAACCCCGTGTGTTTTCATTGTCCATGCAGCCATGTTGTCCGTGATAACCTTGAATGGAACTTCTCCATGGGCAAGCTCAGAGGCTGTCAGCCGAATTCCCTGAACAAAATTTGACTTTCCCCTGGTTAATCAAACATGAAAACCTGATTATACGGACGAGTCTCCAGAGCAAATACAATGTTGACTTGTCCAGCTTCATGCAGTGCTCGAATGACGCCTGGAAATCAAAACTGAGTAAACCCACTTTAAAATTAGAGTAAAACTTTAAATTAAAAACGTCACTTACCCAATGCAGTTCCCCACGAAACTGTGGCCAAAGACCCTGTGTTGCAAACTGTCATCAGATTGAATTTGTGACCCTTAGGTTTCGTTGAAATAATCTGAACATAAGAATAATTTCTTTAAATATGTTGTAACAAACCTCTTGGAATCCATTCCAGATTAGACGTCGATTCTCCTCCTGCTCATCGTAATATATTTTCAAAATAGCCGATTTGGTCCTATAAAAAAGTTTAAGCCTTAGTTTTGTCTACCTTTCATATTTTTCAAGAGTTGTACCCGGTGTTTGAGAGGCCTCAGTAGCCAGAGCCAAGGCATTACTTAGATTGATTGCAGTTGGACGAGACGAAAGAAGGAAATCCGCCTGACAAAAGGGTAAATAAAATAAAACGGGGTTACCTTCTCTTTGGCTATCTTCTCAAACTCAGAAGGGCCAATTTGTTTGTCTAATTTAATCAAATCGAGGAGCAGGCCACGAATTCCCACAACGGCAATCAGAGGAGCACCTCGGACCTGAGAAAAACAAATGTGAAAAGTTTGAATCTTTTTTACCTGCATTGACTTGATAGTTCGGAATGCATTTTCGCTATTGTTTACATCAATGTATTCCAATTTACCCGGAAGAAGAAGTTGATCTAGAGAGAAAGCTAAGCATTGGAACTCTGTCCCACTAACCAAGAACCTTGAATGGCAAGTCATCTCCATCAAACACAGCGGCGCTAAGGCGCTTTGAGGTGTCTTTCATGAAATCCTCGGGAATGGGTCCATTTACAATCATTCTAAAAATAAAATGGTTCATTACAAACAGAGCAAAACAATAGAATATGAGCAACATAGGTCAATCTCAGGTCAGACTGTTCTTACGATTGGCTTATCGAATTAGATAAGGGCGCCACGACGCTGCACTTTGTACACAATTTAAAGACCGCATTCTTCTACAACAATGTATTTACAAAGTAAAAACGGAATGGTAACAATATAAGGCAGCTAGTCTTCTTTGGTACGAAGAGGGGTTCCTTCTGTGCTTCTGGGAACGAATTGGGACACCTGCAATCCTGAGTAAATATTGATGTTTTTAACGGACACAAGTAAAACAGGACAAATAGAAATGCTAATTGGGTAATGTAACAAAAAACTAGAAATGTTGACTGCTGTTTTAATTGATGGTAGTCCTACTAACTTTCAGTTTCGCTAACTGAAATTTGGTACATCTTTGCTCAGATACATCTAGGTAAGTAGACGGAGAAATCACTTTTACAGCATTTGAAATATGTAAAATACAAAGGAAGAAACAAACCTTTCGAATCACTTCGTGTTCACTGTCATGCTCGCTAATTTCATCACACAGTTTGTCCCGGTCTTCCTCGGACAATGCCTGAAACATACAAACTCTAAACTATTTTTTGTATAAGGTATACCTGCACAATGTCCAAGATTTCTTGTTTATCGGCGTCCTTTGCCAACGTTGTTGTTCTTTCTAATCGCTGATAGTACAACTTCTGCTGTAGTTGAATTAATTTGTCGGAGACCTTAAAACAACCATTTTAATACACGATTTGGAATACCTTTTGTCGTTTGAGCATACCGTCCCATTCCAAATCGACGAGTCCTCCTTTCTTGGCGATTGCCTTCTTTACTCGTCGAGCAAAGGCAATTGCGTCTTCTCCTTCCTGAACACAAAAACTGATAGATCACAAGAGATCGTACCTCTCGAGTCATCGGTGGAAGATACCAGACATCGCAAATGATAGCCCAGGAAGTCATCATTCTCCAAATGTAAGCTCCGTAGGACTGCTCACTGCTGTTCCAGAAGGCGTCGGTAAGTCGGCAATCGTACTTCACGGCAATCGGGTAAATTGTGCTACCAATCTGAAATTGTGTAAAAGCACAATGTTTTGAGCATCAAACACCTCAAAGGATCCTTTCTTGAACATCATAACGGAAGTGTTGTTGATGCAAGTGCCTTCTGGGAAGATAATGATTGGGAGTTTGTTAGGATCATCCACGTGCTCGCGAAGTCTAAATGTGAATTGCTTGCGGAAGGCTTAAAGACAAACCTAGAAGTGACCTTCTTCCTGTCTGCTGCCTCGCTTCTTTCAAACCAAATGTGATGCTCAGCTCTGCTAAGGGTATTCTGAATAAAGCCTGGAAACGTCAAGTGGAAGAGTTTGGAGGAAAACTAACCTAGAAGACCCCCTTGTTTTTGGCCGATCATTGCGTAGCAGTTGTCGCAGCTAAGAATCATCACATCCATTGGAGAAGTGTGATTGGCAACGCAGATACCACCGTGATTGGCACGATTCTCCCTAAATCATGCGTACTGAAGAAAATGTTTCAATGTACCTGTTGTGGAATGTGATCACACTGGAGAAGGCTCGAGAAATAATTCTCATGGAAGCAAGCATAGCGTGCTTGTTGAGGAACTTTTTGATTCTGAAGCAATGTAAAATGAATTTGTGCACCTGAGAATACTTACTTCGCATTGGGAACATGACCGATGATGAATGTGAGAACAATCATGTTGCACATTCCAATGATCCAGATGATGATTCTTACAGGGACGACCAATAAATAGCGGAAGAGAAATCCAGCAGCCCACAGACACGTCAACTTCCAGCTAATTTAAAGAATTACAAAAAAGTAACTTTACAGTTCACCTCATGTGGTGGAAAGGTGCACTCGTGCGAGTGAGTAGATTCCAGGACGACAGCTCTTCAGCGCGGAACCTCGAGGTCACTTCATCTTCGATAATGGCTTCAACTCCAGCCTTAAACAAAAAAATGATTAAAAATCGTAATGCATACCGTAATAAATTCCAAGGTATCATCTACCACTACTCCGACGGTTGTCTGTTTTGAAAGTGGTCTTTCAGTGTCATGAAGCTTTTCATCAATGACCATTGACTTCTCTCGGCTGATGATTGCTTAAACAATTATTAGCAAATGGTTGTTGTAGTTCACTTACAAAGGTTGGAAGACGAGGGTCGTTTTTTGAGCTTAGCCGGACCTCCTGGATTCTCTTCAATAACCTCATCTTCTTCTTCACCGGAGTCGTTTAAAGTTGCTCCCCACTAAAATTTTAGTTTATTATTGCTAATTATGAAGTAAAATCAGTACTAAATAAAAAAAATACCTAGGAACTACTTATTATTGTTGATACTTCTTTCGATGTTTTTATGTGGATTTTGGCTTGTTTCGCATTAGGGCGCGTTTACAGTAACGTGTCATAGCGCTGCATTTTGAGTTTACTGAAGAAACGCAACTGGTTTCATATTTTAAACGTATTCCTTTGCTGCTTAAAGAAAACATATCTTCAATCCAGCAATGAAATGTTCATAACACCAGTTGTTCTCAAAACACAGAATGCATCAAATGAATAAACAACACTTAACATACCTCAAAGACTTGAATAAGACTTCTAACAAAAAGATCTCTTAATCCAAGTCTTCCATCAAATATGGATAAAAGAAGAAGAAGGGCGATTAAATATGGTAATAGCCATAAGAAGAGTAGGAGTAGAAGAATCATCTGAAGGAGTAAGTTAGAAAGATGAAAAACAAAGCGGAGCTTAAAAATAGACGGCACGTCAAGAGCAAAAGATAGCACGAATCAAATGAACGCAACAGTTGACAGCGATTGCCGCAACCTTCGACCGAGAATGATTAAAGTTGATCGATAAGGCTAGAACTTTGCTACTTTGCCATTCCCAATTAGTGTCAAACAAACAAAGAAGTGTTTCCTTCCACACAACAAAAACAAACAATCATTGGCTTCTACAAGAGTTCACATCTGTCAGCTCGAGAATGTGAATATAAACAAGGAAGGCCGATTTAACGCAGTGACTTCACTACGTGCCGCAATACACATCAAGCAACGGAAGAGTGCGGGGGACAAAGTACGGACAAACGGCGCTTGCGCCAAAGTCCCCGGCGGCGATCTTTAGATCTTTGATAGGTGCAGCTAACGAGAGGGCTAGAAATTATGGTTTTTCAAACAAAGCTACAAGAAAGAAAAAGTCTTGCAATACCACGTGCTTTTAGGGGTGCAGCGAAAGATTTACTGTCGAATTTTGGCGACCAAACATTGTGCGGGTGATAACAACAGCGATAAGTTCGGTCTTACTTAAAAAGCTATCTTGCGATTGCATCAAAAAGCAACAGGCACATTTCATACTAGTCCTACAAATAAGAAAAATCAATAGGGGGAATGCGTCGCTTTTTAATTGTTTATTGTCTCGGGTCAATGCAAACGGTTGGCAAATAAATACCTGATTTGCAGTGTTTGCAAAATTTATGTGGGCATTGAAAGGTGCAGTTGTCTAAAGAAAAGGTAGAGGAGTCGTAATCGATGTGGAATGGAAGTAAAAAGTTTGTAATACAATATTCTGTGAACCTATCATCTTACCTAGGAAAATGAATTAGACGAATGCTATAATCAGCCCAAATTGCCCAGTCCCTACGGGACTGGGCATAACTTTGTACTTTTGGTTTGAAAATAAAGACGCAGGTTTACCAATTGTGGAGATCTTTGAAGGAAATTAATCGTGTTCTCCTGTATTGATCTACAAATCGAGAACTCCGAAAGACAAAAACAGTTAAAGTTTCAAAACTAATGAATAATAATTAGGCTGTGAATATTATACAATTCCTAAAATTAACCATGTTTGTCTATCTTTGATCGTCATCAAAGCCAACCAGAAAAGAGTTATCGTGGTCACATTTCTGGGTATAATGTTGTACCATTGATATTTAAATTTGATTTGTCTTCAGAAGTGTGACTCCACTGTTTGGACAATCATTATGAACACAAATTTATATTTCGGAAGCATTTCCGTTTTTTACAAATCTTTTTGCTTCCACATTCGTGACTTGACTTCAACTGATAGCAAAACAAGAACTGTTTGAATGTTTCTTGAAAAGGTCATTTCCTCAATGTATGACCCCTCTTAGACCTTTGCACCCTCACGCAATTGATCTTGATACGGATTACTACCTTGGACACCGCGGCGAGGGCAGTGGGAACAAATATCGGCTAGTCACCGCGCCATGCTTTCGTCGTCCGGTTGTTTCTTCGACCGCCTCCCTGACGAACTAATTGTAAATATTTTTCGTAATCTGCATCCGAGTCAAGTTCAACATGTCCGAAGAGTGAGCAGACGATTTGACTTGCTTGTTCTGAAAAACTGGCGTACTTTACCTCTGATTCCAGCGTACTGTCGAATGGTAAGTTTCTTCTTGTCGATGAATACATATTTTCAGACTTTTGGTATTTCCTCCGTGAGCGTCGAAATTCGATCGATGGCAGGAAAAAAGTTTTCCGAAATTCAGTGTTATGCCAGAGGAAAAATAGTCGGTCGATTTGTGAAACCACTGAAGATTTTGGATCAATTCGAAGCAACGAGTGAGGAAACTTGTTTTAGGTCAATTACACTTTCTTTCAGGGAGAAAACATACCAAAATACCTAGGACATCACACGGACTTTGCGATGCAATTCTACATTACTTTTCTATACTAGCACCCCAGTTCCGAATTCATATTCAGCATGTAGGCTTTATTTTTTCTTCATTAAACGTTTCTTTTGAAGTTTTCGATGAAGGAACTTCAGTACCAATTAGACTTATTCATGTATTGCGTAAAACAAAGTGGACTACATATTGGATCAGTGCAAGTTGAATTGAATGTCTCAAATGAAAATTTGATAAGGAAGTTCTTCAAAACACTCAGCGCTGCAGGTAAGTGAATAGTCTTACATGTCGTATTTCAAACCTTTCTAGGCTGCCGTAAATTCATCGTTGATGATTTTGTTTCTAGCGGAGACCTCCGGGAAGACTTTATCAACAGCATTTGCCCGCGTTACGTCTATTTGCATAGGATCTACGTGCGTATCACAAGCATGAAGACTATTGTTGATACAGTAATGGTAAGTGGTATTTTTAAACCAAAACATATTTAGTTGTTCAATTCTAGACGTTCCTTTACGAAAATAACTTATTTAAGAAAAAAAAATAATGGGTGCTTTAATGTATTTCTCAACAGTCAGTCAAATGAGTTTTAGTTTTCTAACTCAGCTGAAACATCAACAAAGCATTGATGAACATTGAATTCTTTCCTTTTTCTTTTCATTGCTTGTCTATTTGCATTTGCCCTTGTTCGGGCAACAACCGTGACCTTACGATGTCTGGTGGGGAATGCATTTCAAACCTTGCAAAGCTTCGAGTTCATCTTCGAGCAAAATAAAGTGTTCTCAAGATAGCTTTTCTTTGTGCGTCAATTTTTGTTGCTAAACGTAAGCTTCATTTTTTGTTAAATCAATTAATTGCAACACGAAAAATTCAATTGGTGTCCACTTACGAGATTCATCATAGTCTCTGCTATTACAAGAAAGGGTCGAAAATATTGGAGGGGGCACCGCCGGGCCAAAATTGGTGAAATAACCGTTTGGTGAGAAAACTCATGGCACAACCAGCAAAAAAGAAAACTGTCTTTATATACCTCTGTATACGGGCGAAAGATAAAGTGGACAATAACTTAAACTAACTTTTTTTTCAGAAATGGAGGACTGGGCACCTTTCAATCGGAATTATTCGCTACAATCAATGTGACGTCCCAACAGAAGAAATCGCAGCCGTGCTCTCCCTTCCCTTATTGGGCGAGGGCTTTTTTGTCAACCGACCAATTGACAAAAAAGTTCTTCGCTTCGAACACTTCCCGGCGCATTCAAGAAGAACCGATGAACGAGTACTATTCGTCTGTGATAGAAGAGAAGACCTCACCCAAAAACTCAGAGATTCCATCAAAAACATTGTTCTCAAGAATTGACAAATAAAATATTCTTTTTATGCCTTGAGTTTATAAGTTATTACCCTGATTTTGTTAAACAATTTTCAAATCTGCATGAGGTTGACTGTTTACAAAATCTGTTTCCCGCCTTTGTCTTGTTTTCGGCAAAGGGAAACACGGAAACTTTTGCATCCGCGCTATGTATACCAGCCGGCGATCTATGACGTGTGTGACGGCAATCTTTGCAACGATGGTTAGTCAAGTTACCATGTGCAAGAGATGAAAATTCAGACAGTCTGGACATGATCGTGGATCAAATGGCTTACCTCTTCCTGCTCCTGGTCCTGATAGTGATATATCCATGGCTGGTCAGGAACTTGGCTGGAAATCATTGACAAATTTACCGACCATTGTTGTAAAAAAGAACTTCAACTGTTGCTTGATTCTGATTTTGTTCATGAAATGGCCAATAAACAGTTTCACATGAGTCCTGTCGAGTTCTTCATTTTTCCGTGATTCCCAAAGATAAATTATATCTGCCCTTTGTCGATCTCTTTCGAATATCCGTCCTATCCCGCCTTTGTCTTGTTTTGCACAAAGAGAGGGGCACGGGACCAATGAGTCAGACTGTTTCGTATAGGTCGTGCGCGCCCCGAATCTTCTCATAGCCACATCTGGCTCAACCACGCACAAGGCATGCTAACCTAAAATATCCCGATATTAAGCAGTTTTAGGATGTATCTGGTTGGCGTTGTTGTCATTGCGACCGTTTTCTCTATTATAGCACATTATAGCGTTGATGAGATCCCTAGGACAACCTGCATTGTGTGTGTCGATCACGAAGTCATTGTAAGTTTTCACTTTTCATACTAAAATTTTTCTTTTTAATTTAAAAGATAGACATGGGTTTTCAGGCAATGGGCAACTCTTCCTCCGCCGCTCCCTTGATCAATGCTGTTCTGAGCATTCAGTCTCCATTGCGTCCATGCAAGGACAAGGATTCTGTCGATGTGGTATCGTGCCCTGGATCTTGTTTATCTGTGGTTTTCTACTCCCCAAAGGCCTTTATCGGTATAATATTTAACTTCCTTTAAAAATGATGTTTAGGAGAATTGAAGGGGTGCGATTTGGGAGCTCAATACTACACATACAGAACCGCCTTCTACGATACCTGTGGAAAGGACATGTGCAATGAATTCAGTAAGCCACATTTAATTGATATAATTTATCTTGCTCCAGATTACTTTGAGTCGCTCTTGAAAGAAGTTCTCAGTGTATTTGGAGTGGTTGTCGGGTTTCTGGGCTACCGAAAGTTTATGAAGTACTACGAGAAGAAGAGAAACGATCGCTTGGACCTTTCCGCCACAGAAATATCTCAGAACAATAAGAAGAATAACTCTGAGAAATTCTCCAAGAGAGATCATCAGTATATAATCTATAAGTGCCGGAAATAAAGATTACTACAGTTACTAACCTATAGAGATGAATAAACCACTTCTGTTATGGTTATGAAAAAAAGGGAGTCAAATCGCATTGAGCTGTCAAATTTATGCGTCTTGAATAAAAAATGTAGAAACCTGCTAGATGTAGTGTTTTTCTTTGAACCCGCATCAGTTCAGGCCTCATTCAAATTTTTGTTTCGTTCGTTTCCCGCCATTCTTTTGTTTTCGAAGAACCGAGGCACGGGACCTTATGAGTCAGGTGGATCGTCTCGCGCCGAGAATCTTCTTTTGCCCCATCTGTTCATCACCACCACCTTTCTATTTTCTGGCCTTTCTTCTTACCAAAGTGCCAGTTATCATTGAAATTTCTGTGTTCTGAGTGATTGTAAGGTAAAGTTTCAGGATGGAAATCCTCTTGTACTTCTTGGGTGGTATTTTCCTCACCGCGAGTGCTAGTATCTGCCGAGTTTGTATTGATGAACCTATCATTGTGGGTCTTAATTTTTATAAACAAACATAGTGTTCAAATTTAAATGGATTTTTCAGTTCACTGAAGATGAAACAATTGGAAAAATAGTCCAGGCATTTATCTTGGTTGCACCCAATGCGATCTCAAACTGTACGCAGACCGAGAACGACGTCGACTGCCAGGAAGGCTGTCTGTCAGTGGATTTCTACGACCGAAACGAAACGAATGAATACATTGGTTAGTCCTAGATAAAATATATTGATTTTTCATAAGGGTCTTCAGGCTCCCTTCGCTATTGTGACCTGGGCGAGGAATACTACGTAAACGAAAATGCTCGCTACCACACTTGCCTTGGACACCGCTGCAACGCTCAAGGTTTTTTTTACTTAAAAAAAAAGCTTTTTCAGTACCGGTCAGCAAATTTGTCTACATTGCTAAAGACCTGTTTATCTTCATCATGGTGATCCTCGTTTCTCTGGCCGGAGTCCTTATTTGTCTGATCTTCTACAAGGCAAGAAAACACCGTCGCCAGATGGAGGACCAGAGAGTCCACTATGTTCCTCAGTTGTTTCCGGAAACTCCCGTTCGAATTCAACTGGACGACTTGGAAAATGAACTTGACTACATGGAAGTCAGCAATGAATCGATCCTCATCTAGTTTAGTCATACAAATGTACTTCTAAGATTGATTTGAAAGTTTACGTAATTTAGTTGTAAACGTACTTGTACATAAAAAAAACTTCTTAGCAGTTTATTTGTACTATCAGATGTGCAATTATCAGTTTAATAAAGTCTTATGAAAACTAAGTTGGTTTTTGTTACCTTATAGAAAATATAATAAGAGAAAATTGAATTTCCAACAAATTTGTTCAGCTTGTGAAAAAACAAACGCATAAAATGCATGATGACTATTCTCCGTGGCTGATAGCGTTGCCAAACGGCCTTTGAACCAACACTGGCCTCTTTCGCAACTCTTCCTGTCGACCATTTCGCTTTCTGAATGTCGGATCGCCCAACAATTCCCCTTTCTTCCTTAACAGACCTGCTAAATTCAAATACTTGGACAGTTCTGGTCGAAATGTTTTACATCGAAGACCTAAAAGACATCAAAAGAAACAATAGTCAGGTTTGATCAATTTATTTTAGCAAAATCAAAGCGCCAGGTCTTCAATTTTGGCGTGAAAGATGCCAGAGGAACAGTCTGTATGGTTGAGGCATGGAATGAACTAGCCGTTACTTGCAGTAAAATTTTAAACCAAAGAATGGTAATGGTCACATGTATAAAATGAAGTTTTTTTTTCCAGAAATTGTATATTTCTGGTGGGGACATTCTGGAGGACACGTTTAGACACAAATACAGACAGGCTAATCATGATTTTAGAATTCGACTTAAGAAGGGATCCGAGGTAAATGACCCCAACAGCACATAGCTTTTTAACTTAATCATTCCATTGTTTCAACTTTCGCAGTAAAACGTAGTTCTATTCAATTGTTCTCCTACGTTTGCAAACAATGTAAGAATAATGAGAACTGAATGAATTAAATATTTTAAGGCGACATTAAAAAACTTTCTTTTAGATCAGTCGAGTGGATATTGATCCAAACCTGCGCGAAAAAATTGTCACAGGTTTGTTGCGTCCGCCCACCGAAAAAAAATGAAAATCTTCAGTAAATTGTCTACAAAAAATCGCATTTCCGAAAAGTTCTTCTACAGCTTCAAGTGATCTGGCGTTCAAACGTTACTGCTTTAAAGCGAAGATAATTAAAACAAGCCATGGAAATGCTTTGTACAAGGTATCATTCATCCTTAATTCCTCATTTAAACAAATATTCAGACTTGTCGAGGTGAACAATGTAAAAACAAGGAAAACTACCCCTTCGGCTCAAATGTTCTGTGTGAGGAGTGTGCAAAACCCTCTGACACATGCGGCTGGAGCTATCGAGTAGTGGTATGGTAATTTATTTAGCGAATAACTTTGGCTATTTGAGCTACATTTGGAGAACAACGAATCTCATATTACGGCAACCATCTTTTCCACACAAGCCGAGAAAATGTTCAGAAAACATCCTGAAGAAGCTTTTCAACTAAAGCAAAACGTAAAACTTTGTGAATACAGTGAAATTATGTGTTTTCAGAAAAGTGAGTACGAAGCAATATTTAGCTCAGTTGTTGGGAAAGAGGCCGTTTTTCGAATTCGACCACATTTGCACAACGGGAAAATGGAATTTACTGTCTGCAACTTCTACTTGATTTAGTAAAAACTGTGTTATGAAAACAATTGCTTGTTCTTTAGCGAATTGCTCATTTTTACTTCTCTAATTACCAATGAGTCTCCAGATTCTTACCTGTTAAATTCCTATCACTAATATTTTTGTTTAGCTGTTAATAACTAACTGATGTCGTCTGTTTGTCAATAAAAAGATTTCTCTAATCTCGATGAACATATTCAATGTCCGCAAAAATTATAGGGGCACTCTCAATTGTCGGGTTTTCAAGAAAACGGATACGGATATTTCTTCGAGTATGATTTATTATTGATGTCTAATTGACTTTGTACGTCTGCTCATTGTGTTAATATTATTTTCAAAAACGTAAATGACCAAACAGACAATTTTAATCGTAACCGGCTTTGAGTTTGAGTTCTCTAAAGCGCTTTCGCATTGTGTTCCTCTGTGCTGGGTGGTCTGTTGTGAGAGCGACATTGAACTTCTTCGTTTCGTAGAGAACTTTTGTTAGCTTCGGACATTTTCTGATGACCTTGTCACACAGACGTGAGCTTCGCAACAAATAAAATTTGAAGCGGGGCTTTGCCTGCGTCGGTGACGTCTTCTTAACAGTTCGTTGTGGAGCATTAGATGGATATGGGGCACTTGGAGCGAGGATGCTTCAAAACACAAATGAAGACATTGCTGAACCAACAAAAACGGTCAGTGAAAGATCAGCGTTGTTCCCAAGATTTTATTGTTTCTAACCAAAAGTCAACCTTAATTTTCATCCATTAGGAATGAACAACTATCCCTCATAAACAACAGTAACCAAAACTCAAATATGTGGGGTGCCCCTATACTTTCGTGGGCAGATTTAAATTGATGGAATGAAGATTGACGTAAATTATCCACAATCTACCTATGCTCACCAGAATTGATGTAGAGTGTAGTGTGCCTTTTTTCTACCGAAGATTCGGCGAAGGTTCAATTGCCACATTTAAACTACACACTACAAGTTGCAATCTGTGTGTAGTCCGCCCTTTCTAATGGAATTGTTTGTTAAAAGCGGAAGTGTTCAAACGTCCCTAAGACTCGAACTAAGTCTAGTACACCTCAGGATGTTTTTAATCCATTTTCAATATTGTTACCTTTTTTCAAATAAATAACGTAATGGCTATGTTGACTGAAGCCTGATGTTTGATACCAAAAAGTGCCAAACCCCCACAAATTTAGTGTCCTGGCCTTTATCCAAGAAAGAGGATTAGTCGAGAGAAGCGTCTGGAAAGAACTCTTTATTCTCTCTAAAAGAATGCTGGGAGAACAACATAACAATTTCATTGTACAAAAACCGCAAGATCAGAATAGACACATTGACTATCGCCGGAGGGAAGCACGGACCAAAGGGTCTAGAGAGAGAGGGTCCGACACTGCCGGAACACAATGATACCAGTAACCAGATAATTGAAACAATTTCGTGAAAAGTCTGTGAAGATGTCCGAACTTAGTTTGAACCACTACACGATTTAATCCCTGAAATGCGTGAATCGGATCTTCCTTTTAGAGTCTAGGTCACAGAAGATGACTATACGGTAATATCTACACTAGACGAAAATACGAGCCTCACTGAATATGCGTATGACTGATAAATTATAATAGAAACTCTGAAAGTGTGCTGCTGAGGAGGGCGCGGGTTATGACATCGAAATCAGAGGTAGGGAGGGCCGTGAAAAATATTATATTTCCTATCTAAGAGCGTTTCATGCACAACTCCTTTACGAAGGGATCCACTTCCCAGTTCTTAAACAGCTCCATGACCTGCATGTTCTCCTCGTTTTGTGCCAGAATGTTCTAAAAGATAAAGATGGCATTTACTTTTTTTGGAATAAAATTACCTGGATGCTGGCTGTCATCATAAGAAGGGTACCGTACTTTTGTACTCCGGCTGTCATCCCTAATTTTCCCGTGATCACGGTGAAAAGGGCGCTGAGATACTTATTTCGTTCCTCGTAAACGTCCGGTTTCGAATGGCTCGAAAGATCGAGTGCGTCTGAAAACTTGATTTCTACCAGCGCAAATTGGATTAGTCTCGTAATATTTTTCCGATTTTCGTCCACTTCCTGCCAACTTTCCCTTTGGGGCGCCATGTGTTTCCTCGGTGGACAAGTGCAGAAAAATATCTGACGGAGGGTCTAATGGGTGTCACATAGATGGCCAGCCTGATAAGGCGTTCAAAGGGTATTCGATTAAACAAAAACGGGCAAACAGGAGGCAGTTGCTTCGTTGAGGTTTTCAAAAATCAAACTTTATAATTAATTTATCCCAGCTTAATGATTTTTTATGAATAATTAACTATAAAGGGCTTTAATTTTTTCATTCTCTCCCCCCCCCCCCCATATCCAATATTGGGAAACAAAGGTTAATTTTTTTAAATATTATCAAAAGTTGTCTGTTACAGTACCACAAACTAAAGACTTCGCAGTAGCCCACGTGACTGATTCAACAAAGTAAGGTCAACAAACGCTTCGCAAATACGAAAGAGTCGCATTGCAACAGCTGATGTCACGTGACCGAGAGCAAAGTTAAGATCTTGTTTCTTTGAACGTATCGCTTACATTTCAATTAAGCGCATTGAAACGTCTGTTCCCTGAATTCGTGGGATTTTCTCACAATGGGAGCTTTCATAGCCGTTCGGGTATACTGATCGTCCCCTCGGAAAACCGTGTGTACACCTCGCCATATCATTCCCACTAGGAAAATTGGCATCTCTCGTGTATTACTGCCCCTCCATGCCTCAATTCCGCCGCAATTAAAGGTCTGTGCGCATGCAAACAATTTGTTTGTGACGTTGCTTACCGGGATTGAAAAAGAGAGCCGCCTTGAAGGTGGCGAATTCAGACACGGAGAGCTGCAACCGCCGGAAGGGGATCATGATTTCATCCATTTGCCTGGTGTAGATTGGCCGACATCCAGACAGTTGCACCTATAAGATTTGGCTTAATTGCGTTGTTGATGGTTGTTGATGCTCCTCCGATAAACACCGTCTACGTCCCCAGTAGACGATAAACAACGATAAACGCCCACCTGCTGCTGAGGCTGCCTCATAATGAAGGCTCCGTTCTGAAAGACAATCTTGTCTGGCCCATGGTCAGGGGAATAGAAGACTCGATTCAGGAGGTTGAAAGCAAACGCAAAGTTCCGAACCAGGGCAAACTGAAAAGTTCCATTTTGTAAAAACCGACAGTTATTTTTAATCGGTTTACTTTCATTGTTTTCAAATGTTTTAGACCAAAGGTTGATTTGCGTATAATAGTATCGTTCTTGTACTTTAAGGCAACATGTCATTTTTTTTGTTTTCACATTGACAGCAGACGTTCCACTGATATCAATGGTCTTGTTCATGACGAAGGCAATTGTCTTTGGAAGTGTAGAACAAGAATTGACGTACTCACTGATCAGAAACCAAATGTACATAAATACCTTTCTGATCTCTGCACTTGTACGAACCTGGTCAAAGGCGCTCAGTCTTTGGTAGATGTCAAACGTTTTCCCCCACTCGATGCATATCCTCATTTCACGGATGTTCCAGACGCGGATGTCGTTCATGGAGGCGGGGTAGAGTTCTTTAAAGACGGCATTTGGCTGAAATAACGCGGTGAATCTCAGGAAATCCGACGAACTTTCAAAAATCAAAGATTTTACGTGGAACGCAGACATACTATTCTTCGTCCATAAACCACTATTGAAAACACGGCTTTACACGTAAATGACTTTGCCAAACCCATTGAAGCACGTGAAAACGACGCGGATTGTTTAGAATTTGCGAAAAGCCAATTGGATTAAGGGCTAAAAATCAAGCCGTCAATTTCCTTTTCTGAGATCGAAATAGACTCACGTCAGGTTGAAGGAGGTGGGTTTCATTAAGAAGGCAGTTGCAGGTAAGAGCCTGTTGAACTCCACTGACATCTGGTAATATGCACCTCCGCAACTCTTGGCATTGCTGTTCCGCCTGGCTTAGGGCATCCACGATCTCCTGAACGACCTTAATCAACGGTTGAACTACGTTCAGTTCTTTCCAAGAATTGCTCTAGCAATCAAGGCATTCGACCCCTGGGAAGCAATCCTCGGCGAATGACATTCTTATGAATTAATGGGCGCCAGACAAGGCTGCGCGATATTCGTCGAATTGGAGGGATAATCCACCACTACGCGGGGTTCAGACAGAACATTCTGCAGACTTCGCGCAAGTTCATTCGGGGCGTTTATTGGGTTTCGTGCAAACTTCGCCCGATCGCGAGGTAATATCTTTAAAAGGTACCTGGTCCTGCGCCCGACTGGGGGTAATTGCTTGGTCGTCGTCGGAACCGCTGCTGATTTTTGGTTTTTTCGTTGGCCCTATCCTGTCTCGGTCGTTTTGAATTGCTGAAATGACTGGCGTGTGGTGACGGGATATACGCGGAAATACCTTTTGCGTCCATTCCGACGGACAGACATTTATTGAAACGACAATGCCGGCAAGCACATCGAATATCTGAAGCCAGTAATTAGCTATTACTTATCAGAAACTATTGATTCTCTAGCTTTATCTTTGAATTTATCTGGGTATCAATAATCGTAGATATGTCCATGAAAAAGCTTAAACGATAAAAAGAAAGGATAGTATTCAAAAGTGCTTCACAATAATTATTAAGGGAACACCAGCAACTATATCTGATATCATAGTTGAAACTTAAGAGTAATATACACATGCGACTTTCCTTTTTCCCATTGAAAATGCACATCTTCCCATCCCCTGCCTTGCCTATGTTGTGGCTCTGCGTCCTCCCCCAGTACAAAGAGAGAAAGCTCACTTTTGTTGACATCGCAGTTGCCATTGTACTGACAAATGAATGTTTGTTCGCTGACGATTGTCCGCCGGAAGAACGTTTTGCTGAAAAAGAAACCTTATCCTGGTCCAACTCTTTGGCCCCAGACAATTTGTCTCGCTCTAGGCTTCTTTTGCGTCATCATCATGTTCAACGCGATGTTCTAATGATTAAAAGCCGCCGCGGGCACAAACACGTCGACATTCCGCCACGCTGTCCAAATACTAAAATGTTAATGCGGGGCGGCAAAGGGCGACTTTTAGGAAAAGCCTCCATTCTCTTCCCTCTCATACATATATATGCCAGTGCTGTTATTTACGCTTAGCATGCTTCGTCGTTTTATCGACTCAGTCGCCTGCGAAAAACATTCGTCACCACGTGAGGCGCCGGGGACGCGGCGCGCCCTTCAGTGCGAAAAACTACTACGAGTGTGGTCGAGAGCGCCTCACAGTGTTGACAATTACGGGATGGCAACGGCAACAAATCGATTGATTTGACAATACATGACCGCAATGTTAAGAATTGGTCGCAACGGTTACAAAAGGCGCACGCGGAAGTATCAAACATTTCAACCCTGAGGGAACGCAAAGGGTTCAAAGTTGAAGAAAACAGACTGACCATCCATTACAGCTGGCTACTCCATAGTGGTATCCTGTGGCCAAATCGGAACAGACGGCGCAAAGTTCTCCTTCCGGTACTTTCCGCCCTGAAATTGATATTCTCAGTCGAGACTTTCTCTTAATCTTTGTCCGTCGCTCCCCCGAGAGACGTGACCTTTCAATTCGATAAACATCATCCGTTAACCGGCTCTCCCTTTGTGAATCCAATCATCCCGATCTGCATAATGTCAGTGGCAATGAACAGACGCGCGTTACAACCGCACTTCGCGGCACTCTGTGTACAATTTAAAGATTAGTCGCTGTCTCTTTCTCTGGAAGAGTGTGCCTCTGGCGTGAGTGAGCAAAACATGCATTGCCTGAGGCATGACGCAGCCGCAGCCAGCCCACAACAACAAAACTTGCTCCGAAGGCAGCAAAGGGACGCTTTCGCTGAATTCTAAACAGCTAGGAATTTATGCTAGAGAGTTGCGAGCGGAAGTGCGGCGCCGGCCGAGCGTTTCCTCTCAAGGTGCTTACCACAGCGTGAATTCCGATGCCCAGAATGGGTAGAAAAAGGTTGTAATTATTCGTTGACGTCGGCCTTGTGACGTCACATTTTAATGAAGGAGTCTTCAGTCTTGTTTTGATTCTAAGTCAAAATAACCGCGAAACATCAGTCAAAGAAATTGAAATTCTTTCCTAATGACAAGGGCAGTTGTCCCTTTTAATGTTTGGAAAAAAATAGATTTCCTTTTAGCATTAGCGATAATCCGAATTTCCAATCGCCCTTGGGACTCTTTTTCGAGTGCAGCCGTTTTACAGAATGTTCCCAAGCGTTTGCATTTTTGTTCACAAAAGCTTTGCTGAAAAACTGATTTACTCACGCTGAGCCATTCTTTTGTAGGACGGTTGAAATCCCTTCTGGTCGCCGTTGTGAAGTGGCAAATATCCGATTTGGCTCTGCAGTTGATCTGCTAAGTTGCCGTTGAGAGCAGCCATGCTGTAATACATCATCTCCATCGCCATTTCAGAAGCAATTCTAGGAATATCAATAGGAATTCAATAGAATACGTGACGGTGGCTGCGGGCTGTGTCTTTCGCTAGTTCAGAGGTCCATGTGCAGCATGCAAGTAGGCGTCAAGTGAGTAGGAGGTATGGAGCCGATGGGGGCGGGACCCCACGCGGCCGTCGTCAAAACACGCCGTGAACAGCAAATTGGATACACACAACACACACAAACGGGAGGCCTCACACACAACGTGGATTACTCTGTCTGGCATATCCGACACACAGAAGGCCAGGCAAGGGACGCAGAAAATGGCGGTACTTTATGGCAGCTGCGAGCATTGCATTCGGAGGAAATTAGGGCTTTTCACGTGAAATTTGGGGAGCAACATTGGTTGTCGGGCGTTAAAATTAAGAAAAACAATCGTGTTGAACTTTGAACAATGAATCATTGTGAAACTCATTTCCGATTCGGGCGGGAACCGCGATTGGCAAGGAATGAAACAGACAAAAAGTACTAAAGTGGGGTAATGGAAACTTCATATATGTTTTATACAATTCCGTTCATGAAATAGAAGCCCTCGTCTAACAAAGAGCTTTGGGGAAATATTAGAAGGAAACCAAGAGAACGCAAGCTTTGCCTTTGATTCGGCAAGAAAGGAGAAAAGAAAATCGAACATTGGCGACAAAAGGAAACAACTGTTGGGCGTATCGATTCTGTCTCTTCACAGACTTTTCAACTAAAATCTGATTTATTGTGCAGTCATTAGATGTCTTTAAAAATCGTAAACAATATATTCTTTGTTCAGACTTGTGGTGGACAGACGAGACTTCAATGGAATATATGTCTTCAAAGGATTCACTGGGTTGTAAAATGAAAGACCAAATGTCTGTTTGAGCATAAATAAAGGAAAAAAAGAGGTGATCAATAAAGTCTCTGTTTTGGCAAAAGAAACCTATGAAGTTCTACAAAAGGTATTATAAAAATCATTTGAAATTTGAAAATAGGTTAGAGTAAGAGAATCAATAACGAGACATTTTGGTCAACTGTCAAACAAAAAGGGCAGCAACTGAAGTTTGTTTTCTTATCAATGTGCCCTACGCACATACGTCCACAATTCATTAAAACCCGGAAAAATAAAGAAGGGGCCGATAAATCACATTTCCTAGGTTCACAGCTGCAATCTGAACTCTTTCAATGGTTTCATTTTTTGAAGAAACTTTTTTGAGTTTATCACTTTTATTAAAAAAAGATAATGTGTTCATTGTTTATAGACTCGTGCTGGTTTTTAATATTTCCCGAACGATTTGAAAAAGAGAAAATAGTTAAACTTTAACTGGTTTCAAATCTTTTTAGTTAATTACTGTTTTAGACACAATTGAAAGTATCGTATGTGGTTTTTAGCTTTAATTCTGAAAAATAATCTCAGGAAGTTTAAAAACTATTCTTTCGATTGTTTCATTTTTTAAAGATTTTTTTTTGAGTTTATCCATTATATTTAAAACAGATATAGCAAGTATCGTATGTGGTTTTTAATATTATTATTTGAAAGAGAGAAAATAGTTTAACGTTTCAAAAACTTATGGTTTTATGGTTTCAAAAACTTCTGGTTAGCTACACTTTTGTACACAATTGATTATAGTGAATAGATGCTATTTGATCTTCTGAAGAAAAAAAGAATTGTAGGAAGTTCAAATACTATCGAAACATCTAGACACATTAACTGAAACGGAAACTTCAAAGTACACACTACGATGTGTCGTTTTTCAGGAATCATACTGAATGTCGGTTGATTAAAGAGTGAAGGATGACGGAACAATTGGACTAATACAGGATTAATCACTGTGAACTGATCTTTTTGCCGGATAAAGAAGATAAGTGCAGAGAAGGTGGGAATTTCCCCTTTCGCGGCGGGATTCAATTAAATCGGGAACATATGCGTGCGAGAGGTGTCATAAATGCAATTATCTAAGGACTATTATGACGGTAATTGGGCGTCGTTAACGTCTGCGCCCGTGGAACCGATTCAATTTCCATGGCGCACCCCCGTCAAATCCACCGCCGGATTAAGATCAACTGGATATTAGTTCTCTGCTCATCACGGCATGTTGTTGTTTACGGGGAGGCAAGGAAAAGGAAGAGGAAGCTGCGAAAAGAAAGTGTTTGCGGGAGGCAGCATATCTCTGCAGGCTGGCGGCGGGCGACGAATGAGGGGGCTGCCCTTTCAAACCCCTCAGGCATGTTTCCGCGAAAATCGATAGACGGATGTTTGACGAACGGGGTCGCCCTTTGTGAATGCGGAGACCACCCCGCTCGAGTGCTACCTGTGTCAACAGGGGCAACATGGGCTCAGCGCCTCACAGATCATTACAGGCGGCAAAAGCAGGGACAGTCCAAGAGGCCAACGCCTACGTACTTTTTGTTTGCCGACGGAGGACGCGGTCGCTTGCTATAAACCGGAGTTTAAGAGGAAAGAAGACTTTCATTGTTAGGCAAACGGTACGCGACGGTTAGTCTCGTTTCAATGTTCCACAATCGTCAATGCCCCCAAACAAAGATCAGAGGCAAACATAAGAATTGGCGCGTGTTTTCAGAGGAAACTTTTTGTTCCTGCACACGTCATGAGCAATATTTGTAGCATCAATAGGACAAATGTTGACTACGAAAACGAGATGAAAATTTTATATTTACAAAATTAGAAAAATGGGAAAATTCAGGAGTGGCTCTATTTACTCGTGAGGTGTTAATTATATACAAACCGTGAAAGTTTCCAAAACTTTTAAGGGAACTCAATTTCGTTAGCTGACATGGTTTGTCGTGAATAATTAGCATAATCTGTAGGAATATTTAGAAAAAAAGCAGGAAATATCACATTAACAGAATAACACCTGGGGTATATTATCAGCCTGGAACAATTAGAGTGGTCTGCGTTTCTCTGGTTACGGGTAATGGAAAACACCCGATTCAAAAAGTAACAGGGCGTTTGTTTGCGCAACCTTTGCGCGGTTCAACACGTTGTGCACACACGAGACATATTCGCAACACTTTACGCTGCAAAACGAACGGTTGACGAATCCAAGAGCATATCTTTGCGATGTCTTTGGGTCACAGACCACTAGCCAAAAGTGATAAGCGCACAACGGACAGTGATTGGCGGAGAGTATTGACCATATTGTTAAATGCCAATGGATCAAACTCAGAAAAATAAAAGTGCAGCATAATTTTTGTCATGTTTTTTCTGTTTGTTTGTAGTTTTGATAATAAAAATACTCTTAAAAAATAGATAAAATTAGACATTACAAATAGACTTAACCTTTTCGTAAACTTTCTAATGTCACAGCATGGATGAACAAAAACCGAGTAACTGTTCTTAGGGAATATTTTAGTAAGATTACAAAAAAAAACTTTTATATTGTTTTTGCAAATTGGTAATTTAAAAAAAAGATTTCACATCGTACAGCATAAAATAAAAAGCGAAGATTTGACAAAGCCAAAATCCTTACTTCGATAACAATAAAACCAACTTTATTATCCAAAAGTGGCAATTTTGTGTCATTAACGGTGTAGTTCTTTTCACTTTTAGCTATGCTACTCTGGTAATGTTTTGAAAGAACATGTTTTCCGGACATCTGCGTAATTGTTTGTGAGTCTCTTCTTGGTACACGATCGAATAGCATAAATGGAAAAGGGGTTGGTTTCATTTAAAAGCAATTGTTCAGGCTACATCGGGGAAACAGGAAATAATGACAAATACAACCAAATAAAGAATAATCAATGAGCGTCGTAATTAGGAATGCAAAACGACTATCGTGGTTGCGGGTAGGCAGAGTTAACATGTGTATTCATTGCGCAGTATGATAATAGAATGTGTGTAGAGACCCAGGCACACTATTATCGATTGCCGCACCGACCAACCCCAGGAGAGTCGCGCAGGAGAAAACTGGAAACGCCACGCAGGTTGAGCAATTTGCCGGCGGTAAACTTTGGTATGCAATCAGAGAACACCGACGAGTCTGTGAATATAGGAGGTAACGAGGGAGTGTGTCTTTGACAGAAGAAATTAATGTCGCTCTCGACGTCAAGTGCATTCACACGGCGCCGCAGCGGAGAAAGTGTTCCGCGGGGACTGATGCCGCCCGATGATTGCAATCGAAGTTCATCAGACAAGCAGCGAAAATTTGGAAGTGCTTTTTGGCGAGCGCGGTTTGATTCCGAGATAGGAAAAGACACGAAAGAACGCTCTCTAAGAAATGAGAAAGCGCTGTCTGGAGACCGGAAACGCTAAACTATTCCATGAAAACATGAAAGGGCTCAGACAGCGCTCCGTGGCAACAATATGACTTGACCTTTGTCATACATAGCTAGACTGCAAAAGTGATATATTTATTATGCTATTCAATTACCCATAATCAACATCACGTAAAACAATGAGATTATAAAAACCTATATACATACAAAGAAGTGAAACGGCTGCTACTGGAGATCCTAAAATAAGAACATTTCAAGCATCAACACGGTCCAACTTGATATCTGGACACGAGGTCTTTGAAAACAGCGGAACAATCAGCGCCATTCAGCAGGCCCAAAGCAAAATGGAATCTGAAACATGATAAATGCAGGAATTGCGTGCAATCCGACCTCGAGGAAAGATTGTCGTCGCCGGCTGAGAATAGAAGGCAAGATGCAACGTAGTTGTAGGATTGACCCAGTTTCTGCAGCGACACGGCCTTTCGCCTTGCAAATGCGCAGTACTCGCTCAGAGATGTAGTGACCTTAGATTCTCGCAGCCGTTGCAAGAACTGAAACAATTATTTTAAAGTTTTCAAGCTATATACCTCGTGAATCATGCAAAGTGTGGATCTTTGATTACAGTACAGACTGTGCCCTTCCAATAAGTCAAACATGGTGCTGAACGCCTGATCCTCGGTTTGCAACTTTAGAAGAATAGCGGGAAGTACGGCAGAAATACTGGCTCCATCTCGAACATCACAACGACGGTACCTACAAATTGTAATTTTAGATAGAAGTTGTGACAAAAGCTTTAAAAAATGAAAAAAACTCACAAACTAAGAAGTTCTTCTAATGGAATTACAAACTTTCCTGCGGCAGTACTTCTTGGCCCGATATCTTCTAAATCAAATAAAATACAGAAAGCAATTTGTCTTACCTCTGAAAACACATGCGAGGAATATACGAAGAGCAAACGGAAACACGTGATTCATACTTGAGTAATCTTTGAAACATTCTGAAAACGATATTCAAACAAGAAGAAACATATTCGTACGCGATACTACGTCCAAAAACTGAGGAACGTATGTGGCACTATGAAGTATCAACCCTTCCACACCCGCTGTGATGATGCTCAAAAGAGAAGGCGAAATGCTCACGGATGTATAGACTTTGCAGATTTCCTGAGACAAATTGAGTTATTTAATGTTTTAATGTACTACCTTATTAAGCGAATTCTTAAAATTCACTTGCATAGGTTCCTCCATTATTCGAAAAGCTACCGACCACACAAGTTTACGGTAATCGGCTGCATTGACCACGCTAAACGAGGTCATAAAAAGACAGTTTATAGAACCTACTCAGGAACTGCGATAGGGTCTCCAATAACGGTTTGCGCATTTATTTCCGCCAGTAAACCGGAAGAGACGTAGAGAAAAACGGGTTTAAGTGACTCCAGGGACATCGACTGAAGAATATAATGAATTCCATGAAGAGTTGCACTGCGAACAAAGGGAAACTGGGAAGTAAGCCCAGATTCAACCTAGAAGGAAATTTGTGTCATAACCTGCGGTTATTTTACCCATGTGAGTATCTGCTTTGAGACATCTGCTTCTGTCATACTTCGTTCAACCACTTCAATTCCAATGACTGTAGCTGCTTTGAGAAGCCCATATATGACGAAGCCAAAATCGAAGTGATTGGCGAGAAATCCTACAAGGATACATAAACAATCTTACAACAACAAACCTCCTCTATAAACATTCTTCAACTGATCGTAGAGAAATACATACGATTGGGTTTCATCAAACAAATCCGAGAGAAAAACCATCTAAACAAAAATAAATTTATGGCGAAAAAAAGAACTAACCGATCTTACAGTTGCAGATAGTAGAGGAAGGGGGAGGGACTGTAGACCACGACAAAACCAGTGGGAGTAGTTCTCAAACAGCGCCCGGACTGAAGAAGCTGTGTCTAGCTCTCCAGTAGTTTTTAGGAGATACTCCGAAAGAGAAACACGAACTTGCTAAAATGCAAATTAGATACAAGGATGATGTTAACGCCTACATTGCCCTCTGGAGAACCGTTCTTGGTTGAGTTCAGGACTCCAGTTAACGTCCAAAGAGACATCGCACACAGTTGTCCAAGATGGTAATAGTCACCCTTCAAGAAGTGATATACCCAATAATTAGGTTCCCCACTCACATTATTTTGTAGTCTTTCCAAGTTCTGAGCAAACAAAGCTCCTTTCACCGTTTCCTTTTGAAGTTTTCCAGAAAACATTCGTAACTGTTTGAACGCTCTGATTGAATAGTTATACAAATTTAAAAATTCTCTCACTTCGACTTATGGAATAGCTCGTTCTTCTCTCGATGTTTGGCCACAAACGAACCACACGGAACGTTTCCGGGTTCAGGGAATAGAAGACTGTACAGGAGTATATCAGTGAGCGCCGAAACTGCATCACTACTAGCGAGAATCTGCTCAGTAACATTCTGAAAATGCAAATTAGGGAGTAAACAGACAAAACAAACTGAGTTCTCCGTCGAGATTTCTGCTCCAGTTGGGGTTGAAGACAGAAC
Source organism: Oscheius sp. G VE-2021 (assembly GCA_022343465.1). NCBI lineage: Eukaryota > Metazoa > Nematoda > Chromadorea > Rhabditida > Rhabditidae > Oscheius > Oscheius sp. G VE-2021. The sequence continues at coordinate 453,952 of JAJQXH010000012.1, forward strand.
ACCAAACAAGGACATCCAGTAGTCTTCGAATTGTTGACGGGAAATCCAGCCAATCCTAAAAATTATTTGAATGCAAAATATAAGTCTATACCAGTTAATTCTCCATGAAAAATCGTTCAACACGTCAATGTTTCCTAACATGTGAATGTTTACGAGTGGTACGTGAATTGTCGGAACAGGAGTAGGCCTCAAATCAATGCGCAGGTCCCAATTCATTCTAAAGAAAAATGGGTAAATCTGTCGACAATGTATTACCTCAAAGCTTTCATAGGAACCACTGCCATCGGGTGAATTAATGGATGTCGGAGCAAAACTCGGAGAAAACGACGTTGATTGTGTGAAAACACGGAATCTTCAAGCTGCGCACATTGAAGTATGTGTTGACACCTATCGAATAACTCTCCAAAGAATCCTAAAAAAAACACGTTTTTTTTAAAGAAAAACGAAAATGATACCTTCTGGGGTCATAACTTCAAAGGCACTCTTAAACACCGGATGGTCACTGCCAGTTATTGAAATGCGCCCTGAGCCCGAAATCTTGTCGTACGTGATGGGGCAAGTCTGGTGAACAAAACAATTATCGTGTTCAAGGAAACAACTAACCTCTTCAAGATCCGCTGAAATGTTGACCACAAGTTCACCAATGAATTGCAGATGGAGCAAAGTATGATCCGCAAAACAGGCTTTCACGGAAGGTACTTGGAACAAAAAAGCCAGACCTCCGAAAACGGTGTTATCCACTTGCTTCTATAGAATAACAAAAAGAATGTATAATTCTTAAAGGTTACCCAGTTCACAGCAACTGTGCGCAGAATTATTAGTAGGGCTACACCGTCTATACCACTCCAAGAAAAAGTACGCTGCTTAGAAACCTAAAAAGTATAAATAAATAAATAAAACTATGGAAGATAAAACTCACAATCCGTTCAAAAATGTTTAATACATAAAGTAGATTGAACACATCCTCCGTTGGAGAATTTTCCCGAATATCTAGAATATCCCGAAAGACATCGACTCGTTCCTGACATTCGGCCAAAGCAACCCGATTGGTCTCTTCCAGTCCTGTAAAAAAAGTTTTACAGCGGTAAGTATGCAACGTACCAGAGAGAGATCCAAGGTATTTTTCGATTTCAGTGAAGAAATTGACCAAGAAAACTCTGCGGGACGAGGGAGGCTTAAAACGATTTCACAACTAAATTTACAAAATAGCTCACAACTGCTTCATATGCCTCGAAAATCACCCGGCAGTCCAGGAAAATTAGTGGGAAAAAGTGTTCTGTCATTGCACAATTTCGCCCGTCTTCGAAAATAAGCCTTACAAGCTCCTCATCCTGTGTTCTCCAAATATCAGCTGTTTCCCTAAAGCACAAGATTACATATAACAGAACGAAACCACCACTGGATGCGGAATGGTTCACCAGAGATGTTGTACGCTTTCGACTGGACAATCTTGTCTTCAACGAAGAGTTCAGCCATTCGACGGAGATGACTAGACCAGCGTTTTTCAGAAACGACAAATCATACCTGTTGCTCGGACACAATTTAGCGATCTCTGCGCTTCTTGTTTTGCCATTCTTGGCAAACGTAAGCAATTGGAGCCATTGCGAGCAAACTCTGCCATTCCAAGCCAAGGCGTTCTTTGAAAAGTTCAAATCACTTAAATTTTCGGAAATACTGCTTTTTAGCAAGTTGAACCTATCTGAAGAAATCGTTTTATGGATTTACAACGAGTCTTACTCGTCTTGAAAACTGCAATAAGTGACTGCAGAAAATGAAGAAACGAGCTACACGAGATATTTGAGCCGGGTAGTGAAGTCAGCCCAACCTCAATCAAGGTACAAATCCTTCTGAAAAAAAAAACATCCGCTCGTCAAACAAAAAAACTAACGTTGAAAGCCAAACTAGTGGTTGGTCAATAAGGCTTTCGAGTCGCATCAGAAGTGGCTCTTCTTCTAGACAATTAAGCAGTACAAAAACGAAAACAGCAACCTTAGACCAGGATAGTTCACTGATCTGAAGGAAACTGAACTGATTTACTTGAATTAAACTCACTTCGCCCATGAAATACTGCAAAATTTGAAAATATTTGTCAACGGGGCGAAAAATTGACGGAGACATCGTGCAAAGAGTCGCAGTCGCTATTGTGAAAGAGCAAGAAAAGTCTGTCTTCTTTGAAATTGAGAACTCTGAGAAGCAGTCAAAGAAATCAATGGATACAGGCAACCATCTAAACAATTACAATACACGAATATTGGGAAAAAATCACCTTTGTTCATTGTCTCGGGAGTGATTCAGGATCAGGAGCCAAACAAGGAGAGTCTCATCTGCGGCGAAGTTCATCAGTTCGCGAGACTTGGCTTGGAATGTTGTGTACAGCGTGTCGGCGTCAATTTGTTGAACATACAAAAGTTCGAGAAAGATGACCCGAATGCTTTTCAAAACTAAAAAAAGAAGTATAAGGCTCTGTATGACTATTACCAAATGGTGCATTCCGTTCATTTGTGTTTTCGAGGAGATCGGATCCTACTTTGATAATATGATCAAATTTGAGAACTTGTGTTCGCGCCAGAACAACCAGAAATAGAACGATCTAAAAGAACATACTCAAAGATTAATTGTTCAACTCACTTCTGTCAGCATTTCCATGTTTCCAACTGTAGGGTCGTGGGTCTGCGAAATGACCAAATCAAGCATGATCTTCTTGGGGTCCGCCATACTGTAAATTATGCCGTTGCGGGGAAGTTCACACATCACACCAAGCACCTGAAGATAAACGCATCTTATGTCAAAAGAAAATACTTACCGATTTTTTGAACTCTACAGACTGATAGGAGTTGTAGATCTGACGTAACTGAGTAACAAAGCCTTCAAATAGCTCTAAGGCGGTGGAGATTTCAGTTTGAGAAGGAATGTGTATTCGCGATAACATGTCATTCTTCAGCCAGCCCAACTCCCTGAAAATAACAGTGGGTAGATTGTGTGGGTTCTTACCTATTGATGTAGTTCGATATATATTCCCGTCGCTTGATAATAGTTGAAAATACTGTAAATTCGTTGGCGTAACGGAGGAAATACATGTCAGCGTCTCCTAAAATCCAAAACATATTTGTACACGTATAAGTGTCTACCTGTGGGCGGTACTGGATCTTTCATTTTCAAAGAGTTCAAGCAATTCAGATTGATGTTAGCAGCGTTCTTACCAAAGACCACCTTAAACATTTGATGCAGCAGCTTGCTGGCCGATTCGGGACAGACTTCAAGCACAACCTAAAGTCGGATATAAAAAATACGAGTATTTAAACCTTGATATAGAGCAAAATTTCATCCAGCAGCGGCCGAAGCTGATCGAACGTTAGCATTTCACATACACATCCGAGACAATCCAGTGCTGCATGAAGCAAAGTGACAAATTTCTGCTCCTTATCAGATCCAACTCCTTCCTAAAGTCACCTATAATGGCTTAATAATACAGACCAACCAAATAATTTGTGTACGATCCCTGGATGCTAGGAAACAAATGAGCAATTGTGGGTGAATCAAGAAAGCTTGTAGGTCTTGATGGATGAATCGTCGTTCCAAGAAGTCTCGAGATATCAGCAATTCTAGACGGCGATGGTTTCCGCGGAATTCGTGGAGACATGGTAGGTCTGTTGAGAATGGATGTTGACGCCTGTGTGGTCGTGGAACGGTGTTCGGCAATTAGAGAATAGTACATATTGATTGCCCTAAACATCAACAGTGAAAAACATAAGAACAACTACCTCAGGGAAAGTAAGAGCACTCGGTCCAGAACGGGGGGTTCGGGCAGACGAGGTAAAGACGCACGATCGACAATAGACTGTTCTCTTACGGTTGAGATCATATGACCCTCGCAATGACCTGAATCTTTTATACACGACAGTTTGAATATCAAACCTGCAAACAATTTTCCAATCACATTGAGGCCGTGAGCCAGAGATGACGGGGTGACAAGTGACAGTTCGCACATGTCAATTACAGTGCTTAGAAACCCGGACGACGTTGAAGGAAGTCTAAGTTAAAAACGTTGGACACAATAGAGCCAACTCACTTGCTAGTGCAACCCCACGTTTCGTAGTAAATCGTTGGAGGAAAGGCAACCAGGAGAACTTCCAGTGAGCGGCAGAAGGCAATCTAAAAAATCAGTATCTTAAAAAAAACGAAATAATACCGTTCTTTGCTCGTAGCCATCAGATAACGAATGGCAAAGTTCGTGCAATACTAGCTCCAGGTTTGACTCAATCACATAATCAGGAGATTCGTTGAAGAACCGATATTCTGGCGACAAATTTAAAACCTGAAAGCTTGTTGAGAACATCCATCTTTACCAACCGCTGGAATTAGTCCCGAATTCATCAATGGCTCCTCAGGCATCCCGGGTTCAAAAGCAGACGTGAAACTTGTGAGGTCGGCGTTTCGTACTAACCTAAGAATGATCGTAAACAGGGAATGCGTAAGCAACTCACTGTGGCAATAACGTCGTCGCAACATGGCTGACCTTATGATCATTAGTAAATAACAGGTCAACGAATGCCTTCATGCACTTCATCTGCCACTCGTGCTTTAAGCTCTCATCAAAGGAACACCACTGAATGTTTGCGAGAAACTCAGCGCAGGCAATCTTAAAGGCAAATTTCAAGGTTAGAATTTAGAAAAAATACCCTAATAAGAAAAAAGGAAGAATGGACTTCAGCTACGGCAAGTTCCAAAACTTCTGACATTATTCCCAGAACTTGTAGTTGACTTTGCTCTCCTGTTGCAGCTGTGAGCACAGCTCGTTTCCGGATTGGTTGGAACGAGCCAATGACCTTCAGGTAATGTCCGTTATTTCCTTAAAATAGTGACTATGTTCACTGAAAAGTTTCTAAGTACCTTGAAGGTTTGGTCGCCATTTGTCAACTGAGAACATGAAATTAACAGTCACAGCGCAGAGTTGATCATCGTCATGGAGAACAAATCTTGTAACGTCCGTCAAGGGCTGCTGACAGGTGTCTAAACCAATTTGCATGATCTGCACGATGGAAACAATTACCAAACAAAACGACAATATCCGATACATCGTGCTGTTTTGCTATGGAAGACAGACAGTTCATAGCCAGAATTTTGTGTGAAATTCGAACCTGAAAATACGTTGAATTTTGTCAAAACAACACCAACCTCTCTGTCATTTTTCAGTCCTTTTAGCCCTGCCAGCAGAAATCTGTGTCCCAATGTAGCCGCAATGTAAATGTAGTAATTGACTCCTTCCAAACCTAAGCAAAACACTTTGTAAATCCGATAATTGAACGCACAGAAGCCTGATGGCGGAAATGGAGGAATGGCAGCTCCTTTGAACGGGGACTCTTGATCGGCCTTGCTGACAGCCGGCGGAGGAGTGGATCCCCTGTTGAATTCTTCGTAAAGCTCAGAATGCATCAGAGGATCAATGATCTCCTCATCGTCATGTGTTTGCTAAAAAATAGCTTGAATTGAGGATTAACAAAAACTACTGTGTCATCACTGTCGTTATCAGCATCTGGAGAAGAATCAGGCAAATAGAGAGGGGTATTGAATGGCTGAAGAGAAGTATCCAAGTTGCTTATGTCAAGAACGGATCCCATCGGTGATGATCTCAGCGAGGCAACTTCGCTTTCTAGAAATCCCTTTAAAGAAGATTGACAAAATAACAAACCTTGTCGGGAAGAATTCAAAGACATCCGATCCAAGCTCATGAAACGGTTGTCCAACATAGAAATATCACCCAAAGTAGTCGGATCAAAGGAATTCATAAAGCTGAAATTCAACTAGTAAGTTAAAATCATGCTGCTACTCACTCAAATGGAATGGAAAAGACGACTTCCAGCAATTCCATTGTGCTGACAAGAATTTCACTTTGTTTCGAGTGAAGGCAGCAAGTAACAGAGCAAAGACTCTAAAAATTAGGTTGAACAATAGGATTAATGTAATTTTACCATTTTCAAATTCTCTTGAGTGAATAAATTCTTGTTGTGCACGACCAGGGGCCAAATCGACTTCAGCGTATTCAACGATCCCACAAGACGGCTTCGACGCTCAACTTCATCAGGGGCTCTGACATTCATCAGACATCGAACGAACGCCTCCAATAATACTTGGTAAAAAAGAAAATAGTAAATATTACCTTTTGAAGAATGGAATTGTAGTACGTACAAATCTGCGAGATCACTGTCACAGCTGCTCGATTAGACGTGCCCGACAAGTCCAAATTGTCAGCCGCTATCTGGTACAGTTGCTGAAAATAGAATATTTATTAAGCCACTATGAAACTTACAAATATCTTCTCCGAGTGCTGATCCCTCAGACGAGGGCCAATTGCGGCGAAGATGGTAGGTGTTTGTTGAATAATCGCTTGTTGGACAGCTTCCTCAGGCCTCTTCAGCATAACTCCTAGAGCATTGACAATATGTAACCCATAGCTTCTAAAATGTAATAATATAAATAATGAACAGAATAAACTAGCATGATACGATTAGGTTTGCTGAGATGTACAAGATGGGCAAGGCGGACGTAGGCAAAAACCAGTGAGCGAGCGGGTCCATTCCTGCTGATTTCGCTGATTAAACAAACAAGCACCCGGTATTGATGAAAACCAAGGAGAAGACTCTGGAAACGAAAGGGAAAATAACAAAAGATCAGAAGAACACCAACCCGCAAAATGGCATCGAGGGATTCCTCGGCGTAGGACCTGATACTTTGGTCGGAATGGTTAATCAATCGGAACACAACTTGAACAGCCCGATTCACTTGATCTGCATAACGACTGTCCTCCTGAAAACAAAATAAGAAAAAAACACATACTGAATTAAGTACCTTATAAATCGAATTGAAATCACTGCATACTATCAGCTCACGGATGTCACCACAAAGAGTTTTTTCCTTCTCAGACCCACTTGATTTTCTAAACAGTTAATTGGAACACAACAGTAAATAAAAACCTACTTTGAGAAGGGATCTGCCGACTGGAGACACACATCTAGTTGCGTGACCGTCCGATTGAGGCGATCGACTTTGGCCGAAGCCATTCGGCACCGACAGAAGAACCCTGAAAGCCATGAATGAAAATAAAAACCACTTAGAATTAAGAAAAACAATATATAATAAGCAATAACATGCACAGTTTCATTGTTTAGTAAAATATTGATCTTTTGGATTAATAAGAACAACTGAAAAATATCCAATTTTGTATGCCAGGTTAATATTATGAAAATATAGTTTAAAAAACAAATTTAAAACAGTGGAAACTCCTTATTTAAAAAAAGAAATAAACATTTTTGAAAAAAATAAAAACAACACCGTTGTGAATGAAATTGGCTTACGTGATCGCCCCAGATTTTTGATTTCACGACATACCGTACCCGAACGTTAAATGTTGTTCAAATTTGATTTAAGAAAACATGAAACATACTCTGTTAATTTTCGTTCGGGGTAAATATCTTTCACTCTCGTATTATGCCTCCCTAAATCTAGTCGCCACTTGATATTGCGAGAGATTTGAACGAAAGAATTTATTATGAGATTAACCGTTATGCACAAACAATTTTTATATTCAAAGTTAGGCCGATGCTTTGGCCTTCGTCTCCTCTATCGTCTGTTGGCAGCTGACGTCAATTTTCTCCGAATTCTCCACTTGGAAGAACTTGGCGGCGTAGATTGTGTCTACCAACTGTGCAACCAATTTCTCACTGAAATGTGATGGTTATTGCAGTTTCTAGGGGGAAATCACCTTGTCCGGTTGGCATCATCACGCTCTGGGAGGAATTCCACAATCTCTGTGGCAACCAATTTGGTGAGATCCATGGTAAGAAGAGCCTTCATGAACTCAGCTGCATTGAGGCCTTCAGGCTCAGGAGTTCCAACAGCTGGAGCGAAGGAGGTGTCAAATCCGTCGATATCAATCGACATACCATAACCGATGGTATTTCTAAACTAACGTTATTTTTAATATTCTAGTATACCTGGTTACTAGGTACTGCGCTTCTTTTAGAACATCGGCGATGCCTCTCCTCTCCACCTCAGACATGTAGAACACCCTCACGCCCAACTTCTCCAGCAGCTCCTGCAAAGAAACCGATTGTGATTTATCACTTCTATTCTGGGCTTCTTTAGCGTCACGTGGTATCTCGAACAAAACCAGTCCACACCATTTCGCCGAAAGATCCACCGTATCATTCGGCGGTCATTTGGTCTTTAAAAACGTCCGATTACTCACTTGTTCCCCGTCTTCGTAGCTTCTGATGCCAACCATGCACATGTTGTGAGGCAAGATCTTGGGAAGCCGATCAGCGAGACGAGTCAGGTTCTTGTCTCCGACTCCAAGAAGATGAGCCACAGGCATTCCATGGATATTTCCGGAAGATGTAGAAGTGGGGGTGTGAGCATCCTTAAAATGTATTTTTACTTTGATCAAAGACTGAACTAACCATGTGTGCATCAACCCAAATGAGTCCAAGGTCTCCCTTTGGCCTTAGTCCGCAGGCCACACCACTCCAAGATCCCATGGCACAACTATGGTCTCCTCCAATGACAACCAACTCCTCACTCTTTTCAATGGCCTGACGAGTGTGTTCAGCAAGTTCTCGGCATGTCTAGAATAACCAAAGGTATTCATTGTTAAGATGAATACTAACCTGAGTAACTCCAGCAAGTGCTGCAAAGTGGCGCCCAGTAGCAGTTTCTTCTACAACTTTTCTCCATTGAAGTGGAACTCGGATGTTTGACATGAACTCGGAGTTTTTAAGAATATGGACGGCATGTTCACATCCAAGATGTCTAATAAAACAAATGTTAATGGAAGAGGAAGACAGTTACCTTCCGGCGTTTCCATTTGCACATCCGATGGCGGTGATAATCTGATGAGAGAGTTGGAGAGTTCTGCGCATTGCTGATCTGAAGTAGTCTATTGGAAAAGAACGAATATGAATGTTTGGGATAAGAGACTAATCAACATGACACTGATCATTGCGTCAACGGTATTTAAGGTAGAGATTTCTGGCTCCGCCCACAAGAAGGAGAGCGCGGAGACGGACGACAGTTTCGCCGACATTGGCGCATAGCATGATGTCATCGCTAATCATACCACATGTCCAACGATCACCAGATCAAAAAGTCTGAGATTGGAGCAAAAAGTAGCACTCATTTGACAACGAAAAGTCAATGAACTATGGACGGCTTCTTGGACATTGTCCTGTTTCTGCACAGACAAGCCATAAAAGTCTTCTGGTTTTCTATCAAAACTGATTAAATTGGGGGTAATTAATGTGGCATTTCAAGGAAAGGAATCCCATCAGTCACCACGTGCGCCTGCGAAAGATACGGGGCGACGATCGGGGGAATCCGCTACCGCGTGGCATCTTCATTGTGTTGGGGTTGTCTCAATGTCGACAAAGTACAATCGAAACACTTTCTGGAAATTATATAAACTTTCTTTCGCTGAATGGTTGAAAGTAACACTTTTGATAGAATTTAAAATAAAAGTTTCATAATATGGCACGTGAGCAAACAAAACTTATTTTTCCAAAAAAGGTTAAAGTCTATGATATATATCCTTGCACAAAGAAGGTGTCGTGAGATTTGCAAAAATGATTGGCTTCCTGAAACCTACTAAGGTTTATGACTTCGGGAACATCAGAGAGCGTCATCTGAAACGTGACAAACAGGGGTGAAACTTAAATGATTGTGACCTTTGCAAAAGCGTGAAAAATACCTCGTGCCAAGTCTATCCCAGCAGGTTCCTCCACGAGATGCAAGATCAAACGCGCATATCATCCATCGCCGAACGGAAAGGGATTTCCCGCACGTGTCACATTTTGGAACCAAAATGGTAATCTGTACAAGATGACTTTTATGGCTGAGGAGACATTGTCAATGCGGTTTTTCGCTCTCAAGATTCCTACAAAACTACCAAAATTTGGATGACTTGAAAAAGTCAAATTACGTAAAAGTTTCTTTCCAAATGCCGATTTGTCATCGCTGTGGATTTCCTGTTTTGTTTTTAAAAAACAACGTTGTTTGATCTTTGGATGACCTAAGATCTGACTTTACTGCCACCTCACGTGGTAGGGAACCCCTGGATTTACAACATGCCCTTTGTCATTGACACAAGTGCGCGGGTTATTATTTGAAAACACGTGCGCTCAAGATCTTTCGTAATATAAAGGAAGGGCCAAATATACAATGATAAAAACTAAAAAGAGCATTCTAAATGTGAGAGTTTACGTCAGTCAATAGGCGAACCGTCTTTAAAAACAATCAAAATATCATCAAACACTAATGAAACTAATTTGAAGAATAGGTCAATTGTAGTAGTCCTTGCGTTTTTCGTTGAAAAGACGTCTAAATTTGACATGAGAACGTTCTTTGAACTAGGAAAACTATAAAAAAAAAGTTCTTTCAATGAGAGTAAAATGGATTTTAAAATTCAATAAGATAAACCAAGAAACTAAGCGTGTCTTATAAAAATACAGAACAAGGGTATGAAAGTATCTTTGTGTTAAGGCTCAAAGGTCAGAAGAAATATATTCAACCGCATGGTTTTTAAATGAGCACCTGAAACTTCACATTAATGTAATAATGTCTTGAATAATCGAATATATTGGCTGAAAACCCTGACTAAATAATATGATCTCGGTTTAGCGACATCTCAACCCCTGACAATGGATTTAGTTCTGAATTAACAGAAAATTAATACAATTTGTAACTCATTCCATAAATAAATGTATTATTTAATGACTTCCTTAAAAGAAAATTACTGAAAAGTACCTTGAAAAAAATGAAGACCATATTTCGTTTAGTCGTAATAAAATTCTCAGGTTTTTACATAACGATGGAAAGTTTTAAAAGAGTCTAAAAACAATTTTTCCAAACATTAGTTTTCTCCCATCTTGGATAAACATCGATCGTGTTTAGGTGTAACAGAAATCTGAGGTTTTCCACAACGTTGTGAAGTTTTGAAAGATTATACTTAAAAGAAAACGAAAACCGAGATCTTTGAATTGACTTAACATTTGTTCCCTTACTATAGTTTTCTCCTATCTTCTAGAAACTTGTAAAACAATATCCAACCCTTCTCTTGACATCAGGGCTTTTGGGCAATGCCTCACCTCCTTTGTCATTTCCTCCCCCCACAATCAGACGGTCGTTTCGCGTGCAGCGAATCTTGCCAGGAATTTTTTAATAATCGGAGGGTCTCCTATAAAAGAGCGGAGGAGGTATGAATGACACAAGACGATGGCTCTCTACTTGCTCGCCGGTACCTTTGGTTTACAATTTCATTTAAGAATCGTTCAGTTCTTCTCTTTGTTTCCCTCGTGACAGCTCATCCCTACAACACGATGGTTCGAGTGGGAAGGAGCTCCAACCCACAAGCAGCCGGAATGATGATGAGCCCTTACAATCGATACTACGTCAGCCAGTACGAACGAGACTTGCCGGTATAAAATAGATTCTACTCAAAAAAGCTTTGATTTCAGCAAAAGCGGTCGACTCCGATGGATGCCGAGTGGGAGATCTACCCTGTGTACGAAACATATGCAGACTACTACGACTACTGAGACCTCAACAAATAAATATGTTGTTTTGTCTATATTAGCCCTGAACAATCCAACATAAACAGATATACATGACCAACAAATTAAAGAACCGTAGTTTAGTTTAGATGACATTTGAGACTTTGTTTAGTTGACGCGAATTCAAGCGGTTTTGCCTCAAATGCCAATGTTTAAACGTCTGTGTTGTAATATAAAAGCTTTTATGTTTTGAGACTTGTTCTAGGCTTTTAGTTTTTGCAATGAATTTTTTGTTTGGGGTTGAAAAAGACATTAAAATGTATTATTGAAGTTTCTCCTAATTTTTTGTTCTTTTCTTGGAATTCTTTTAGGTATATCATTTGTAATGTGTTTTCATTATAAATTATGTAATATGTAACCTTGTTACTTAAAAAGTATTGTTTTGCTAAACCTTAATGTTTTTTTTTCAAATGCTTTCCAGATACTATGTGTTACGGAGCCAACACAATACAAGTTTTTTCTAACTTGCGAGACATGTTCATACAGAGTCGAAACAAAAAGTATTTAGTAATAACAAAATTTTATATTTTTATAAAACCAATATTAACCCTAGTTTTCCATTTAGTTAATTTTTACTTATATTTTGCATAAAAAAGAATAACGAAAAATTTAAATTATCCGGAACTCAACAGAATTTCCATGAATATTTTACCTTTGATAAGACTTTTGACGTAACCGTTATCGCGTAGTTCATTGATAAATATTCTGCAACCGAAGACCATTCACTGACTTCTATTTTGCATTTTAAATCAGTTTCTAGCAGTACTAAAGGCGGGAGTGGTCAGTTTCATGGCGCATCTAACTCTTCCACCGCCATTCCACCTGCCTTAAAGGGCGTCGGCAGTGCGCTTTGGGTCCCGCAGCGCTCGTCGACCCTATTATGCGGGAACCGAAAATCAATCTGCTGGCCGTAGCGCGGCCTCGATCGAAATCAATCGTATCAGTCACTGCGTGTCGCTGGTACTCCGATAGCGCTTCGGTCGCAGGCAGCTTATCTCAAAATTTACATCCTGTCCCTGTTTCCATTTAGTACTCCATTCCAGTGGCATCTCGGTGCATTCACTCGAACCAATAAATGAAAACCTCATTCCATTTTTCAAAGTTTTGAGTTCTCTAGATCCATACAATTCCTGCTAAATCTTCACATGTTGTTACTTTGAAACAATATACTATTTTAAAAGTTTTCTAACTTTCAGCAGAATGTCGTACGATTTGGCCACCGCTGAGAAGGCTGCCTATGCCCCCTTCTTCGGATACATGGGAGCTGCCTCCGCCCAAATCTTTACTGTCCTGGGAGCCGCCTATGGAACCGCCAAGTCTGCCGTCGGTAAGATTCAATCATGTACTTTTCATTTTATTTTTGTCTTTAAGGTATCTGCTCAATGGGAGTAATGCGACCTGAGTTGATCATGAAGTCTGTGATTCCCGTTATTATGGCTGGTATCATTGGTGAGTTCTTATCTTTTGAACCAAAAATCAGTCAACATAATGATTGAGTGCAGATTAATGCGAAAAAAAGGGTAATTTTAGTTTTATTGTTTGAAATTTTAAATTTTTCCAGAATAAAAGTAAAAGTTTCATAAGGACACTTACAGGTATCTACGGACTTGTCGTGGCTATGGTTCTCAAGGGAAAAGTCACCTCCGCCTCTGAGGGATACACCTTGAACAAAGGATTCGCCCATCTTGCTGCTGGTCTTACCTGCGGTCTGTGCGGACTGGGAGCCGGATATGCCATCGGAATTGTCGGAGATGCTGGTGAGTTTTTTCTATTTGCTCTTTTCGATAATTTCATGGTTGGTCTGCCTTAGCTTTGGAAATTTCCTTCCAATCAATTTCCTTTGTTTCAGGTGTGCGCGGAACTGCACAGCAGCCCCGTCTCTTCGTCGGAATGATCCTCATCCTAATTTTCTCCGAAGTCTTGGGTCTCTACGGAATGATCGTCGCTCTTATCCTCGGAACCAACTAAATCACTCGCTACTCTCAGGCTTTACTACCTGTCTTCCTCTCGCCAAGCCATTTACTTGTGATTTTCCGAATAGTGTCTAGGTTTGTGATGCGCTGCCTTTCACTTGTAACTTATCCGCTGTAGTTATCAATTGTTAATTATGTGAAGAGCATATTAGACTATGCCAGGTAGTCTGTGATTGTGACGACATTCCTTTCCAATCTTTCCTGAAAAGATCCCGAATTAAGAGATTTAGGCAGAGATATATAGATGTATAGATGTTACAAAGAATGTAATAAAATGTTCATTCAAATTGTGTTGAATTACTTTGCTCCAGAACACGTTTGGCATTGTTTTCAGAAATCATGAGAGATTTTTCCCAGCCAAAAGAAATGGATCTATCGAGGTGCAGGTGAAATATCCAACGTTTACGTTTGAGATTCTGGTGCTCTTTCCGATACTTCTTTTATTCAATTGTTTTATGGATTAATAAAAAGCTTGCATTTAATTATGCAAACCCCTTAAGAGGGCGCAGGGTAACAAAGACAATGATAATTGGGTGGTCCTCGGCGTTAATCAGATTGCCGGCCACCATGGCTCTTTCATTGTGAGTCTCAATCTGGCGCCTGTGCTTCCTCTAATTCTGCACTATGGGAGGTCTGTTTATACTATTAAATAGTGATTTTCAATTTGTTGGTTTTAAATTTTGCTGTTAATATTTATCAACCTTAATAAAATTGAAATAAAAGTGAATCATTACGATGACAACTATAGTTTTTTAAACAATGGAATGGATACTGTGTGTTACAAAAAATCTAGGATGGATGGGCGTTGGCTATTATCGTGGGTTACGGAATTCATGATTCATCGTTTGTTTAAACTAAACAAAACTGCCGTTAAAAGCCCCACTGCCATACGACTTCCTCATTCGTAGTCCTCCAAATATCTTATTTCCTGGATTCCCGTACACTTTTATCGAAAATAATTGAATTTTAAAACAATTTTGAATTTTTTTTGCTATGCAACGCCAACATTATTTCACATACGTCGACGAATAAAACGATCTGTGGACAGCGTAATCGCTCAGATTTTTTTCTCTCAGAAAAGAAACGTCCTTTGCCTGGCACAACGTGACATTAAGACCACCTGGCTCGCACGAAAACGACTCCTCTATCTCTTTTTGTCCCATCGGACCTTTTTCTGGACGCCTGTGTCTTTGGCTCGCCGTTTGAATTTCAATGCGCCTTCACTACCAAAATTTCCGAATTGAATGCGTTCATTCAACTGAGAAACAGTTGCGCATATTCAAATTTGACAACCTTATTGGATTGATCTTGCATATTCTCAATTTTTCTGACAGAAAAATAGAACACATATTTTTATCGTTTAATCATACTTAGTGCAATATTTGCCTTCAGAAAACTTCGACATATGTTGCTCTGCTCGGTTTCCATTGGAGTAATACTCCTTGTGATGAATGTCGTTGGAAAGGAACAGGTAGCCGGAATTTTTATGGAAGTTGAGTAGCTTTTGTAGATCAATCAGAAATGTAAGTGCCCAAGCTTCGGAGAAGTGTACGATTTTTGCTTCCGGAACACGGAGAGCAACTCTACAGGCCACAAGTTCCATTGCGGACACGCCGAGTATCTTCAGGATCTTGGTAGGTTCTTACTAACGCACACAGACACACCCAGACACATACATACACACATAGACACAACATACATGCTTTTCAGCGCTGCTTCCCTTTGAAGAAGATCCTCCATTTGTTCCTGTGACTCTGGAAGAACTTAATGACGGCATGGTCTTTGTGACCGCATTCACGCAATCTCACTATGAAAAAGGCCGTCGTCTGGTAACTTTAGTTTAAGACATTTAAAGTTGGTTCCTTTAGATGGCTTCAATCCGGAAAGTCTTCAAGACGGCGAAGATTATTGTCTACGATCTTGGAATGGATGACGACGCCTATTTCGAAATCAAGGACCTCTGCAATGTGGAATTGAGGGATTTCAATTTTATGGACTACCCGTCGTATGTGGCAAACATTGGAGAATTCAGGTGGAAGCCACTGATCATTGCGGTAATTGGAGTAAATCAATGGTATAAAAACTACGTTAAGGAAGTTCTGAAAGATCACCGCTATTTCTGGTATGCCGACTCCTCAGTGATCTTTAGAAACGCGGGCATGATGAAGGCCACGAAGCTTTTCACCTGCAATCGAACGTAAGTCTTTAAAAACGTGTACATCATTCAAACAATGCAAAAGTGGTGTGACGAAAGTAAGGTTTTTCTCTCTCACTAAGTTTTCCTTTTCGCTTTGAAACTTTACAGTAAATAATTTTTCCAGTGACGTTAGAGAATATCCAAGGGACTTGAACGTGAAGATGACTTACAATGGTCCACTATTTTTTGCCAATATGGAGGAGTGTATCAAGGTTTGAAGAACTAAGTATGAGCAAGCGTTTCTTTTCAGTCAAGTTTGCTCACTTACTCTTTCGCAGGACATGGAACTTGGGCTGCGACGGGTGAGAGTAAGTATGATATGAATACTTTGTTTTACATTTATTTTTAAGAGGTCTACAGGTTCCTTCCGCCAAATTTTGAAAAGTTGAAGCACCCTTATGCCAAGATGATGGACGCGGGTTTGATCTCGGTCATCGATGATGAGCGAATGAGGAATCGAGTTCTGAAATGGTCAGTTTTTAGGATTACTGAAACAACTTTAAAATAGATTTTAAAACGGATCAAGTTTCAGGTGGGTTCTATGCGCCCTGGAGCAGGATTGCATGACGACGAGGTTCATCCGGCCGACTTGCCACTTCGACAGCAACAACCCCTACACCGTCCACGCTGGTTGTCATCGGTAGGAATAAGCGAACCCTCTTGTGACGATTGGTTTTTAGCTACGATCAGTCTGTTCTGAACCTGTTGTTGTCCATGGAGTACGGCTACATGACCAAGAACTACGCTGCCGAGTTCCACGATTTCTTCAAAATCGACCGAGAATACCCTTTGCATCCCATCAACTCCACTGCCCTCTCCTGTGACTTCTACTGAAACCTGTGCTTTTGAGTGTGCCACGTTGTATTTGATAAACTGTTCCCTATTATCACCGAGGCATCAGGCTTTAGACAACAGTTGTGTGTAGGTAGATTCTTCATTGCATGAGCAAACCAAAGAAAGTTTTTGTAACGTTACTTTAAAAATAAGTTTGTTTTTTTTTTGTTTAGAAAGATGTAAGTTCAGTTCACATAATGGATGAGCATGACGTCAATAATGTTCACCATCATCCATTAGATTTCTTTTTTAACGGTTAGCTTGTTTTTAACAAGTGGAAGTATAAAATTTGCAAAATTCAGTAAAGGCCTTTGATCGCTTGGTTCCTGCCAGAAGTATGACCAAATAGAATTGTTATCTGGTGCATAGTCTTCGTGATTGGGCTGAGCTTCCCCTTTTTGGATAAGTTTGATAAGGGTTGACAGTGGAGCCCATGCCTTCCGTGTGGGTCGCCTTACTCCTGCTTGGCTTTGTAATTAACTTTGTTTATGTTTGCGTACGTCTTGTTTAGCCAGCCCTCTCCTTGGCAAAGAATGTTGAACCACCGGGGGGAGAGTTCGCCCCGAAATGCTTGATTGGAGATCCAGCCAGTGCTAATGTCTTTGATCCCGCTGACTCCTACGAGGTTAGGAATTGATATTTCTTGAATAATCGCCTTTCTTTATAGGTTCCCTGGTTCAACGTGGATTTGGACGCTCCTGCCAAGGAACGCTTCAAACACGTTGTCCGTCCGTTCAAAAACGAGATCCAAGCTGTCTTTGACGTGCTTGCGGTAACTTGCCAAGTAAAGCAATTTGAATTTTAAAATTAGGACTTTTTCTACATTTTCCCCTTCCCTGTTTGGGATATCATCGGTGACTTGATGCAAAACGGTTTCTACAAAGGACTTATTATGCAGCCATACCAGGATGAGATTCAGGTGCAGCTGAGAAATTAACAAGAAGACAATTCTATATTTTCAGGGTATCGCGGATGAACTCGGCTGTAATTTGGGCCAACTTGCCTTCTTGAACATCTTCTACGAGCTCTCTAGATTCTGCACCTCAATTGTTGCTCAAACTTCTGACAACAAGGATCTTTACCACGCCAGGTTTTAGTTGCTTCGCTAGTCAGAAGTTAACAGAAAATGATTCAGAAATCTCGATTTCGGTCAGCTTTTCATTTGGAACATCACCACTCAGTCCTGGGGCCTCAGTGACTCTCTCAAGAGGGTTACTGTAAACATCAACTACATTAAGAATGGAACCATTCTTTTCAAGGGAACTACTCTTGCTGGCCATGTGGGTATCATCACAGGTAAAATTAACCAAAGCTGTTTTGAGTCTCATTGTTATTTAGGAATGAAGCCCGGCGGTTTCTCTCTGTCGATGAATGCCAAGGTTGAACCAGATTACCGTAACGTCTATCAATGGGCCATGGGAATGAAACCTGACATTCGCTACGTCATGTTCTTTGAGCGCGAGCTCTTTGAAATTTGCGGAGATTTTGAGGTTATACACACATTAGAAGAGATAAGAGTGATTTGTAGTGTGCAAGACAGAAGATCGCTGATGTTCCTCTTCTGTCAGGAGCTTATTTCATCCTGGGAGGAAACCAGCCAGGTATATCGAAACCTTTAGTATTATCAGAGATTTTGCCAAACTTAAAAATCTGAGAACCTTTTGTTTAGGACAAGGATCTGTGATCGTCAGAAACACAACAATGGTTCAATTCGAAAGGAAACTCTTCGACCCCGATAACGATTGGTTCCTGCTGCAGACTAACTACGACCCGGATAAAGTAGCTGCCCTTTTGTCATCAGAAACCATCTTTTGTTTTCAGGAGCCCCTATATCTGGACGACAGGAGAGACCCAGGAAACGCCTGCATGAAGCAAATGGGACGCAATGGACTCTCTGTAGAGAACATGTACAAGGTCAACGGAATCATTTTCGTTTAAAACGCGAATGTTACAGGTTTTGAAGTCAAAGCCCACTCTGAACAAGACGACAATCCACACTGTGATTATGTCTGTGACAAAGAACATTTACATGACCTTCGTCCAGTATTGCCCCAATCCATGCTGGGCGTTCTAAACGGAATAAAGATGTATCATAAAGTACGTTTTTTAGAATTCAAAATAATAGAGTTTTGAGTAAAATTATCACTAAACGGATCATTCGAACCTTAAAATTTATGAGCACTGCTAAAATTGCGCAAAATGTAGTTTGCCGTAATGACAGAATTATAGTCTAAGTGACTAAAATCATTAATCCACTTTAGTCTACAGTGTTAAGAGAGAGCTTTATGTTAAAAATTCCATTGCCCATAAAATTTTCTTGATTTGAAAATTGTAGGTGTTCCGTATGGTTTCGTGGGCGATCATACTCATCGTCTCGGTGGCGCTTTCAAAAGAAAAATGGCTGTGACTCACTATTCAATGGGAGCAATCCCGTCATTTCGCGATTTGTTTGCCTCAAAAGCAAATAAAATAGGCGCTTTGGGACAGACAGTGGAAATGCCGCACCACCACGATCACCACCATCAGCACGGTCACCATGGACACCATGGTCATCAGGAACATCACGAAGAACGTCATCACAATCACCATGTAGAGGAACAACAATACGGCGGAGTAAGTCACTTCTTTTGCTCATTAAATGTTTTGGATTAAATACTAATCTTGAGCAAATTATTAAAATCAAGCGTTCCTTTTATTGGTTAGTTTTAGCCACCACCCCCTGGAATGCCGTATGGTCCCACTGGTTACGGCGCATATCCGGTACCTCCCCAGGGACCACCCATGACCACCGGCTACTATGGCCCACCCCCAACTGTAAGTACAGATGACTACTGAAAGGGCAGTTTACAAATTTAGGGACCTTCTCCGGTTGGACACGCTGGAGAACAAGGATATCGGTATGGAGGTGTGAGTAACTTGTTTATACAACTGTCTACTATTTGACAAGTAATTAACATTTTTTCATACTACGTAAAAGTTCTCTCTCAAAACTAGATATTTTGTACAATTACCAATCCTCGTCTTCCAGGATCCCTCGATCGGCTCCGCAGGTGTAATTCCACCAACGCTTAACTACCAGGGTGGCTACCCCAACGTATGTTTATCTGAATTAATTTCCAAAAGGAATTCTAGGCTCCGCCAATCGGTTCCGGAGGGATGCCTTCTGGACAACCTTACGTAAGAATGTGTGAAAAACCGCAAACGACACGTTTCGTTCAGGGCAGCCACATCGGAAATGCGAACGAGGGGGAGGAACACCACAAGCACGGCATCATTCACAAATTGTTCCACCGCAAGCACGACCACTGATCCCTTTGGAATTGTGATAATAGAACGCGCGATGATAAATGATGACTCCGCTTCTTCTTGAACAATTACTATGGAAACTTAATGTGTGGGCAGGAAAAAGGGCTCCCTCCGCTGGCGGCCAAGAACTTCCGACAAGTATTCATTTGCACTTTCAGTGATATTCCCTTTTCCACCCCTCTTATTCTAATATGAGCCAACCACGCATTGTCGTAGACTATAGGGCTTAATTCTAGGGTTAACCGTGTTTCCATGGTTTCCTCGAATGTGATTTTTGACAGGTACACCTGCGGACAACCGGCAGGTTCGCACTCACGTGGAGCCACTTCACGCAAAGCATTGCATAGCTCTTGGCTCTATCTTCTGTTTGCCCGACATCCTCCGGAACTACCTTTCTTGTATCATTTGTGGAAATCTACCGACATGGCCACACTTGAGGTTTGTTTGGAGGAGAGAGAGAGAAATGAGGCAGAGAGAGAAAGAGCGAGAGATAGAGAGAAAATGAAAGAGTTTGTGAGGACGTGAGTGAGTGAGTGAGTGAGTGAGTGAGTGAGTGAGTGAGTGAGTGAGTGAGTGAGTGAGTGAGTGAGTGAGTGAGTGAGTGAGTGAGTGAGTGAGTGAGTGAGTGAGTGAGTGAGTGAGTGAGTGAGTGAGGGAGTGAGTGAGTGAGTCGGTTTATCTGTGAGAAAAAGAGTAAATGAGTGTGGGAGTAAAAAATACCAGTTACTGACAGTACCTTTAATACGAAAATCCTTTTCATGATGCCTTGAAATTGTAACGTTCTTCTTTTGAATACCTCGTAAGAAAAATGTAGTTTGACCTTGAGTGCCGGTTTGTTTCCAAAATTCAAGTTTTGATCTGGTTGCCAAACAGACCACGGAATGCACGCAAAACAAACAAGTGTTTTGTCCGATTCTTATGTCCAACGTGACTGTTTCTAGTTGTGGTCGCGCATCCCCAGCATGATCACTTAAACAAACAAATTCTGAAACTTTTCAAAAAAGTTTCAAAACTACATTTTGTTTTTTTAGAACCTGTTCACCACGGTTTCGCAAAATCCCCCATTTGTGAATGGCACTGCGGTGCATTCACTCACGGAATGGGTTAATTCTGTGAACGTTGACTCCGTGAAGGACTACGTCCTCGTCCTGGTTCTCACAGGACTCATCCTGTCTCTTCTGATCGTGGCCATCGTCTATCGCGTGAAGACTCACAGTCGCAGGTTTGTTTCCGCAGGAATATGTAATTATTTGCTTTCCAGGGAACGCCGTTGGAGAAAAGCGTCCTTCCAGGAGCGCAAGTGCAGTGCCTGCCGTAGTCTCAGCTGTGAACATCCCAGCTTCATCGGCCTCGGACGATAAATTAAACATTCACAAAACGTTGTGAATCTGTCTGATGGCTTTAATAAAGATTTCCAATATTTTAGTTTTTTTTAAACATTTTATTGTATTTTTAATTTATCTTTAGAAAAATTAAAATTACACATTTTTTAACAAAAATATTTTCGAATATATATAAGAAAAAAAAATAAGATTTTTCTTCAACTCTTATTTCTGCCTCGCATAGCATGGGCTATAGCCTTGCCTATTTGAGGCGGGGGACGCCACGCTAGACCTATTTTAAAGGACTGCCGCCGGTTTTCAAAAAAGCCCGCCAGAATGAGCATTTACTTCTCACCGCACACATTATACTATGCCTTGTTTTCATTTTTATTGTTCTTTAAAAAGCCTTCTGAAGTGTTTTGTAAAAAATAAACTAAGAAATAAAATCGTATTAGCCCCTAGAAAACAAAAGCATTTTTTCCTGCAGTAAATGCGCTCCGATGCGAATCTTTCACTCCGATGGAACAGCTGTCCCATAGACGCAAGTACTCTTTTTGTAGCGTTCTTTCTCCACTTTATGCCATTCTAGTGAAAATATGATTGATTATCTTCCGGACCATGTTTTATGGCAAATTCTTAAAACATTGGATTACAAGTGAGTGCAGCTGTCTTTTTTAATATAAAATTCATTCAGAACTCTCTGGGAAATGCGACGGCTAAATAGAAGGTGCGACTTTCTTGTGGAACAAATAGTCAGTTCGTATCGCAGAATCACATTGGAGCCTCTCTACAACGTAAGAAATATGTTTCAGCAAAAATATTTCATTTTGTTATGTTTTCAGTCGCTGCCAACTGAAACTGATGTCCCATGCATAAGATTCTTTGTCGCCAAGCAAGGATATGTTGTTCAAGTGTCAGTTTCTGTCTAAAATTTCAATTTTTCTTCTTATAGGAAGTTTAATCTTCGCGAATCTCCTAAACCGATTATCACTCATCATCCCGTCGATGTCGGAATCGCACTGTTTGTGAAAAGTTGTGCGAGCAGGCGTCCCTTCTCAATCAAAATCAATACTGTAAGGAATACCACAGCTAATTTTATAAATGGTTGTTCAGGATTTTCTTAATGAAAACTTTCCGAGATTGATGAGACAACTGATGAGAAGGAAATTCATAAGATGTGAGAGATTGAGCATAAAGTCTAACTGTGCTAAGAAGGTATGCATTTAAAGTCAAATATACAACATTAGTTTTAGATATACAAATTGTCGAGCCGTTTCCATAGTTCCTCTTATCAAATACGAGGTCCAATTAGCGAGTCAGGGGATGTTATCACACTCCACCCGAATGTAAGTTTAGAATGAGACCTTTTTGATTGGATTTAGGTGAAAAACTGCAAGGACAGCCTGATTCTTGATCAGTCTTTGACTGATATTCAAGGAGTAAATGTGAGGGAACTGTTCACTTGGGAGACCAACATGACCTTGGATGAGTTGAGGGTCTGGGTTCGGGTATGGTTCAACATACAATTTTAAATGTTTCATCTTATTCAGACAAAGACGAAAGATTACGCAGGAATGCTCTACCATGTCAACGTGAAAACCGACACCAAAGTGGACATTCCAAAGATTGTGAACGAGGAAACAAAGAAGCTTTAGTAGGGTTTCTTCAAAGTAAACTAAAATATCTATAGTTACAGTCCATTGGGCAAACGAACCTCCTTCAGCGATTACACTGCCACTATGTGCAAGGTAAAACGGCAGGTTGAACAAGACGATGGGAAAATCGTCACAACAATCAACCTTCGCTATCACAAGGTTTGTGAGACACTTTCTTTTTATCATCGTAATTTAGATGACTACAAGCGCTCCTTGGTTCACCTACAAGTCAATGTATTAACCACGTCTGATACTGGGTCACTAAGGGTCTTCTTGATCTTACTTTGTTGTTAAATGTGTGAAATTTGGTACTTTTTGAAATGTTGAAGCTGATAGATATTTACCGTAGGTTATGTCAATGAACTATTAGTTTCTTTCTCCTGTTTTGTTCATTTCCTAATAGTTTACATGTGTAGTTGAACTTGATTTCCCTATCATGTGGTCATAAAATTCTCTGGTTATCTTTCTCGGTCATCGCTAGCCGTATGACTGCGGTGGGCAAATCTCTGCCCCCAAAAATGCCGTGCTTTTTCGCTTTTTCTGGCAGCGCTTTCATTCTTGAAACAAAGCCGTTGCCTAGTAAGCGAAAAGGGGGGATGTGCAATCAAAATACTTTGAGAGCGCCCTAAATTACAAGACAAGAATGTAGCTATTGTCATATTTTTCAACTTGTTCTCGTTATATATCTTTTCCGTCATTAAAACATACAAAGAAAAACAGAATAACACATTAAACTTTCATTGTTCAATGGAAGGATTTCTTATCCGACATGAAGACAGCCGATTTGCATCGTGACTCTTCATCCAGTGGCCTCATCTGAGAGGTACTTGGCAGGCATGAATGAGATCCCTGCATCAACGTTAATTTGACTAAAAAACCTTCAGACCCTCATTTGTTTCATGTAGTTATCCTCAATATCCGAGTCATTTCCACTGATGAAATTAACTTGTGTTTTCTGCATTTCCTCAAGTTTTCTGTCGAGAAGAGTGCTGAATATCTGATAGATTGCATCCATATTTTCTTCCTTTTGAAGGGTCTGAAAACAAAATACTGCGGGCTGAATTGGTATTTACCGGTGGTCGGTATTCCTGTCTAGGCAATGGCCTGGGCTTCTCTTTCTGGGTGTCTGTTTCGTCTTCTTCCTCTACGATTGTTGGAGGACGCTTGGGAGAAACAGTATTTTTAGTCAACGTCATGGCTTCTTCAAGAGTAATTTTGGCATATGCTTTGATGATTGAGGAGGCATCCACGTTCTGCTTCTTTTCGTTGCGGAGAAGAAGAGGGCGGATGAATTTAGCATTGAAACGATCAAAGCTGCAAAACGGTGGATGAAATGCAAAGTACCGACTTTTCAATGAAAGTGAAAGATCCTTTTTGACCGGCGATATCTTCGATTGCTGACATGATGTAATCGTTGTACTAAAATTTTTTTTTAAATTTGTAAAAAAATTAAACAAGTTTTTGTAGATTAATATAAAAAAAAGAAATGAAAAATAAGAAAATTGATAAAGGGTTCTTACTTTGCTGTAGACACTTATGGCCATGGAAACTTTCTTATCTTCCTTTATTTCTACATGAAGATAATTTACAAGTGGTTTAATAGTTATTCCCTAAAACGGCCTCAGTTTTATATCATTATCAATCTCACCTGCAGGAATACAGTAAAGTAGATAACAATAATGGTAGTTGTTAAAAACATGGCTTTTGCACCAATGGAATCGGGCATAGAAACTGCGAGACCGAAGGCAATGGCACCACGGAGACCACCATAGGAGAGAATGAATTGGTCCACCTGGGATAATTAAATTAGTCAAAGCCTCAATATTACCTTTGTGAACTTCTTGCGCTTGATTTTGTTTAAAACATAGCACTGTACCACGACTCCTGCAAGTAAGCATAGTTTCTATTAGCAAAAAGTCTGACCAACTGTTCTCCACAGTAAACAGGAAATAACGGTTGCCAAGACAAAGTTAAAGTCAAAGTAATGCTTGGAACCAATAGTTGACAAACCCAAGAACCTGAATAAAGTTGTTCGCTTGAACAAGTTCTTGTAAATTACATGAAAATAACAATTTCAGTAGACTGGGCCAACATTTTAGTGAAATATTTTACGGATTGAATAGCAGCGGGGGAAACATTTCCTTCTACGTATGGCTTCATAACCATTCCACACACGGCAATACTGAATTTATACATTACAACAATGATAATTAAGAACTTACGCTACAATAGAAGAGAGTGACGTCATTTCAGCTGTTAAGTAGGACATGTAAGGGAAAAGGAAGAGGAAAATCGGAGCTATCGATTTCACAACATTTGTATACCTGTTTAAATTTTTCTTTAAAAAAAACAGAAGAGATAAATGTTACTTTGTAATAAAAGCCGCAGCAAAGGCGAATATTATTCCTAATGCGCAACCTCCAAGGGCAACAACAAAGAACGAAAATCCACCAACAAAGTAATCGACAGTTTTTAGATTTTCGGCTCCAATTAAAGCAAAACTTTTGAACATTTGATAAATAACCTGAAGATGTTTGAAGTTTTTTTTGGGTAATTTTGAACTTACCACAGTGACCCCATCATTAAAGAGGGCTTCTCCAAATACGTTAATGAAAAGGAACTCATTGACGTTTATTTCCTCGAAAACAGCAATAACGGCTACCTGAAAATAGTCGCACATGAAAATAAATTGGGGCTATTAAGCTTGTTTTTCAAGCTAGACATTATTATTTTAAAATGATTTTAGACAATCAGATACCCTTTAAATTAGCATATGACTGGATTAAAATGAATTTCATTGAACAAATTGGGTTTGACTTAGTTTTAGCCATAATCGCTGCAATAATAAAATATCACGTGATTGAACCGTTGCAAATTGGTATTTTCCGTTTTTGAATAATTCTCTTTAGAAGTCACTAAAAAGCTAAATTTAAAAAAAGCGGAGACTCAAAACATTGCTTACCGGATCAACTGCTGAAATGAGGGCGGAAAACACAAAAATTTCAAAAGCTGAGAAAGTCATGGTGAAAAGATTCCATTGAGACAGGATCAGAAGAGTACCACCTAAACATTCCCATTTGACTAATTTCTTCTCATTTTACCGATTGAGACTGTATTCCAAACTGTTCCAACAACAGAAAACAGTAACACAGAGTCAATGTTTTCAAAAAGAGCACGGGTTGGCATAAAATAACCTAAAAATATATTAATATGAACATCTATGGTATAACAAACAAACCCGCATCGAAAATGATCGGAGGCAGAAGATACAAGAAGAAAGTATGGGAATTTAACGAAATGTCAACGTCAGTTCCTAGTTTTTCCAAAATGCTTCCGAGTACCTAAATATAGATTCTTTTGCTGACTGTCTGAAACAAACCAGTCCAACAACAATCAACAGGGCTGAATCGGGAAACATATTGAGCTGTGGTTTAAAAACGCTGAAGGCTGAAATACAATTGGTATATTTTAGTTATTTCAATTGGGCTACCAATTTTAGCTATGGCTGCGGTGAGAATCCAAAGAGCAATAGTATAAGGTGCTTCTACCGATGTCCAGGAGAAACGCACAATCTGAAAATGTCTCATGTTTCATAAATTGGAAATGTTACCTGAAAATGCTTGGGAGGTTCCTCAGCATGTTCTGCACCGTTTGCAAAGACGAGAACCGCATAGCAACATAAAAGAAGGATGAGCCTCTGCTTCATGTCGGGTCACTCTAAAAGTGTGGTGAAAAGAGTCGGTCGAATTGCAACGGGGATGTGTTTTGGACGGACTGTACCCGAAAAGTAGGATTATGCTAATGTTCGGGATTGATCGATAACATGTTTAAAAACATTTGCAGGTTTCTCATGCATTCTGCCTAACACAAAATGGCGAATGATCTAAGCTTTTCTCTGCAACGTTAAGAGCAACTGTTCCTTAAGTCATCTTAAAATCTAAAACATTTAAATTCATCTCAAAATCCTTATTAAACAAAAAGGTGTTGATTTGCAAATGATAGACTTGTAACTTTCTAAATTTATCTCTTTTATTATTATTCACAACTGTAATTTGGAAAACTTACAGTGTTACGTTTTCAAAGAATGTGAGATCGTGATCGAAAAATCTGTACTTTGCCGCTGCGAGTTATGTAAAGTATTGTAATCCTATCACGCGGGTGGACGTTATCCAACAATGGTGGAAAAGTGAAATACTACTTTAGAAGTAAATGGTGTAAATAGAAATGTGGAAAATTCATTTTGACGCACAAGGAACGTTCAAATGATTTTTCACCTGGGTTATCTTTCTTGAAACGAAAACACGTTTCAGTGGTGATTTGCGTAATATCACAACATGCCCATTGATTGTCCAGTTTGGCGTGTGTATGTATGTGTGTGCGAGTCTGTGTTTGTGTGTGTTTTGCTGCTCGCGTGACAGGTTACTGTTCTTTCCTTGCTGTCCCCAAAACATCAACAGTTTGCAATGAAAGTTTTATTGGAAGAATGTGACCACAAGAAGATCAAGCTTTGGCGCACTTTGAATGGTCCGTATGGTCGCATAGGTTAGTGTCGGCGTGGAACGAGGTTCCTAAAATAGGTTTTCATTGTTTTGGGCTGATCAGACTGCACTAATTTAAAAAAGTGGTATTCACCTGGGGCACAATCAAAGCTGTAGCGTACTCCACTGACGCAACGAATGAATTTGTTGCAGTTACTGACATCAGGGAAGAAGCCATCGGAAGTGCATCCAAATTCTAAATGTACTGGTATTTGTATTTGTTTTTAGAGCCTACGGTTTGTTCCAGGCCTGACAGTCGGAGCGGTGCGAGGAGCCGAAGTGGCCGTAAATCCCCCGGTAGACTTGAAAATGCCCTGATTTGTATTTCTTTACAAAGCAGGACTACCTCGCAGTGAAATCCTCATTCATCCATCCGAAGGCAAAAAGAATATGGGTGCACAGTCCGGAAACATAATCTTCAGGAACGAATTTTCCTCTCCCAGGTCTAAAGCGCAATTTTTCATTAACACATTTGAATTTACCGGTATTGTGCCCAATTGGTGAAGTAACAAGGACGAAGGTATTCCTTTCCTGTTGATCGAGCAGCTCGTGGAACCACTTCACTGCCATGGCCGTCTGAAATCTCTATTCTTTTTTGTTTTATTAAACTGTTTTATTAAATGTGTTAATTATTGATGCATATTCACGTTATCCATTTAACTTACCCGATAGTGTTGGATAAGCGAGGCTTCCAGACGCAAACAGAAGGAGAATCAGCATCACAGACTGAAACAAAGGCGTGGAATATTAAACCGTTTTATAAAAATCAAAAAAGTAAAATGCGAAAGCAAAACAATGAAAAGTATGGACATTAAAAACTGTTTGCGTTCTGCGTGTTCTGCTGCATAAAAAGCAATTGACCTTTTACGTAATTGATTGATGAAAACAATTACTGAATCGTCTCCTGACAATGGTTTGGCGAGAAATGTAAATAAACAAAACGAAAACAATGCGTCATGATTGGAAGTGTTATGTTTGCTCTCGAGGCAAGCCATTAAACGTTCAGAACCATTGTAAAGTCCGTTTCGTGGGGTACTTCAAAAATAGTTGCAAGCAACATGAGATAGGAAACGCGGAAACGGAAGTTTTGTAGCTTTCGCACAAAAAGACATAAAAGATTATTAAATTTTCGGAACGGTGTCTGGCTTACGACATAAAAGCAGAGACGATTGCTTTTTGTAATCGTTTCTTTGTTGACTAAAAGAGATTTTGTTCGCAGAAATTGTTCAAAAACACGTGTCTACTGTATTCAGCAAATTTCAAGACAAGTAATAAACTTTCCTGGAGATCTTAAAATAAACTGCGAAACTACGTAATATGTTCTCAGCACAGAATATTTTTGTCATGCAAGTGGCAATTTATATACAAATTTACGACATGACTAGACTTTTGCTGAGAATTTAATTTACCGGAAATTGTACTCACAATACATTATCTGCTTGAATGATCAGGTGAGTAACTAGATTACCATCAAATGAGAACTTTGTTTCAGTCGATAAGATGAAAACAATTACAAATAGAGTCTATTCCAAGGATACAATTTCCCAATATGAATTCACGTTAACATGGGTCTTATCGACTGAAACAAAGTTCTCATTTGATGGCAATCTGGTTACTCACGCCTGCTTTTTCAAGCAGATAACGCATTGCGAGTACAATTTCCGGTCATTTTCGGCTGCAATTTCGATTTTCACTATTAGTATTTAGCTATCAAGAATAACAGATAATGCGTTTTAATTGCCAAAACGGGTTAATTGCCAAAACACGGCTTTTCTTTGCCAAATGACGTGAATTGCCAAAACTCGGCTGTTCTTTGCCAAATGGCGTTAATTGCCAAAACGCGGCTGTTCATGAAAGATTTAAAAACTAACTTCGTTTGATAAAACCGCGGTGGACATGACAAAATATTATAGAACAAGGAACTTAAAATTCTCAAATCTACTACCACAAACATTTCACTTTTAGAAAACTGTGCCAACACTTTATGCAATAACATTGTTGGAATTCTAGTTGCACGGAAATCACAGCCTTGCTCGAGATCGTGTAAATCAAGGGGTGTATTTATGAGAATGCCTTTGTGATTGGGCAGCCACAGACGGCGCATTTCTCTCCCAGTAGCTACTGAGAATGAACATCGACGCTCCCGAAGCCCTTACCCCAAACGCCCACGTTGTCACTGTCGGGGGAATGATTGCCATCATTCTCATCATGTTCCTCTCTTACTACTTCTTCATCTGCGCAGTTAAGCCCAATCCTAATGAACAGAGACACCACGGGTGAGGAAAAATTAGAATGTTTTTTTTTCAAAATTAATTTAGAATCGAGGAAGGAACCTATGTATAAATAAGATTGAAGGATAAAGAAAATCTGGCCTGTTTCTGCTGTCACTCTTTTCTCCTACATACATCTTTCTTCCTTTTCGCTTGTATTACCCCTGTTTTGAACTTTTTTTGCGAACAATTTGAGGAATGAACATTTTATTACCAGTGTGAGTATACAATACTGACGTCGTATTAGTTCGTGTAAGGCAAGATTATTGTGGCAGCAGAGGAGCGCACTTCGAAGGATCAGGGTGGTCGCACTGAAGCGTGTCTGCGTGGAAGGAAAGACCTAAACTCATTAAAATATTTTTCACTTTTTGTCTATTTCACCTGTAGGACAATCAAAAGCATAGCCAATTCCGTTGACGCAACGAATGAACTTGAGGCAATTGTTTACATCAGGGTAAAAGCCATCTGCTTGGCATTGGAATTCTGAAGACGAAAATATTTATATTTTGTGATTGACATACTGTCACTGGGTGCTTTGCGAGTGGTCGACACTACACCTGGTGCTGGAGTGGACAAAACACATCCAGATTCGATGGATTCCATGCAGAATCCTTTTGCAGCAGAGAATGAAAACCCAGAAGGGCAACTCATACGGAAAGGTTTCCCTAAAATGTGTTTAAGCTTGTTTTTGTTTTTTGGGTTAAGCACCTTTAAGGCAAAGAAGGAATTCGTCACAACTTCCTCGCATTGCCTGGAAACCGTCAGGTTGGCCATCACAGAGAAGATTCAGTGAAGATGTGGTTGTTTTAGGCTAAATACTTGCGTTTCAGTGTTTAGTCAAAATACCTTAGATGTGGTTGTAGAAGCAAGATGAGGTGGAGGAGGAGGCAAAGTTCCCGAAGTAGTACCGCCGACCCATGGAATCGTGGGAGGAGCTGCGGTAATAGGGAACGGAGGAGGAGTTTTCTGAACTTTGTGTGTAATTGGAATTTAAAATTTCACCACCTTGGGGATAATCACACTTCCCAATTCCTTAGCAATGACACTAATAATAGGGTACAGCTGTCCATCGGAATTTGAGCATTTGGCGTTGAAATCGTCAAAATCCAAAGTCCATACAAAGGCTCCTCCGTAACCTTCGCGTTTCAGCCAAGCCAACTGAAACACCGTAAGTGTTGCTTGAATAAAGTTATACCTTGTTTGCAATAGACTCCTTGTCATCATAGCTCCACCACTGATCTCCTTGAACGAGGTAGGGCACCTGCTGCTCCGCATGCCAATGCCTAGTGGCTCCGGAAGCGATCATCTCACAGAACTCGTAGTAGGAGGCAACACCAGCTTCTTGGGTATACTGGGTGATCCTTGCAGGGCTTCCTTGAGATCCTGGCACAGGGTTACTGGGGTCCCTCATAGTCCATCCACGACCATAGGTAGGCATGCCAACAATGATTTTCTCTTTCGGCATGCCCTTTTCAGCCCAGTGACGGGCGGCCCAATCCTATAAATTTGTAATTCATACGTTATTCAAACATTTGGTTACAATGTTCCAAACTTTCTCAGCTTCGGGCATGTCATGTCGGGCGTAGAGAGGAGAGTTGAAGCCGATCTCACTTGACCACGCCCCGAAGAAGTCATAACTCATCAACAAGATGAAATCGAAATGGCTGAAGTATTGGCTGGTTTTCGAAAAAAGGTGTCTTACGGAGCAATGGCTGGGATATCGTATCCGTTGTCAATGGTTGTTTGTCCAGCAGACACGGCGGCTGATACGAGAAGACGAGGTTTTCCAGAAACTGTGGATTCCGCTTCACAGGCCAGACGAAGTTCCTAACAGAAGTTTAATATCGACCTTTGTAAATGTTGAACCTTAATGAAACTGGCGTAGTTTCTGACATCATCGGGTCCAGCTGGGTATTCCCAGTCAATGTCAATACCGTCAAAGTCCCATTTCCGTACAAAAGCAATCGCGGCGTCAATGAAGACTTTCCTAGTCGCAGGTGTCGCAGCCATTCCCTGTGAAGAACCCTTTATTTCACGAAAAACGATTGTTTACTTTGAAGAGTCGCGTGCCGAAACTCCATCCTCCGATCGAGAGCAGCGTCTTGAGACCCGGGTCGGCTTTCTTAAGGGCGTTCACGCGACGATACATCCCTTCTCCGGCCCAATCGGTTGGCAGATCTGCAGGATCGTAGGCTCTAAAATGAAGAATTACTACATTAGCATAGCATTCTTATACCTAACGGTGAAATCCTCATTCATCCATCCGAAGGCAAACAAAATGTGCGTGCAGAGTCCTGGCACATAGTCCTCAGGAACGTATTTTCCTCTGCCTTGCCTAAAAGCATTAATTTGTTTTAATAAAAACTAGTAAAAACCTGTAGTGGGCCCAGTTTGTGAAATAGCATGGCCGGAGGTAGTCTGTTTTTGTCGGTGAGCGAGCGATGTGAGGATAATCTCTGGCGACGAGATCGGCTGGGTCTGAAACAATTCTGTGGAATTCCAATCACCCTGTCCATGGTCTTTTGTCTGGGCATCCCTCTTGTGGGGGGCATCCCTCCATATTACTCTCACAGACGGAGGCCAATTATGGATGCGCCGCCGTAATTAAACGGCCGCAGGTGGGCTTAGAGTTGCGCAATGCATAAGGGGTCACAGTAATGGGTAGGAACAAAAGACACCTGAGAGTCCTTTTGCTCGAGAGGCCGGTCATAATTGCCATACCATGACACATGAAAAGAGCTCTTTAGAATTTTGATTGATAGAGATGAAGCAAATGGCTAAAACTACTGTAACTACATTTTACTATTTTAAGCTGCCTATGCATCTTCTGAGCTCAAGGTTGAAATTCTTTTCTGGACAGTTATAGCTACATTATAGTAATAAAGATTAGGTTGAGCAAATCCTCTACATGTTTTACGCCTTAGAAGCTGTAGGATCCTGTCTAGGCCATAAAGGAGCGAACGTTGAGACCACTTCCCTCCGGCTAGAACACACAAAACGCCTGTTTTGCGTTTTCCGGCTACCACGCAGCGCAGTAACACACCTTTTCCTGGCAGGAAGCACAAATGTCATTTATTTATTAACGTGAAGAGAGAGTGAACGCCTAAAGTGAAACTTCCCTGTCAATGAAACTGCGCCCATGCAATTGATGTTTTTGTTTTAATGAAACAGATTTATACATTTCCATTTATAATCCATTAAAATGGAGGTAACCTTTGTTACCAAGCAAATGTGTTGTTATAGTATCGGTTATCTGGAAACCCCCCATCAAAAAACTTAAAACAACCTACAGTTTCGTATTCCATTGAAAGCCAGGGCTCCACCGACAAGCAGTAGGAGCTTTAACATGGTTGGTCTACCTGAATTACAAGCGTGAAATAAAAAAGGCTGAGGTTAATAAAAAATCACAAAGAGAAATCGTGATATTTAGTGGATGCCGAACAATTGTGGATTTCACAACCAAGGTCTTTTCGATTTCAAGGCGTGTGACTAAACAATGTATCGAGTGAGAAATATGGGTAGGTAGTTGTTGACGGAATTGGAGGCTTAGAAGATAAAGACGAAAGAAAGCAGCTACTGGTCACACAGCGCTGACCATCGTGTGTTTGCGCTCTGAGCAAAAGGGGCGTGCCGGTAGCGCAACACAGTGACCGACCTTTCCAGGCTCCTCACGGAATAACAGCACACGTCCACACTGCGTGGCTTATAGCAGGCTGTGGTAGTGCAAAATTCATGAGTTTTGGGAATTTGGAGAATTACAGAAAAGTTTCAACGCTGTGAATAATTTTAATTGAAATTGAAATTCTCTGCATCAATTTATAACTTTGCAGCAACGCGCATGTGTGCCGACTGAGAAATGAAACAAAGGAAAATCGCCCATTAGATTGTGAATCATGTTGTTGTCCATTACCCAATTGCAAACAAATCAAAATAAAAGTTGTCGAGTCATGAAAGGACGCGGTCGCACCGCACTAAATTTGAGCGAGGATGATTGTGAATGTTGATTAAGCAGAACATGCAAAATGGGTTGATTTTTGAAATTCATGAAACCATCAACTAACACCAGCTGGTCTAAACATTTCCTATTAAACGCAGGTGAGCTAACATGTGGTATTTTAGATGAAATAATAGAATATCGGAATTACATGTTTGACTCTTTTTTCTTTGTAAACAATTTTTTAAAGTCATTTTACAAATCTAGTGCGTGTTTTCTGCTGATTTTCGTGTATCATCTGTGATCTTGAGTGTAGCTACAAATATTCAT
This sequence comes from Oscheius sp. G VE-2021, assembly GCA_022343465.1. NCBI lineage: Eukaryota > Metazoa > Nematoda > Chromadorea > Rhabditida > Rhabditidae > Oscheius > Oscheius sp. G VE-2021. Next base: position 487,911 of record JAJQXH010000012.1, read on the forward strand.
TCAGAGAATGTCTAATAGACCTCACAGGTCTGGGGAACCATGATCTTGTCAACGAGGCTGACGGGGTGCTCAAGACGCTGAGGCTGAACACGGACCTCCCTCAGAAGACGACGGGTCTCGGGCTCATGGCGGGGAAGGCAAGCGTACTTCACCTAGAAATACTTTCAGAACCATTCAGGATAAAACACCAACCTTCTTGGATACCTCCTTGAGGGGGGTTGAGTTGGGGCTGCAAGTGGGAATGGGCTCAATGGAGATGCAGACACGGTGGGACTGCTCAATGATTTTGTTAGCCTTGATGGGTTCTGAAAATCGATTGTACATTTGAAAAGGGACAAATCACCAGCAGAGCTCTCCTCAAAGTCAAACTTCTCCTCGGTCTTCTTGTTTCTCCTCATAATCTCTCCAAACTCACGGGGAGTCTCCTCCTCGCTGGACTCCTCCTCCTCTTGGTCCTCTTCGTAGATCTTGTAGTTCCTCTTCTCAGAAACCTTCTCCTCCTCAATGGTGCACTCTTCGTCCTTCAGAAGGAAAGAACGGTGGAACTCCTCAACATCCTCGGTCTCGATATCATCAGCGGTGCGGAAAATGTTGCTCTTCTGAAAATTGATTCTATTTGTTCCCTCTTAATGTGTTCCTACATCTCCATCATAGTGTCCGCAGAGGCCGCACTGCGTGTTCATCTGAGAGTTGGAAGTCTCAATCTTCACAACCTGTCCATCGAAACGGATGACAATATCCTCCATATCAATAATGACGAGTCTAGGGTTGACAAGCTCAATCCTGAAAAAATATTCTGATGGAACAAAATCATCTTACTTGTTATCCTTGAGGTCGCTATGGGAAGCGATTTCTCCGTTGAGACGAATCTGCATCTTTCCATTGACCAAATGGAACTCTGCCTGGTTGTTTTCCTTCACAATCTTGACAATCTTCTTCTCGCTGGTAGGAGAGACCTTCTTGACAAGAACGGCATAACGAGCTTCCTCAGAGCAGTCCTTGGCGACAACAGAGTAGCAGGTGGTAAGAGGAGCCTTGAAGATGACATCGTCGAAGGTGTTCACGTTCTTGCTGATCTTGCATTCGGCAGGCTTCACCATGTTGATTTTCCTATCGGCCTTAGGGTACTTGGCCAAAGTAACAAGAGGCATGTCGAAAGGAAGCTGAACAGTCTCCAAAAGACGGAGGGCGGGGGTCTGGACGGACACGCCAATGGAGCGCCTGGTGACGGGATCGACGGAGAACTCCCAGAAGAGGTGGTTCTCGCGAGACTCGCGCTGTTCAGTCTTGCTGCTCCAGAATCCGTAGGACTGGACGATGTCAAGAATGCGGTGGAAGGCGATCTCGTTGTGGGAATCCATCTCGTACTTGGCAACTCCGCGCATCTTGTTCAGTCTGCCGGCCTTGACAAGCATCTCGTACAGCTCCATGCCTTCCAGCTCATCAGTAACCCTGCGGGACATTTGCTTCTGTTCAAGGGTCTGTTCCAGGGTCAGCTTGGAAACAACTTCGTTTTTCTTCTCAGATCCCCACTTGGTAGATGAAATGAAGATAATGTCCTTGTGCTTCTGCTCCCTCAGCATTTCGAAACTGGTGACTTCAACGGGAAGGATAAGCTCAAGAAGTTGCTCCCACTTCCAGTCGCGGCCGGTCTTCAGAGGAACAACGACGTCGGACTCAAGACGGACGAATTTGCTGGATTGGTCAACATGGAAGTTGATCCTGATCTTGGATTTCTCGTTGGTTTCGACGGAGCCAATAAGGCTGAGTTCGAACCCTTTGCCGACTTCGCGGACAACCTGGCTGTAGTACTCCTGGTTACCGCCTTCAAGCTTCAACTCATCCTTCAACATCCTCTCGGACTTGGGCTTCTGAAGTCGGGCGGCGAAGTCAAGGCTGACAGCGGCCTGGAAGACGATGTTCTTGGGAGTGTGGCGGGTAGGCTCAATGGAAAGCACAATGTTGTTCTCTCCGAAGATGATGTTTTCAAGGGTCCATTTGTTGTGGACGTGTCCGTTAGCCTTGACAATCATTCCAGCGAGCTCGTACTTCTTCTCAATAGAGCGGGTCTCCTTTTCCCATCCGGGAACGACGATGGTGTTCTCTTCGATCTCGACGTACTTGTTCATATCGGAAGGGTTGGGGAAGCGGAGGAAAGCAACAGGCTGAGAAGTCATGGAGAGAAGGGTCTGCTTGCGCTCAGGGGTGGCAACGCGGACGTTGATTTCAAACTTCTCCCTCCACTGGAAGGAAAGCTCAGCGTCAATTGGCAGAACAGCCTTGATGGGGCGAACAAGCTTGACACCGTTCTCAAAGAGAGGAGTCCACAGCCTCATCTCAAAGAGCTGAGTGGTGGCGACGGTGGGGGTGGCCTGCAAGCGGAGGCGCATTCCACGGGTGATCTTCTCAGTGGTGATCTTGCCCTGGGCGGTGAAGATAGTAGGCATTTTAGCGGTGAACCTAAGGGGAAGACCGAAGGTGGTAGGAACACGGCGAGTACCCTCGAACAGGAAGGCTCCGTGGGCTCCGCTGAACTCGATGTTTGCGTTCAGGATTTTCTCCAGACGCTCGCGGTCGACGGTTCCACGCTGGATGTACTTCTCAATGATGGTGTCAATCATGCGCTCGTCGATAGGGACAACAGCGTAGTCCATCTGCTTGTAGCGGAAGTAGATCATGGCAAAAGGCTGCTCGGTAGAGCGCTCACGGATGCGGATGTTCAGCTTCTGGGCAATCTCCTTGACGAGGTTGATTCCGTTCTCAATGCGCTCGTTGCGCTGTCCACGGACGCGGGTCTGCTCCTTTTCCAGTTTAGTGTAGACCTTGCGGATCATGTGCTCGATGTTCTGCTGGGAGAATCCCATTTGAGCGAAATACTGAACCCATTCTCCAGTAACCATGGACTCGAAATCGACCATCATTTGGGTGGGAAGAGCAGATTCCTTTCCGAAGAGGGATCCAATGTTGAAGTGAACTCCAGACACCCATTTCTGAGAATAGTAAGGCAGCTGCTTCAGGAAGTTCTTGTTGTAGCGGGCGTTGGGTTGGAAGGAAGACTGCTGCATAAGGAAGCGGATGTCCGAAATCATCTCGCGCCCGGAAGGGAAAGTGGACTCTCCCAGGGTGGTAAAGTACGTGTAAGCAAACATGGAGACGTGTTGGTTAGGGTCGGTCTCCATGACGCTAACAAGCTGGGCGAGGATATGCTTGGGAGGCATGGTGCGGATAATGCGGACAAGGGCAGCAACACGGATTTCAGTTCTCTCGGAGCGGTCGCTGAAGATGGGCAGCATGAGGCGCTGAATCTTCTTGGGCATCTGGTTAGCAATGACACGAAGAGCCTCTATAGCCTCAGAACGGATGATAGTGGGCTGCTTCTTGTCAACGATGATCTTTTCAAGGTCTTGGACGGACATGTCAATAGCAGAGTTGGCGATAACCTTAATGATGAGAACCTTCTCGTAAATGGTCTCAGCATTCTGGAGCTCCTTCTGAAGAATCCTCAAGAACTTCTGCTTGACCTCCTTGGTGTCCTCACGAATAAGGTGCCTCTCAGCAGAAGGGGCAACGACTCCACGAACAACAGCTCCGAAGGCCAACCAGACAGCCTGGCGAAGGACGGGCTCCTCACGGCAGATTTCACTTCTGGCAAGCTTGAGAAGGAGTTCGGCAATGACTTCAGAGGTGTAAGCAGTCTCCTGGACAGACTTCAAAAGTTGGGCGGCCTTGATGGGAGTGATCTCCTTATCCTCAATGTGGCTGATCAGATGCTCAATGGTGTTCTTGGTTCCAGCAATAGCGAGGGAATGCTCGATAATGTTTTTGACGGTGGAATCAGCATCCTTGTAGAGCTTATCGTGGATCTGGGTGAGTTCTTCGGCAGTGCTCATGCGGAAGACGCGAACAAGGCGGGCCATTTCGTGAACCATCTCAGAGTCGTTTTCCTTGAGCTCAGCAATGGTCTTCAGAATAGTGGAAGCGCGCTCAACCTTGGAAGTGTAGTCCAAGAAAGGCTTGTTGTCCTCGGTTTCTCCGTTCTTGAAGAACTTCTCAAACATCATTTCCCACTCATTGCTGTACATGAGCTCCTCCTTCTTGCCAGAGGCAATCTCGAGCTGGTTGCGGATCTTGGAGACTCCAGTGAAAGTAAGGGTAGAGGAGACCTTGGTCTTCATAACAGATTGGTCCATCAGCTGAACGGTGTAGATGGAGCTGAGGTCGATCTTCTCGATGTAATTGTTGCCGAGAGTGTAGGTAATCACGGTCTGAGGAACGAGCATCTTGATCTTCTGAGTGTCCTTGGTGAAACGAAGGCCGTATCCAATATCCAACTGGCGGGTGCACCTGTCAAAGTTGATGCTCTTCGTGATGGTGGTGAAGGCCTCATCAGTCCAATAGGCAACCTCGCACTCTCCTTCGAGGGTCTTCTCGGGAGCAGTGAAATAGAGGTCGTTCTGCTCAGTCTCCTTGACACCGGCCTTCTTAAGGTTGACCTGGAGCATGTTGAGGACGGCGCGCTTGATGTTGGCAGACCAGGGTTGATCATCCTCAGAGAACTGGAGCTCAGAGACCAGTCCATTCTCGAGACGGAAAGTCACAGGCAGCGAGAGGAGCTTCTGATGCTCGCTGGAGATTTCCCTCTTTTCCAGAGTCTTCATCTCGGGCATCTTCTCTCCAACAAGAGCGTGAGAGGCAGCGAGCTGGACATCCTGCAGCTTCAGAATAGCCTGGCGTTCAGAGAGCACTTGGAGGATAACGATAGATTGGATGCGGGTGAGAGCGGCTTCACTCTCCATGGGGAGTCCAGAGGCGATGGCTCCTTCGTAACGGAACTCATACTGATTCTGAGGGGCGTGGTTGATGGCAAGGGGAAGAGAAGAGTGCGCCGCAAGGGCGACTCCAACGAGAACGAAGAGGAGCTTCATCTCGAGGTGGAAAGATGGGGTGTTGGCTGCTTTTATTCACAGTTAGATTGGCAGCCAGCACAGGCATGTCACTCAAGCCTAACGGTGAGGGTGATAACGTACGCCCGCACCGAATGTCGCATTGGACTTTGATGCTCAAGCTTGTTGATCAGAGATTGAGTATTTGTAATTTCTTGCAAATAGAAAATCTGTAATACCTTACAGAGTTTATTCCCCCCCCCCCCAAAAAAAGGGGTTTTTACAAAACAAAATCGTTTAAGCGAAAAATGTTTAAGGTTTATATCATATTTTTGCGTAGTTTTAGTGTGGAGTGCCCTTGGACTTCCGTTGGCACATCATGTTCATGTTTCAGTGTTTTACCGTCGTCTATTTCTTAGTTTACAAAAGATGCAGTTGTATGTTAAACGAAGTTTGTAAAAACCCGAGCACTAGATTCCAGATGAAAGATATATTTATATTGAAATATGTTTTTTTGCGGTTTTTTAAATTGTTTACAGACTTATTCTCACTTCATTGAATCATGCCATGCACCTTGTTCTTTCTTGCACCAGGTGCTATCAGAAGACCTTTTGTCATTGATATGCGCCTGTCTTAATCAAGTGTCCATCTAGAAAAAAGCATGAACGAAAATATTGATCTTAAGACCGAGAGAAAATGGGTTTAAAAAACTAATAAAAAGTTACATCCTGAAAATCAAAATAGTTTAAGCCTGTCGTTTCATCAAAAAGAAAAAAAGTTTTCTCGTTGCTATGGTAAATAATTTATTTTCCCGAATGTGATAAACTATTTTACTTATTGCACTTTAAATACATGTCAGAAGTCCCTTTGAACGTGTTAACTGTTCGTTTAAAGAAAACATTTTATTTCTTTGCATACCAAAAAATCGTTGCTTCTCACTGCATCCAAGTTTTTTTACTTGATAAGGCAATTGCAGTCGATAGTCTTTTCTTGTGCAACTAATATAAATTCAAATTAAGGACTGTTCATTTATTTTTTTTAACGACCGTCGAGAGATGGAGGTTTTGGTGCGCTCTGCCCAGCCGTAGAATAAGGTCCATCATTGGCACCTAAATGTGTTTATCTATGTTTGTAAAAAGTGTGTATTACCCGATGGGAGTCTATCAGGATCACCGCTGATGTCGTCACCAGGACCACTTCCTGGACTTCCGGGCAGGGAAGGAACGGGAGGGACGCCTCCGCCACCAACATTTGGAATATTGGGAGGGGGAGGGGGTACACCTATTGATTAATGAATTGTAAATAACAATGTTAGAAGATACTTACCTCCACCTCCTGTTTGAACTCCTCCGCCCGATTGGAATCCTCCCGACTGGAACCCTCCGCCTCCTGACTGGAATCCTCCGGATTGCATTCCTCCTGATTGGAATCCTCCTCCTCCCTGATTGCCAAATCCTCCGGCACTATTGAAGGAATTGGTAGTTCTGCTGGAAGTCCACTGGGAAGTCTGAGTCTAAAAGTTGCTTATTTTAAAAATATAAATCGACCTACTCCTCCAAATCCTCCGCCGCCGTAGTTCGGACGGTTGTATCCTCCTCCACCATATCCACCTCTTCCATAGCCACCGCCGCCGTATCCACCACCTCCATAGCGATTTCCGTAACCATAACCCTGTCGTTTCAGTCGTACAATTCCTTCCTCATCCGGACTGAAATATTATTTAAAACAGTTAAAATTTACGTTATTACTGCACAACGCCTTAATACTTACTGTAAAATACTCCTGGCAGCAACAAGTGGAACTAGAAGAATTAGAGAATACATGGCTATGTCTGGGAAGTGTCGAAAGAATCCAACTTATATGGAAGGGGACTTTACTGTATTGAAAGAACTTGTTTCTGGGTGTTGATAGTGATCAGTGTGTCACAATATCACACATCCTGTGAAAATTTTGAGTGCATTGCGTCATCAGCGATCGGTGGACTTTCCGAATAGAAGCACTTTTATGACGTTTCCGGAAACGGCGCTTCATTGAATCACGCGAAATTTGGCTAACAAGCTACTTCCGGTCATGACAAACGCCAAAAATAACATTTTGAGTTTTTGTATATCGACCAACAAACCAAATTGATGTTTGAATATAGAAAACTTTACAACACAACTGACTAAAACAAATTGGCAAATTTAAAGCCACTGTCGAGAATCCAAATTACGAATGAAACATTTCGACAATCATTATTGACAATTTGCTCTATGAAAAAAGCGGATTAATGGAATTTTGAACGGTTTAACTTGACCTGCACACAATTTCTAACGACGATCATTCTGCGTAAAATACTTTATTATTATATTCCGATCTATCAAAGCTGTTTCTCAATGGCAACTCCAAGTTCCTGCAGTTTCTTGGCGATATCTACGGGCAGTGGTGGCGCACGAAGTCCGGGAAGCATATCGACTAAAAAGGCCGTTCCAGTCGTAGTAGGTTCTGTCTGTGCTTCTGTCGTTTCGCTAGTCGGCACCAAAGAACTTGAAGTTTCCCCCAGTGTAGTTGATTCTTCCGTTGATTTCTCCGTGACTGGCGGAGGTGTCTCAGTGGATGATGGCGTGATTTCCTCCATTTTAGCAATGAATGTGGATTTGGTCTCTTTGGTTGTGGATTCAATAGGTACTATGGGTGTAGTTGATAAAGCCTCGGTGTTTTCCTCCGACCAGACGGTGTTATAGTCAAGGTTTGTGAATCCACTGGCCAAATCACTGGATGAAGTCTGAGGGGGAAGAGAGTTTGAGAAATCATTGCTGTCGCCATTGGCAGTTGTCGCCTCTGAAGGGAGCTCTGCCAAAAAGCCAGAGAGAAGCCCAGCGGTCGTAGTGCTTGCTTCTACGGCTGCTGTCTGTTCCACGGTTGTTGATTCCATCGATGTACTAGTTGTAGTTGACTCTGTTGAGTCAACAGGTCCCATTCGTTCGAGCACTCGGTCCATGTCCTCCTTCACGGCTGTTTGGATAAATCGTTCCCGTTCATCTAAAATAATGATATAACACTATTTTTTACAAGCCATACCTTCAGATGTGGTTGTTGTTGGTCGTGTACTGGTAGTAGTAGTAGCTTCAGTAGTTGCAGAGGTAGGTACCGTTCTAATCTCACTGCCCAAAACGTTAGGTGGGGTGACATAAGCAGCCTCAGTCGGGAAGTATCTATTGTCGTTTGTGCGAAACACGTTAGTTTCTATAATCACTGGCGGTCTATTGGCCACTGTCGGTCGCATAGGCAATCCGTAACCAGTCTGTGGTGGTATAAGTCCCCAATGTCCATTTCCGTGGTCCAGTCTCCATCCAGGAGGCGCTTGATGTGGCTGAACGTTTCTCTCCAGGTTTCCCCAGACCCCCGTGTGGTATCCAGGAGCATCACCGGAAAACTCCTGGCGTGGTCGGTTGATGTAGTTCACCCATTGCTCAAAGTGGTAGAAGTCAGCCGGACCCCACTGGCGTCTTACCCTGCAATGTGTAATGTAAGGTCACGCAGTTGGTGTGAACAATGGGTGGTCAAAAAAGTTCCCCGGACGGCGATATCGGCGAAGCTGTTCTTTCGGTCATTCAACCAACTATGACAGAGCGAAAGACCAGTTTAGAAAACGATGATTCAATTATTGAGAGTTGATTTGGTGAAAACGGTTTTCACTTAAGAGATCAAGGGTTAAGGAAGGAAGGCTAAAAAAAAACTAAAAAAAGAGTAATTTCACAATAAACTAACAAAATTTCTTCTTAAATAACTATTTTTGTATGCGATTGAAATATATAAAATTAAGTTGTAAAAGTCATTCAACATTTTTTCACTTTTGAAACTTTTGTTATTAAAAGATTTTAAGTTTTTAATCTATTGAGGTCATTTACCGTCACCTGTTTGATAGGCGTGCGTAAACGATTTTGACGTGCGCGGCACTTTTTTGATCTCCCGAAAAGCTTTCACTTTCTTGGGTTATTGATGAAAAAATTGCGAACTTTGAAGTCTTATTATTCTTTCCGGACTTCAAGGAAAATAGTGCGAAATGTATAAAATGTCACGTTTTACCAAAGAAATGCAGTTTATTTGACCAACCTTGGCATTGCCGAGGCCAGGGCGGCAATTGGGAGGAGGAAGAGACGAGCGCGCATGAGGAATGGTCTGTAGCCTATGCGAACGAGACTATGAACCTTTCCGAACAAGATTCGGTCAGGGTCAACGCTTTAGTCCAACGCTGGCCTACTTTCCACTGACTCATGCTCCGCTAGCCCATTTCACAAATCCGCTTAGGCCTCCTGAGGAAGATGAGTTCGTGGCGGTCACTACACTGAGTCACCCTTTGCCATGATGTCAGGCAAGACGGAAGCCCGATGTTTAAACTGCTTTTCCTGCGCTTGCGTTCAGAAATCGCCAAATGGGCGTAATCACAATGAACACATCTATCATTCAACGAGCCTTTGCGCGCCCTTATAAGGCTAGACCGTTGGTGGAAGTGTCAGTGTCTACAGCATGCTGTGGATTTTGGCACTTTGCGCTACCGCCGCTTTTGCGGAACCACTCAGGTATGCTCCCTCGTTCAACTTTTCTAAAATGATTCCATGTTTAGAGCAAAGAGGGGCGGATACGGCCCTCCTCAAAACTTTGATCAGGGTCCTATTGACCCTGGATTTTCACCCCCATCCAACTATGGCCCTCCTCGCAACTCCTATGGCCCTCCCCAAAACAGCTACGGACCACCCAGAAACAGTTACGGACCTCCCCAAAACAGCTACGGACCGCCCAGGAGTAGCTATGGGGCTCCCCATGGTGGCTTTGACGGAGGATTCGATGGATCGCAGTTCGGAGGAAACGGCGGTGGTAACTTCAACGGAGGATTCCCCCAGAGGTAACATACTTAATCCAATTGAACACACTGGTTGTTACAGGGTGAAGCGCGGTTCCTACGGACCTCCCCAGGGCAACTACGGCCCTCCCGTTGATCAGTTCGGTCCCCCTACTAGCAGCTACGGACCTCCCAGAAACTCCTATGGACCCCCACAGAACAGCTATGGACCTCCTCAAAACAGCTATGGCCCCCCTCGTAGCTCTTACGGACCTCCCCATGGAGGATTCGACAGTGGATTTGATGGCTCTCAGTTTGGTGGAAACGGCGGTGGTAACTTCAACGGCGGATTCCCCCAGAGGTATACATTTTTTTAATGAATCACAAACAATGTATGTTGTAGGGTGAAGCGTGGTTCTTACGGTCCTCCCCAAAACAACTACGGACCCCCTGACAACTTCGGACCTCCTCCTTCTAACAATTACGGACCTCCCCGTAACAGCTACGGACCTCCCCAGGATAACTATGGACCTCCCAAGAACAGCTATGGACCCCCTCGTTATGGAAACTACGGATTCAACAAGGGAGGATTCTCCTATGGAAGGCCTAACTTCTACAGTGGATTCGATGGAACTGGCTTTGGAAATGGAGGATACAACCGTCCTTCCGCCTACGGACCCCCTAAGGGAGGATACGGCCGCCCCAACAACTATGGCCCCGGAAACGGTGGATACGGAGGACCCAATGGAGGACCCCAGGGAGGTTTCAACGGTGGCCCAAACGGTGGATTCGGCGGTGGACCCAATGGAGGTTTCGGAGGACCTAATGGAGGACCCCAAGGTGGTTTCAACGGTGGACCCAACGGCGGATTCGGCGGTGGACCCAATGGAGGACCCAACGGTGGATTCGGAGGACCAAATGGAGGACCACAGGGAGGCTTCGGAGGAGGTCCCGGTGGATTCGATGGACCCAGTGGAGCTGGAGGACAGTTCAACCCTTCTGCTGGCGGAAACTCTCCTTTTGGTTTCGCCGCTGATGTCCCCAACCCCAAGGCTGCTGCTGCCGCCGCTGAACCCGCTGTCCCCCCAGCGGCCGACGGAGTTCCCCCTGTCCCTTCTCTTTAAATGTTAAGTGTACAAAATTGCTTTAATTGATAAAAATTCTCTCATTTTCTATGATTCATTGGCCAGAGCATGTACGTAATCAAGCGACCACGAGAGGTGTTTGGCAAAGTCAGCCGCCGATGTTCCATTGTTTTTGAAGCAAGTTATCGTGAAGGTTATGCTAAAAGTCAAAGATTTCTCCATAAACTTTCATTGATCTTTACCTCTTCGGATTGATTCTGTAGAAACAGCCGTAGCCATCGTCACACATGGCTGCAACATACCCAAAGGTTCCTTCCGGATCGTATCCAAGGAAACTGCAATGTCCAAAAGTTTTCAGTACGGTCCATTTCAATTCATTGATTTCGGACAGCGAAAGCGGTCTTTTTACAGCGCAGGTGAAGGCCGCGAATCGTCTTTGTGACCACGAACGACGGCGAACAAAAAGGAAACAATTGGGAGATCGGCGGAAAATCGCAGGGAGAGAGTTACCTTGTGGATAGCTTAAAATTTCCATTTCCCCCAGTAGCTGTCCAAGAGGGATCATCAAAGATCCCATGGGTTGAGACATCGGTCCCTTCTTTTTCTAACTCTTGTTGCATTTTTCTCAAGCCATAAAGATGCCGGTCAATTCCTACAAAAATAACAATAGACATGTAAATAAATCACCTACCCATGCCATTTCGAGCCTCCTCCATCGATTTGTTGTGCGCGTCATATGCTTCGTGGAAAAGTTTTCTCCTTATACCTTCCTGAAACATTCTATGACTGAGAGATAATCGCTTTTGTTCAACTATGACTAGACATTTCTAATACTACTCTAATAGTAATAATACTAGTTTTAAATAAAAAGATAAAAAAGATAAGCAAACAATCTGTGATTATAGCAGAATGTGGTTTGTGAAGTTTCGGGAACCCGCAAGTTATCTTTTGTGACCGTATCAAATACAGTCCCTTGTTATACAGAAAATTGAAAGGGCATTAAAATCCTGTTATTTTGATACTCACACTTCTATCAGACACAACTGCTCTTCCGAATTCCACTATAGACGGGGTACAGCTTCTGACGGTTTCCGTTCGTCCATGGAAGTACCTACGGGTAGATGCTGTTTCATATGTGGGGGCAAATCTAGAATAAGGTAATTTTCAGTCGATATAAATACCTACTTTCCGTGTTTCTTGAAAAACGCTAGCTGGATTGCAATTTGAATTACTGTATCGGCGTACATGTTTTTGTGTTTTATCTCACTGTTTCCAAATCCGTCGTAATTCAATAGAAACAGGTCAATATTTTCAACCTAAAACATCAAAAAAGGGTTTTTTAGTTTACTCACAATCTTCCAGAAATGATCTTCTGCTAGAGGAATGGCTTCGATGATTTCCTTCGAAAGATCAAAGTTCAGTAGCTCCGCTGCAGGAAGTATTGTGTCCTAAGTCAATTTGATTCAAAGTGTATTCCCAGACCTCCTCCATTTCCCAGAATTCGGTGCCTAATTTGGTTGCTGCTGAGTCTGTCGGTGTAAAAAGTGCAATCGCATCTACGTTGCAGTGCTGAATTAAATTGAAGCCTTTCTGAGCTTAGATCACAAACATCGGCATTGTAGCAAATCTGTCCATCTGTCATCACAGTAACTGTAAAGTTCTTGTCGCACCAGTGGACCCTTGGATTTCCGAAGAGTGAATAAAACATAAGCTAAACTGAAAATGTTTAAAACCCTAGAATGGCACCTCATGTTCTTCCTTTCTTTGTTCGGTCGTGAGGCTCAAAACAAAGACGGCTGATTCAATTATGTCGATGTTATCTCGATTCTGTTGTGATAATTCCATGATCTCCTGTCTCAACTGAAAACAAGCAAACTTTGTACATGGTAGAATTAAACACTACCTCAGCCCAGGTGTCTCTGTGCTCTGTTGTCAAAGAAACAACTGAGTTGTTAGTGGACAGATCCTTAGATCGTACTTGGATGTCCCCGAAAATTTTGAAGAGCCAGCCAATCGATAGTAATTTATCGGCAACTATCATTTCAACTTTGAAAATGGCACCATCAGATATTACGACAATGTGGGAAGGAGCGTCACCCTCTTCTTCTGAAAACTAAGTTTTCAATTGGCAGAATTCACTTTAAATAAAATTTCTCGGAAATGAGCGAGTAAATATACTAATAAATGAAAAATAAAACATAAAATTGTGAAAACATATAATTTGGTTCGGCTGCGTAAAATTGGTGTCTTATAAAAGTTGTTAAATGATTATTATTGCAAGAGTTTCTCTTAAGTACTTCTTGTTTTCACTGAAACGCACCTGTGAGGAAAAATCTCCTGAGTTGATCCTTCGGAAGAGCTGCACTACGACAAGCGTTAAAGACATTGTGCAGTTGATCCATGTCCCAAATTTCCTTCCTGCTTGTTGTAATAGGAACGTGCTCCCTTAATTTTGTTTGCTATTTCCTTACTTCAAAAAAAATTACTTCCGTAGATCCATCCAATAACGCATCAAATAGTGAGAGAATTCCGCCGCAGTTTCCAGCTGTCCACCTCCTTCCTTTCTAGATCTGGGAACCACAGCTCCCATATTCTAAAAAGGTTTTCTGTTTATAAAATGTAATACCTGTAGAGGAAGAGGTAGACGTGTCTCGTTATAGGCGTCGTACCACCATTCCTCCACCTAAACAACAACAGAATTTCAGATTTGGGAAAACAAACCCAGTTACGAATGGCATCGCTTCTGTTAAGTAGATGCTCCTGGAGCACATCGGCATCGTTACTGTCCGCGAATCTCATAACACGTCGTTTAGTTTCGTCAAATTGATCGCCAGTAACTAACGCAGAAACTAAGAAAAAAAGCTTTGAATATCTCGCTCTATTCAAAACCTGCAGCTAGATACTTGTCTACCGTATCGTAAAGATTAGGTACTGGTAGAGAAGGAAGGGAGTCTTGGAGGGAAAACGTCTTGAGTTGAGCGTCGTTGGCCAGCATCATCCGATGCAAACGAAACAACTGGGTCTAGAAAATAGCTTTGGAGATATTTCTCAGAGATTGCTTCTCCTTTTATAGAAACATAGTCTATTCTAAGTGCTGATGTTCTTCGATTATGCCTCTTAGAATGCTTTTTGCAGACTTGCGGTCAATGTAAATTAGGTTTACAAGAGAGAATTACGGCGCGCTGGCGGAAATGGAAAATAAAAGACACTGACACTGCTTTTACGACGATACGTCTTCGGAGCAGACTTCTCCTCGCCAATTGAGGCATCGGCGAGGATGCCTTCGAACGGCATATCAAAGAAAAACTGAGAGGTGTCGGACTCTGTCATCTGAAACACATTGACGAATCAGCAAAACGGAAAACAAAGAAGCGATGAGATTTGGTAACCAGGGAGATGCAGATGTTTTTCGCGGAGCACACGGAAAACCAGTCCTGCGAATGCGAGTTATATTAACAGGAAGATGACAACAAGAGGAGGGTTGCCAACGGCAGAACAGGGTTATTGGGAACAGGGGAAGAAGTAAGTAGAAGAACAAACACATTTTGCAAATAACACCTTGTTTGTAGTATTTTCATTGACCACAGCTCGTGGAAGGACTGCTAACAAGAATAGATGTAATTTCACCAGGATTAGAGTGGTTTTAGAGGAAATGGCGGAACGGTCGGAAACCGTTCATTATCATTGCTTCTGCAGGTTTTAACTTACGTTTAGTTTTAGATAAGATAGTTATCCGCATGTTTGAATTGCGAACCAGTTTTAACCGAACCTTCCTAGGACCCAAAACATTTAACACTTCGCCATTGCTGATCCGCAGACAGATCGGCGCCCTTTCACATAGTTAGCCACTCGGTGGCCAGCCGCACTTGTCTTTCGGAGAGCACCGGCTGTTCCTGCTGACAAATGGGCTTCCTTTTGATGTGCGAGCGCAACCGCTATGTAATTGCCGACTCATTTGTCGCTCATTGCCAACACTGATGTAAACCTGATATATGTGGCTGGCATCCGCAGCGCTGGATGTTTTCTGACGCTTCGCGTGTCCCGGCTGACGTATGAGCACCCGCGATTCTCGGAAAAAAAAATGGAGTAACCGTCTTAAATCAAAGGTATTTTCGCACATTTTACAACAAAAGTCTAATTGGTAGTCTCATAAGTTTTAGAAAGCTTTTTTATAGTGTTACAGGAAATATTTCAAAATGGCATACCACTGTGGGGCTGAAAAAGGCACTGAAAAAAGGTTAGATTAAAACATTTCAAGGGGGAAACTTTTAACGACAGTTTTCAAGCTCAATAATTGTTATACACAACCCGAAGTCTTGTGATCCACGGATATGTTCATCTTGATTGCATGATTTCCATCAGCCTTCTAATGAGCTCCATCGAGGAGTGGCAGACTTCGCGGCGCCCCGCGGAACTGCGCACACAAATGGTGATGGATTGTGGCGGACCTTACAAGCTGCCTATCTAAACAGCTGTGCCACCTGACGCACTGCGATGGTACGCAAATGTCGTTCACACCTCGGCACTTTTTTCTCTCGACGGGAAGCAAAGGAAAGTATTTGCTAAAGTCTGTGTAACTGAATAGGCATAGGTTTAATCTTATTTGCTGTCACAGAAAATGATACAAAATAGGGAATGTGGATAGAATATTGGTCGTTGGACCTACCGCTACGTAGGATAAACAGGCCTGAGAACTGGCTGACTGAGAGCGACACCAGGCCCCTCGTCAGGGGTAAACAACAAAGGTTTTATCCCCACCACGTGCCCGGAAATCCCGTTCCTCACTACTATTTCCCAGGAGATAAATTCCCAGCAGTCGAGGTTTTTGTTAAGAGGGCACATTATCGCAGTCGTTATGGTTATTCCGGTGGTCGGCGGAGCAGTTGAGCTCATCGACACATCGCATTGTCGTTATTCGAAGCGGAGCCTTTGATCGGACCAGCAATGGGGTGCCCGATGTGAGAAACAACGCACATTCGCTTTTTACAAAGACAAACGACTGCCACAAGTTTTCACAAAACCTTTCGCTTGAGAAAGTTTGAAGCCAATGCTACCTTAAAAAGTGTTTTAGATGTTCAAACAAAATATCATTGACTACATATGCAAAAAAATCGCTATTCTGATGAAATATAAATAATCACATTTTTTACAAAGATCACAGTCAAGGTTTCCGGTTGCCATGTCGCAGTGCTCGCAGCGCAACATTCTCGTGGTCTTTTGATGACCACTAAAGCCCCGCAAAGTGTTCTCGGAACGTCTGTAAGATGATTCTAATCATCATAAAATGGTTGGGCATTTCAGATTGCAACTATTCGAGTGATCTTAAACTTGATGGTCTTCTGCGTGGTTCAAATGATCGCTCGTCTTTCAGGAATGCAAAACAAGCAAACTAACTATCGTGCCCGTATAAATGAACTTTCATAGTTTTAAAAAGGCTATTTTGTGTAGATGAAAAGATCGTTGAAAAGATTTTGAGCATAAAAATTTGAACACCCTTTTTTGCCATCCGATTGCTTTAAAAATTCTTTTTGGGATTCTTCAATCTGGATTTGGAGAAACCTGTCTCATCTGTTTTAACAAGCTGCTTTGTTTCTATATTACACGCATTTACGCTATTTTTCACTCATATAAGCCTGTTTTAGTTGTTGTAACTTTAAATTTAAGACACTGACTTATTGAAAATCCCAACTTAATTTTTTTTCCTTTTTTAATTCCAAACTACCTCATGTTCAATTTCAAATCTAAGAATGAAATATTTATTTGAGATCAAATACAGATTCTAATAAATACGTCATACATAACAGACTATGTGAAAAAAGGAAGTCTCTGAGAAAACTGAGAAGTGAAAAGAGAGTGGAGCACGGGGTTGGGAAGCATCGGCAAAGGCTGGAATAACGGGAGCATCGAAGGTGGCAGAGCAAATGTGGGTGCATGAAAGGCCTCCTGAAAATAGAATTCTCTCAGGTTTATTATCTGCAAATTCAATACTACATTTATTTCAAATATTAACTGGTAAATTAAGGTTTGATAGTCAAGACAAAAACTATACATTTTTTAAAACTATTTTAACTGTTTTAATATTACCTGAATGTTCAAAGAAGTGGGAGAGATTCCTTGACCTTCAACACTTCTTGCCCCATTCTTCTGGTTTTCTTCATCGTTATCTTCTGAAGTTCCAGACCCATTTGAATCCATTCCAGGGTTGTGCTTCTTCCATTTGGTTCTTCTATTTTGAAACCAAATTTTGATCTAAAGCTTACGGTTAATGGTCGTGTCTGACAGAAAAGTTACCTGAGTTTCACTCAGCCGTAGTTGCAGAGCCAAGTTCATTCTTTCCACCACACTGAGGTATCGGGTCATCTGAAGTGTTCGTATTACAATATTTGTGAACAAATTACAACCTTAAATTTCTTTTCCAGCGCAACCAATTGTTCATAAGTGAATGCTGTCCTTGCTCTTCGAAGCTTTGTATTTGAGCTTCTGGGAAGTCTTACTTGTGTCTCTGAAAATCCAATTTAAAAGTCAAGTTAGGTAGCTTCCTTATAATGGTAGAAATGTTGTTCATACCGGGTAAGACTGCATCCGATGAATCCGTTGCCAGAATGGCATCGACCGTGAACGTCTTCTTGTCGTTCATTTATCTGAAACTGAGCAGATAAAATGGGGTAAAAGTGGCGGAAGAGCGTATACTCTGCGGCTAAAAAGGCTATTGTTCTAAGGAAGAAAGGTAGTGGTAATGGTCGGAGCTGAGTCAGTTTACGTTCCCATTACTACTGTCTCTATTCAAAGAGCGCAGAAGAGATGAGCAATGCAATCGGCGAATGTTACAGAAAAGGATACGTTTCGGTAATGGGTAGGGGAAGAAACTAAGGGAAAAGGCTAAGCAGAAGAATGCGACAATAAACAAGGCGAACTTACATGGATAGGCAACTTCTGAAAACTGTGTTTTAAAAACCTTTTGACTTTTCTAAACATCATTTGCAGACATTTTCCTTACACAACTCTTCTAAGGAAGAAGCTGAAGAACTCTGCTGTTCATGTGAATTTCAACGATTCGTTATGAGTGGTCGGTCAACAATGATTGCCTATGCTCCTAATGACCTGTCAGGAAACAATAGAAAGTTTGTAAAATAAATCAAGAGTGGCTCGATAGTGATTGAGTGAGTGCTTGGAGGGGCGGTCCCCGAGCTGCCAACCAATCGTCGCCCGACATCTGTTAACTTGGATTTTGCGGTCCACTCGCACAATAAAAAGCAGTGGCGGGAAACAACAAAGGATTTCTTCTTATATTTCACTGATTTACAACACATCTTGGACGGAATTCACCAAAATAGACGTTCTTCTTGAACACGTTGAACGTTTTGAACAATTGAAGGTCTTCTAATCGCATTCTCACTATTTTCTGAAAACCACACTTTGCCTTTAGTTCAGATAGATTAACTCACGTCTAGTGCATAAACTAAATTACGCATTTTGTAGATCCGACTACTGTAGTTGTCTAATTTCTTTACATTTACATAGTACGAGTGAAGTTCCTCTACAATTTGTTCCTTGATCTTAGCCGCAACAGCCACTGTCTCCGGGGTCACGTCAGGATCTCCTAAAAGAAGATTCAGTTTTGTACAATTACAATTTACCTTCTACTTCCCACATAATGCTTAGCACAATAAAAATAAATTCGAACTCGTCAGGTTTGAAGCGTTTGAAAGGAATATAAAATAGCTTTTCGAAGGTCTCTTCCGAGTGTTTCATTACACTGAAATTAAAAGAATTGCTATTTTAGTAAATTGTGTCTATCTGTCATAATAATTAAAACGTACCTTCGGATTTCCTCCTCGCTGAGATCAGAAATTTCGCTCACTCTGGTGAACTTGAAAGGCCACTTTGTGATTACCCCGTCGAAGCAAATTATCCTAGTATCACCAACATCATGTCCAAGTAGCTTGTAGCTAATATACGCTCTGTCCAATTTTTCGAACCGAGGGTAAAATCTTTGGTAAACAACAGACTAAAATACAATAAAAAATATCAATAGACAAACTTACTTTTTGGTCAGGAGGTAAAGAAGCGAAACTTTGCACAGAAACGCAAAACTCGGCCTGTTTCTCAAGTGCCAGGAACCGAGCGTGAAATATCAAAATTACGTCAACAACGGGCATACAAATTGCCTAAATAATGAAATAATTAAAATTAAATTAAATATTTCACTTTTTCAGGAGTGCTGTTTGGCCATTGGTTTCTTCTATGGGTTCTATACGCCACCAGGGTTTCTTGACAAATTGTCACCGGAGCAGAATCCGGAAGAAAATGAAAACTATGATCCTGAAGTTAAGTTTTACAAAGGCTTGACTGCACCAACCTGAGAAAAGATTTCTTGGATTTTGACCCTGGCGTAGCACATAAATTTACTGAAAAAGTCGTAGTCTCTATTTATATTGGTCGATTCTTCTTCAATTGGCTACAAATTGAAATTGGTTACTCACTAATCATGTAATACTTTTTCGAACGGTAGGGGAGAGTCCATTGCCATGGAAGAGGGCGTTTCGCAACCAGATGAAGTGCTCTCGGAGGATGATTTTGCGACTGAAATAACCTATTTAGTTTTAAAAAAACTGTTAAAAATAATAGAAAGTTTAACAGGAAAAGTAAAACATACGTTCTGCTGACATCCCCACTTTCAGGCATTCTTGAAATCGGCAATAGCGGCAGGAGTACCGATTTTCTGAAGATTTTAAATAGAAAACCATGCTTTTAGAAACTCACTGAAGGTCACATCGCAGTTCTGATCAAATCGGCATTTGTACTGTCGTTTCAACTGAACTGTCCTTCGGAAGAAAGAAGAACATGCCCTGCAGCTGCTGATTCCCAGGTGGTTTCCCACACAGGGCACCTGACATACGAGGCAAATTCCCATGCGCTGAAATTGCCGCATGAATTGGTTGATCTCTGGGGTTTCAAAGACTGAAATTTATAAAGAGCGCTTAATAGACATGCGGTTGAAATCAATAGGCGCATGATAAGCGCGAAAAGGAGCGTGACATGTAACTGCGGCTGTTGACGTACGATAACGCAAAGATTTGTAGGCGTAAACTACACGGGAATAACAATTGAGAGTAAAGTACGATCGATTGGGAGCAGAATGCAAGCATGTGGACTTATCTGGAGAAACGGACCGCAAAATCAACGCAAATCACAAAAAGTTGGCTTTGACGGCTGTTTACCTACACCTGCACGGAAATTGGTGCACTTTTACGAGCAAACGTGCGTATAAAACCGAAAAAAAATTATTTGTAAATTTTCGTTGTTTGAAAAAGAAACATTGCCCTTTAAATTAACATGTGAAGCACGCACTGAACTGATTAATTATTTCGCACAAATGGGAAAATGAACCTGATGTTTCAATAAAGACTATTTCAAAATCCTCAAATACTAAAACAGCTGTTATTATAAGAACTCATTTTTATCTGAATGTACTTTGTGCACGACTACATTTTCACTCACAAAAGTTGTGATAATTAAAAAGAGGGATTTATCATTTCACCTGCTAAGTTGAAGGGCGCTGTTTCGTTATCATGCAATTTCCGAAGACATACGTTTGCAATTGATCCCAGTGGTCTCTTTATCTAGCAATCCCCCGAAGCGCTGTGTCCCAGTGTTAGTCAGTTGCGTTGTTAGGCCAAAAGCACATAAAATGACAACTCACTATTCAAACATGCCCTGGTAATCCAGTATTCAATAGGAAACAATAAAAAAATAAGTATTTATTTTAAATCGTTCAAGTAAATGTCATGCTTGAAAATGTTAAATGTATTGGACATGTGAGAATCTTCTTTTCGGAGTTCGGAGATCCTCTGAAAAATAATGTTTGTAAATGTGTTTAAATAATTATTACATCAAGGGCTGTTACAAGATGGCTAAGTTTGTAGAGACGATTGGCATAATTTCCACACTTCTTCTCGAAAGAGTAATAATTAAAGAGATCCTCACTGAGTCTGTTGCGAACATTGTCAGCAATCAGCTGAGTGTCATTCGAAATGTCTTCCAGATCTGAAAAAAATTACATTCTAAATTGGCCCAAAACGACATTTGTAAAAACATGTTGTTTTCTATTTCTACGAGCCAGGAAAACTGAAAAAGTTATTTGGACAAACATAAGTTAATTTTAGCTAGATAACTGATACTTTATAGTATGTAAAAGTAAAAATTGTGTTTTGCCAGACAAACGAAAGAGGAAAAACATCAGTTTTGTCGCCATTTTTTCAGGCTCTGTTTTTAAATGTTTTTAAACATTTCTGATTCTCTGAATGTTTTTAAACATTGAAAAAAATTAAGATTTACTCTATAAAATAGGCACGACTTATTCCTTAAACATGTGGTTTAAAAAAACAGTTAAAACTGTTAAAACTGTTTTGAATAATAAGTGCTTCAACTGTCCGAATATTTAGAAATGAGGTTTGTTTAGCTTTAAAAATGTATAGAACAGATAAACAATTTTAATTAGAATTCGCGGAATTTTTATAAAAAAAACCAATAATGTCTTAGAATTCATAGAATGGGAAGAAAGAAAAAAAGCACAAACCTTTAACATTCCACATCATGCTCATAACCATGTACATTAGCTCGTAATCATCTGGCCTGAACTTCTTGAAAGGAGTACTAAATGCGTCCTTGAATACATCCTGCGTACACTGCAGTAATCTGAAAATGACAAATCGTTTGCACTTTGGCTGATTAAAACCTCCTCAATTGTTTTTCTGTTAAATCCGTCACTTCTTCCAATCTACTGACGTTGAATGAAAAGTCAATTACATTCCCATCAAAGCTAACTAAGCGGTCATCATCCAAGTTGTATCCGAGCAATTTACAGGAGACGAACGTACGATCCAACTCGACGAAACGAGGCCAAAAATGTTTAAAGACAAGCCACTAAAAACGGTAAAAACATTAAAATGGAATCAAACTTTTTGTAAAATTGGCAAGTCAGCAAAAGGTTGAACGGACATACAGAAGTGGGCCACATGCTCAATTTCAGCATAATTAGCTCTCAGAAATAAGCTGAGGTCTAGGGCAGAAGTGTAGATAAGCTGAAATGATTAAATGACACAAACACTAATTGATGTTATACGAACTATTGCGAAAAAGTCTTTTTTGTTTATCTACTCTCTAAACACAGGCTAATCTTTCCAACTTTCGGTAGAATTAACTTGCCTTTAATAAGTTTTTCATGTTATTTAAAGTTTTGTGGTTGAAGGTCAAAGTTTTTTCTTACGCCCAATTTTGTGATTCTGTAAAATGCAATTGTGATGCCCGCGTGATTTGTGATGTAAGTGTGCGATGGAGTGATTTAATCCGAAAACAGGTTGTTTTTGTTGGATGTTGTTTAAATTTCAGCTTAATTGCGGAAAACATTACTACATCTTTTCCGAATCTAATTTTTGAAAGAGTTGATTTGCGTTAAAAATGCATTTAATGCTTTGACTATTTGGATCAATAGAATTTTGACTTTTGTACTAGCCAACCGATCAATCGTTTTGGGAACTTGATCTATTCATTTCTAAGAGAACGGTGATTTCTGAACAAGGAACCCTTTGATAAAACATTAATCAATGTTTGGATAAGCTTAACGTATGCGAAAAGAAACGTTTCGGGCACTGTCTATAACTAAAGAGAAGAATTACTAAGAATGTTTCACCGGTAAAAACTTTGAGTGTTAAAAAGAAGTAAATCAATGAAAGAGAAACGTGAAAATTGCGGCCATAGAACAGTATGACTCGACCCAGTGCCGATTCAGCCAGTGAATGAGAAACCGGTTGCTGACATCAGACGAAGGTCGCTCCCCGACCGAACTCTCGTTTTTCCGTGATCACCCACCTTGTCTGGAGTGCAGTTCGGCCACTGCTCGTTGTGTTTCGCGTAGGCAAGCATGGCTTGTTGACACAGCGACAAAGGGATTCCAAACGGGAATTCTGGCTGACTGGTCTAAATTAGACAAAGTTAAGGGAATTTCTATTTTTCACTTGTTCAAATATTGCATCCAGTTGCGATTTGATGATTTTCTGAATATTTGCATGTATGCTGTTGGTATTGTGCGGTTCCAGCATTACTTCCAATTGATACATTGGGCTCATTTCTTGAAGGGATCGAATACTGGGAAGATTAGGAATATCCGGAGGATCGAATATTTGCTAAAACTGTTTGATTAAGATTAAAACATTTATGAGGCTACCAATTCCAAATAGTTGGAAGGTCCAGGTTCCATCTCCATCACCGTTGAAACTTTAAAAATACAAAATGAAGAAAAAATGAAAGGTACTTACTATCTTTTCCCATTCCAAGAGACAAACATCTGCGTAACCGACATGAGCGACAACTGTATCGATTTTCTGAATGAATCGGCCTTTCCATACATATTGAAGCCTACTTTTCGACACGTCGCAATTGCCATCAAAGCGACACTGGTAGCGGAGGTTCAGCTGGATCGTTCGGCGGAAAAACGCGGCGCATGCGCGGCAACAGCTCACGCCAAAGTGGTGTCCGGTGTTTGGCATCTGACACACGAGACACTCGGCCATGGCAGGCCGGTTCCGTGTGGAATATCCAGAACAAGTGCTAGCCGATATGAAAATGTGCGATAAGGCTGCACTGGTGCTTTGCGTGAGGAACGCGTTGCGGTTCTATTTGCGGTGCAAGTGTAAAAACGAAGTTTTCTGTACACATGTGTACTACAGAAGGCATCATGGTCCCCTTCAAAACACGTGTTTAGAAATAAAACAACGCGGTTTCATTTTATCGTCCAATCAAAGTTATGACTCAGGCGATAATCGCATTTGAGTTTTTCGGTACCACCCACATTAACAATGATTCAAATGTTTGTTTTCACACAGGTGGAGACAGTGAGGTAGGTTGTGATGCACGAGGGTTTCACCATCCATTTGTGGTAAAAGCACCCATTCTTTCATATTTCATTCATGGAAAAATCCAGCTCTGAAGCCAGTTATGAAATTTCTTACTTACATCTCAAATTGTTTGAATGTAACACGCTGCAAGCTTATATCAGAATTTGAATTTTTTAAATTATAGAACTTTAATAGCCCCTTTATTAAAATTCTTCAAATAGTGCGAATTCTCCTAACCAACTATCGTGATAGATCAATCCTTCCGATCGTACGATCCAACCAATATGTTATCTATATGGTGACAATTACCATACAGGTGGTAAACCAAAGAACCCCTTCCTTGTGTTGATAAAGAATTCCTACATAAATGGAAATTATTGTTTGTATAGTTTGTTTCGAAACAATTTGAACAAAAATTTTAATAGTTTTGTTGTTAAAATTAAATGTTGAAAAAGAGACTCATTGATATGTGTTTAACACCTCGTTAATTATAAAGCAGGGTAAAAGTGAATTTCTAAAGCCCATAAGAACGAAAATTCAATGTGTGCAAAAGACTGAGTCTGTGTTTGTTCACACTCGCTCTTTGTTTCAAGGATGAGAATGTAAAAATTGGGACTTCAGGAGCAAATGAACTAGGATTTAGTATTATGACTTAATTTTGTGTTAATAATTTTGGTGAGAAAATTAGCAAAAATATACAAGTATTTCTGTTCACAGACTTAGAAAGCCAAAGGATAATTTATTTCCTCAATTATGAGTATAATATAAAATAGGCTTTTCAGCAACTTGCTCGGATTCTATTTGAATTTATAAAATAAGCCAAACGAAAACAAAGGGTGAATAACACACCCTGTGCTGCTATTTCGAAACCATTTTTGACTAACTTCGCCAGTCGTTTATAATATCATCATTGCAACATTCTTGCCCAATAATTTGAATGTAGAATTTTATAAATAGAAAAGTATAGTTAGTCATAAAAATGGCGAGAAAGTCAAAGCAGACAGAAAACCCTGACGTTCTCAGCTTTCTGTGTTTGCGGTACAAAATAAATATAAGATTCGTGTTGCATGTTTCATAGCTAGACAATCCAATGTCACAAAAACCGTGTCAATAGTAAAATAGTAACAATATAGTTTTAAAAGAAAAAAAAACTCTTATAAGGTTGATTGATGCCATTTCTCATGGCTTTTCTAACCATGATAACCTTGTTCGTATTCGGTGTGAATGTATTTCTTCCCAGCTACCTTTAAACGAGATATCCCTTGACCTATTCGCTTTGTTTGTAGATGTGAGTCAGATTGTGCCCAATTGATTAACCTCTGCGCGGTCGCTTTTCTTTTATATATACGTGTTACTATATTAACTTTGACTGATTTGGCTACTACCTGCATCTTAATGTCAAATGTACTAATGTGAAAGTGTAGAAATATTAAGACCATTGTTGAACCAGTGGAATATAAGGAAAAAAAGTGTGTGAAATAAGCAAAGACTACTATTTATAAATTACCCACCTAATTTATGTAATTATTTCCTTTAATCCCGTTATTAAAAAGAGGATTTATTTGCAGTTTATAAATCGAGCATTGAGCAACATTCAGTTGCCTTCATTTGACAATTGCTAAAGTTGTTTTTTCAAAAACCCATGAATGTAAAAAAGTGATTTCGATCCAATTTATTCGTTGTTGACACCTGATTGCCCGGTGAATTCTAGTTCCGCAACCTACCATTTGTTTATATCAAAGATCGGGTTTCCATTGCTATGGATTCCGCTAATAATAAAGTTGCGGTCAGCCCTCCCCTGCGAGGTCACTTTCTGAGTCGCCTTCCTTCGGGTCTCTGTTCGAATGCGCTCGTCGACCTATAAATGGCGACGCGCAGCCCAGCGCCCGCCGTATATTTGTTTTTGCTATCACTCGGTTTTTTCCCAGCAATTGACTCACAAACTTCCTCAATTATTCAAATTAAATTATATAATATTTTTTAGTGCAGCAAGCATGGATGATATGGTGCAAGCAGTTCGGGATGACGAAGCAATAATTGTAAGTTAATTGTCCTGGCATTTATTTCCTTGTTTGATTTCAGGTTCACGTGGAACGCCCCAGAAGAATACGGCAAGATCACGATATTACCTGGTTTCAAAAGTTTGGTTACGGTAAGCTGAATTTCAGTTTGAATTTAAATGTTTTCTAGGTGTTGGTCATTTCTACAATGACTTATGTGCTAGTATGTGGTTTACCTACCTTATGATTTATTTGGAAAAGGTCTTGAAATTCAAAAGTTCAATGGCTGGAATGTTAATGCTCATCGGGCAGGTGAGAAAACCAGGAAAATATGAGAATTTTCAATTTAAGGCCACTGATGCAGTTTCTACGCCTTTGGTTGGAATAGCCAGTGATTCCAATATTCTTCCCAAGTTTTTTGACAAAATTGGGAGACGAATGTCTTGGCACATAATTGGTAACAAAAATACTTTTATGTTTAATTTTAAATTCAGGAACTATATGCGTCACGGTTTCTTTTCCCTTCATTTTCAACAAATGTTTTGCTTGTAAAGAGATTACATCTGAATGGTTCGAAGTTCTGTGGTTCGTTCCGTTCATCATGCTCTTTCAATTCGGATGGGCTTCTGTTCAGGTAGATTTAACTGTTTCTTAACCTTTGCCTTCCAGATTTCTCACTTGGCACTGATTCCGGAACTGTCATCCCTCGATTCCAGCAGAACATCCATGAATTCCTTGCGGTAAAGATAAATATCAATGTTTCATTTTGATATATTCAGATATGCTTTCACAGTTATTGCAAATCTCACTGTTTTCGTGGTCCTCGCTTGGTTTTTCTCTGAAAACACCGGCCACAAAACGATCGGACCTTGGGATTTTGTGCATTTTAGGGTAAGAAATCACCTCAAAATTGTTTTTAAACTGAGATTTCTTTAGACAGCTGGATTAATGGTTGTTGTAGGTGGTCTTATTGTTTCCGGCATCTTTTACGGAATAACGAGAGAACCACAGCATGGAAGGAGATTCAGGTGAGGCTTTCAAAATTCAAATTTCTTAAAATTTATGGCTAAATGTAATTTTAGCGGCGAATCTAAGCAAAACTAAAAAATTCCCGAAATTCGCATTTTTAGCCGTTTGAATTCCTTTTCTTCCGATGCCAGTGAACTGATGAGGATGCATTGGACCAGCTGGTTTGGCCACATCCAGTTTTACCAGGTATTGTAAGTATACGGTATTTCTTACATTTCTGCAGATTGCCTTGCTCTACATGCTCTCTCGTCTCTACGTCAATATTTCCCAGGTTTACTTCCCTTTTTACGTGACCCTCACCCAGGATTACGACAAGGTTGGTATTCTGAAGCTTTTTATTCATTCACTTTAGAAATACATAGCTATTCTCCCTATGGTCTCCTATTTGGCTTCTTTCGCTGTTTCTACTTTCAATGGCATTCCCGCAATCAATGACAAAATAAACAGAAAGGTTGGATATTTCACATTCTTTGATGATTAATCCAACTGATTTAGGGATTACTATTCTTCGGAACTATCCTTGGAATGGGTACTTGTATTTGGATGTATTTCCCTCTTTCAGTCATTGAGGTTTGTTGTTCCGAATGTTGTCAGCTTAGATTAAATTTCAGATCTACACAGTTTCTGGATTAGTGGGCATAACCCAAGCAATTCTTCTGATTACTTCTCTTTCGGTGACTGCGGATCTAATTAACAAAAATACGGTAAATTTAAAGCATGATTAGCCTAATTTAAATCCAGGAGAGCGGTGCCTTTGTCTACGGAGCTATGAGCTTTTTGGACAAACTAGCCAATGGTATAGCGTATCAAATCATCGAGTTGTTCAATCCCGATTGCGAGTAAGTGACGTTAAAAGAATACAAACTTAGGTTTCTTTTAGGACAACTATAAACCACCTCCAGTGTGCCTATTTCTACAGAAAAATTATGGTATTCGTGCCTGGGACATGTCTAGGCCTAGCGCTTCTGGTGCTTCTATCCTTGATTCCACATGCAATCGGAGACAGGAGGAGGAGGGTTAGGCAAGGTTAGTCAAATTCTAGAAAATTTAGTTTTACATTTCCTGTTGGTGAAAATCCAAAGAGCCAGAAACGTGGCCACAGCGCTTACCGGGCCACACCGCTTACCGAATAAATATCGGGGGTTCGGATCCGTCCCGGGTCAAAATTTTAAAAAGGCCTAAAGTTACATTGAAATAGTTAATGTTAACATACATTCCAGTTGTTTTAGTGAGCGAAAAAAGTTTTGACTCGGCTTGGAACCCTCGATGTTAGACTAATCAGAGTCATGAGCAAGATTTTTTGAGGTTGGGCGGCCCTGAGATACCCATAGTAACTCAGGTTTATCTATAAAATTGGAACGCTAGGTTTTCGACGCATTGATGCAAAATTCGTATATTCAAATCAAATCATTTATTAATTGAAATTAATTGAGGAAAAAATCCTCGTTTCAAAAAATGAATGATTGAGGACTGTATCAATCAAAGGAAAAGGTTTTTAAAAATCGGTGTACGTTATAGAACAAACTTGTAACAAGCCTTTTTCTAACCTGTAGAGTGTTTTTATTCGGGGATTTTCATAGGGTATTTTATGCAGCTTAGTAATAGTAACTAACTGAATGCACAAATATCAACTAGAACGTTTTGGTTTTAAGAATGCTTCAAAGGCGCTAAGTCAGCAAAATCTATTCTGGGCGAATGCGAAGAGTGGTCTGATGTGCTATCTTAGACGAAATGAATGCTAGTGATATTTATGTTTACAGAGAGCGACCGAGAGCCTATTATCAGTGATGAAGAACCGGTCGACGACACACCGTAGATCGCCCGAGGGTTGTCCTTCTTCATCCGCCATCGTGTTATTTTGTATCTCATAATTTTAGCTTTTTTGTTGAAAACTCCTTGTGTTTTTACAAGTGCATCGGTTTTTTGTTTGCTATAGTGCATTGATCGAGGCATCTAGTCTGTGATAAGAGGACGACGTCCGCAGTGTCTTTTTTGTTTTCAAATTGTGACCGAATCGCCTTCAAATATCTATTTCCTTCTGTGATTTTATTTAACTAATCAGCGAGTCGAATAAAACGAGGTACCTGGACATCGATCGTTGAGATTTCCGCAATTACGGGCGTTGTCGCTATCTCTCCGAATGACCGCACAGTGTAGCATGGCGTGATGCGGCCAATGTTTTGACGGACGCCTGTAGTTTTATCAGATGCCCATCCTAGGCCAGACTGTGTATTCCGAGTCCCGGATGAACCTATCCTACACTATTCTCCCCGGAATCAGTATCACTTCAAAAGAACCCTCGCGACAGACTGTAGTGCCTATTCTTCAGCGAAAGTTTTTCGCAGTTTTTTTTGTTCTTCTCCCGAAACACCTAGTTAATTTTAATCTTATATTTCAATTTTTATATAACTAAATCCACACTGATTTCGTTATATAGAATGTTTAAGGCATTAAGTGTTTTTAAAGGTGCACATTTTTAACTATTTCTTTTTTTCGCGATTTGAAATACCATTTCGAGTAAAATCTAATTAATCTGCGTCTTTCCTTTTCATTTTAATCCCATTCACTTCTACATATAACGCAACTTTTCCTTTACCTTTCAATGAATTCAACTTGACTTAATTTTAAAAGCTTATTTTCAGATGACAGTTTTATCAAAAGTAGCGGCAGATTTAGGAATTCAAACCCTTCATACCAATTGTTATGAAACCGTTCACACTTGGCATCCAAACTGCTGGGCTGCCATTTATGTATGATTTTTGTTGATTTTTAAAATCTTTTTTTTCAGACTGCAGTACCAGACGGGTTCAAATTTTGTGTGAAAACCTATGCGACATTTTACCTGGTCAGTTACTCAATTTCAAAACTTTTTGAAAAAAAATTTGTTTCAGGTTGCATCTCTCCTTTCAAAGCGGGACCCTAGGAAAATTGACTGGAAAAAGTATGTAACTGACGTTTTGCGGTCTTCCTGTTTCCTCACTACGAATCTCATCCTTTATTTATTCTTCTTTTGTAGGATCAGGTAAAATTTTAAATTAATCCCTTTTTATTTCAATTTAGACATGCCCTAGGCTTCTTCACTGTTTTCACCATGGGTGGTTTGAGCAGTTTCCTGGCCAGTTTCTTTGCTTTGTTGGTGGAGAAACCAGGCAGAAGACCAGCCCTTGCCCTTTACCTTGTCAACTTGGTACGTTTATTCAAATGCGGATGTTTGTGGTTTCATTGAGAGGTCAAAATTTGATTTCGTTCCGAGAAATAACGGAAGGATAGCTTTTCATTGTCTAATGATTGCGCCCTGTGAAACAAAAGGGTCAATGACCAGTGTCCTCGCTCCAGTGCATTTCAAAAAACCAGGCATCTAATCGCAAAAGCACAACATTTGTTATTCTTATAAGTGCGTCTGACTAGACATGAATACACAACAAACCATGGGAAACGGCTTTTAGATCTGAAATTTGTTATAAATGCGTCTAAATTTTATTATTTTCGGATCTAATAAAAAATCATATGGGCCAATAGTATCCTAATGACAGATTGCAGGCTTCTGAAACGTTGTACAGACAGATGGTTCACCATGGCTACATGTTCCGTGTAAAGTACGGAGAATGCATTCCTTTTGCTGGTGGTCTCTGCCTTTTCATGTATCTCTACAGCCAAGGACGCCTGAACAAATCTCTCAAAAGCTTCTTAGGGTACGTTTTTTATATACCTCTTTAAACAATTCTTTCAGAATCACCCACAAACTGGAGCCATCCAAAGAAATTATTAACTCTAGAAACTTACCTCAAGCCTTTCAAGAATTCCTATCAGATCTGAGATCAAACTACAGCAAGTCTGAGTCTTGCGAACACGAAAACTCCTGCGTCAGCGTCTCGTTAGAGGTACTATTCAGAAATATTTATCATGAACTTTGAGAATTCAGGCGTTTTGTAAAAACTTTGGTCTTGGCTTTGGAATTACTTCACTTCTGTTGTTGGTGAAAAATATTACGAAAGTTTTTACAAATCCCACAAAAGTTCTCAAGATGGTCTTTGCTAAGAGCAATCTCAAACTACCACTCTTCTTTGCGTTGATGCCTCTTCTATTTCATGCAAGTAATTTCTCAACCTTTTAAAAATGCTAAGCGTTTCCTAATTTTACGATTTCAGTCATGCAGATGTACTATGAACAGATACACCAAGCTCTCACCCCAAGTGAAAAACATAACTTCGATCGGAATCTCGTCAGCCGCCATGGCTGTCCAACCCAACGTTACTATTGCAATGTACACCCTCTGGAAAGGAATTGAGGTTATTGATTCAACTTTTGCAACTATACATTAGTATTATAGGCTTGGTACTTTGACATGGCAGACAGAGGAAAGCTTCCTTATGTTCCTCATGCTGACAAGATTATCTACACTTTGAGCACAGGTTACGTGCTGTGGATGGCGATGCTGGAACCTCACGCCATTAGAAAGGGCTACCAAAATTTCCTCGCTGGACTCACCAATGGAAGGTTTTGTTATTCGCCAAATTTTCGCTAATATATTGTTTTCAGAATGGGTTTGTTCAACCGCCAGCTCTATGACCACTGGGGTTATCGATCCTCCAAGGCTTATCACTACATTCCGAAACTCAATCCGAAGTACGTAACCTTCAACCCCATGCACTATACACCCGTGGAGCACCCCTAATCAAGAAGTTGTAATACTTTGTCATATCACATACGGGTGTTGATAAACTTTGCTACTATTAACAGACTTCATTCGATAGTTGACCCAAGAACGCGGCGGTTTCACTGTTGATTAGAGGCCTTTGAGCCTTACTTCGAGTTGGCCATTTCGAGCTTCTGCAGCGTCGAGAGGATGTCGTGCATGTGCTCCAGACGACCCGAGCGTCCGAAACGCACTGAAAAGGGACATTAGTTTCGGAAGGATACAAATTATATCCAAGATCTGAAGATGTTCTAAAAACCCACCAAAAGGCTGAGGTGCCCCGTTCCTCTTGTCCTGAACGGCGGATGACTCGTAGGTGTCTTGGTAGTCAGAGCGTTTTCCGAACCTGGGATTTTCATTGTTTTTTATTTGTTTCAAAGTGAATGTACCTGACTAGGGCGTTCCTGGCGCCACCGCCGGCTCTTCCAAATCGTACTAGTGCATTGCGCATCGCCCTCTTCTCGGTCCTATTCCAACTGTTTGTTGCGAAGAAATTGAAACTCACTCGATGTCGTCGAACTGTGAGAGAACGGCGGCAAAGCAAAGCGCAAAGACGAAGAGGGAGACGGCGGACGGCATGGGTTCCAATGAAAAGTGAGCGAATGAGGACCTTAAGTAGAGCTCGTTATTTGCCGAGAGCCATAGTTTGCAATATCAGTATCTCGGCAAATAGCCTCCGGTGCCAAACTGCGCAATATTGCGGGGTTGCGGGTCTCAGTGATGGCAGCATATGGTAAATACGCTAGTGTGATGTCAATGTTTCCGTTTCTTGTGGTGGCAAATATTCATAAAAGAAGAAGAGAAAGTGATAATCAGGGTGGTCTTGACCACCCAGTCAGAGCTTTAATGTTTGCTGGCGACGCCCAACGCCACTCGGTTTTTTAAGCAATTTACTAATGGAGGTATTCTGAATTTGGAAACGATGCCCAAACAGAGATAATGTGTAATTTTTGTCTACTAACGGATAAACCAGGAGACATTTCTGATGTTTCACTACATTCGAGAAGCGAAGAAGGACAATGGACGATCATGGGCGTAGCTTGTGAAGTTACATTTAAAAAATTGATAATTATGTTTTGTTATTCAGATTGTTTTTGGTAACTCATCGATACTTTAGTACTTAACGATAACACAAACTTCCTCTCCGATTATTAAGCTATTGTTTGTAGTTGCCTATAAATATACCAAAACGAGTAGGTCATCCAATTTTTCGCTTGATCAGTTATGCTAGTTATTGATGTCATGTCATCTAGAATGCTTCGAAATAGATTTGCAAAGATCGTGGAACCCAGTCATTGTCAACCAAAAGTAGATGTGTAGGCGAGTAGGCACAAAGTGTACTAACCTCACCTGGAAGCGCGGCCTAACTACTGAGACGAAATCGAAATTCCTAATGGGAAACACGCGTTTTTGTCCCAAGTGACAAATGTGCGTACACCGATACGTGGGATGTGAAATTTGATTCTTAAAATAACCAACTGCAAGAAAGTAGAACGAAAGGTTGTAAATATAGCAATGGTTGGTCGAAAGTGACACAGGTAAACTTCCGGACAATTCGGGGGGTGGATGACGTGAGTGTACTTAGATTGTCAAATGTTTGCCGTTGTCAGTAAGAACATGGTTGTTGCTTACAATCCTGATGCTGAATATCCAAAAAAAAAGTAACGTTAGATTGAAAGATCCAACAAACATATGGAAAGCCATTTATGACCTCATGGTCCATTGTTTTGCAATTATTCCCGCTGCTCTTTATAGGAAGGCATGTTCCTTCTTATAAAATAACAGCAATAAAACATAAATGAGACAAGGTTACTAATGTTATCCTCTCAAATTTTCGGTTTTTACTGAACGAAAGAAATACATGGAGTCAGCGAAAGACAAAGAGGCAAAGAGACAGTGAAAAGAGGATGCAAAATAACACAAAAAAG
This sequence comes from Oscheius sp. G VE-2021, assembly GCA_022343465.1. Classification (NCBI taxonomy): domain Eukaryota; kingdom Metazoa; phylum Nematoda; class Chromadorea; order Rhabditida; family Rhabditidae; genus Oscheius; species Oscheius sp. G VE-2021. Next base: position 521,250 of record JAJQXH010000012.1, read on the forward strand.
GAGAGCGAAAAACAGATAGGCAGCGACGACACAGTGCGTCAAAATGGCAGAGAGATTGAGGGAAAGGCAGACACAGACACGATAAAGATAAAGAATTCGAGATTCAGAGGTACAAATAGACAGAGGAACCGAGATGCAGATAGATATAGAAACGGACAGGCAGGCAGAGAGTGAGAGAGTGTGAGAGCACACATACACACAGAGGCCTACGGAGATAGAGTGAGAGTCAGAGAAACAAAAAGACAGTTGGAAAGTGACAGACACAGATACATAGAAAAAAGAGAACAAAAGAGAGAGAAACACAGAGATACAGTAAGACAAAGAGGCATAGAGAGACAGAGATACATTTATACCACATACACACAAACTCAAAGAAAATAAAAAAACATAAATTGGAAAATAACTAAAAATGTGTTAAAACCATTGTAGGTTGTCAACTTGTTTTCAGTCTTGCTTTGTAAACCGTGAAACACGTTCGATCACATGCAATTGATACAACTTTATTAGCAAACACGAAAAGACTGCTCAGTCGACTCTTGGAGCCCGGTGGGCCGCGTGAAAAATGAGGTGAGAAGAACAATAAGCAGGGGCGGGCCAACAAAGCCTAGTTCTCGGGGTTAGAAGAAGTTCAATAAGGCAAGGGGGCGTCCGTGACGTTTGGTAAAGTTTGAAGAGTGATGAGCAGGGAAAGCTTACGCAGGCGGGGTAAAGCTGTTCGCGAAAGACTCTCTTGGGATGATTGTCATTGCGGGAAGAACACTTGCAAACCAAGGGGTTTGAATAAAGAGCACAATAACACAAATATTACAACATATAATAACAAAAAGTCCGAGGAGCCAGCCGTTCAGCCGAAGCGCGGCCGCACGAATGAGTCCATGTGGGCCAGAACGTGCTCAATGTGCATGCGACCGTCGCGTTCATGGCGACGTCGTTTGTGCCTGAAACGTTGAATTTTGCAATTTCAAACGACTTTTTGAATGAGCCTCTGGTCACGAACGGTTTAGCAAAATGTGGTTTTTGGATTGGAAGCAATTCAAAATAACGATACGACCTCAATTTTATTTCTTGTGAGTGGGTTACGGTATCTTGTTCAATAAAATTTTATTTAAAAAAGAAGAAACAGTTTTGTCATTAGAAACTCTTAGTTTTAGACTCCATTACTTATTTATTTTGTCTAAGGATCTTTGTTTCCTCAGAGACTCGTGTCCCATTTTGTCAAAACGGAACAACAGAGGGACAATATTTCATGTCAGCTTTCGCCGCATGTGGCAGTTCTTAAAGGATTTGCAATTGGCTGCCTTGTAGTTAACCCGAGAAAAAACTGAATTTCGCTAGAAAAATATTAGTGCAATCAATTTTTTTCGGAGATCTTCACTAAATTTGTGAAAAATGATTGTGTGACAACAAAATATACAGGCGCTTGTTCTCATAATGTTTGGGTTTAAATAAAAAGTACTTAAAACAAGTTTTTTTAATGGTTCCGATTTTTTCTTCAGTTTTTAGCGTACAGGTGGCATTGCATATGATTTACTGACTTTTCTAGGCTCAAATATGTTGTATAGGAGCAGGTGTTTCGAACAACTCACTTATGACTTTTTGGCCGATGATGAGCTCTTTTCCATTCGCTCAACGTTCGTTTGTGGAGCCGTTCTAATCTGCCTCCCTTCCTTACCATATACCTAAATAGCATTCAGTTAACAACAATTGTTGTTACAATTGTTGTACCTGTCATGACGGGAATCAACAGTAACGAAGAGGCATAGAAGTATAGTCATGCAAAGTATCGTCCGAATAATCATCTGAAAGAACCACTTCATAAAGAGGCATGAACCTGAGAGAGGAGAATACAGAAGTACATGCGCAAACTGGCACGAGGTCGTAAAGGTGGTCATTTTCATTCCAACGGTAATCCGGGGGACAGGACACTGTTAGTTGCAGCAATTACGTGGTCGTAAAGCGCGCTTTTTCTTGTTCCATGTTTGTAAATCCTCCCCGCGAATTGCGGTATCAGGGGTTGTATACAAGACTAGACTGCCAATTGGTCAAGGTTTCACGGGTTTGGAAATGAAGTCACAGCGAGAGAAATAGAAACACTGAGAAAGGATGTGGATTTTACAGCTCAATAACGATCTAACAAAAGAATGCAGGTTGTATTTGGGAATGTAGTTTTTATTTAGAGTTACTACGTTACTCAATGTCTTTATGAAAATATGGGTGGGGTAAAGTAGTGGTTTTGCATCCCGACATAAACGAGCTTTTAGAGAAAACCAGAAGTAGGCATAGTTAAAAGAACATTCACTTGTTATCCTGTAGAAATATTTTATCATGCTGATGCCTCACGCCTGCTAGAATATTTTTATGCCGCGGAAAATTAAATTGGTAACAAAATATATCGTCGCATCTAACAGATGAATGTATTCAGAAAATGGAGAATAGAAGATAAACAAACTCAGAACTCAGACGCTGAATCTAAAGCATCGGCTGCTTGGCGGAATACAATAGTAATGTACAGTTCAGCTGGGCGTGGCTGCTCGCATTTATGTGACTCCATAAGGGAGGGGCGGCTTTAGTCATCAGGGATGTCCTCCATTGGGAAACAGGACCTTGATTGAGTGCCGATCACCGCTGATTGCGCATATGGCGAAACAGCGCGCTTCATCAATGTGATTGGCCGATCCTTAAGAAAACATTGTTCCACTTGTAAAGAAAACAAAACAACATTTGCATGACTAAACATACTATCAAAAAAAGGCGACTGGCTTATAAGAAACTAAAAGGTGATTTTGTTTACAACATAACTTAATTGTATGATTGACCTTACACTTATAACAAACTTTGCGTGCTACTTGAAGTGAGGGCTATTGTGAAATGGACGGCGCTTCCGGTTGAAAGCCAGTTGAGTGTGGTCGAATATCGGTTTCAGCGAAACCATACCGCCACCCAAAGTAGCCATTTTGCAGCCCCGTTCCATTGTTTTGCAAAACGTACACTGCCGTACACGCGCCGATAGGACATAGTGCAGACGCGAGAAAAATGACATACAAGTGTGAAACTTGGCGATTCCGGTGGCAGACATTTTCTATAAATGACCAGCAGACATTGTGTTTTGTTAGTGAATCATGAAACAGTCCTAGAAATGTGTTTTGCCAAGTTCCCTGCACTAAAAACACCATTTAAGAGGTCGTTTACTGTAACTCCTATTTTAGGGCCAGGAAGTTACTGCCCATTGACATTTGAAAATACTTCCTCGAGAACTGTAAAGTCGTCGGTGGCAGTTATACGTGGGAACTGAGACGGGTGATGTCATTTCCGGCAGTAGTCAGTCGCACAAGAAATTACGGTAGGGGCTTCCAGCGTTCGCTTTGCAGCCGACCACGCCCGTCCTGACTCAGCAGCTTTCGCTTTCGCCACTTCATTGAGCGAGCTAATCGGGGGATGCAACCGGAAGCGACAAGTGTAAACTGTACGCCTTGCGCAGTGAATAGACCGGGACCAGATCGCCCTGCGAGAAACCCGGCCCATTTGGTACTTCAGCGGCGTTCCGCTGCTCCTAGTTATGACGCCCCGCGGGCGGGTTCGAGGGGTGAGTCAGAGAGTTGGGTGCATCTGCTCTTGGAATGCGGGATAGACCCACCCACCGCGCAAAGAGACAGATTGATTTATCACACCGGAAGGTTTCTTTGAAATACGCATTCTTCGGATATGAAACATCTCCAGATTTCGCAAACATTCGCCGAATAGAAACTGCACTGCAGTATTCGTCATTAGGAAACACTAAAAACAAGCCCGTAGGAGATAAAGCAGGAATAAAAGCCATAAGACGGCTGGAAGGAGTCGTTTAAAGTTGTAATGGTGTAAGTAGGCGGACAAGATGACTTTGATAAAACTTGCAGTTCGCACATACGCTTATGGTTCTCACATAGGCTTTAAAACAAACGAAATACACTGGAAGACGTTTGCCGAAAAGAATTTCAACATAAACCACAGCCTTCTATGTTCATAAAACGCCACATGACGTGATAGTTGACGCCATTCTGAAGTGCGTTTTTGAGACTACAAAAACATTTTGTCTCACAACTAATCTTGAAAACAAAATCCAAGCTTTGTAAATATTTGCTGAAAACAGTTGGAGGTTCTCGAAAATTGTTTTGGTTGAAACATTGGTTTCTTAAAATCTTACATTATTTTTCATAGAAGGATTTTCAAGGTCTGAAATATGTATAGGTAGAAACATATAAATTTCCGGAAGGACAATTAATTTGAAAATCGCCGAACCGGAAATGAGAAAAGCGTGATGAGAGTGTAAGACAATGCTTGGTTACTGTATCACATCAAATGTCTACAACTTCCTTTTGTGTTTCAAGGTATTTTTACATAAATTCTATTTGTTCCTTGAAGAATGAGGCAAAAACGTAAAACAAAAACGAATAGCAAAACTAGCAAATGGTTTCGTACAAATTTTTGCGGATGTTCAAAGCTACGTTCCCAAAGTCATAAAGTAGACTTTCTTAAGTTTTTTTTTTACTTTCTTTCTTAAGATGTCATTATGTTAAGTGGTCTTACGGGTTTTCTACTAAAACGCATAAATGCAAAGGACAAAACATATGGATGTCATCTTGTCTAGCAGGCTTTTTGCGCGTGTATGAAGGGTGTGGTGAGGAGTTTTCAAACTGCGCATACCAGTTCCCTGATTAAGGGAAAAGGATCGCCGAGGCGTAACGGAGGCATTTCTTCGCTTCCGCAGCCCATGACCCAGAAGGCGTGAAGGGTAGGAAAACATGAAAAAACTTGAAGGACAACGGCATATTCGCATAATAGTGCTAGCCTTGTCAGCATGCGCAGGGAACGGGTTGCAGGGGGAAGTGATTAACGGGAGATAGGCCGAAATTGGCCAGAAATCCACGTAAACGCTAAAATCGGCGGTTCATTAGCATATCAGTCAATCCCGTGAAATCTTCGATCTAGTGAAAGTGAGCGGACTCGAGAGGATTATCAATTGTTGCGTACTATGCCAAGTGAACCATCTTCATGTTCCAAAAGTTTTTTTTAAATGTGTTGAAACTACGTACCATTTTAAGTTTCGGAAACTGTAAACTGTAAGAAATATCAGTGTAAATGTTGGTTGAAGTTGTAAAAAAGTATTGTTTTAAAAAAAACAAATTTCAGCAGGAAATCCACAATTAGTTAGGTTTGCATATGTGACAGTAACAATCACTAGATAAAAATACTAGAGAATAATCCGAAAGTAAGTTTAGTAGTTTTTGTAAAACATTACTAGGTCAAACGGTTGTTACATCGTAAAAACCGCCGAGGAATCAAATTTTTAAAAAGCAGCAATATCATCCTACTGATTGATACCCATATATCAAAATTAGCATATGCGCGGGCGTCCTTGTGTTAACGACCCAATCCTTACTAATCATCAGGTTCTTTTGCATTTGCAAGGCTGGTTACGATCCGTGACGTAACTGGCTGTGCGCATAGGCGTGACATGTCGCTGTGATAGTGTTCCAGGATTGCATGATTCATTGTGGAATCCCAAGAAAGAAAACATCATCGGGAAAAAGAAACACAAACATATATTTGATCTTTTAAAGGGAAAATCAGCAAAGACCAACTACCAACACATTTCCACAAATAACTCTTTCTTGTTCATTACAGCTTGCGTTTATGACTTGCGTTAGAGAGTGATTGCCAAAAACCTAGATGGCATATCGGCAGGATTTAAAAAAAACTTTATTGAGCTCAACAATTATTGGAAAGCGCGCCCAATAACACACATATACTACACAACTCTCGATTGTTCCAAACATTAGCATGGCCAGGAGTAGTCCAAAATTAACTTTGCATTTTTCTGTTAATTTGAAAGAAATATTATTTATCACCAATATGGTTTATTAAATTAAACATATTTTATGTATCTTATAAATTAGCTTTGAGCAGTTGTTATATAGTAGATTCGAACACTGGAACCCGTCGATCTTCTATCTCCTGTTTCTAAAATTCAAGTTTTCAAATTTGACACAAAATACTTACCTTTGATATAACGCTTTCATTAGAAGAGGGAGTGGACATAGGAATGTAGGATTTGATAGTGATAATAAGAGCACATATACACAACAGTTTAGTTACAATTGCTAAAATTACATTGTTTTTATAAATAAAAATATACTTACTAAAAATGAAAACGTAATTTCCAAGAACATCAGCATTGTACAATACGCATTTCGAGTCACTTCCACAAGAACTTGTCCATTTGGTGCACGTTTTGTCAATTACCATTCCAAAAGCAATGGCTCCAGGGACAGATCCTAAATTGGCGCAAATTAAGTTTAAACACAAAACAGTACCTAAAGCCCGCATCCAGAGCCACGAGAAACAGATGTAAATATCTCGGTGATCAAAAGAGACAATTCTAAAGATGCTTTAGAAATTTCCTCAAAAAGCAATTTTACCTCATAGACGTTGCTTGAATTAGAGGAGCAGTGGCGAAAATGAAAAGACAGACACAGGCAAACAATGCAAAGAAAATGTACTAAAATAGGTTACTGGTAACTTTTCAAGACTTTTACTACCTTAGTTGCTTTACAATCAGTAGGACACCATCCTTTGTTCACTCTGATGGAGGTGGAATTTCTCAACAATGTGCAATCACACTGGGACCAAGACTTTCCAATCTAGACGATCAGTTGTCATTCTGCCCATATTAAATTCTTACCGGTTCTGAGCATCCAGCGTGGCAGGGGGAGAAGTAGCTCAATTGGCCGTCTTCAGAGCAAACTGGGTTGAAGATGTTGTCGCAGTTGCACTGCGAATTGCAAGTGTGAGAAAGGGCAATTTCTCCGTCACTAAAGTCACGCAATTGGCTTTAATTGTTTAAAAACTTACTCAAATTTACTGTAGTAACTGTTGATTCCCGCAATGTTGCCACGTTGACATGGCAATATCATACAGGCGGAACATATCAAAGTAAGAGTTAGAAGACCGATTACAATTTTCATCATAGAACTAAAACGTCGTTAAAATTATACTATAGAATTGCAACGTACGCGACTTTATTCTCGACTTTTGATGCTAATTTGCCTCCAAGCCAACTGCCAATTACACCCATTGGAACGACAATTGCTCCTAAACAGAACATTGTCCAAGTTCAGAAAGAAATAGGTTACCGGTGACTGTACTTGATTGACTGGCACTGAATCCGAACATGTTCTCGAATAACTTTGGGATGAAGGTGATGTATCCGTTCATAATCATACTTTCGATTGTCTGCATTGCAATGAGAGCCATACACGTAGGGTTGAACAGAAAGAGCTGAAAAATATGGCCATTGTAACTATTGTTTTCATAAAAACGCTAAATAAAGCTATAATGCAGAACCCTGTTAAACAATTTTCGAAACGAATTTGGAATGTGACATTCATTTTATTCTACTGCAATACGTTTTACAAACCTTAAACATTTTCAGGAAAGCAAACTTCTCCCCACTAAAGTCCACATCGAGTGCTGAGTGCGTCTGGATTACGTCACCCTTCTTCCGTTCATCGGTGTCTAAAAGGAGATTACAACCATAATTACAAATAATGTCATACCTCTCAACTTTCTAGGAAACATTGTCAGAGGAAGGGCAAAAATCAAACACAGAACGCCCACAATGTCAAATCCAATCCACCACGCGCCATACCAGCGTGGATCTTGTGGACCTGTGATTCCTAGGCTAAAAAAGATGTTTTTATTATAGATAATCAGTTTCTGTAACCTGCGATAATCGGTCTTGAAAATGTCTCCCCAAACGTTGAGCAATTGTCCGCCGCCGATGAACGCAATTGCGGGGCCAAGGGTTGCAGCGGCCATATAGAAACCTGCAAGAGACGCCCGGTTAGCTCAGTCGGTAGAACACCAGACTCTTAATCTGGCTGTCGCGGGCTCGAGCCCCGCATCGGGCTTACGCTTTACAATTATACTTAAACATTCCAAGAAATGATTAAGAGCTTGGAAGATTATCATTTTCTTTTGTTTCTTTTTTGCGCCTATAAACCGGAAGGAACGCAAACTTCCGCTACCTGGCAACTTTCGGCATTTTGATACTAAATGTTAATCAAAAGTTATATTTTAGACCTTTGCATTTTAAATCTAACCACTGACTCATATTCCTTGCCGTCCTTTTCGTGGAATCAAATTCGTCCAATGTAGAGTACCCATACGTAAAAATCGGAGCTGCTCCTATTCCCACCAAGATTTGCGAAAAGATAAGACAGGGGTAGGACCTAGGCTATTTTTCATCAAAGGAACCGCAATTTTCTCACCATTTGCTGACGGATTGCGTGAGATCGCACGCCGCTTTTCTCGCCGCATCGCATATATCTGATTGCAGTTTTCCCACTGAATAATGGCCGTCGAGGAAATGAGGAAGGGTGTTTAAAATACTCCCAACGCCAACCAACATCATTCCATAGCCAATTACCCGCACTTTGTTAACTGAAAAATGAATCATAAAAGTTAAAATGAAATAGAAGTACCTCTGTGAGCCATGATACTCAAAGGAATCAACATAATAAAAACTGCCACATCATAGGTAGCAGAGAAAATACCGGACTTTGTTGAAGTGAGATCAAACCTAAATACAAAATACATTTGTAAAATAAAAAAATGTAACCTTTTCTCAATAGAGCTAATCGAAGTAGAAATAAACCCGTTGACAATCATCCCCTGGAGGAGGGCATTAAAACATAAACAGAATAAAAAATAGGGAAAAGTGGCGAATTTTTGGATGAAGGTGGGGGACCACCTAAAAATATCTTTAAAGGGAGAATTCAGGAAACTTACCATATCCAGCCACAAATCATGGTCGACGGAGGACCTTCCGAGGCAGAAACTTTCATTTGTCACCTGAAAACAGGAAATCATGCGAATTTCCGCATTTCCGCTATGAAGGAGTAACTTAAGAATATTTATCTGTTATAAACACACATCGGCTGCAATAAGGATCTTTGGTTGTTTACAAGTTTTAACCAATTTTGCCTGTATTTTCGATAAGATAAGATACATCGGCAAAGTCAAAAATTGCTTTTTTCATAGATAAGATAAATTTTTTATGCGTTCTATTTTATGGGGCTTTTATAGTTTTACGCACCCAAACAAGTTTTTATCTTGATTCTGTTTTATTTTAATGAAATACCGTAGAGCGGTATTGAGAATATATAAGTAAAAACTAAAAAGAAGCACAATTGATCAATAGGAGAAAATTAATATAAACCGGAAAATGTTTGCGAACGCATGCGTTTTAGTCAACTTCTGGGCACAACATGTTCGTAACGAAAACAAGTAAATTTTTCATGAGGGTCGACTGCTGCAATGACGAGGCACGCGAGCTAGTTTTCACTAGGGTTGCCCTACTTTGGGTGAACTTTGACTGAAAACAGGGAAGAAACAGGAAGGGTCATGGTTTGTGACGACGATAGACAGCGAATAGACATGGACCGATCGATTGATCTGCGTCACTTTTGACATCCAAGGAACGTTTCGAGGTCAATTGTACATGCGCACTCAGCCGATGTTTTTTCAAGGGCATATGGACGCTAACCAAACATATGGTATTTGAAATTAGATCTCTGCTTTTGTGGTAACAGATGGATTCAGAGATAGGACGGGGTAAACTTCGCGGATCGGCTTAGTGATCTTTCGCACGGGCGCACACGACTTGACCTCCTTTCACTTCTAATCGCGTAGCCGCATTACAACATGCGATCGGGCATATAGACTGGGTGATAACTTTTTCCAGAGATTTCAGTTTTGAAAATGCTTCACAGCTGGTTTCATTACGTTTCCTTGAAAAGGACAAATACAGTTTTATCAGGAAAAGTGATCCACACAATGAAGACCAGAGGAGTGAAACATTGGGTGGGTCAGATCACGTTGAATGTGAGCTATTCATTCTGCGCTTTTATCAACAAAAACAGAACAGCTGTCTTCAGTTTGTGAGCTTATACTTTGAACCGAATAAACAACAAAAGCGCAGAGTTTTCGCGAAAGTACCTAAAGTAAAGGCATCACGTTGACGCCATTTGATTGAGCTGACTGGATAAAGTCTGGCGGAAAAATGAAATTCAATTTGACGCGCGTCATCGCATTATTCGGCTGTTTTGGGAGAATCTTCGTTTTGAAATTGTCAAACAAGCTACTTTTTATAGAAAAATAAAAAATGAAACTAGAGCAATGGCCTAAAATACATCATTGTTATTCAAAAATTATATAACCGAACGTTTTCTTTGCAAGTATGATTTGAGGCAATAAAGATGTGTTTGTAAAAAAACGCGCATTTCTGTTTGTTTTGTCAAATTACCAGACATTTCGACGGGCAGAAGAGCCGCTGTTTTGGCCGCGAGGCGGGGAGAGGCAACGGAATTCTGCTGCCGATTGCGCTGCAATGCATAATGGGACGTTGAAAACAGACAACCACAGAGTCGAATAAGACAAATAGCCTCGGATGCCACGGAATCTTTTTTTCGACAACTTTTTTTGACAACACTACATAAATATATAATACAAATCACACATTGAGAGAGATCACTGAGAGGTTCACTTTGGTTCAACGCTGTTTTCTGCAGGGATGTTGTCGTTCTTCAAAGCTTCCTAAAAGAACAGTTCTCTTTGATTGTTTATTTTCCCTACTGCTAGAAATCCGCGTTTCATATTGCGAATGATGAACTGAATCATCTTTGTCCAGGCGGCCCTTTGGGCATTGGAGTCTCCGAAGAACTTTGGCTGCGGCTGTCCACCCACACACATTGAGATCAGTCCGCCGGAGGAAGCTGCAATTTGTAATTGTCGACGACGGAATTGCAGATTTTACACTATCTCAACTCATTTAAGATGCGAAAACGTAGCATCCTCCAGATTAAACGTATTCGCAGTCTTGTAAAGAATTGGATTTCAAATAGCCTCGCCTCAGGTTTAGACGGTCTTTCAGAAATTCAATTTCCAACGGGCTGATTATAATTATGTGACTAAGTGTGAAACATTTTAACATAGGTCGCCACTTGAAAACAACGTTTAGTAAATGCGTTTAGGCAGGACATATATGCCCTTTTTATTTATATATGGCTAGGCTGCAGATTTTTTAAAAATATTGTGGTATCTTCAAAAAAAGACTGCCAATTTCAAATTCATCACTATCTCAACTCATTAAAGATGCGAAACGTTACATCCCCAAGATTCAACGTATTGGATGTCATGTAAAGAATTCATTGGATTTGATTGCTAAAAATATAGTTTTTATGCAAAAGAGTAACCAAAAATTGAGAAGTCTTGTTTTTGTTGTTGGTGTTTTCACTTTTCGTTTTTTATCCCTTTACGTTTGATTTATATAAAAAGGTATAATGGGAATTTCCCAGCTTCCCACTTCAGACTTCACAGTGTACTGGAAGTAGTTCAAAGTTTGCTAATCAAATTTCAATAGAATAATCGTAATCCTCGAAATTCAGTAACCGTGCCAAAATGTGATTGGTTGATACGAAATGTGTTCCCTTTTATTTCTTCACGGAGGTTTGAACTCTCTATATGAGATATTTGATGCGATCCGGAGAGTAATTACTCTTGCGTTGTCACCCCAAAATAGACCACCCACGCTTGTTGCCAAGGACTAAGATGACCTCCAGAAGACTGTTCTTTACACACAGCCAGTTCTCTGCTTGAAACCAGACACGTCTTCTGTAATGACGAGCTCCCAGATCATTGCACATCTGGCGGATCTCTGTGATAGTAGCTTCGTCGGCAACCCGTTCAAACATCTCAAACAAAAATTTTTCTCTCTCTCTAATTTTACGAATACCTTTGTAATGAAACGAACAACTCCTTCACCTACTTCCCTCGCACGGGGACATTCGTTGTTTATAATTTCTACAGTGAACAACGAGGTGTCTGGAATCTCGTACTGAAAATTCATAAGTTAAAAAGCAAATATGAGTTACATGGCTTTCCAGAAGCTGGCGAAACAAAGAACGCTTGTCGTTGAGAAGTCTGACAATTAATTCGCCACCTACGTCTACGGTAGCCACCGCCCTGAAAAAACATCCATACAGTATTCAAAGGGGGAACTGATAAAATATTGATTATGGGTTTTGACTCATGGAGTTTAATAGGACCATCAGCCTCTTTTTTCATGGGGTTCCTGTTTTATATGCTAATAAGCCATTTGTGAATAACCGTTTCCTGGAGCGTGTTGGAAAATAATGTGCTTATTGAGGAGGGCTAATTAGCATATAATAAAGGAATTGCTTAAAAAAGAAGCTAAAAAGAAATCTGAAAAGTAGGCTGAAAAAGGAGGCTGACCTGTATTTGGTCTTGTAAATTTTTCCAATTTGTTCTCAGAATTCCGACTGTGTTTGTGTTTTCCTTAGTTGCTTGTGCGTGACTAACTTGGAGGCTGTTTTGATTGTTTTGGCTCTGCTTTGCTTGAAGCAGGTGATATCAAACAACAACAAAATGCTAATCTCAAATTACTAACATGAGGCAGTGAGTAATCGCCGCCGAAAATAACCAACCTGTCCCATGACATCCGAAGAAAGGCGCATTCATCTGCATTTAGACTCATCCCCTCTTCCTCACTCGTTTCTTCAAGCATTTTCGGCTTTGACGAAGATTCCTGAAAAATACTTTAAAGTTTTAGTAAAAAAGTGAAACCTTTGATTGAAAATTAGCTATACTGACAGTCCGACGGCTCAATAGCTTGTATCTGAACTGGGAGCGACGGCCCTTTCCTTCCTGCAATTGGAAGATTTTCGAATTGTTTTCATATGGGAAAAGTTTGCACGCACTATGAGATATTATAGCAATTTATTCAATATTAGATTAAAACATTGAAGCCAATAACAATAATATCAGATACCAGTTTGTGATGATGCAAACGGTTTTCTGTAGATGTTTTTGGGAAAAGAATAAATGCTCTTCTAATTTTTTATTCAAGAGATTCAGCTCATTCAGTAAATGGAGCTTTCCAATTATTTAAAATGACTCAATGTTACTGGTTGTTTTCAAACACAATTCACGGCTCAAGTGAACAACAAAAACATGAATAAAAAAGGATGTGTCAGTGAGGGACTGAGTGCCATTCCTCAGAAGATCACAGAAGTTCATATTACGCAAGATAATCTTCACATTTGGGAACTAATCCTTAAAAATACCGGTGCACTAAATCAAAGAGTTCAAATATTTGGAACAAAACTACCATACATTCTGAAAATACCGTAAGACTTAATTTTTGCCGCCCTTACGAGAAAACAGAATGTTAAAATGATACATAATTTAAATAAAACTAAAATTTATCAAAATCAAAAAGCCCCAATCGATACATTAAGTATTTTTCTTTTTTTTTTAGGTTTCTTTGTTGAAAACGATAATTCACTCGCCGTTGACAACCTTTTTCGTTTAGATCAAATAAAGAGAGTGTAATTGAGTTTTCGGTGACAAAGAACAAAAGAAGAGCGGAAGTAGTAGAAAAGGAAAGCTGGTCAACAAGGCGCAAAACCTTTTTTGCGTGGTCGTTGCTCCCGAGTCAAAAAGGCCTCGTTATATCGGGTTCGTCCTCGTTTTCTCACACTATAGCCACAACGATGTCATGGGATTGATGGTCAAAATTGAATTCTGTGACGTCACCAAACTCCGATTATAAGAATACTTGAATCGAATGCCACTTGGTTTGTATGAAGTTGTATAACCAAAATTTCACATGTTTGGAAAATGAAATTGGAAAGTTTGGAAGATGGTCGAAAATAATTTGGTGAACACACCAAAAACGAAATCAAGGAAATCAAATTGCACTGGTTGAGTGGACTCTCGGAGATTCTTGGAATACGGGTTGGATGCTTTTTGTTTAGCTGGGGCAAGGCATTACCATAATTTAAATTTGGTTCACGAGCAGCATCAAAAACCAAAACATTTAGGGTCATTAAACGATATCAAACTGCTCTTGTTTAAACGAACTGAGTGAAGGGAAACGACCGAGAGAATTGGAAAAAGCGGAAGTGGATGTCCAAAATGTCCAAAACACAAGTTGATTTCTTAAGGAAACTACTTATGTTGTAAACCAAAGTTTATCCCAATTTTGAACTTATGCATAAGTTACTTTGTCTACTTTTGAGCTAAATTCATACTTTAAAATAATCATTAATGAAATGCTTTTGTGGATGCACACAACACATAAAACTGGTGTTTTATTTAATTGAAGAACACAAATGACACCCCGAGATATCATAAATGTAGTATGATATCTTGTTAATACTCAAAAAACAAAGTTATAACTTATTACAGACTTTGACTTATAAAAGATAGTAATTCTTGCATTCTAGAATTACATCCTTTTAAAATGGATTTTTAGACCTCTATCTTTAAAGTTGTTACACATAAATTATGGCACTTTTGACACAAGAATCGAATGTTTCTTTCTTTTTTTCTTATAGCGGAAATCACATGATAACTTCTGACAAAAACGTAGGCGGAAGTGTTAAAAGAAGAAACGGAAATACACAAAAACCCCAGCAGGAATGTGACTCCGAAAGAAATGTTTTGACATTGCAGAAGTCAGCACTTTTCAATTAAATTTCAGTTCGTGTCATGCATCTATGGAGACGAATGGGAAGGCGGTGTACCATTCACAACACTGTTAATCAGTCTAATCCTTCGACACAGAACATGTGCTATATGGCAGGTGCTGTAGAATCGTCAGGAGAAAAACACAAAACTGTCAACCGCAGGAGGCTTATCCAACAGCGCAACCTTGTCAAAACAAAAGGCGGAGAATAGATTTCCTCGAAAACAAATATTTTAAACCTCTTTTTAACAGAAAGTTGCAAGGTCATTAAATCTGGGGAGATATTCAAAGGAAGTCGTACGTGCCAAGGTATATCGTGATGTCTACGATACTTTAGCAAAACAGCCTATTTTGCCATGCACACGGAGTTTAGGCGTTTTGGCCGGCAGATTGGGAAACAATTCGCAAGGCTCATTTCCATAAAATGTTTGGATAAACAAAGACGGAAGCAGTAACATACTTCCGTGCTGAAACATTAGCTATGATATATGGGCGCCAGGAATGATAAAGTGTGACGTTCTGGGCCGACTCGTTGAAATGTCGATTTCGTATGCCAAATAAACCATAAATAGTTACTTTCAAAATAATTTAAGAAAGCACTACAAAACAGAAATCACTTGGTTAATTCAAGTTTCTGAATTATGATTCAGTTAGGAACCTTACTCCGGAAGGCTTTCGGCAAAATACACGGCTAATAGTGCAAAGTTTTGCAACAATAATTCGTAAACATGATCATCAAAGTACAATATCAAATATCCCGCAAAGTCTTTCCCTTCGGAAAATAGGAAAAGTGTGCATTTTAAAAGTTTGTTTAACTTTGATGCAAAATAATGCCTAGACACTGGATTTTTGAAGCCAACAAAGACTAAAAAACAATTCAATCCGTCGCACTTTTTACTCGAAGAACGAAAAACAATTTAATTTCCTATCCAAGATGCAATATTGGGGTTAGCTGGAGTCGCCGAAATGTCAACGCGAAACACAGCAATATCTCACATTTCCAGCCTGCGTAATGATGAAGAGTGAACCTCCGAAACCATAAAGTAAGATCTGTTTCAGTGATGTGTGCCTTCAGGCAGTTTCTCACGGGAAAAACTAGAAGAAGGTAATTTAGATGTGATAATCTGCGCTTTGGGAGTCGATTCACTAGGATGTGTTTTTTTTCAATCGCCCACGGAGCGATTAATGAAGAGATAGTCCGAGGGATGCACTATGGCGCCCGAATACTCACAGAAATAACACAGTAGCAGGCAATGTAAGTAACCCGACACATTGGGAACTTTTGGAAAAATACCTTCTTGGATCCTGACACTGAACGGCGAAGACGCTTCATCTTTGAGTAGGAGGAGACGCGCCCTTTAAAAAGAAGAAGCAATGGACCAGACGACGGCGACGGATTTCCTGAACTCGCATTTGCAAATGAACACTCTGAACAACATTTCCTGAGAGGCGTTTAATGAGAGAAAATGGGTCAGGCAAGGGACTGAAACTGGAAGTATTACGTTTAAAAGCTCACGATGTGAAGAGCATGAAATCGTCTGCGTGTTTAAAAAATAATAATTTGTATTTTCTTAATAAGATGAGATAAATGTTTTCTATGGTTCTGATAGAATACATTATGTTTACGGGCATTAACAACCATTCACGCAAAGTTTTCGTCACTTAAAGTGAATAATGAAAACAATTTCGTTGACAAAACAACAACATTATTATTTTGTGCAGTCGACTTCAATTCATCATAAGAATACGAACGGGTGACCGGGTTGGTGGCTGACAAATGGGAGGAGTCTAAACAATTTTGGGATTAAAAGGAACCAAACATCTAGTTCAAACCATCAAGGAAATTGTACTATTGTTGTCCAATGAAACGAGAAAATTTACTTTTTGACTAATTCTCATAATGAGTGGCTTGAATCATCCAAACAAAAACACCCGTTTTTGTCTTGAAATTCATTTGTTGTCATCTTCAAAGCGAACAATCAGTGTTTCCAAAGTTTAAGGTTAGTCATTAATTTGAAAGTGTTGCAACCTCGTTTCTCTTAGTTTGTGAAAGTGGTCAGCATGGAAAATAGGGCAACGCTGAATAAAACATTTGTTTTCACGTGTGACTAAGGCACCCCTATTGACGGTATCTTTCGAATAGATTCTCTAAAATGGAAACCTAGCGGCTGTAGAGAAAGAGATCATCAAAAATTTAGTAAAATATGGATTTTTAGCATTCAAAAAATGAGAATCCTTTGTTGGCATGAATGATGAGTTATGAATGATGAGTTATGAATGATGAGACCCGATGTTGTTTCTTCAAAATAGAACAATAGTGTCTCACTTAAAGTAAGCAAACCATTTGAAGCGACGGAGGCTTGGCATCAATACAGCTGCTGTGGAGTATCGCAAGTAGTTATTCACATGGCATGAAACACGAAATATCAAAGGAAACCAATCTATTGCGTGGGTTGAGATAACATATGCTTGAGGAAACACGTTTGCAAATTTAAACATTACGGATATACGTGTTAAACCACACATCACAGGCAAAACACACTTGTCAGAAGAGGGAGCCATCAGAAGGACAACAAAAAGAAGTCTTTTTGTCTTCGGTTCTTTGATTGTTGCAACAAAGGGAATTTCGAATGGAGTTCCCAGAAATAATGGCTGTGGGAAGTCAAAAGTCGGATAATTCAGGGATTTCAAAATAAATGGTAGTTTTAAAAGCCAATGCCTTTGATATTATTGTATTTTTTTACGGATAAATAACAACTAATTTGGACTATTTTGCTACTAAAACAAAAACAAGTTTTTTCCATTTTGTTTTGAATTGCACAAAACTAGGTAATTCGATAAAAAAGTGTAAAAGGGAGACTTTTCAGTAAATTATATTGACTGCATGTACTTGAAAGTACTTTTCTTATTTGTCTTGGTACACCTCAATTAAGGTAAAATATATGATATTTGCCTCTTGTTTTACTAAAGTAAAATTGTATTTGTCGCAGCACTTGCTGAAAACCCCAATGTCCTGAATTATGGAAAGAACCACTTAAAACTGTGAAACTAGAATTTCAAATGAAAAAGAAGTTGTGGGCAAAAGTAATTAGGTTTGATTTAAATGCACTTCAAATGAGCCAGCGAAACTTTATATAATAAGAATGCATTTCTGAAGAGTGAAAGGATTCCTCGCGAAAAGTGCAATCAGAATTTCAAATTCGCCATGCTTCCATGGAATTCAATATAAATACACTTTGAGCTCTACAGAAAATTTCAAAAAGTAACGCTGTGGAGGCTGATTTAATAATAACTGAAAAAAGTTCCCCAGAACTTAAAAATCAAGAGACGTAAGTAACCATTTCTTTGAAAACTTTTTGGCGGTTGCTTTTGGAAAAAGGGATCATTTATTTTACTAAATATTTTAAAATAAAACCAAAATAATAACATTTATTATATTTTTCATAGCACCGTGGGAAGAACATGAAAAGTCTCGACTCATAAGAATAATGAATGACACGAGATACCGGTAATTGCAGGAGAAGGGCCTGGCTGACCAGAAGGATATCACTCTGATAAACATAAATAGAAGAGGGGGCGCGAAGGACTCCCCAGAGACACGGAAGACACATCATCGCATAATGCGATGAGGATGCTCGAACTGCGCTGATTTACACGAGATCTCCGTCCAGTTGCGAGTAATGGATAGGACCGGTCCGCACGCCATTCGGCTGGATGAAAGTGCTCAGCTGATGGCCCAGGTGGTCGTTGTTATTCGTCAGTAACCGTCGGGCAAGGGAACGGTCGCTGTATGAGTCAATTGGAGGCTCCTGAAACGGAAATTGATGAAAACAGATTAGGCGTCAAGTGCAACGAGCATTAAGAGATGCACTCTAGTGTGTATACTATCAAGGAATGCTAATAGTGATAAATGTGAGACCAGAAATAACTGGTTTCATGAATTATAACACAGGGTGTCTTTGTATATATTCTGAGAAAAATGGCTTAGATGTTCTGCAGTTTTTGCATGCCAATTGTTTCGTGTAAATTCGATTTGTTCCATTCCGTTTCACAAGAAATATTTGGGACTATGAATTGAAATGAAATTTTAATCATTCTTTAATACTTTAGTCATTTTATACTTTGTTTTTGCAAAATTTGCAATTATCATTCTAGTTTGAAAGCCTAATTCTCAGTGATAGTAAATATATGACGTACTCTGAGTATTATAAAACGTGTTTTTGTGTCTAATGTTTCTGATAATGTTCACTAAACGCAGGAAACATTTTCCCAAAATAATATAGCCATACAAACAGCATAATAACTTTGAGTGGTTTCCTATTACAATTCCCGGAGCTAATGCTAACCATCAGAAATGCGAAAGTACCCAGTGGGCGGGAACGCAGCAAAGGGATACTTCAAGAATAAAAACTATTAGTTTACTTTAACAGTTTTGAAATATTTGAATAGGTTAATCAAACTAAAACTTACAGGATACGGCATATTGGTGTAGGTACCATTTCCTGGCCTTCCTAATGTACCGTGTCTACTAGGCATTTCTCGATCTGCAAAAGAACTTTGAGAAATGATGTTTTGTTGTTCTCACGGTCATAATCGTAATCCATCAAACAGCTTCTGTCGTACACTGTGGGATCAATTTGTTGCAAATATCCATTGGGGTTGACTTCCTGAAATCAATCAACTATTTAGAGTTTATGAGATACTTACTATCATGGTTCGTACGCTGTGGTCATCTTCAGAAGCATCGGGCATGTCATCACACCGAGGACCACCGGTTGCCTGAAAATCCACCGATGTGATGAAACTTAGGGTAATTTACCTGAAGCATCGTTCCATACATCTGAACAGGCCTCACTCCGTCTCCGTTGAAAGCTGTTCTAACGGCTTGAGTTTTCTCTGAAACACATTGTTTGAGGGCACAGATTGTAAATTTACCTTGGAATTTTCGACTTTTTCTCCTGCAGAAGAGGCAAATATTCAGAAGGATAAGGATAAGGATAATAGAGGCTATTCCAAAGAGCATTTTCGTGGAGAAACCAGGATTCTAAAAGAAGAATTTCAATGTTATTAATTCAAATGCTTACTGTTTGATGTTGAATAACATCGACGCCATCTTCTGACAGAGTTCCAACCAAAAGGGCTGGCCGACTGAGCTCCGAGGAGAATCCGCGAGAGTTGATTGCTCTGACTTGGAATGAGTAGACTCTGGCTGGGGGAAGTCCTTCTAGTTTGAGACGCTGAAGATTAAAATTTACCAATTATGTTTGCAAGAAAAAACATACGGAATCAGTAGTGTTAATTCCATGGTACACGTCATCTCCTTCTCCTTCCCTTCGGTACCTAACTTCAAAAGTTTGATCAGAGCCTCCATCGAAGCCAGGAATCCAAGACAAAGAAATTGTGTTCTGGGTTACATTAGTTGTAATGAGATCCATCGGGGTATCTGGTGGAGATTGAGGCCCTATCTAAAATCAAACGGTTAAAACGTAGGGTTCATTTGGTACCGGGATTCTCATGGAGTCAGTTCCCATAGCATTTCTGGCGGTACATCTGATTTCTCGTTGGAAATCTTCTGGGGCCAAGTTGTGAATAATGAGGGTGGTCTAAAGTTAAGATTATGATTAATGTTTGTTTTTCAAAATTTACTTCAAAAGTAGAATAGTCCAATTGAGAAGTGAAGAAAGAGTACTTGGAGCTGTTTGCCTGGATTAGGTGTCCTGCTCGATCCCAGACAAAGTCCACATCCGGAACAGCTACAGCCCTGCAGCGAGCTCGGGCCCTTCCTCCTAAAGAAACCCATTTAACGATTTTCATAATTTGATTTACCTAGAGGTCCTGCAGCCCGTGAGAGTGATGGTCGCTTCAAAAGCTTAGGCGCTGAGTTTACCAGAAGATAGGCTGTGCTCTCAGCCGGTTGTCCAATTCCGTTTTCAGCGCGACAAACAAACTGTCCAGCGTTTTCTTCAGATGCATTTACTCTCAGGACAGCACGTGTATCTCCTTGGTGGGTAGATACCAACTGAAAAACAAATTATACCTAATCTCTGGCGCAATTTTACCTTTCTCCCGTCTCTCCACCATTGGACCATTCCAGGCTTCCTAGGTTCTCCTTCTGCTTCACATTCCAAAACAACTGTTTCTCCAGAAGAAGCTATGATCGGGGAAGAAATACTTGTAATCTAAACATACCCAGTTTGGTTTTCCTGTTATACATTGTTTACCCTAGCGGAATACTCCACGTTCAATTGAATTGTTACATTTGCAGTTCCGACACTATTCGTAGCAAAAAGGGTGTAAGATCCAGAATCAGAGCTCTGAACAAAATATTCGCAGTGTTTATATTGAATACTCACTTTGATTATTCTTCCAGAAAGAGTTGCTCCCCTAGCGAACACATTTCCAACTGTGTGATCAAACTGTGCCCCATTTTTCCTCCATATCCATGCGGAAACAGGAGGATTGGCCTTTACAGTAAGATTTTCTCTGAAGGAGTCGCCTTCAGACACAACAATTCCAATAGGGCTATCAATGAGAAGCCTCGGAGCATCTTAATGGAAGATTAGTTTTAAAATGTATGTTTACTTACAGTAAACATTCAGAGGAAAAGTTGAATTTCTGCTGGAGGGCCACAATGGACTGCTTGCAATGCATCTGGCGATTGTTCCATCATGGGCCTCCGTTGGTACAAAAGTGACGGCATTCTCAATTGTGAAGCCATTATCGCGAGATCTGAATAAAATTGATTTAGATGTAAATAACAAAATACTTACGTTTCATTCAGCACTGTTTCTCCTGTGTATACAAGGGGTTCGTTTTCGCCATTTGGGAAAAATTGCCAAGTAATGGTAGCAGGAGGATTGGAAGAGGGCGCGGAACAGAGCAATCGGGCTTCTTTTCCTGCTAACAACTGGTGACGGACTCCTTCAGGAGCACGAATGGTCACTCTCCTAGGAGGAACTGAAAGTTAAAAGTAGGCTTCTCTTTGTCCACAACTTACAAAGAATGGAGAATTGTTTTGTATCCACGAGGGGTTCATCGAGGGCTGCGTTCATTGCCTCACACTTGATCCGTTGAGTGTTCAAGGTGCGGTCGAGAGTGATAGAAATTGTGGAGATTGCCGAATCACCGGAAACGAACGATCGAGCGCCAGAGATCTAAAAAGGTTCATTTTGCAAATAAAAATATTGTACACATTTTGACGATAGCGGTACAATAATCAACAAAATGCAAAAGCAATAGCCTTATTCCCACGACCAGCAAGCATTTTATAGGTTTTAACAAAAAAAAAAGAACTTATTGCGCTTCACAAAGAACTACAATTTAAACAAAAGTACATGCTAAAGCAAGCAATTTGGTACAAAACCCATTATATCAATGTACCTTTCCCCATTTCGGTTTCTTTTTCAGCTTCTGAAATTGCCCGATTGAGCATTTCTAGAAATAAAAGTACTTACCTTGTCGTAGCCTCGGAACCAGATGAGTTCCGCTAGAGGGTTTCCTCCGTGTGCCTCACAAGTCATATTCACTACATCTCCTTCCAAGTGAACTCCGTCTTCAACGCCAGAAATACGAGGTGTCATGGGAGGGGCTAAATTATCGTTGGATATGAAACGTTTTCTTTTTTTACCCAGAATCTTGATGACGTGTTGCTTGGAGGTAGATCCTTCGTCATTCCTAGCGGTGCATTCAACCGCCACACGATTCTTGCCATTCAAAAGTTCATTTGAATTCACCGTCAGGTTTGAAATTGAAACTGTTCCGTGTGTCTAAACATCAACTGTTGAAAATTGCAAGCAATTCCTACTTGTTGATGTTCACTTTGAATTGTTGAAGGAAGGGGATGTCCATTGACGAGCCAAGAAATCTTAGCTGGAGGATTCGAGGGTCTGAAAACAAAGGTTATTCTTTGTCTGATGTTTCCACTTGATCGCCTGTCTACCCCCCGCAGTGCGCTTGCGCAGTGCCTGTCCGAATCTCGAGGATTACGATTTGTCTCTCTCATCAATTAGGTGCCAAATCGAGTGGCCAGTTGGACAAATCCAGTCAACTATTGTCCCGTTGCACAACGGCGACCGCGACCCATTAGGCAATTAGCAACTGGCGCATCTGCACGTCGTTTACGCAACAGGAAGAATCAAAACCCAGGAAACGGAAGTTTCGAAAAATTTTCCTTGGGGCATTTCTTAAAGCTACTTCGATAACACTTTTTACAGTTTCAAAGGTAAAAGAGAAAACTTGGAAAAGGCTGCCGACAGCATTTTTAAGCCATTTCATTCTGAGTCATCTAGTACCATTGGCAATGACACTAGCACAGAATGTGCTTTGCACAGAATGTGGAAATTTATAGGTATGATTGTAAAATCCTATTTATTCCTTGGCGTTTCTTAGTTTAACAAAATTTTCGTACGCTCCTGATTTCCCTTATCAAAGGAAAATCAAAGGAAAGTGTAAGGAACAATCACTCACTTAGATCTACACTGAACAGCTGTGACCTCCCCCATCCGTATACTGACGTCTCCATAGATTTCAACTCCTTGGGGTGCATCTAAAAAAGAAACTGTTGTTTGTTATTTTCTCTCACTTACAAGCCACTTTAACGTGAATTTCTCTGCTGATCGGCTGAGCATTTTCACGGTTTCTGGCTCGGCACTGGTAGTTGGCTAGGTTATCAGTAGGATCAGCCAGGAAGGAATAAGTGTTCCTTGTTTCCTGAAAATGAGATTTTATCCCAAACATATGCAAATATCCCCGTTTATCGCCAGCCGAGGGACATCTGTCGCTTATGAATCACAGTGGTAACAAGCATATCCCAAGCTCAGAAATTAGGCGCGGCGCTCTTTCGACCAGCCGATATTAGATAACCCGAGCCAGTCGTAATCCCATGATACAAGGTCATGGAGGCCGACGTGTTCCAAACGAACACTGACCCTCTCCAATCAGAGTCCTCTGTCGGAGTAATAGAAAACGGCCCCTGGGTCCCCCACTTTTGGCTACTGCTTGCGAGGGCGTTCGGCTTCTAAGAAGTCGCGAATCTCATATTTGACATCCTGTCCTCCAGGGACTAAAAGCGCAGAAATGAATGAATGCCGCGCTAAGACCAAACGCAATCAATTGTGACTTCTTCCGGAAGAGTGTGCGAGGGTCACCAGGTGGCGGAGTGTAACAACCGTAACCACTGACACCTGAGACAGGCGTCCGGTGCTAACGGCAGTCCACGCCACGCGCGCCAAACAACGGCTCGCGTGAGGTCAGGACACAATATGGGGTTGGTAAATCACATGTGTCTCGTTTCTTTCTGCGTCTTTACCACATTTAAGAGAACAGAACACGGCGGCTTGTCCATTGTATTTCGTACAACATACCTGTGTTTCTACATCAAAGTAGTAGTTGTTCCCAATCGGCCGCTCCCTCAGATACCAAATAACTGCAGGTGGCGGGTTGCCACCACCGACCACACAAACAAGCGTCACGTTGTCCCCGGCACGCACGAACGAATCGCCTCCGAAAACTGACACCTTCGGCCGATCCGGGGGGTCTGAAAATATAGTTTTAAACCCGATCCCTTATTTTGTCCCCCTCGCCCTGGCTCATTATTTGTCTAGGTGTTGATGGACACAGCATCTCCCCAAGGGAGTCGGAAGCCATCTGTAGGCAACAGTTGTGCGCCCCCGGTCGTATATCTCGGCACGTGGCGTCAAAGACCGTCCGCCGACTGATGAATAGCACAAATCTGCATACGAAAAGCGCGCGGGTTGTCACCGTTTGGTTCATAAATAAATGCTTAAGCAAATGGTGCGCCCGTTGTTTAAATCCCCTTACTCACATAACACATTCAGAGTAAGATTAGTGCGGATTTGCGTAGAACTCTCCTGATGAGTGGCCTGGCACGTCAAAATCTTCTTATGATCTTGCCTCCTAAAAGGCTTGTTTTCACAACGGAACACTCAAATTGTACCTTGGGGTCCAATACAAAGAGGAAAATGCAGTTGCTGTCTTATTCACATTGTAGCTCGTCCAGCTGTTTACTCCATCCTCGATTCTCAATCCATTAATATACCTCAAACAAGGATTTCTATTTTCGAAAAGTCGGCTTACCAAGTGATAGTGGCTGCCGGCTTTGCATTTGGAACAACACAAGTAACGTTCAAGGGGGTATCTTCGTTCACTTCTACGGAACTTCCCGCCTGATAATTGGCAAAAAAGATGTCCTTTGGAGGAACTGAAAGAACTGTCTTTACAAAAACATAAAGGAATAAGTTTTACCTAGAACATTCAGAAAAGCGGATGCTCGGCTGGGACCTTCTTCTGGCCTCAACATCTGACATTCGAACTGGCCATCATCTTCTAAAGCAACGCGCTCTATTTTCAGGTGAAGCTCATCAGGAGAATCCTAAAATGAACCGTCTTTTCAGTTAGATGTGATTGCTACTTTAATGTAGCTGTAGCGTCCTTGATGGCCCGTCAGCTGGCCTGCGTCGTGAAAACCAAGGAGTGTACCGGAACTACTACGCCATTGGCTATATCTGCAACACGTGTTTTAAAAATTATTAGGAACTTCTACTTACAGTTCATATCCCGTAGTAGATTTTTCAGCTGTACACCGAAAAACTATATCAGAGCCAAGAAGGACGGTTTCATTGCTTGGCTGCTCCCGAAAGGCGCCATAAGCGCTAGTGAAAAGAACGAGAAGCAGTCCTACCGCTACCATTTCATATCTACAACATAACAGGCGGTGTTTTTTTCTCTAGGAAGGGGTAAAAAAGAGCCAGATGGGTGGAGGAAGCGGGTCGGATGAAAAGAAATCGATATTAGCATAGGTTGAAGTGGATCAGATATAGATTAACGCCCTCAAGAGGACAATAGGCACGCAACCCAATACGGCATGCGGTATGATTGATCAGCCTATTTGTTATTGAAGCGCTGTCGCAACAAACGAGGTCGCCTCGCTCTGCTCTTTAAATGAGAAAGACAAATGTGAGAAAGGTTGGGAAACCAAGGTGACCGCCAGGAATAACATTTGCGCTAATGGCCAGTGGACCGAGCGTGGGAAACGGTTGATTAAGGCAGCCGCAATCATAACAGAGAATACAAATGGTTCAGGGAAATGTTTGGCATTTTTTGACAAATAAACCAATAATCAAAAGGATGTTGAATACAATGTTTACAATGCGTTACAAACTAAGCGACTGCAAACGAGAATCGGAAATAGTGAGTGAGAGGGTCGGTAGTCGCGCAGTGTGATAGCGGTAACAGCTAGGTAGAGCAGGCTGGGGTCAGTGGCCAGCGGGGGCTGACAGGCGGCGCGCCAGTTGCTCAGCCCCGGGGGTCCTCCCGACAATAATCCCGGATAATGAACACACCGGGTCAAATTAGCCGTTCCGGCCCACAATCACACTGATTTCTGACACCCCTTGGGCAAAACGGGTTCAATCAAGATTAGTGAAACTGAGTGAAATGCCGTTCTTTTGAAAACTGAGGGTTCACCAATGACTGAGGAGTTTTCGAGGACACAATATTGTATGTCGTTAATTTAACGACTTTATAATGTGGTAAACTTGTAACTCTCAAGGGATAAAAGGGCAACGAAATATGGATGAAAAATCATAGGACGTAGTATCAAACGACCGCGTTCGGGACATCGTTTTGCGTGGTAGTTACAAGCCATTGCGGAGTCCATAATGCCCACGGACAAGCGCTTTCACTTTCGGCATGTTTTGGATCTTTTGCAAAGACTGAGGCCGAGGAACGATGAGGCTTTTCCGGCGCTAGGCTGCTGAGGCGAACTTGATTAGACACTTCTCGTCGCCTATTAATTACTCATGAAACGACGACTTTTTGCTGAGGGCCGCTATATTTGCAATTTTGGGAATCAGGCGTCACGGGATCAAGAACCAACGGCAAGGAAGTCTGCAAATGCCAAGCGAGTTCATAAATAATACAAATAAAAACGGTATATACAGTTGAAGACGATATCTTTATCTATTGATAATCAGATTATTAAAACATCTACCAAATTGATTACATATTATGTCTGCTTAAAAATTGAAACTGCTTAATGCATTTGGCAGATGCTATCTCTAGTTTGGTTCAGGTTTGACATTATTATATAATAGGAAATCGCAAAGACTTTGAACCTCTGCAGAGTTGCTAAAAAGTAAAACGCCTTCAGGCACTAAGAAGAAACGAAGAAACAGTAAATTGGCCCAACTCATCGGGCTAATTGAGGAAACAGGGAGGTCGCAAAACACTCGACCCGACCTTCGGGGTTGCGGGCCAGGAAATGAGGGAGTAATGAAATTGGCGCGTCAAAAGACGAGTAGGACACTCATTGCTGAAACAATGCCTTCCGTACGATAACGACGTTTGACTGCGCCGCCTGCCGAAAAACGATTGCGGGAACTAGGCTAAAGGCAAGTTTTGAGAGGAGAGCAGGCCCAGTCATATAAGGAATTAGCGGGTGGGTCAGAGATTTGCATAATATGCTTTGGCAGAATGCCCAGGGGGCGTGATTGCGGACCAAGGGGCGTGACACGGCATGTCGTCTAACTCAATAAGTCCTCCAGTCCAAATGAGTTAGCGCAAGGACACCACTGTACGTGGAATCACTACTCAGCAGTAGGTCAAGTTGTAATCTGGGGGTACGGTAGCTCTCCCCGCATACAAATGGGAAATGTAGTTGTTTACTGCTCAGAAGAGCTAAAAATATTACGCTCGTAGTCCTTTGCTAATCTCCAAAATCAAGGGGTCAACTGAATTTGGAATCCATCAGGAAATTACTTGCAAGTCCTAATGCCGCGGTTAAAACGAAAACAATGTTTCCAAATGGGATTCACCCGTAGAAATTTTTGAGGCTTACAGAAGAGTTTGAATATTCACCACGGGGGCGGCGCACAAAAGGCCATATTTTCTTCGAGACGTGCCGTCGGATTTGAACAGATGGTGACCGCACCGGTCGTGGAAAGGCCAGAGGTTCAGACCCCGCCCACTTGATGAAGCTCACATTGAGATTCCCCTTTAATAAGGATACAAAGTAAAAAAGTGTTTAAAAACTTGTTTTTGAATTATTACTTAGGTTTCAAAAAAGTCGAGTTAAACGAAGTTTTGAATACTTTATGTGAACGTCTACGGTATATATCTTCACTTTTTTGAATTGAACATTCAACATTGAACATCTTCACTTTTTAATTTTTTTTTCATAACCGTTTCTCGTGATCAACTGGCAAATGCGAATTTCGAGGTTTACGAGTCAAACATCTAGGGCTCGGATCCACCGGGGCAGATTTTATTTACGCTGTAATGTAGGTATTGAGATCGTATTATTTTCCATTGAATTTTTAAGTGGATTTATTTTGTCCAAAAATATTGCTCGGAGTGATAGTAAGTTTCTGTTATTTGGGTGTTTGGCTAGTATGATATATGGCGTGGATTTCGGCCCTGAGTAGGTAGGGTCGGGCGGAGGTTTGTGAATGAGCGGGCTGGCCCGACCATTCACAAACCATGTCAGTGAACACAAAGGTTTGGCATTATCCCCTGGAGACATCAAGGAAAAAGAGCAACAGAAATGGAGGTACCTAGCCGAGGAAGTTATTAACATGTACCTTGGAAAAAGGGCCATGGTTCAATTTTCTAAGAACAGAGATCTCACAAAGAAGGAAATCAGAGCAGAAGGAGAAAAGAAATATTGTGTTGGCAAACGCTAATTGCAGTCTGCTGAAGCGTACTTGTTGACTCAGTGTTCGCTTGGATTAAATATGCACTGAAAGGCGTCTTGACGGAACTACAAGCGTTCCGTAAGGAAGCACCGCCACTTGAGTTCAATTATCCGTGTCGGCAGGCAGTCGACAATTTGGTCGCGAACCGCTCTAATGATTTTCCAATTAGTATATGACCATTAAGTGCAATGATGCGCTAATTGTTTGCGCGATTCTCCGTGGTTTCGGCCGACAAACGGTTCGAGATTGGCTGATGGCAGAGCTGCCAGGTGTATGGCTTGTGGTTGCCTTGCGGTTGTAAGAAACAGAAAAAAGTATCAACTGCCGTGATCGGCCCGAAGGTATTTTATGACGATGCACATGCGGAGTCAGCTGCTGCTCTGAACATACAAATCGTGGAGGGGGATCGGCTATCGCGCTCTTGCACGGGTTACACGTGTTTGCGCAAACTCGGAATGGCTCTCGCTACATAATATCGGGGTGCATCTCCCTTTGTCCGACGAAGAGGAGCCGCCGGCGCAAGCACGGCATACGCTTACGGGGATCCGGTTCGCTTAGCTTCAACATATATCACGCGATGTCCGAAATGGACAGGGACTTGACGGCACTTGGAAAGCTGGGATGCAATTGTGAGACACCGAGTAAAATGGGATTGGTCGGTATGACACAATGTAATTCTTAAACTTAGAATTTGCCACAAAGCAACTGCTCGTAAGTTGGCAGAACAATTCCTGTATACCTGTGTTGCTAACACATCTAACAACTGATGTCTTCACGAGTAGAGAATAATTGCATCTTAGGGACCACACAGCTGAGCGGCTAAGCTAACAAACAAGGTGTAACAGAAAGGAAGATGAGGCAATGAGTGATGGAAGGCGCGCTGACCTCCCATTCACTAGTCTCAGGTGGTGGATAAATGGACCCATTCTCTGGCCGCGACAATAATTTCCGATTTGGTGCAATTATTATCCCAAGTGACATAATACCAGATTAGGAGAATATATGTGCACTAGAGGGCGGTTGTTTCTGGTCTCTGAGGGCTGCGGGTGCCAGCAGGTGAAAATCTGGCAGGTGCAATTTGAGATAATCGGGGTTGACGAAGACAACGCAAACATCCAGGATTGGACAACAGGAAGCAAGGGGTGGAATTCCAAAATAACGTAGATAAGGCCCTCTACGATGCATAACTAAAGCAGGCTCAAGTGTCTCTGGTCACGACAACAAAATACAATGCATTCGGGCAAGAGTAATCTACGGCGGATATGTACCAACCGAAAGTTGGCTGACCCCAGAAGCCGTGGCAGGCGATTAGTGGCGGTTGGTTGCCAGGGTCGGGACTGTTTAGAAAGGAGATCAGCCCAAATGAGAACTCGTCGGCATGCGGTAGCGTGGGAGATGGCAAATGGAACTTAATCCCGCAATTAGTCGTTAATGGCGTGCTTTATAAAAAACAACGAAAACAATCTGGCTTAAAAACAAATTTAAAACATTAAAGTAAGTGTAATTTGCGCATGTTCCTTTTCGCCAAATGTAATATAAAAGCAGGTTTCACAAGGTCTTCTGAATA
The DNA here is from genome assembly GCA_022343465.1 of Oscheius sp. G VE-2021. Classification (NCBI taxonomy): domain Eukaryota; kingdom Metazoa; phylum Nematoda; class Chromadorea; order Rhabditida; family Rhabditidae; genus Oscheius; species Oscheius sp. G VE-2021. Next base: position 551,116 of record JAJQXH010000012.1, read on the forward strand.
TGATTGCAGTACCACTGAAAACTTTGATGCTGAAAATTAAGTTAAGCAGATAATAGTCTGTTCTCCTCTGCTTTTTTTCCTCTTTTTTTATGGGTTTGAAATGTGATAGTACATCTAGTAAAACTATCACACTTCACTAAAATTTTCTCAGTTCTTTTAAAACAGAGTTATTCTTGAAGATATATAAAAGAAAAACTGTTGTTTTGGCCTAAAGAGGCCCTTTGGCGTTCGGAACCCTCAAATAGAACACCAAAGTCAGGAATTACCGGCGTTGACGGGGCGCATATTAATGGCTTTGTGTGTAATGAGGGGGGTTTAAAGTTCTTCCCGAATGGCGCATTGGATGCCTTTTTACTGAGAATAATGTGGCAATTTGTAACGGGAGGGCAATATTTCTGAATGTCTCTTTTTGCGGCTCCTTTCCGCTGGGAAATGACACTGGCTCTTTGGCAAGGAGGAAAAGGAGCTACTACCGATCAGAAGGCGACGCCCTATGGGTAAACATGTAGATTGAAATGGCGGTGGTTTTTCGTGAAAAGTCCGAGGTGAAGAGTGCCAATATGCGCATACATAATTGATGACGGCCCGTGTCTGCCCTCTTCACGCGGAATCATGTCCTCAGAAGGAAACAAGGAAACAGAGATTCTGAAACAATTAGCGTCGGAACGTGGAACTGCCGGCGGTCTGGTGTGGCCAGCGAAATGCTCGATATATATGTCCGCTGGGGGCACGTCGCCTTCTTTGAAGGGCTATTGCCCAATCCTGGATGACATCCTACGATAGTTGACATCCTTTTTCCTGAAGAGTAGCAGACAAACAGCCACTTTCATTTGACTTATAACATGTTTAAAGTTCTTATGTTTTTAGTCAATTTTTATATTAAAAAAACTAATCTTTTCTGTGTTTCACAGCTTTTCTTTCATCCATGCCATCGCAGTACCTTTCAGAAATTTATCGTTAAGTTTCTGAATAGGAAAAAGTAAGTATTGTAGCATTGCCTTAAATACAATTCGTCAAAACATTTAAAGTTCAACATGTATAATCTTCTTCGTGTTTTTTGAAAAACATTCTCCTAGAAAATCGGAAAATGGTTTTTTATTTGTTCTTCGAATTATGAATGAAAGAAAAAATTGCGAAGTTCTCCGGATTTCAGCTAATTTGAATAACGTGCTCAAAACACAGCAAAGAACGGAATGAAAATGTACGAACTTTAACAAAACTGATTGAATATTTCAAGAATAACTTGACGTTTCTGATTCCTCCTCCTAAAGTTGTTTTGATACTGTATGCCCTTTCCAACAGAATGAAAAGAACCTCAAATTCTATCTGATTTTAAAAGCAACGAAACAACCGCTGTATTAGCAAGCGAGAGAAAGTAAGCAGACAGTTTTTTGCCGTGAACTTCCGTCGTTCGTTTCCTCAAAGTAGAGCACTTTTTCGGTTCCCACGAACCAGAATGTCGCAAACTATGTTGTTTAGCAAATGTGTCGTTCGTGTCACGCTCGTCCGCCAGAGTTGGGCGCGTGTTTGCACAGTATTCTATCCAGATTCTCGCTGTATTCACTCACTTTTCATGTATCCGTGAGCTTGACTTGTCATCTGCCTTTCTCATTGGTGAAAAAGACAACTGACACCAAAATGACAGTCCGCATCTCCTGTTTTTGACTCAACAACTGGAATTTGGCATCACCTCTAAGCGCCGCCTCCGAGTGTCCTGCCTGTACAGGGTTTTGTTTTTTGAAGACGTACGGGCAGTTTTCTTCCGAACACCCTCAATCGCCACCGTTAATGATCGTTTAACTGTTTGCGCTGGCAGCCAACGGACGCAATTCACACCTACGCGGCTAACGGCGGCATGCAAATTCTCTGCCGTTACATGTTCCATCACAAAAGCTTACACATGCACTTTCGAGGATTTGGCTAACGGGCCGGTCTGAGATGGTTTTACGACATGCGAATGCTAATTTTAAAGGATAACCGCCATCTTTAGCCAGATTCGTACGTGCCATTGGCGCCCAGAGGACCTCCTGGCAATGTTGCTTTTCTTTCTTTAGCTATGTCTTTGTTTGGCCTACCTGTCATTTGAAGTACAATAACTCAAAACCATTTGGAGTTTTGATTGATCTATTTTGAAAAGCACGAAAGATGAACCAGCTTGCCACGTATCTTTAAGGCTATTTACTTACTGTCCGATTTCTTCTGAGAGTTAGCGCACCTTTTGCTACTAGGGAATCCTTCTCATTGCTACAAAAGAGCTTTTTGGACAAAAAGTGATCGGCAGCCATTGCAGACGACCAAAGCCCGCATTCCGTTTCTCCCTCCGTGAAAGAGCACCCTGCGAGAGAGTCGGAAACGTTTGCCGCCGGGGTCCTTGACATATTTGATCCTGCACTTTCCTGTTCCTTGCAATCCACAAAAAAGTAGCGGTTTCCGAGATGATCTCCCCTCCTCCATTCTCTATTACAGATGAGCCGAGCGTTGGCAATCATCTTCGTCCAAGCCCTTTCCTCCGTTTTCACAGCTGAGGACCATCCACCCAGCGTTTACAAATGGATCACCGACAGTCCGTACATTTGTATGTTTGACTAACTAATTTATTGAAAGGATTAACTGTTTCAGGTAACCCTGCCGTACAACTCGATGGATCAGTTGTGAATTTTCTTCACGAGGAAGATGGAGAGATATGCAATAAATGCGATCATGTAAGTTTTAAATTTGTTTATTTTATAATACATAAATGGTTAAGGTTCTAGCAGACTTTGTGGCAACCCATGCTTGTGGAATCAAAATAAAGGGAAATGAAGTTGATTCAAGAATAGGCTGTTTTGAATGTGAGTGTTTAGGCCAATTAAGCGCAAATTCCATTTAGTGCCTTCTCTTTGTGTAGAAGAATACGTGCTCCGTTACTCGAGTTTCTTCCATGGTCACGGTAGAACACCTCCACCCGAGATCTCTGAAGAAACCACGAATATTGGAGACGAAAAAGAAGAAAAACAGGAGAAAATGAGGAAAAGTCGTCCCAGAAAGGAAAAGGAAATGATGAGGGAAGAAGAGAAGACGAGGAGTCCAGCTACTGAAAAACCCACGACAAATACGCCTAGGACTACCACTGAAGATGTTGAACAAGAAATAGCGTTTAGTAACGATGACGACGAACGACAGCCCTTTAACACTCAGACTTTCGAAGAAATCAACAAAGACATTGAAAACAGAATAACGGATCTGGATGACGAGGAACCAAAGACCACATCCAAGCTGAGCTCACCTGAAGCGTCGATTGCAGAAGGAAGGATAGTTAGCTCTGAGAAGGTTAAAGAGAAAACGGCCATCAAAAGCAAGGTAAAAACTAAACTTCACAAAACTTTAAATACATCAAACAGAACATAATTTTAAACCATTTTCAATTTGTACGCACTTTTAAACTTCTCTCTAAACTATACATACCATTTGTAAAAAAATCAAGCAAGAAACGAGATAATCAAGAAAAGAAGCAGCAACGAGCTTCAATATTAAAATTCGAGAAAAACGGGAAAACCCAATTTGTAAATAAATTCCCTGATATTACCAGTTGAAAAATAGATAGTCTCCTAGTGTCTAAGCATTCAGAAACAACATTTTGTTCTTTTTATGGAAGAAACTTGAATATTCACATATGAATACTTTTAATTGTTTCTTTAACCATGTTTGTCAGATTGATTCGTCAGAGGGACAAAAGGAGGTTGCAATGGAGATCCTCCCAGATGGAACACGTTTCCTGATGCTTCAGAAGAGAAAAGAGCACTTCTTTGGAACTACCACCACCACTACCGTAATGCCTACTACTACGACTAAGGCCCCCTGTGTGGACAAAAACAACGTGAGTTTTCAAGTCATTTTTCATGCAAGTTCTCCTGTCCAACGATTAGTTTGTCATTTATCCTCGACCGCTAGCAAATTATGATCGATAGTTTCCCGCGGTGCCTCAGCCGGTTTCCCTTTTCAAAAACAATGCTTATTCCAGCTTTGCTGCTTCTGGGCGATTTCTGGAGAGTGTGACACGAACCCATTCTGGATGCGCATCCATTGCGCCAAGACATGCGGAACATGCGACTGCTCACGTGAGAGACCCGAGGGGAAGAAAAGTTAAAGAATTGCAGTAAGAGAAGCAGATTTCTGTGTTTCTACTGGAATAAATTGCACTCTTCCGTCAACCACTACAACTACTACCCAGGCTACAACAACGACTGTCAGGACTTCTACAATGCCCACGACGCGCCCGCAACCTCCTACGGTAGGTGGAATCAAAATAAAAGAAAGCTCACATTGGACATAAAATGAACAGTGAGTTTCAAAAATGGCCCAGGTTTCAAAAAACTAGCTTTGTTATACAATTAAGCAGTTCAAAAACATAACATACAATACAAGTCATTTAGTATCGAAAGAGAGAGACTTGGGCTGAGACTTGTTGTTTTACTCGATCTATCCCAGAAATCACTGGCCTCATCTTGTACTTGTAGCTTATTAAATGCTGGGGGAGATCTTTGTTCAAATAATGTGTATCATTATTGCAAATAGCGTACAATTTTGCTTGTATTGCTTTGATAGAATCCATGGCATGTTCGAGAAAAAATAGCTTGTATAGGCGACACGTGATTGAAGCACACCCAACATTTAAATAAAGAAAGAATTGAGCCTTTGAGTGTTATTTTCTTAGTACCAATAGTTCAAACGGTTCACGGTTCGGCTATCAAATCGGCTTTATGAACTTTGTCACGCTTTTATAAATATAAGTAACTAACGTCGTTTAGACACGGATAAGGCATACACGCCCATTCACCCCACCAAAACATGGCTTCGGCAGAACAAGAAGCAGCCCCACTCAAAGAACAACGTCCACGTTGCCTGTAAGTATGAAACAATCATATGTTAATCAAAATTTAGACATCTACGGTAACCACGGCTCCTAGTACACCATCTACGACAAGCACTACAACAACAACCACTACTACTACAACCACTCCCGATCCCTGCCAGGATTTGAATCACATGTGTTCCTTCTGGGCTGCTATTGGAGAATGCCAAATGTAACAATATTTACAGCGTTATACAACAATTGCTTTAGAAATCCCTTCTGGATGAGGCCTCATTGCCAACGTTCATGTAAATCTTGTGGCGAACAAGTGGATTCAGTGTTTGCTCCAACACCCAGAAAAGGCAAGTGAAGGCTTGCATTGATGAATATATTAATTGCAGGGTGTGAAAACACACATGCGTTCTGCAATTTCTGGGCCTCGAGTGGAGAATGCGATTCCAATCCCAACTGGATGGTTCCCAACTGTCCCCTCAGCTGCCGCATATGCTGATTTCCTTCAACAAAGCCTCTTTCGAACATGCTCAGACCAAAATGCAATATTGTCATGTGTAAATAAATCTTGCCTTACGTTAAAGATGAGAGTTAATACTCAGCCATGACTCATGTTCTTTAGGCATTAAAAGTGTTCAATGAATAAAAAATCTTTTAGACAAACTATATTGTATTGTAAAACTTTTATTTTTTGCTTAAGGGTACCAGTTGTAGTCAGTTCCGAATCCGCAGGGGCTGTTGACGTCTCCAGCGTACTGGTGAATTGCGGGCTTGGACCATCCTCCGAAGGGCTTGAAGTTGTTGAAGTTCTGAAATACTTCCTTGCTGAGTTTGTAATTGCACTCACAGCCTGTCCGTTGTAGGTGGCCCACCAGAGAGGGCGGTTGGAGAGTCCGGTCCAGTCAGCTCCGACGATGCTCTGCCAGTTGTTGTAAGAGGTGTAGACTCCCCAGTTGATTCCGAGGGCCTAATACAATTCATACTTGAATCTTGTTAAGGTTTCCTTACGTTGAGCTGGTTAGCCATAGACATGATAAAGTTTCTGTTGGCAGACTGGTTGGAAGGCCAGCTGTAGATTTCAATGTCAAGCCAGATCATTCCGTATTTGGCTCCGGCATTGTTCAAAGCGTTGACGGCGGCGGTGACCTGTCCAGCGGGGTTTCCGCAAGAGTTGCAGGGGAAGATGTATGCATCAACGTGGGACATGCCACCTAGTATTAGAGAGAATGTAACACATCGAATTGGAAACCAACCAGCCCAGGCGTTCTTAATGTTCTGGAGACCAGTGGAGTCAATGGCTCCATTGGAACGGTAGACACGGGAGATGTAGAAAGAGTGTCCGTTGCTCTTCATGCATTGGAACTTGCTGGTAGAAAGGGGATCGATGGCATCGAATCCAATGGTGGCAGTGGCAACGCCAAGGAGGGCAAGGAAGACGGCGGAACTAAAAGTCAAAATGAGAATATAAAAGACGACTGCTCACCGGAGCATGGCTGGGAGAACCGTGTCGTTTGCAGCAAAGCGCCTCTTTTATACCAATTGTTTTGGTATTCCGACTGATAAAGCGATCAAGAATTATCAGACATTTGAAGATGGAAAAAGAAGAAGTGCACTGTGATAGTACTATGAACTACGCTTTCCAGGAAAAACTTAAATTTCGTTGCTTTTGCGTCTTGCTGTTCATACATCATTCTATTTATTTTATGTATACATTATTAACGTATGTATACATTTAAAATTTCATCTGACCTCATTCATTCTGTTCTTTCTCTCCTTTTTTATGTTGAAATTTTGCATAATCATGTTTGTTGTCTTGTATTAAGTTAGAATTTTAAATTAGCTTGAATAGTTCAAGTTTCATGCTTGATAAAACATCACACATCTCATTTTTGAGATAAGGTAACCCTTGTTTGCAAGAGCAAAATGGTGCTGTGCCAAAGATAGATCTGAATCGGATTTGCAAAATAACTAATCAAACTTTCAAAACTACGATCGAAATATATTTGAAAACTCGTAATTTAAGTTTTTCATTCTTTGGCAGTCGTTATCCAAAAATTCTAAAATGGTAAGAATACAAATCCAACAACAAAATATATTTGTTTCTTTCTTTTATTCAAGGGTACCAGTTGTAGTCGGTTTCAAATCCACACGGACTTCTGACATCTCCAGCATACTGATGGATGGCAGGTTTAGACCATCCTCCGAAAGCACGGAAGTTTTTGAAATTCTGAAGTGCATTGTTTAAAGCTTAATTCGTTTTTAAATAAACTCACAGCCTGTCCGTTGTAGGTGGCCCACCAGAGAGGGCGGTAGGAAAGTCCGGTCCAGTCAGCTCCTACGATACTTTGCCAATTGTGTGCCGAAGTGTAAACTCCCCAGTTTATTCCGAGTGCCTGTTTTCGAAGGAATTGTGGACATGAAAATTCTTACATTTAGTTTCTCAGCCATTCTAAGTAAAAACTGGCGATTTGCAGCTTTGTCTGAGGGCCAGTTGTATATCTCAACATCCAACCAAATCATCCCAAATCTAACTCCGGAATTTCTCAGAGCATTGACAGTCGATAGAACTTGGCCTGCAGGGTTTCCGCAAGAGTTGCAGGGAAATATGTAGACATCCACGTAAGACATACCACCTGTCTTGTAAGGGTTTATTCTTTATATTTCTTACCAGCCCAGGCATTCTTCATGTTCTGAAGTCCAGTGTAGTCAATGGCCCCATTCGATCGGTATACACGACCAATATAAAACAAATGACCCCTGTTCTTCATACATTGGATTTTGCTTATTGGAAGAGGTGAAATGGCATCAAATCCGTAAGTAGCGTACGTAATTCCAAGGAGAGCACAGAAGACGACAAGACTTTAAACAATTTTAAGTAGTTACGCTTTCCTTACCGAAGCATTAGTTACTCAACTGATATTTGCTTGTTGTATGAAGATGCCTAAAATAAGTGTCTAGACATCAAATCCTTCAATGTTTTCTAAAGCATCTGTACTTGTTTCATTTTATGGCTTACTTACAAGGCGTAATGGGTGTATTCCTATGTTATTCGACCTCTTGTAGTTTTATCGTTGGATAAAACATCACAAATCGCATTTTTCAAATACGTTAACTGGTGTTCGTAAGATCAAAATGATGACTAAAGGTCAATATATGACAAAGGGATATTAAAAACGTAGTTGATTACTCAGTTACGCCTGCATAATTCTCGATGAATCAGCCATAATTATACTTTAACAGTTCTTCTTTGTCTTTTTAAAATAGCTGAAGGTCAATCACTCAATGTACCTAAACCACACCACAAACTACCCAATTACGATAGCGAAAAAACTGCAAAGGCAGAGAGATAAGGTTAAGCCATCTCTCTAAAGTCACAATTTGTTACCGGGTTGAAAAGTGGAACGTTGTCAAAAATGATATATTCTTACTACAACATTATGAATTGCGTATATTGAACTTCCGGTGGTAAACATATTGATCTTACGGTGATTAACTTTTTTTCAACATGTTCGCTGGCAAAAAAAACTTTTGAAAACCGTATTAAAACATAGAAAGAACACAGAATCAGCTTTTTTTTTAGTATTGTGACTAATTTCTTAGCTAAAAGGGGATGCCATTAGTTTTATTAATTGTTTCCGCAATCACATTTTTACGCTTTTCGTGGCCTTACTTCCACAATGTCTGTTTTTGGCTGGAATGTTCGTAACTTCGAAGGATCTGTGATGTTCTTATCTGCGGAAACGCGTCTTTACTTCCTATCGCAAAACCCGGATTCAGCAGTAGTTCCGTGGATTCTGATCACTTGGACTTTTTTCGTAACGAGCGAAAAACGGAATGACATCGATAGTTTAAATGACCTACTGATGATTTGAAAGGGAAAAGAATAGTCACTAAAAATGTTAAAGACTAAGATCGATGTTGTTTTATACCAAAAAACTTGCGCAACCAACCAGCAAATTCATTAACATTGCTATGATTGCACCTAATTAAATAAACAGAAGAATGCGTCTACTCTACCAACAACCTACCAACAATAGGTTTATTACAGGCAATGCATCAAGATCAAAGAGTCATACAGCAAAAACATAATTTTAGCACACACATTCCAACCATATAATAATGGCAATAATGTTGCGTTGAATTCTCATTTGTTATTTGGCAAACGTAGTTATTCACCATTCACCATTAGGTTTGTTTATCGCCAAAAATACGCCTATCTAGCTCCAAAATATCCAACTAGGCAGATTCTTACAAAATTTGCAACAAGCACAAAGTTAGCCAAATGTTTTAAGAACGATTCCCAATACATTTGTTTGTAACTTTTTTAAAAAGTTACTTTAAAATGTGAGTGAAAAACTCCGATGTTTGGTATTAGTTTCGCCCAGTAATTTTGCAACTCAGAAGCACTCGTTATCTTTTCCCTTCCGAATTTATCAATAGGGATCTCATTACGCAACTCCTTGGAAGCGAACGTGATAAAGTCAACATTTCCTTTGTACACGGAAAGCCATCTGTCAAATAATCTTGATTCGTAGTTCAATGCGATCAAACGAAACAATTCATTAGGAAAACGAATGGAATTACTGGGGTTTCGAGTTGCTTTACATAATAATACACTGTGTTACTATTTTTGTAAATGCACCTGTTCACTGTACTTGATAAAGAAGCTATGCAATGAGACATATAGTTGAAGCACCTTTATTTACTCTATCTACACGTTTAAGGGTACCAGTTGTAGTCAGTTCCGAATCCGCAGGGGCTGTTGACGTCTCCAGCGTACTGATGAATTGCGGGCTTGGACCATCCTCCGAAGGGCTTGAAGTTGTTGAAGTTCTGAAATACTTCCTTGCTGAGTTTGTAATTGCACTCACAGCCTGTCCGTTGTAGGTGGCCCACCAGAGAGGGCGGTTGGACAGTCCGGTCCAGTCAGCTCCGACGATGCTCTGCCAGTTGTTGTAAGAGGTGTAGACTCCCCAGTTGATTCCGAGGGCCTAAATACAATTCATACTTGAATCTTGTTAAGGTTTCCTTACGTTGAGCTGGTTGGCCATAGACATGATGAAGTTCCTGTTGTCAGTCTGGCTAGATGGCCAGCTGTAGATCTCAATGTCAAGCCAGATCATTCCGAAGTTAACTCCGGCGTTCTTAATGGCGTTGACGGTAGCGGTGACCTGTCCAGCGGGGTTTCCGCAAGAGTTGCAGGGAAAGATGTAGGCATCAACGTGAGACATACCACCTAAAATATAAGGTTGCTATAAGTTGTTCTAATTGAACGTACCGGCCCAGGCGTTCTTAATGTTCTGGAGACCAGTGGAGTCAATGGCTCCATTGGAACGGTAGACACGGGAGATGTAGAAAGAGTGTCCGTTGCTCTTCATGCATTGGAACTTGCTGGTGGAAAGGGGATCAATAGCATCAAATCCCAAAGTAGCAGAGGCTACACCAAGAAGGGCAAGGGACAGGACAAGGGACCTCATGGCAGGGACTGTTTCGTTAGAGCACGTGTCCTGGTTTTATACCCAGTGGGCTAAAGGCCAGGTTCATCTAGATAAGCTGAACTGACGCAGTACGGCACACCCATTTAGGATAAGCTACTTTACAGTTCGTGCTACAGAGGGAAATCAGATAACATATGGATAACGGGTCTCACTCCACGTTGCGATGAGCAAATGATGATTATTGATCTTCTGCTACGCAGTAGTCTAATATCTCATTCAACTATCCATACTAAATCAGTACCATTACATGAACATAATGGTTTACAATTTTTATCATGCCACTTTTACTTTATGTGATGCCGTTACAAAATGATTGTCCTAGAGGGTCTGTCTTGACATCTCCATCTCACCATAACTAACTTTGTATAAATTTTATTTTGTGTGTTTGAATCAAGACCCACGTTTTAGACCTTTACTTAGCTTCATTGAACATAAAATACAAGATGAGCCCTTTTCTTTCATCTAGAGAATCTAAAGCTTTTCACGTGCCTGACCATAACAATTTCTTCGAACGACTGTTTCAAAACAAAATTTCCCGGAAGTACATGAATTTGCTGAGATTTTTTCAATTACTTTGCACGAAAACGATTTTTCCGTAATTTATGTTTAACGGGTATATTTGAAATGTGGTACAATTTTTCACTTACACAATCAATATCAACCTTAATTGCCTTTTATTTTTTTTCAATTCTATTTGTTTCTGAATATATCAAACAAATCAGAAAACCAATATTTATTATGTACAAGGAATGGTGACCCTGAAATTATAAGTGTATCTACATGTCTCGTCTAAGCTCTCTTGTTCTTCTCCGCCTGCTGGAGACAATCTCGTAGAAAATTGAGCACCACTCCGTAATTGGCACTTGTTCGTTCCGAAGGTTTGCACACATTATGATGTACCTTAAGACTATTATTAGAAAAATACGATATTTTCAATTACCTCTTCTATGTGGTAGACAGCACCTTTTTCAAAAACAGCAGATTGTGTCGGCACAACAATACCCTTAGCAGTTCCTGATATATTTTTATTCTTTTTAGATTAAAGAGTGGTATACCTATTAAATCAGATTCCTTTGTTTCGACCATGCTCACGATAACTGGAATTTTGTCGCTAAGGTTACCAAAGTCTTCGTTGAGCTAAAGGTTGAAGGTTAAAAAGATTATAGAAATTGAATATACCTTTTTGTTCAACTTGTTAGTCTCCCTTAGAAGAAGGACATCAGCTGAAACACCAAAGTCGGCAATTCCCCAGGAGGCGATTGGTGATCCCTTGTGAGGAGTTGCAATGAACATTATTCCGACCTATAAATAGAGAAATAAAGAAAAAGTAACAAACCGTTTTGTCTGCAAGTTCCGGAAGATCTAGAAGAATCCTTTTTGCTAGTAGGCCTCCCATACTGTGACAAATGAAAACAACCGGTTTTCTACCAACTCCCGCTGTTTTCAATTGGTTTTTGAACCGGTCTGCTCTGACCTGAAATTATCCAGTTTATTTCAAAAATTTCAAAACAACCTGCAGGCTTTCCATGGTTCCAGTGAATTGTAAAATATATGAAGGGTAATCTATTCCAAGGATTCTCATTGGTTGGCTGATATCTAATGGAAGCCAGTCCTGAAAAACAAAGTAAGAACAACAACGGAAGCTGTGTTTACCTTGGGCCAACATTCAGTAACTATGTTGGTAGCGCTGTCATTCTGTCTCCACGTGTATCCAATGCTACCTCGAAGACCATGAATCAGAACAACGTCTACCTAAAGGTTCGCAAATTGTAAGAACTGCATAAACTCTTACTTCTGCTTCTGCTTCCTCAATGTGCAGTTCGTAGATATCTGAGCCCAGTTTGTAATCAATTACTCCAAGGGCGCTCAGCGCGTTTTGACAAACCTGAAATTTTTGAAACTAAAAAAACTAATGGAACCTACTTTATGTGAAATCAAGCGTTCTTCAATGGTCTGACCATGTTCCACCAGATGAGACAGCATCGGAAGCCATTCTAAAAGTTGAATTTGCATCAAACTGGAAAGAATGCCTATTTACCTGATGTGAAGATCGCTTTAGCGAATTCCATGCTGTTCAACGCTATGTTTGACAACGTTTTCAAAGCGAGAATTCCCATTTCTTTGTTAATTTCTTGAAATTCGCAGTAGACCGTGTATAAGAATGGAACTATTTCCAAGCTCACAGAATGGGGGTCAAACTGCTTCTGCAAAAAAAGTTTCTGCTAAATAGAATAGAAAAAATTGATTCAAACCTCTGTTTTTAAGAACAAAATTTGGATAATTTGGAGAAGCCGTTCCACTTGACTTGGCCGCCTGACAAGCCACTCATCTGCACACGCCAGGTCTTCTTCTGGGCATGCTACCCTAGAAAAAAGAAACTTATCATTAAATTTAAAAACTAAGTCTACCTGTTGAGCCAAGCGAGGGCAGCATTCCATTCATCTCCGAGATCGAATTTGGCGAGAATTTCTTCAAATTTTTCAAAAATATCCGAGCTGCTCTTTTTGACAGGAATATATTTGCATAGTTCGCTTCCTCTTAAAGCAAGCATTCCCGCTGCGGAGGGACTCAAACTGTTCAATTCCACATGGTCTGAATTAAAAGAATAAAATCAAAAGCTTTAAAATGTTTAAACTGTTCAAAAAATTACCTTGTTTGAACCTATTGAGGAATCGCAACGCTTCTTCTACATTCTCCTTGTTGTTCAAAGCAGAAATGGCCGATTCGATGTTCCGAATTCGTGGAGTTTCATCATTTGAAGGATAAAAATAGTTCCTACACGCTGTATAGAGTGCCCTTAACCATATTTTACAAAGAAAAAAAGGGAAAAACTAACGGAACTGTCACCGAAGGAATAACATATCGGGCCATGTGTTAGGCATTTGCAAGAAACATCGGCTATGCTCTGCGCCCTCCACCAGTGCAGGGCTATTTCGTCATCGGGCATACAAAGGTCAATGCGATCAATGGTGTCACGCCATCTTACCAGGGACAGTCGGAACACTGAAACAAAAATTTAAATTTAAATGGTAATTTGTATTGATGATGGACTTTCACATGTGTTGTTTTCACAACAAAATAAAAATAGGAAGAAATGTAATATTCGATATTTTGTTTACAAAACTATTTGTTCTCTTAACTGAGCTTAGCTTAATTGGTTTGTCGTTATTAAGATTGTTAATACATTTAAGTCAAAGTTTTTATTGGATAGTCAATATATATTAAGTTGGCTTTTTTCTCATGAGGTACGCAATACTGCGTGGCGCCGTTTTTGCGGGAAATTATATCCTCGCTTTATATTGTGGCTTCGTTTAAAAAAACTTAAACTAGGTCAATTTGCAAGATAAAATACACACTTTAGAAAGAAATGGACTTCTACGTCGGAATATGTTTCAACAAAAATTCCAGGGATGCTATTTTCAATACACTCGTTAGTTTCATTTCACAATTACTATTTTTTTACAATTTTTTGCTTTCAGGAGCAGTTTGATTATCCAATTGCGTCTTTTGTAAGTACTCGAGAGGAATACGCTTGCATGAAAGAAGTCGGATGCCACAATTGTGGGAATTTAGTAATTGATTTTACGTCTCCGGATGATAACTCCCAAGTGAGGACCAATTTATAACTTTTATTGCTTTCAATTTTCAGGATATGTATTGTTTTGTAGAGGCAGAGAAATCCCTTTGCAAGAAGTTGTGGTCCATCTTCGTTGATATGGATGGAGTGCGGCTGGCGTTCTTTTCCGAAGGATTGGATAATTTATTTGAGAAATACATGCAGCCAATATGCAATGAATGCAAGAAACTTATCTCCAGGTCGCCGTCGGTTTGTTTTTACATCTTTTTCGGTTATTTAAATATTATATTTACTTATATTGTTTCTTTCTATGTATTAAATCCCAGTGCTGGCAAAGGGCCGGGTCAGTCCTGCCTAGACCGGAAACTTCCCGGCTCGAGACGTTTTTTCTCAACTATAGGCGTAATCTTAGAAGTAAATGTAGCAAACTCAGACAACTTTTGAAAAAGTCCGCTTCTTAAGCTGAAATGAAAATACAGTGCGTGGCTAAGAGATTGTAAGGGATATGTTCAATTTTTATTTGCCGAGTCTAAATTGTCTGAATTGTTTTAATTTCAGGGCTCAGCGGCTGAAGAGGAACCCCCGAAGAAACGGAAAATGCATTTGGCAGAGATTGTTGGTTTTTTCAAAGTTTTTGTTTACCTTTTTTAGATCGCAAATGTAAAACGAAACGGGCCTGTTCCTGCACCAACTTTGCGCGTTTTACTAGAAGGCGAGAAGGTTCCTATTTCAAACTGAAACATTTTTCAACAACTTTCAGGACCCCTACAACCCTTCGGCTAGAATCCAACAAATGGTTCCTGATCCAAACTCTACGGTTCACTTCCAAGGAGACTTCAACAGCATATGTGCAAGTAATCCGGAATACCAGTGGACTAAATGCAAAGTTTGTTTGTGAAAAACTATTTTTTATATTGTTCTTCAGTTGTGCATGCGGATTCTTCGAACAAAAAGGTGTGACGCCTCAAGAATGCGGACGCTACAAACAAGCCATGCTAGAAATCACGTCTCCCGATTTCAGTGGGTAAAAAACTTTTTAAAAATAATTTTTGCTCAATTGTTTATTTTTCATACTTTAGGTACACTTGCAAACTGTGTTCGTTTGGATGCCGTTTCCATGGAGGAATTCAGCTTCACATGACTAGGATGCACCTGGGCTCAGAAATGAGCTACATTGATAGATCGTATGTAAATATGGCAGCTTCAAAAAACTCTTTCAGGAAAGACAATCGTTACCGGAATGAAATTGCAAATATGGTTGTTACTTGCTTTGGGCCAGAGGTACTTTTCTTTTGTAACACAATTGGTTATTCATTTTAGGTTCGTACAAAAGGTAACAAATGGGACAAAAATTCAACAAACGGTTAAAATGTACATTTACTTTCTTTCCTTTTTACAGTCATATAGCTTAGAATTTGGTCTTAAATTTTGATCAATGGTTTTTAAAATTTAAAATTTTCCTTTATTAATACTTAGTACTTCGTACCACAAGGTTTCTTCTCGACTGTTCCGGGTATATATGATCTTGTGTGAAATTATTTAATAAATATTGTACGGACACTGTCTAGAGCCTGGATTTTTTAAACAAAAAACTATAAACTACTGAATGTTTGTGAATTTCCTAAACGTTGTCTCTAAGTGCACAGAAAAGATTATAAAGCTTCGGTTAACTCATTAAAAGTCAACTGCAGAAAGGTTTCAGATGCAAGTATCAAGTAGAACAACCACCATTCAATCAATAAATACTTTATTCAGTAACATCAGTTTTAATGACACCGTTTATATTCAATATGAGATCTGGAAAATCTAAATTCTGGGGCGATTATGTACAAAGCAGCGTAAGTGATAAATACTTGGATAACAATCACAACTGAATTGTTTCTTCAAATTCGTTGTCAGATGGAACAACGAGATGATTTACAATTGTGAGGCTTTTACGTGCTTTTTCCGTACGGTCCCTGTCGCTTGGCAAGAGAATACTTTTAAGGCGGGATTCGCTTTGTTCTGAGTTAGAGGAGCTGTCTCTGATTCCTGGAACAGATGGTTTTTATAATAATTTGGAATCAAACCGTTCGATGAAGTCTGCACCAGTTCAACATTTTTGTAGTTAATTGTGTCAGTACTTCCAAAGTTTCGGTTTCCAATCATCATTCCAGATACATTTACTGATATCATAGCACTGGAACGGGTAGTCTGAAGAAAAAACCACATCAATACCTATCATAGCGACTGGGTCTTCTCCCTGCGATGAAATCTGAGATGCCAAGTCGTTCATGGCACGAAGTTAAACAAGGGCAATTGGCTATGAACGCTTTCATGTACTCCGTACTTGCAAAACAGAAGACGTAAAAGTTTAAGCAGTGGTTCATCACTTCCAAAAAATTGGCAATGTTACGGAAAAGCTAAAACAACTTTTCTTATTCAACATGTGAATAACGAATACCTGGAACCAGTAGACGTATTCCATGGCTTCGTTTTGCAGAATCATCACAATGATCTGAGGGAGATTGCCAAGCACAAATATAACACAGATGGCAAGCATAAGGGCCGTCAGCTTTTTCTCGGCAAAGCTCTTGGCAACACCAGTGTACTCCCTCCTGAAAGGACATTGGAAATTAAATTTTAGCGGCTACCTTATATAGGTACTGGTGTCTGGACTGCTGCTGCTCCTGTCATTACTTCTGCTGGAACTTGGGTCTGAAGGACTTGTGCGGCGAACCAGACGTCTTCTACGTATCTGAGCAACACTTGTTGGTGTCAATTGAAAGTTTTACTTTGTTCAGTTGAAGTTCTCTTGCAATGATTGTGTTTAGAACTGTCATTACAATAACACAAAGAAATCGGAGACATTCTCGGATCATTTTGTAGTAATTGAATATGGTCCATCTCGGTTCTCTGAAAGAATAATATAATCTTCCATAATGGAAAAGCGCGTTATCTTAATTTGATAAACATTTCGGTCAACCAAACGTATACTCAAAAATTATAGTACAGACCTATTGACTTTCTTGAACTTTACCCAAAAACCTAACATGTTCACACAGTTATTCTCTTCGTTTCCGGGGTTTTCTATTTAGGGAATTAAACTCACAGAAGGGTCAGTTATAAAATACGATACCCCTTGGATTATACTTTGATAATCCGTATTTTCCCTCTTTGATTGCCCTCTTTGCATTGAAAAAAATCTCCCACGATTCTAAGCATCCCATGTGGCGATTAATCCTCAGCTGACTTTTGATCACATGGTTTCTGTTTTTCTGAGCAAACTCCAAAACCCTCTTGTATAATAAAATTTAAACTTACTCGCAAAGAAGCTCCACGTTGTTTGAAACCGAGTATGTTGTTTCATTTGATTGAGCATTGTAGGTCACTTTAAGCTTGTTTTGTAGCATCATAGGGGTATGAATCAAAGCAGACAAAAGCAAAACGTAGATAATCTTCCTTCTTGCAAGGGCATGTGGATTTACCGACGGCTTAAAGTGTGGTCGCGAAATGAGTGTATACCTGAAATCTTATGAGTTCAGACCCATCCTTTAAAATACTTCATGTTTGATCCCTATGACTGACGTCTTTGATCTCACAAACCCTAGCCACCCAGGATTTGGTCAGGATTTGTTCATCAGAATGTGATTGCACACCCGTCGGCGCCTATTTGGAGGAGCATGACGTTGCTCTGAGGGCAAACATTCTCCAATTTTACAATGGCTTTGAGGGTTTTATTGCGGTCGCGAGACCGCCTAGTACTGAATATTAAACAAATCTTTTGTGAAAAAAGATAAGTGTAAACATAAGTTGTAATTTCTTCAAATTTCAATAAACACATAAAAATTGAGACTTGAACTTTGTTATTTCTTTTAGTATTAGTTGGTTTCCATGTTCTGTTATAACTATGCTGCAAAACAAGTTGGAAGTTGTAGTTTAAAGATGGCAGTTTCAATAAAAATTTAAAATGACGTGTTACTCCACAACGATATACTCACCTTTCTACTGTGAGCATGAATGCACAGTATAGCCCAGCTATCAGAAAAGTATTAATCAGAGCCGCCTCCGCATGTGCAACATAAACCATGATTATGTGGTTATTCACATTGTGGCTGATGTAAAAATGCAACAAAATTAAAGACAAAGAAATCTAAATAAAATGGGATTGTTTGAATCATAGTCAATTACCAAATCAAATATAGCAAGCGCTCGTATGTACATAAAAGGGACGGACTGTAGAGAAGGACTCTGTAAAGCTCTGATGTTCATTAAATTCCCGACTACGCCCAGAACACATCCACATATCTGAAATTATTATGTTCTGTTGGAAAATCCATTGTTTGACCTGGAAGATTGCAAATGACTTTTTCATCGTCTCCATTTCCTCCCGGAACTCGGCTGTCATATTAGCCTGTGCCATTTCCGGATGGCAAAAGGCGTGCATGTTGAAGAAGACCTGAAGAGTGACGTCAGTTCAAGATTTAAATTACAAATGACGTCAAAGATAAACAAATACCGATTCGAGGAGGTCCATGGCTGCTTTTTGTCAATGGATCAGGGCAATGTGGCGGCGGACTCAGTTTAACGCATTTTATCGCTTCAATGTGACACTTGTCTTCCACTAACGAGGGCCACCACCTCACTTTTCGGAGGAAATGGTCCTTTGATCTAACAGTTCTAAGTCTGATCACTCAGGTTCCGCTTACCTTCATACCTACGGGTGATGGGGGAACGCATGCGAGTGATTTTACTGAATGACGCTCTATAATTTGAAAACTTGCACCAATTTGTTTGACAAGGATCGAATTTAAATCAATAAGACGTTTTTAGCGAGGGCGGGAGGAAGCTGAACATGTTTGACTTGCGAATCACGGGCCGCGGCCGAATCTGAGGTATTCACATGTGGTTCTCGCTTGCTGACGTCGGTTTGCCGTTTCCCAAATTATACGCCGTTGATAGGCCAGTTGACCTCGAAACCACGCGTATGCACGACAAAAGAAGTTTCAGTTAAGGTGTGGGTGGAAGAATGCATATTGTGTTAAAGTACAGCCATGTGCGGGCGGAAGAAAACAGGTAACGCGGTAGCACAAAATGGGCAATATGAGACGACGTGGAGTGCACTCACACACAGCAATTCGAGCGCGCGACAATTCTGAGAGATGCCTGATGAAACCAGACGCCTGACGGAGGAGCAAATAAGGGGTGGTTGACCTTCGGATGGACAGCGGTCGTCTGCGGGGGTGAGGCAAGTGCGGGATCATGAGGACCGGCAGGCGCATCTCATCCGTGGTCTATGCAAAAGGAGCGTTTATCCATGCAGCGATGATGCCTGATAGAACAGACACGGCGGTTGGCAAACGACCAACGGTTGAAAAACGATGCTGCACATAAAAGAAGAGAGAAATTTCACAATAAATGTTATCCCAAACGCTTTTCTCAGTAGGTGAAAGATTCAGTAAATACAATATCATAAAAGTGTATACCCAAATGGAGGTTAAAATATTATCACGAAAACCGTTTATTGTGAAACATTCTGAAAATACAGAGCGATCGTCCATAAAGACTTTAAAAAAAGAAATTGTTTCTGGCCAGTCTGCTCTTTTATTGCTTTGTTCCAAAACAGTCGTGTAATTTTTTAAAAATCAAACACTATTGTTAAATGTGTCTTGTTACAAGCCATAGTTCCCTGTTTTTCCTACTCTTTTTTTCTTGGATTGACTTGAATCTAATCAATTAATCTGCTAAAACATATATAAAACTTGTTACTGAAAATATTACTCAAGACTTACTAGAAGAAAGTGGGGCAGTTGTTCATCTGTTTCGGATCCGAAACGTAGCGGTATCATTGCGGACAACGGTTGGCCTGGGAATCACGTTATAAGGGGACGGAAACGAGCCGGCCATCTCATTATGGGCCGCCGACTCGAATCTGACCCCAGAAACACTTTCGGAAATGGCATGCGAAATTGGAAATTGAACTCCGGAATTTCCCAAGGCAATCGGCATTTTGAGAGCGTGGCAATAACTTTAAAAAACTGAATGTTAACCACAACAAAAGGCTCGCCGTTTTTCTTGCATTTTCGTTTAGAACTTTTAATTAAATGGATTTTAGTATTATGTTTTAAAAATTGCACAGTTTCGGCAAGAATCATACAGGTAGAATAACGTTTTTGCCTTTTGGTCGCACCAATTAAATTGTTTAAAAAATCAAATGAAAGAAACAGATGTGCAGATCAGTTCAATTAAGATGCGGGTCGGAGACCCGTGCACCAATGTGTTTGCAAAGGGTGTGCGGGCGGGAGATTGAAGCTTCATCTAATCCTCCGCCAGCGATTTGGAAGCTGTGGGTGAAATATTCCCTCACATTCACTGCGCTCAAAATGAACGGCCGGGTGAAACCTAAGCACCCATGGGTTAAGAAATGGATGAGTGTTAGAATAACTTCAAAGCAAATCTGATAACAAGTGAAAACAAGTGAAAACAAATGCACTTGAAAAATTTGCCAATGCCACATTTTGTGAGACCGTCATCCTCTTTTTTTCAAGTTTGAAGCCGTTTTTTTCTAAGTTATTTCAGTGGCCCACTCCTATTAAAAAACATTCACAAGCAATTATAGCTACTTTTGCACGCTGAATCACATTCAAAGGTTTCTTTTAGTTCAGCTCTCCGTTAGAACAAGTTACGGCTGAATTATGCCTAAATTTAGCCGTAACTCGTTTCGAAGTAGAGCTGGGCTTAAACCAACCGCAGAATGCGATTCAGAATGCAAAATTAGCTATAGTTGCTTGCGAAACTTTTTTAATAGGACCTCAATGAAGACCGGTATATATACGGAGTGAGCAATTTTCGAAAATTCTCCAAGTTTTTACAGTGGGCCACTGTAAAAACTTGGAGAATTTTCGAAAAAGTGCTTACCTCATATATATACCGGACTTCAATGAGGTCCTATTAAAAAAGTTTCGCAAGCAACTGTAGCTACTTTTGCACGCTGAATCACATTCAAAGGTTTGTTTTAGACCAGCTCTCCGTTGGAACGAGCTACGGCTAAATTCTGCCTAAATTTAGCCAAAACTCGTTTCGCATTGCTCACTCCGTATATATACCGGTCTTCATTGAGGTCCTATGGAAGAAGTTTCAGAAGCAACTATAGCTAATTTTGCATTCTGAATCGCATTCTGCGGTTTGTTTAAGCCCAGCTCTACTGCGAAACGAGTTTTGGCTCTTTGAGGCAGAGTTTAGTGTTGACTAATATGAGGCAGAGTTTAGCAAAAACTCCCACTCAGGGTAGAGCTGGACGAACCTTCGCATGTGATTCTGCGTGCAAAAGTAGCTGTATTCTCTCACGCGTTTAGTTTTTAACTAGAAAAAAATTGTAAAGAAATACTCAGGTTAATTTTAATTTTTGACGCTGGATTTATTAATGCCCTCAAATTTACAAACACTCAATGTTGATGCTGTCACCGGCCCGTTCGGACCTTTAACGAAGCGTAGACCCCCTTCGGCCGCATAACTTTGCGGCCTTTGGCCGCTTCGTCGGACGGCCTTCGGCCGCTTTTTTAAACAGCTTTTGACCGCTGAGGTGACCTTGGCACGCTAGTGTTTGCACAATTCCATTTCTTGTTAACCGCAAGCGCTCTTTCTTTATTTAAAAATGAGTATGAGTTTGGGCTTGTTGCGTGAACACGGCCTGCGACCGCACTCCTTTCCCTTTGCGGGAAATGCACCCAGTGGTGATCCACTACTCACACACCATAACTTTTTGTTATATAAGGATTGTCGCAATTAAGACGCATGTAGGGGCTCTCATCTTATCAGCGCACCACTTGAATTATTTACGATTAGCAGGTTGAACTATCCCGCGCGATATCATCATCACTTCGCACCCGCTACGGAAATCGACACACCCACCATACGACCATCTACATTTAATACATCCGGCGGAATGTCTGGTAAGTGTTTTTACTTCATAGTCTCCAATTACTAAACTTGTCCTAGGAGAAATGTATCTCATAACAAATTCGAGATTAGTGTTTCATTTAGTAATGAAGGCAATTAGTAGCATTCGTTCCTTGCCCGAATCGAGGACACTGCTATGCAAATATCGCATCATCCGTTCCACTGCATCTAATGATTTAGTTCTAGTTCCCTTTCTCATAGGACAAGTTTAGTAATTGGAGTACTGATATCTCAGTTCATCTATGTTTCAGAAAGTATGGGATTTATTTGTTTTTTTCCTTGCTAATCCTGCAATTTTCGCAATTTATTTTTCTACGCGCAGCAGACTGCAACAAAAAATTTCTTATTTTTAAATGAAATATATTTTCTTTAGTTCAAATTTTGCCGGAAACTCGGAAACAAAAAAACTGTTCAGTTTGGGAATTTATTGAGGTATCCGTGTTTGGATATGGAACGCTGTTTCCAACGTCAGTGCTGATGTATGATGAAAGAATTTTTTTAACTGTTTATTTATTCTATTCCGCCTATAACAGGCAGGCATTTCCTTTCCTATCAATCTGGAACATTCTTGGAAATAGGCGTCGATTGCCTTCGTTCTAGGCAAAAACTAACGAGGAACGAGTTCCTTAATCGCTGCCTCCTCCACGGAATCACTTGGTTTAATGTCGTCATTCACTTTGTAACCGCTCAGTATTGTTTCAACCTCTGATATATCAGTTCACCTTTGTCTGTGCTCTGAGACCACCTGGCCCAATCCCGCATTAGTGTATCGCTATTGCACATTTTGTGGCGCCCGGTGGCCAGATGTGCATGGCGGCGAGAAAACCTAACATTGGAGATGATCAAGTGTTCCCGTGTGCATTGATTCCAATGAAAGTGTCTTGCAATTTGATCTGCTGGTTTTGCCGGCTAGTGGACCGCGGTTTTTCTTGTTGTTTGAGCACTTGAGCGGGATTCTCCGGGCTCTTGGCGAAAGCACGCACAAAAATGCCACTGTTTTCTTCATTGCATTCCTTTTCTACACCAGCACCCTGGTCACTGCCTCTCCATTGGACGTCATTTACTTATTATTATGAGAGAAAAAAAACTTATTATTATTATTATTATCAAAATTGTTTCTAATTGAATTTGGTTGTGGCGTGCATTGGCAGAACCAATAGACTTAACTATCATTAACTAAATTTTCTGATAAAACTTTAATAGTTTAAAGCTCGATTTGGTTTTGGAGATGTTTGGTTTGAAGCCCTTTTCAATTACCTGAGTTTTTCTGAAAAAGTTTCAAACATTGAAATATTAGCACCAATGTTTATTATGAAACATTCTTTTAGTTTCCAGGATCAGAAGCAATCTTGATATCTGTTTGCAGCAGATCGATCGGGGAGATATTGAAAGAGCACATACTGTTGGTCGAAGACAGGCCGCTCGTTAACGTAAGCGCTGTATTTGCTCACTCCTCTGATATACAAGGACCGCACTGATTAATTCATATGCGGGCGGTCAGATTGCCGCCCCCACGACTTCTAATCTCTTTAATTTGCTTTCTTGTGGCAAATAGTGTGAATTTTAATCTGCCATAATCCTATGTTTCAAACTAAAAGCTGATATAATAAGCGTTCAGAAAACGCAAGAGTTGAATTATTTCGGGCAGCTGACGTCCGCAACTTTCCCGCATCCGAAATGATACTCTTTCGTAGCCTCTTGTATGGCCCTTTATCGCCTGTGGCGGCAGCCTTGTGTGCCCGCACTGTTCCTCTTCCGCTGAACGCAATCGTAAAGGATTTTACGCCGTTGTTTCCTTTATGTTTTAACACTTGTTCAAATCTGAAACATCATTTTGTTTTCAAGCCACACTTTTTATATCACCGCACAGATTTTCTATATTAGAGCAAAGTGATTTTTTTCTGAAAAAGTGAAATTAAAAAGTAAGTTTTGACAATTAGATCTCCGTTGTTTGAACATTAACAAGCCATGTCCATTGTTTATTTGTATCATTTGTAGGTTGTACTTTACAATTATCTGCCTTTCACAAAGTTTGCCCATATTTCTACCTTAGTTTTTCTGTACCAGATCTCGTTTAATTGAGAAAAACTGCGGAAAACAAGTGTTCCGCCTTGTAGCGGTGTGATTGGCCGCGTTCTTCTTGAGCATGGCGTTGATTCATGCCCACCCTTGGCGTTGCGAACTTGACCTAGTCCCGTTCAAATAACCAGAACCTGCCGTCGGATGGCCAAATGAAAGGAAGTCTCGGTTTGCCTTGACGCACCACAATACGCGGACACTGTCCACCGTAAACATTTCACCGAGCAAGCTGAATTTAGGCGGCGGGACATGTTTGCATTCAGGTTGCAACCGTATTTGTCGTTTCCGATCTAGATCATCACCGCTTCCCCTGTGTATAATCGTGTCTTTTCGCTTCCACCATGTTGCGAACAAAACATCAGAAAACACGAAGACCTGTGTTTCTGTCGGCAAATCAAAATGTTTGGGGAGAACGGCTACCTTTGCCTGGACCCGCCACAATGGTCACTCTGGGGGACCTCCCATTGTGTTAATCTAGCGCGGTCCTGACCATAATTGACGTATTGTGGTCCTCACCTATCGACAGCCGCTCATTTCTCGCCACACTTGTTTTAGACACTCCCTTTGATTGTGTTGTTCTGACAGTTGAAGGCACAGAGTAAAGTGTATAGTCTAGCATTGTACGCTTACTTTACGGTATTCAACCAAACTGTCAATTACACAGCCTGTTTTCCTACCATTATATGCTTAGGTTTCTTTGGCCTACACTTCTTTTACCATCCTGAAAACAGGGAAAAATATCTGAATAGAGATTTCAATTTAGAGATAAGTTTTTTTTGATGACCACACTTAACATCATATGTATTCGAATCCAATACCACTTTTACCATAAATTGGAATGTGAAAACGTCTGGGTACAATCCCCACCCGAAAATTAATACTTGACAGAAATGTGCTTAGTTTGGCTATTTTCACTCTTTATTTTACTAAAAGTGCATTCGATAAAATTTATTTTTGTTTATATTGGTTCAATGATAACCGCCAATACTTTCAGATGACCTGAGCGCCATGTCAGGAAGACGAATATTACGACGTTTCTCATCGAGTATATCAGGTAAACATTGTGTTTTACTAAAATCGAATGGAAACTTTTTCGAACCGTTTCTTTAAATCATTCAAATCAAAAATCCCAAATAATACTGCGTTGTTTACTTCCGTTTGCGTTGCTTGGTTATTGCTGCCGACCACATGTCAATGTAGATCTAGATTGTACAACTCATCCACAAAGGCTGGCTGTCGCTTACACAACACAAACAAGACGGACATGCTGACTTTGCGGCGGAGGTCTTCCCTTCGCCTTGTGCAACAGGTCTCCCGCCACTATTTCCGCAGTTTTCGAGGTGACCCAAGATCAGAGTTTGCGATATTGACTATGTATCATTCCGATCGCAGCCATCCATTACAATTTGTCTGGCCGCGGTTTCCATCAATCAAGGCAGTCCAGTTACAAATCGTAGGCGGCGGTCAGCGGCATGCAACTACAATTCAAACGGTAGAGGATGAAACAATACACAAAGTCATTGACTTTTAATAGGGAAAGTTAAAGGAATGTCAAAAGTCACACTGTAAAATTTTGATTTCAGATTTACTGAGTATCCAACGAAAATCAACGACAGACGAAAAAGAAAAGTAGGTTACCGTTACCCGTGGCTGTCAAATGCAATTTCTAGTGGAACTGCTCTGCACACAGCTGTTCAAATGGGAAATGCCGTCATGGCCCAAGGACTCCTTGAAGGAAGGAATGTTTGGGTCGACGAAGAAGACGGGAAAGGTAAATTCACTCATTAAAACAATTCACGATGCATCTTAAGGTCGTACCGCCCTCCATTACGCAATGGAACAAAATTCTTCTGAAATCACCGCTTTATTACTAAAATGCGGAGCAAACGTAGACTGTGTGGATTTTAATGGGATTTCCGCCTGTCATCTAGCTTGTCAGGAAGGAATGATTGATGCTGTAAGAAAACCCTGTAACCACAAGATAATATCGGTTTAGTTTAATCTTTTGCTGTATTACCGCGCGGATATCTGCGCCATCGACAAGAACGGGAAGACTCCCTTCGATTTGGCCTGTGAATATGGGCAGGATAAGGTGAGAGGGAAGGAGTTGAAAGTACGGAAACTTCAGATGGTGGAACAAATTCTTGTATGTGGGGTGGATATGCCTTCATTGAAGAAGGCCGGAAACACCCACACGGCTTCCGCTCTTCATCTGGCTGCAAGGAATGGACATAGTCACGTAGGTTTATTGAACGGGAATTAGTGAAAAACGCACGCAACATTTACCAAATACTGCGAAAAACTTGTTTATCCCACAATTGGATTTGTAACGCCAACTTTCCAAGAAAATAGAAATGCAGAGGATTTCTAACGGTCAATTTATCTATTTGTTGTTCTTCCTAAAGATTGTGTACCTTATTTTCGCCCTTTGTTTCTATAGTTTTTTTCTTCTTTGTTGATTTATTTTCCCATTGTTACATCTGTTATTTAACTCATTTTTTTGAAATGCAGTCTCTGTAAAAAAAAACTCGTTGTTAGTTCATATAATAAGAAGAAAATCTATTCCTGTGATGAAACAAACTGTCTTTCAGATAATTGTCCGTCTTCTCGAAGCTGGCTGGAACATTAACCATACCACTTCCTTGGGATCTGCTCTGCATGAAGCAGCAGGAAACGGAAGAGGACAAGTAGTTCGTTTCCTGATTCACGTGGGTTTATTCAAACCAGTAGGAGAACCTTTTGTTTTAGGCAGGAATCGATACATCTATAACTACCACTCATGGCCACACAGCTCTTGATGTTTGTAAGAAGAACGCACACAAGAACCCGATTACCATAGGCGAAATCAAGTTTCTTCTACGAGGTTGGTTATAGAGGTGTTAAGGCAAACGTTAGAACCGCATCCCGTCCCGGTCATTTGTCTCGTCCAATTGGCCGCGATAATTACACTTGTTGACCTCTGAGGGGTGTGCCTCCGCTCCCTTTACAGAAGCCGCCTCGTTTGGGCAAAAGCCGCCCTCGGCCGTTTTCGTTCCGTTATTATGATTGTCATTACGATTAATCCCAGGAGAAAAAGTGCGCGGGTAAGCAGTATGCCTAATCGGAGCGTTTTGCCCCGCTATCGGGCGCACTGCTCAAAATTACCTGCCGCAGCCAACACCCCAACAGATATACTTCCGGGTAATTCCTTGTCTATAGTAGTAACCAATATGTGTTGAGGAGGAAACTCAACGCCTGGCTATCAGGGTTGACTTTCGAGCCTAATCCCGCCATCTGGCCGCTCTTGTCCTAATCCGCGGGCGTACACATTGCAGGTGCTCATTAAACCTTTCGCGCACCTTCTGCATATGCCACCCATAACCATAAATATATTCTGTGGTTTATTTAGAACCCTTAATGTTATTTCAAGCTAATATCAAGTTTTGTTTGAAGAACAAAAAAAATTTTTGCTCTTAAACTAGGAACAATACCTAACTTTAAGCGCACGTGTCTATAAAACACGTGCATAATATAATACTATATTAATATAATAATATAATATTGTCATTTCAAATTAACCACGATGGCACTAAACATAATTAACAATTTCCTAAAATGTTGCGTGTTTTTGGTGAAAAAACGGATTTACTCTTTTAGTTACTGCAGTGTTTTTCCAAATACTGGATCGTATAAAAAACACCTCGGATTCTCTCCCGTCTCTATGTGTCCTTGTTCCTTTCGGTGGCA
Organism: Oscheius sp. G VE-2021; assembly: GCA_022343465.1. NCBI lineage: Eukaryota > Metazoa > Nematoda > Chromadorea > Rhabditida > Rhabditidae > Oscheius > Oscheius sp. G VE-2021. The sequence continues at coordinate 578,777 of JAJQXH010000012.1, forward strand.
GCCTTATGCCGGTCCTATGTTTGATCTGGCCCTCCGTGCTCGCCAATCAATCATCGACCGGATTAGCAAAATCACTCCACTTAACAGACTCTTCACACTCAAGTTTTCCGGTGAATTCGTCAACCAATTTGTCGTTGTTTGACTGACGGGTCCTTACTATGCCGCACACAGCTGACGTGTAGACCGGCCATTGTCGCTTCTTTTGCAACCACAAACCGCAAAGCTCAGGGTTTTCCACTTTACAATCGCTTCATTCTGATTCGATGTTTTATTTGTTTCAAACAAGGCAGCATATTTGATCTAAACATTAAGGTCGCAAAAACCACAGTGGGGTGCAAACTTGGCACTGCCATCGCCCTCATCTTGCGCAGAGGGTCAGCAGGCGTGACTCACAAGGTCACCGGTTGCATAATGGGAACAGGCGTCTTTTCTCTTACCTCGGCAATCGATTTTATCGCTTCTGTGGCGTGCTACTGCCAATTAACTTTCGACCTCCACTCAACCAAGTTTTCGCTTTCCTACCCATTCAATAATGAATCTAATAAGAATAGCATCTAGTGATTGAAAAGAGGAATCTAGTTCAACCTACAAACGTTACATGGAATAAGAAACAATTTTTGAATTCTAGATGCCCGATCTAATGTAAGATTTTTGTTATTTTTTGAATTGGAGTTGACTATCATGTGCTAAATAACTTGTCCAAAGGCCATAACTTGTTGTTAAATTAAGACATTTTTAATATAAACTTTTATGTTTTACGTTTTCATAAAAATACCCATTTTAAGGTCTTTTACGTCTTGTGAAATGTTCTTTGACTAGTCAGAAAAAGCATATTTTGGCTTATTTTGAAAAAGATCTTATTTTTTATGCTGTCGCGCAGTCCATTTGTGGCTATGGATATTATCAGTATCAACAATCATAAGTGTGGCCGTGTCGCGCGGCCGATATTCGCCCCAAATATCAAAACACCTTGTCCCCCGCTGCGTCTCTCATTATTTTCCGCCTCATATAACACGCAACACTACATTCGTATACCCCACGCATCCCCATTCAGTCATTTTTGGGTGACAAATCCTTGCTACAAGCAAATGACCGATCGATGACCATCTTTCTGCTCCCTAATCCTTTTGTGCCGCGAGCTTAGCGCGCACAAGCTCATTCCATTATGTGTTCACCCGCGTTCCGCTTTGACCCGAAAACAATGCTGGCGAATTTGGGCGCATCTTGGCTTATTTGTATTCCTGGGATTTCAACTATCAGTCAAAATAGCGCCAACGGCGATTGCATTCCACGACCTTGTCGTTTGAAATGTATTCGTTCTGTCAGTTCTCGGCTTTTCGTGTCAATTCCTGCTTAAACCGCCCGTTTTCTGGCTTTTCATGCATGCCACAGGTGCGGTTCCCGCACGCAAAATGAGATTATCGGCATTATCGCCTGACCACTTCATTTCGGATTATTAAAACCCCATTCGACTTACTCTTGCTAGATGAATCGTTAATTTAGTGCTCCCAAGACCATTCATAAGGGCGATTGAAGCGCGGCCACTAGTAAACAACGACAGAAGGCTTGCGAACAATCAGCTTCTGATCCCGGAATTAAGTGAGCCGAACGGCGTCGTTTATTAAGCCCAGTGTTGCCACTATGGTCCTTGCGAAAGCCCACAAATACCCCCGATTTTGCACCTCAAACTCATTCATCCAAGCTGTCTGCGAGACAAGAGACATTTTGAAATAGCTTTGTCAAGCTGCCTTTGTAACTGACGTGGCAATTCGGTTCTTTGATATTCACATTTTCTTCGGTGTTTCAATTCAAAATGTGAAACAAAGAGACTCTTTTGAATTCAATGCTTGAATTAATTTTCCTGAAAACAATAACATCTTTCAAAAATCCTAAAGTCAAAATCAATTTTTCTTTTTCTTCATTTGAAGATTCATTCCACAATGACTACTGAAAATTTGAGCACCCAGTACTGTACGAAAATTTGACAGTTGCTGGGGCCTGGTTAAACCGTAACAGAAATTTTTCGCATTCTTCAAGTGAAGTTTTGATGTTGTTAATTGAATAAGATAAGGATATGAACCAATCTTGTAAATGGAATAGTGTGCATATTCCGTTATTTATATTTTGTTTGTTTTTTATTATCCATTGTTGCATACCAAGCGGTACCAAGCCCATTTTAAGCCATTACTCTGAATTCATTTTTTGTGAGCGTCAATCGACCCTGGCCAATGGCTGAATGTTGAACAGGAACGCTCTTTTTGCACCTCGGCCTTGGTATTTCGGCTCGTTGCACGCGTATTCCGGCTGACCTCCCGCACAGATGTTCTTACCGCACTTGTCTTTGTCTCTCGCCCTCTGCGTGCAATATGCTGTTAATCCACTCTCATTTCCCTCTCGAGATCTGCCCAATGCTGGTACCATTTCCCCCAATTTGGCAAAGGACCTTGCCGTTTGTGGTTCCGATGCATGTTGTGTATTTGCGCAGACATTCTACGGGTCGCACCATTCTCGCGCCCATTCACCATGCGCACTTAACTTGTCGGCATTCCCGTCAACAGTTCCAAATCGAATCTATTATATGAAATTAGTCACTCCCTTGGAAGCCGTATCCATGTCCTTTTCTTCCCTATTTACGTATTCCCTTTTCTTGGACTTGTTATGCAAATTCCACGTCATACCGACGCAATCTGTACGCGCAAATCACATAAAACAGAAAACAAACGTCGCGTACGCAATCTAGCGCAACGCGACGGCAGCCACGTTTTCTGTAAGGAGGCCCGCTGAAATCTGAATTGACGACAAACGCGTTCGCGCCATGTTTCCGGTCAACTGGCACTCCCTCTCTGATTAGCAGCATTCTGCATCTTCTTTTGAAAAGTGACGTTTTCAGAACACAAGAAGTTTGTCTACGGAGAAGCACTAAGGGATCATCTGGGAGTACGCGCCGACGAACTATCCTTCAGCAAAGGAGATCTCATCTGGGTGAGTTGTTTTTAAAAGTAACACAAGTAAAACGTTCAGACCATTACAGTTCTTCAAAGCTTTGAATTGCCCGCATTTTGTTCTTAAAACAAACTTTATTATGTAATTAAGGCCACTTTAATCGTTAGGACTTTGGCGTTTTAAATCTCAAACGTTTGATTTCATAGAATGAAACATGCCGCTTGAAAACAATCAGACGCTAGCGACGCATCGATAAAACAATGCTATTATTTGGTAAGCAAACCGGGAATTTCATTTCGTTTTTCTCATTTTAAGATCCATTGAAACGTTTCATAACTCATATGTCGATTTCACTCAGCTTCACCCTAACCATAGTTTATCTTCAATTTTTGTCGACTAAGTGTGCAGAATAGTGTTTTTCTCAGTGTAGCTAACTTAGCCTGTTACTTTAGGCGAATTCACAAAACAATGTGATATCTTCCTTGTAGCCAATTTCTACCAATGTTTTATCGGTGTCCGGATGATTTACATATCCGGCTGCTCTCCTGGCGCCACGAATTGTCCTCTGTGGCAGATGGCCTCCGGCATCGCTGTCAGCGCTCACGCACAGTTCGTTGCGCATTCAGGCCCTGTCAATTCAATGCGCATCGGACATTGATGTAATAATTATGGCTCCTCCTGCTTTTACTGGGCGGTCAGCTCAGCCTCTGGGGTCCCGCGGTGTTGTGACATGTGCAACAAAGCCTTTGTCAACAGGGATGTTTATGATTCTTCCCAGTTCCACAATTGTTGTCTTTAATAGGCTTTTTCAAATCATTCTTTACTGTTAATCATGCACTTGCGCGAGAAAATATAATCTCGGGTTCATTTTTGAATTTATTGCAAACAAAGATGAATCAGGCGTAAGTATAGTACCAAATCCCAGCTGCATTTGAACACGTCATTTCCCTTGCGCAGCTGCAAACCACAGCTGCATTTGGAAGTACAAGTGGTACTGTACTTATTTCTTTCTACGTTTCTGTATGATTCACCTCTTCTGAATCTTATAAACAATTCATCGCAGCTCTCCTGTTGCCTGAGTATCATATTTAAGGGCATGTGTCCTTATTCCCTGGTAACGAAGAACCTTAACAAACAAGAGCAAGTGGTTATGCGCCAACCAGTGAGGAAGCCTTTGTTACGCATTCATTGTTTTTGTTAAGGGTCGTTTGGTCATAATGACCAAACACCTACCGACAAAAGAGTTCGCAAATCGTTTACGAAACCCTCATTTTGAAATATTTTGAAGCTCAACTATCGTTTTTATTCTTCATTTAATGAACATCTTTTAATTTTCTTCTCACACATCCGATAAGTATTCTTATGTTAGAAAATCTCTCGTCTGAAATACTATCCAGCGTTAAGTAGTTTCGTTATAAACAAGCTATGTTTTCGTTCTTCTCTCTTGGCTGTATACCTCTATGGTCAAAATGTTCGCATCGTTTTTATTTAAAACTAAATTTTCGCTTTGAAATAAAATTGCGAAAGATGTAATGTCCCCCCATGAGCCGTTCGCTAATCCCCATCCGTCTAGGACCCTGCTTGTTTATAAAGGCGCGCTAGTGTATGTTCTGGCTTGATAGTGCTGACGCATTCGTCTTAGCCAACGATGGATGGCCCCAAGCTCAATTAGACAATCCTTATTTATAATTCCGAACCCTGTCAAAAGGTAGCGCAAAAAAGGGAATTCGCGTGCGCGACGCTTCCAGTGCATGACACGCAGATTGCTCTCACGATAAGTCCCGTCAGCTGGACGGAATGTCATCAAACACATACATAACTTACTAGCCTTCGGCGGCATCTTTCACTGACCCCTTTTATCACGCCGCTAAGCCGCCCAGACAATGTGCGCCTCAGCGGCGATTATCATGTTCCCTGCCCGAAACAAGCGTATTCTGTGGTGGCAAAGTGTGTAATAGTAGTAGTTTTATGTGCATGTTGTGTGCGCGATTGTCTTTTCCATCTGGTCAGTCGAGCCAATTCCCGGCGACTCTCGTAAAGTGGCTCTACTGCCCGTGTTGCGGCGTCGTTCCGAAGTCAAATGGAATGCTCGTCGGTCTTTTCTGCTGCTGAAACCTAGCCCCAAATCCGGTACCAAACCAGGCGTGTCAACACGGAATCAAAATCCCTGATATAGTCAGGATTTCGCACTAAGCAAATATCCATTGTGAGAGCGTTGAATCGAAAACATGCGCACAGCCGCGACGGTCAACGCGTTTTCCAGATATTCTCTGTTACACAAAGGGATATATTTTTGTTACGACTGTTTCTGAGACAACGTTGGAGATAAAATGCTTTAGTTCAAAGCGGCGGCGTCCCCGACGGAGGAGCCACGTAACGCCATAATTCATGCAAGCACTTATGTACACACGATCTTTTCTTAACCCATGCTTCATCAAAAACAAAACTCCCATTTTCTTTTCTCTACCCCGATTTAACTTGTTTTTAAAGTTTAGTGAACCACAAATTTCCCTTTCCGGAAGTACCCCTTTAGACGACTTAAACTCTTGAACCTCCCACGCCAAACTTTCAAGCACTTTGTCGTTCGAAAAAAGCGTTCTTCTTTAAGCAGCCTTGTTAGATTGGCTTGAAAATCATGTTTGACAACTGGACGGAGTGTGGCGCGGTGAATCTCAATGTATCTTCTGCATATTGTTGCTATGCGTGGGAATGTTGCCGACCAAGGACGCTGCGTGAACCATAATATTCGACATGTTTTGATAACTCAACCCAACTTTGGTAACTCCAAAAATGACTCTTACAAAAAATGTTAAAATGTCACCACATTACCCCGATGTTTTAAAGCAATGCTTTTAATTGCGTTATGTCAATTTTCAGTGGCTCGCAACAAATAAATCCTTTGTCTGTCTTGATAGCATCCCCTGTCAACCAAATCAGGACAATCCGATTATGTAGTGATTAATAGTCAAATTACGGAATCGCGAATTGCTTATCTTCTCTCATCGGCTGCCTATTTTTGTCCTCTTTCCATTATCTTAATAAATGCGTAATTTTACCTCTCTGTTGTCCAGACAAGGCATCCCACGATTTGCAAATTGAACCTAGATGCTACCCGCATACTAATGCTACTAATTAAAAATCGAACCCATTTGTTTGGATTGCGGTATCGTTGCCGCTGCATCTCAATTAATTTGCTCTCCCCGTGCAACCTTTGATTCCAAAAAAATGCCCTAAGAGTCGTGTACAGTGGATGTTGACCAAAAATGCGCAGCTGCAGCGGCCTTTGAGGGACTTAGTCACTGGCTGTGCTCTTTGCGGCGGCGTTGACCACTCCATCCATCTTTTTCGAGTTCCTTAATGCTCGTGTTGACAACTTTTCAATAAGCAAGATGGCTGTCCTGAGACCGCAGAGCGGCGTTTCTGACCCACCCCACCCCATTGATTCCTCTTTGTATTTTCATAAATGAAAGAACAATGTGAAAAAAACGGTATTCAGACAGAAAATGGTCTTCTGGCGTAGAAAAAAAGGAACCGAGGGTGAAACTCCACCTCCGCGACCAGTTACAGTATACGGAGACACTCTAACTCGAAACTGTAATGGTCGAAACGTAAGAATTAAAAAGATTTAGCAATAGGTTTATAAAACAACATTAATCATATTTGTTTTCAGATTATCGACCGAGGAACGAAAGACGGAAAAGACAAAGGAGTGATTTTCGGGCAGAAGGCAAACTCCCGAAGTGGACTTTTCGACTCCAAAGCTGTGAAAATTGTGGAACGTCCCCAATCAGGTAAATTAGTTGCCAACGGTTGAAAACTTGAAACAGATTGTTTTTAAATGCCTTTTTCAAAAACATTATAACGATGGGTGCGAACGTGGCGGACTGAATTTTAACAAAAATGAGAAAACCGTGTATTACTGTTTGAATCAGGCCAAATTAAACAAAAACCGGATCATAATTTCCAGTTTGTGTTTGTTGTTGACTTGAGGCTTCACAACACTCGAATTCCATGGATTCCATGTTTTACCTCTTAGCTGATGATAACAAGACAATGTGTACATTGAGAAGGAATCCCTTTCTTCCGAATCCTTTGTCTTTGGGCTCCTTTTCATGACGCAACTGCGCCAGCGCAATGCCAGCTAATTAGCATCTGTCTGGCGTTTACAGTACGGAGTGCTATCTGTTGCCCATTTACGACATAATTGTAAATCTCCCGCCCACATTCCCTTACTGACCAAACAACGACATTATCGACAGTTTTGATCACAAATTGGTCAGGAATTATGAATGTGGTAGTTTTCTCTTTTTCTCAGATTCTGCCCACTTCGTTCTTAGATTGACGCTACCTCCTTCTCTGTTGACATTTTCCTTGCCGATCTACAATTTTCTGAGACATTTTTGTTTTACTATCTATAATTCTTTCTGTGTATGTATATAAACAACAACAATTGGGTTGCCTAACTCACTACCTACAACCAAGATGTGGCAATAAAACTTGAGCCATAAGCGATCAGCCAATAATTTTTTTTAGAATCACTGACAAATCCATACTAAAAGACCTCCGCAGAGGTACCAATGCCATATCTATTCTTTCCTCCGACCTCGTTCATGTTTTGCGACAAACTGAAATTTCAGCGTCCAGGTGCGTGACGCATCTCAGCGAGTAACCGTAATGGTATGTCTGCGCAGATACAATCTAAGTCGAGGTTTCAATGATCGCCATAAATTTCGTGTGGCGCGCCATGACAGGCACGCGCGCTACCTCGCCAGATAGGCATTGTTCGCGCGCAGTGGATGGCATCTCTCCGGCCTCATTCAACCGCCATCTCCGTTGAAATCTTCCAATTTTGGGGTATCTTCACTTTTTATGAGTTTTTAGGGCATTTGCTCTACTTCTTAGGTTCTTTTGGCAAGCGATGAGACTTGAGCCCAAGACGAAACTAATCTCTCTGTGTTCTGTTTACAAATGTCTTAGCGCCGCCTGTGTTTTCCATCAACCGATAAGAGTTTGAATTCTGCCCCTTTGCCCAATTGTTCTGTGGAGCGCCTAAACCATCGGCAGAAACCCTGTTCACGCGATTGAAAGTGATGCGATTTAGCCTAAAAACGTTTGTTTGATAGACCGGCGTCAATATCAGAAAACGGCATGCTTTATCATCGCCACAGTGCAAAGAAACAAGCGTCATTTTTCCTCGTTTCGCTCTTCTAAACCAGCTCTTTGTTAAACTGTAGCATTAACGCGGTAATGGATGCGTTCCTTCTCGGAGTTTTAGATTTCTCTCTCGAAACATATCATTGCTTTCCTTTTAACAAAGACGCATTCCTTTCTTCCGTTTATCATATCGCTTTTTCCGCATTCAAATTTGCTTTTTTTAAAATTTTGACTCTTGAAAAGATTGTGTTTTCACATAGAATATTTAACCATATATTACGTTTTAATTTTTTGAATGTCTAAATGAGAAACCCGTGGAATACTATTTGTTCTATTTTCACATCAAACAGAAACAGAAGTTGAGCAATTCTGAAAACGATTTCCACTAAAGAGATTAAAGCAGATTAGGTAATTCTGTCGTTTTCACTACGAAAAAGGTAAGCAGGAGCTTTTCTGTGGCTTAATTCTATTTTTGTAAACACGCTCTTTTCCTTAACCCCTCCGGTCAGCCCCCCTTTTTGCTTCCGTTGCCTTGTTTTGCTGACATTTTTCGAAAGGCCGCGTCCACCTGCCTTGACTCAGCGCGAACCGCGCCTCCGTTTGCCTTTGCAGTCAAACGCCACTCCCTTTCTCTCTCCTAACCGAGCGCTTTTCAAACCCTCCAAAATCCGATTAATACAGTAATCCTGCAGTGAATCTACTGGTTTCGCGAGAGCGATGTTTCGTTTCCCACGGTGCTTGTTTACCTTCTGTCTTAAGACGGCCTTGAGATACGTTCGACCGATATGCAAATCGCTAATTGACGAATTCGACCGAAGAATGTGTCCATTATGGAAGCTGTTCTCGGACTGCAGTCTGGGGAGCGCTTACTACGCGCATCGCCATCATATGCGGTTTAAAAAAGCACATTAAGCAGGCCGTTTGCCGACAACGATTTCGCGTATCTGGCACGTCTCAACGCAATCCTTATAGCAGCCGTTTCCTCTGGAGAACCAGCGTAAACTGCTCAATATGCGCTGTTTCGCATTTGAGGATCTCGACGGTTTCATTGGTGGGTGGTCAAAGGGTGCCGCGCAGCTGGGGGACGGCTGTACGGCCTTGGAGCCTCGGATTTCCGTGCGCGCCAAGTATCCCTTTGTATATGATTATGGGGGCAGATGTGCCGCACCCACTGCCGCCTACCAGCGCCACTCCAAACGGAAATATCCTCCATTTTTGGGTCAAACAACATATTTCTCTTTTTTATCCTCAGACTTACCCGGTTGTCATTTATTCGCCGAAAGTCAGTTTTCGTCCATACCAAAGAAATATTGAATTCCGTGGAACGTCGTTTCCTCTGTGTATCGCATGTCACATGTACTTTTACTCCCGAAACCCCACAAAACAAATTCTGAAAGTGAAATTAAAGAAAGCAGACAAGTACAACAATATAAAAAGCAATCTCATTCACCTTAGAAACCCTTACAACTGTAAATACTTTCGAACCAACTTACTAGTTTGAGAACAATGTTTTGAAATTGCAGAAATTTTCTATTTGAGGACATTTAACTACTCTTTTCTAATTTCTGGGTAACTGAAAGAATTTTATAATATTATGTTAGAACGTATATAAAAGAACGATTTTTTTTCACATTTTATCACTTTTTAGAGTGAAAAAGTTAATTTGAATACTGAGTTTTGCGTGTCTTTATTTTCTTGTTCACCTTTGTACACATTTTATTTAATTCTTTGATTGTGTTTTAAATTTTTTAAATGTCCCTGTGACTGACCAAAAACCCCCAAAATATGCCCAATTTGGATAACTACACCTACTTCCGTTCGAATTCAAATAGAGCAATAAAAATGTCGCGCTAAGACATTTAGCCTGGTTCTCACAGCATATCCAAAGGACAAACTGGCGGGGATGATTCCCTCGCGCGATGGCTTCCCGTGGTCAGATAGGACGCCGAGGACAGCCGACGGAACGGCCTTGGGTCCGGCCTATTAATGACAACCGTAGGCACTAATAACTGTACGCCATCAACTTTTCACTCTTCCCGCATTATCCAATTATCCCTCTTTTTCTCCGAAATTCTAATTAATTCACCATCCTTATGTGTTTTCTGACTCTCGTACAGCTCTAAACTGAATCAAAAGCCCTCTATTGACTTGTTTTTATGGAATTTGCCCCCGTGATGAGTATGCTTCCCTCTTGTTCCCGGGTGCTCCGTCTATCTTTGTGATAAGGGGTCTCTCTGGCCCACCTGGTTGTCAATTCATATCTCTCATTATCGTCTTTTTGCACCAAAACCGTTATTTTGAGGGCGACAATGTCGCTTCCAAGGCCTAAAAAACAAATTGACCACGATGAATTTTTCAAATCCGCCACGTTGCGTCCGAAGAAAAATAAAGTGGCTACTGTACGCAGACTGAGTGGTATCCAGGGTTCAAAGAGACTTTCCTAATCAACCAATTTAGTTATCGGAAGCATGTCCAGTCGTATCTTCATGGGACCGATGCTGCAGACGTTCGGCCCTGGGCCGGAACGCAAACCAAAAAAGTTTGATATCCCCGTCGTTCCCAAGATCAACGTCACGAATTCATTCAGAAGTGAGACCTCTAGAAAAAGTGGTTGCAAGACGAGTTTTAGATTCTGCAGTCGTCGACGTCAATAGGAATCACAGTTCAGCCAGTTGCTACCGTTCACCATCAGGGCTGAGTGACGACAGGGACAGTCAAAACGGAAACAGGTAAACGAACAATCACAAAAATAGCTTAAAATAGCTTAGTAAAACACACTCTTCCAAGAAAATATCTTTAAATTAAATTTTTTAAATAAAAAACAACAAAGGTTTTTTTGGAAGATTTCGACGGTTAAAAAATCATTGCCAAAAGTTAAATTGTGAACTAATTTTTAAGTTTTCCTAAGTAAGACAATAAAACTACAATTTCATCAGACCTCAAAAATTCAAACTAATACGTGTTCAAATTCGTTTGTTTTTCAAGTTTCGGAAGCAGGAACCAAATTTCCACAAAAAATTAAAGTTAACTAAAAAGACAATTGCCCTTTTTGTTTTCTTCAGGCAAACTACAAAAGTTTTCCTACGCGTGAATAATCGTGAATTGAATGTCAACCTTGTATTTACACTTGCCTATTTGTACCTTGTATTTTTCAGCCGTCGTCCGCTGAATTCCTTCGGAACCGAGGCTCCGCTGACAACTTACCGCAACCAAGGTTCGTTTTGTCTTCATTCTCTCCACGCCCTCCTCTTTTTGCACTTTCCGCCTCAAGATGCGCGCATAATTTGCTAAGTGGTTTCTTCGTTCTCTTGGAAAGCAAAAGTAGGCTCTTCATCCTCTCCCTCGGCTGCCACTCCCCAATCCCCCAGTATCATTTTCTAGGTCGTAGTGTCGTCGTTTACGCCGTGTAAACGCCTGACTGCCAATAGCCAAAGGCTCGTCATGCATGCCCGTGTGTTTGGCGGGGCTTCACGCATGACACGTTGGCTCCCTCTCCGTTCGGTGAATACATTAGCTTAGTCTGCGTTTGGCTGGTCCTCTCCTGGTGTACATCACTTTTCCCTCGTTCCCTTCAAAGCAATTGTGATCATTAAATGCCTTGCAGGGTACGTGGGGCGAACGCCTCAATTGCTTTTTGATGCGCGGCCTCTTTTGCGTCCTCGTTCTTTGCCTGAAATCGGGTTATTTGACGGCTAAAATCAGTTCGTTAGCAAACCAGATTCAAAGGTTTTTGCACTTCCAAGCGCCGCCAAATCACCTGAAGCGACTTCCGCCAGATAACCAAATTTGAACGTGTCTGCTGACGCCATGTCGGATTTTTCAAAACTTTTCTTCTGAGAAAACTTCGATTCGCCAATATTTTACCGCCACTGAGTGTGATTCTGCGGCTTACGATAAATGTGTTTTATCACGTTGGAGAAACCATAGTTGAACACGTTTGGACCAATTTGTGAGGATCTCTTCTCTCTCTCTTTTATCTAATTATTCTTCTCTCTCTCACTCTCATGCATCCTTTCTTTCCTTCGTCCTTTATTTTATTTTACATTGGCACAAGTGCTGTCTACATTCTCTGAACCATTTTTTCAACATCCATCCTGCCGTGAATCAGGCGTTTTGGAGTGGAGTCGTTCAAGAGTTGTTTCCTCAAGTGCTCAACGTAACCACATAATGAGGGGGCAATTGCCGGGCTCCTCGGCCTGAACATTGTTTTGCCAAATCCGAGTTGTGGTCCGCGCCGTGGACCTAGCCCCGGTTTACGACCCTGATTTGGCTGAATATTTGCTGCGATCGGGATCTGAATGCCAGCTGTGGACGCCATTATGCGCGACAACCTCCTCATCCCAGACCCAGAAAATCGTCATTTTCAAAGCAGGCCCTATGTTGACCGGGAAATCGGAGCCAACGCGCTGAATTCAACCGCCTGCCCTTACCTGGCAGCGTTCCCACTGGATTCGATTACCAGCCATCGGTGACAGAGAGCGCCCAAGCCCTCCCAGATGGCCTCCCCCTGTCGTATTGTCCTGCCAGGCTGTAAATATCAAGTGTGGCGTGGCTTTGTAACGTGTTTTCGTCATATCGCCCCATCCCTCGCGATCAAGACTCAAATGCGCGTAATTTCATTCAGTCACCCGTTGATTATGCCGCTCCAAATAACCGGTAGCTCCACTTTTTTACGTTTTGCCTTCTGGTGCCGGGATTTCCGTTGAAATTGCCCGAGACGTCTAATTAGCCGTCGGCCGTTGAATTCACGCCTCCACTTGAAGAGCCTACAATCTTTTGCGGCGCCCTCAGTCTCGTCTCCCAGGACACGGAAGTACTTTATGGGAACATCTTGGATTTTCGCCACCCAACAGGCGCGAACGGCTTAAACGGGCATTAAGCTGCGCTGAGCGCGAGCAATCGTAATGATGGCTCCTCGTTGGAATTATTCACGCCTTGCCTACGGGTCAACAATATGCTCAATTGGCAAGTCGGCTCAGTAATTCGGCGCAGACGACACTCTTTCAACTTCCAAGGATCATCTCGTTAGCTTTTCCGCCCCTTTTTCAATCCGATTTACCAGTTTGCAGGAAAGTGGTTGTTTGTTTTTATTTTGAAAAATGATACCAATCTGGGTAGCGGTTTTTTATCTATGGTGTTAGGTTGAACAGAGTATAAAATTGAAACATAACTTGTTTGATAACGTTTTCATAAATTGTTGGCATTCAAAAAAAAACCGTTTCGCTTGTTTGCCAATTTCTATATCTTATCTCTGATTCTTATTATTCCAAAATTTTTAACTTTAGCTGAAAATAAAGTGATCAAATGACGATTCTCATAATGTACCTAATTTTGCAGCCTATATAAATGCTAAACTGAGGACATGATATTTTCTCAAAATCCCTGGCATTCGGCAATGAACCGCTTGTTTTTATCCCGTGACTTGCCATTTCTGTCGCTATGGTTATTTCTTCAAAACATCGCCTACAAGTGTCCTACAAATTTTGTTATCAGTAAATTGTTTTCTGAGTCCTTCTGAACACTTCCAAAGCACAGCTTCTTTTTCACCACATTTCGAACGCAGAACGGCTCCGCATAATTTGTTCCTTGATCTCATCGGCATATCTCTCAACCTGTCAGTCAAAACGTGCGACGCGGGCGGTGGTCATTGTGCTGGCTAATTGCTTCCACCTATTCACGCGTCGCCTCCACCTACGTCGCGACATTAGCTATGCATTCGATGGCGCCCTGCTTCAGGCGCGAATCTTCCGCTCAATTTCATGCTGACTTTTCACGGCGAACGCCCAAACAGCTTCTTTCAACTCTGGCTTTCAGAAAAAGCATCACTCTATTTTTCCCATGAATCCACCATTGAAACAAACTGATTTGGTTTTAGGAATGGCGTCAGCCCAATATGCCTCGACGTCGTGTATCCCCCTGGTTGAGACGCACCGCCAGTCGACGGGATCAAATTGCAGCCAGACTTCCTCTGGATTTGAGAGCATGAAGGTAAACAATGGTCACTGGCGTCTATAAAAAGTATCTTATAGAATGGAGCCTCCTCCTCTTCCTCTGCTTCATCTTTCCACACCTCCGGCCAACTGAATGGAGAAGCTAGAACTAGTATGCATTCGAGTGCAAGCGGCGGAAGGTAACCAACTTCTGAAAAACACGCATAACCTTACTTCAGTGGTCCCTCTTCACTAGCCTCATGTTCTGTTGACGCCCTTGATGAATCCTTCTCTTCCTCTCCCTACGAACCCTCCGTCGACGTAACGCAAATGGTCGCCCGAGGGATCCCGGAAGCGGAAATTCTAGCAATTTGGCTGGACAAACTGAACATGTCCGAGTATCTGAGCCTATTTCTCACCCAGGGCTACGACCTATCCACCATTGGTATGAAATGATGGCATTTTACTAATCCTTGTTCTTTGTAGCAAGGATCACTCCAGAAGATCTTATAAATGTTGGAGTCGCCAATCCAGAACATAGGAAACTGTTGATAACGGAGATTCATTCCTGGCATATCACAGACAGTTGGCCGACCCATCCAACACAGGGAGGTCTCAGGTAAGACAAACTTTCTGAGTATTCAAAATGTTTTGACCACATTGTGATATTATTTACTAAAAATCCCACATCTTCTAAAAGTCACCCCAGTAATTAATCAAAAATGCAACGGGCACTCCAGCTTCATGGAAATTCTTCATAATGACTGTGAAGCTGTAGACAAAAGCCTCGTTTCGGTCAAGAATTTCCAATTTTTTTTCAGATCCTGGCTTGAAGCCTTATCTCTTCCCGAGTACGTCGAAACATTCTACTCGCAGCGCTACAATTCAGTACAAGAAGTTGTGAATCTATCATGGGAAGACCTGGAAGACGTAGGAATCAAACGCCTAGGTCATCTGAAGAGGATACTTCTGGCCAGTAAGAAGATCAAGGTATAACATTTGATTTACTCATAAAAGTGTTTTTAGGAGCATCGTAACTCTGCTCCTCCTCCCATGGACAATATGAAGTACATCACAAATCCAGTACAGGTTCAGTCACCACGTCTTCAGGCACGCCCCTTGGAGTGCTATAGGAATGACATGGTGTCACCTAGGTAGAATAAAATTTAATCTAATCCTAACTATGTGTTCAGAATCCATGATCCTCCTCCGCCTGCGCCTACGTCCAGCAGAGGAAAACCCCTACATGGCGGGATCGACTATTTCAGTTATTCCCGTGGTTCCAGGGTAAAATCATTTTTAAACCCAATTTATTTTGTTTTTAGAATGCCCCTCTGCCACCTACCCGAAATGATGATTACAGTACCTATGGATCGATTATGAGCGATTCTAGAGACAATTATGGTGATTCAAGAAAGGTAATTTCTTGTGGTGTTAAAGGTTTATGATTGTTTTAGCGTGAGCCTCTGAAGTTGAATTTCTATGGAACTGGTCAGATTCTAAGTGAGATGAGGGAGCGAGATAACGTTTCTATCGCAAGTGGCAGCACGCTAAATCTGGATATTCCCCCGGCGCCAGGTACCCTAATAGAGCCATTCTGGAACAACAATTGTTTAGCTCCGCTTGCGATTGACAATTCGATCAGAAGATTACAAGACGCCTGTGCTTCATCAGCCAGCATAGGTTCGATTAGCTCAGGGAGCAGCTTCGACATCCCCTTTGCCAATGAGAACTGCGGCACAATAAGGTAATTTTTTTTAAAATATTTGTTTGATGCATGTTTTAAAATTTTCTTTGTTTGTCAACTTGTGAAAATTTAGTAAATATAAGTAATATTTGGTTTTCAGAGCCCGTGATGTTGAACGCCCTGCTCCAATGGAAGGATCCTCTTCCTACAACATGGTCGGTCCTCCTCCGCCAATTCCTGGAGCCAACTGCCCTCCTAGACCGTTAGTTTGTCGCTATCCCCAAACTTACGCTTTGTTTTAGTTCTATTCTGAAAAACTCTGCACCGAAGGAAAATGTTCTGAATTCAATTGGGAGCATGTTGGATAGTTTGACAGCAGAGTTGGATGGAATGCTGGAACCTTACAACGTAAAGAAGCAACGCAATCCCTAATGCTTCTCTTCCTGTCTTCTCCTAGAGCCTTTGAGATTCGAATTCTGCGCCCTACTTATCGAACATGACTTGAAAACGGTGTATTAGTTCTTCTTCTGACAACCGGTCCCTTTATCGTCTCATTTGCATAGTGTAGTGTCATATTTCTGATAGAGTGTGACCGCTTCTTCATCCTTCGGGAGCTGAAAATATCATTTGTATTCAGTTTCACTTACTATTGAATAAAACTATGATACTCTATGATTTCCTTGATTTGTTCGGTTATTCAGTTCACATACACTGCGAATCGTAATTCACAATTTAACTCATGGCATAAAAAGTAAACACTATTATGATGTGGCTTTTTAAAAAATACAGGTTGTAACTGTTGTCATCCTAAATAGTCGAGCGCATCAGCTCATCGTGGTGTGATATCAGTAAAAAAGTGTTTCTGATAGGCCAATGATGATTTTGTTGCAGTAGCAATGCCAAAGTGCCGGCTTCTCGATGGCTCCTTTTCTACCGCCCTTAAAGAGCTCGGATTTGATGCTGACGTGAGTTTTTGATCAATGAGTTTCCCTAAAGACTGATCAGAATCATGTCATGTGGACAGGAGAAGCCAACCGGATTAGTCCTGAGAAAGTAGCCGCCGTCTACAGACGGTAACAAATATGTTGGACCTCAACCTTGACATAAAACAGGTTTTTGGAGTGCGGCGTCGACATAATCACAACAAACACCTATCACGCATGCGAGCCCTACAATAAAAGCCAGGATTTGGATTATCAGCCAGACACGTACATTGGAGTAAGTGAAGACTGAAGTATTAAATTTGTTTTCTAGAATGCCATTAGACTGCTACAAAAAGAAATGAGCTCTTCTCAAAAGAATGCACTTGTTCTGGGATCCATATCTTGTTTTGGAGCAACACTTAGAGACGCATCAGAGTACAATGGAACCTACCTTGATGAAATGGAAGCCATCCACAGCGTGAGAAATTATGTCTATTTCATTGAATTTTGCCTTCAGAAAATGGTTAAGTACTACGTCAACATGTTTCAACTGATGGCTTCTTACGAGATCACCAACGTAATTATCGAAACTGTACCTGCCATATCGGAGTGTGACGCAATCACTGAAGCAATGAAAAGCTTTGATGTTAACGTAGTCGTGGCCTTTTCTTGCAAAGTAAGTTAACCGAAAAAAGAAAAACACAAAAAAAAACTTCCAGGATGGAGAAAACCTTCGTCACGGAGAACCACTTGCAGCAGCTGTGGATAAACTAATCGGAATAAACAAGGTTTGTTGAAGATATTATATTTTGGATGGTGGGTAAAATAAACACAGGAATATACAAATTGCCCGCTTTTTATACATACGTATTATGTTTGTCAATCAAAAAGTGCATCGTGGATTAAATTGTATAGAAAATTCTCGTAAAACATTTCCTTACCAATATGCATAATTCTTCCAACCCATTTGAATAAGCTAGGTTTCTATTTAGGTTTTTAATCATTGGACACACGCAGCGATATATGATCCCGGCTGCCCTTAGCCCCTGCTTAGTCGTACTTAACTTGATACTTCGCAATCTCAGCCGACACTGTTGTAATTAGTTATTAAAGTGTAAAGTAAATTTAAAATGCCCGCAAATTCTAGTGACATTAGTTATTGTGGTCATTAATTGGTAGAAGTTTGAATGAAAAGGAATACATTCAATAACCACATGAAAACGAAAAAAAAACTAGATTTTGTGGTTTAACTCGGTTTACGAAATCAATATCTTTTCAGAATGAACTAAGTAAAATTTCAGATTATTGGAGTTGGAGTGAACTGCACGGATGCAAAGAATATTCCCTCCTTGCTATCATCCATCAAAGGACACACAAAGGACAAAGATGTCTTCGTGTATCCCAATTGTGGATTTGAGTCCCAAACGCTGTCAGTTCCCCAGGCGCTCCTCACTCTTCCTGTTTTCAGGTTTTCTGACCTTTCCCATTTTGAGCTGTCCTTCCAAATGAAGGAATGGATCACTTTGGGAGCTACGGTAGTTGGAGGTTGCTGTGGAACCTCCCCTTCTGTGATTGCGTTGATGAGAGAAATCCTGGATAGCGACCTGTTGTGAGAGGCTGTTGCCTTCCGATTGCAATAAAGAGAACAAACCTTGGCTTGTCGTATATCACGACAAAGTACCCCCGAGCAAATGCTTAGCACCTCATTGATGGTGAACGTAACGACATTAAACTGGCGGAAGAGGGTGAATCAATCGGATGGATTTCGCCTTGAGCTTGTTTATTCGACCGAACAAAAGAGAACTGAGAGATCATCACAATTCGTAATGCGGGGCAAAACACCTTGCGAAAGCTCATCGAAAACTCAGAATCTGAGAAACTCTGTGTATAATTTACAAAACAGATGATATCTGAGCCGGAGACTAGAATGACACGAATTTCTCGAGGAACCAGTTTGACCCTTGGGGAGTGTCGGGACGACCGATCGTTGACGAAGCTCTTCAGGAAGGATACAGGTTACCGAAAGACAAGAAGAAGGAATATTGAAGACAATAACCAACATGGTAATGTCCTGGAAAAAATAAGTTTTGATTTAAACAAGAAGGAATTACCCGGAATTCTGTGGCACAGCGGGGTAGTCATTGCATAATTGACCTACACACCAACACAACTCTACGCTTCTGTTACTCGACCTAAATTGATTAATATTATGATTTATTTAATTTAATTCTACCTTTTTGCTAAATGAGGAGGGAGGAGCTTGTGTGCAGGCATCCGAGCACAAGAAGTGTCTGAAACTAAATAAGGATTTGAATGTCTGAAACTAAAAAACGCAAAATTTAACAATGATCGGCATATGTGAGTTTTCACCCCTGTAGGCTTGTATATATTTATATAATGTGCCCCGTTTGACACATCATTTCACTGTTTACACTGCCTAACATTTCCACAGTTCAAAGGTTTCAACCAACTTTAGCAGCCGAGTTCAATCAGTTTTGTTGAAAACAAGGAAATATGAAGAAAGACAAGCAGCAATGGTTTTTCCGTTAATGATCCCACTTGTCTCAAAATCGAGGAAATTTTAGTAAAAATATCAAATTTCTGCGAAAGACACTTGGTTGCCCTAAATATTTTTGGAGGATTTTTTGGTAATTCCTCAACCAGAGGCTTTTTGGCTTGTTGTAATTCAAAGCGAAATAAACTTTTTTTTTGATTTTTCTAGTTACCGCGGTATTTTCTATTCTGGGCTTTGTCGGATCCCGGCGGCTTGCTATCAAGCGCAGCAAAGCGCTGAATAAAAGACGCCGAGCGGTGCAGAATAATTCAGTGAACTAACTGACGACGTTTTAGGGTAAACCCATTGTTCGCCCAATTGACACGCAATTCCCGTTCCGGAGCGTTGTAGCCTGTCTGGGAACGAATGGCCGCTGAAAAGGAACACTTTACGGTTGATTATTAGTTTGAACGCTTCCCGCTGGGTTGCTGTCAGTACTGCGCTTTATGAGTTCTGGCAGATCGCTGACGGCTGTTTTTATTCAGCCTTCAGTCTGACACGTCAACAGGTCTTTGAAAAAAGACCTCCGGAGTGTAATCCTAGTAATCGCAGCGCTTGCACTTGATTGTTCAAGCGCTGCAATTCAACGAGAGAACTCGCTCAGATCCCGAACTTCCTCAAAATATTTAGTCATCAAAATATTGGTCAAGGGTCAAAAAATTAAAAATAAAAATTATTTTAGAGATGAATAAAATTTGTCGGTGTTTTTCCTTCTACAGATACGAAAAACAATGTTTACTCTTACATTTTATGGAACTTTAAAGTGCATTTTCTGAAAAAAATGAAAAAAAAATTGAAAAAATAAATATTATTCAATTTTTATAGGATAGCGGAAATTAAACTCGACAATAATGGATTGCCTAAAATATCAAATCTAGTGAACCTTTACAGAACCAACTCAAAACAAGTGACCGTCTTTTAGCGCCAGACGCATCGGCTATAACATAAACTTTGTTAACGGACGCCAGATGTTTTATGATCCAAAGTACATGTGTTCAAAACCCCTCGACTGTTAATCAAACAAAGCCAACCTAACAGTTTTACGATTGAAGGACCTACCGTGGGTCTGTACTCTTGGGACGGATCCGTGCTTAAAGACACTGGAGAAGCATCCCCTGATGATGTTGTTTCCGATGTGCTGCCCTGAAAGAAAGCGTTGAGTACCCTTCAGTCCATTCTCTGATTGCCAGTCTGCGTTTTATGATGCTCTTCAAGCCAATTCACTATTTGCCGCGCGGTTTCTGAAGAGCTCTTTCAGTGAGCCTACTTGGGCACTTTTAAAAAGGCTATAGCACACGCAATCGTTTGTCTTCCGTTCTTCTTGAAACAAGTGAAAAGCCGGAACGTAGGCACCGTTTCCTTTCCTTTGCCAGGGCGTGGGCGCCGTTTTGGCGGTAAGGATAGCCAGGTTTTGGTAATCCGATGCCACATTTGGCGTAAAGAGAGTCAATCATAATAAAACGCGTAATGGAGGCGTAGTCAGTTCAAGGGTGCTTGGGTTCCCCCGGATCGTTAGGGTGCAACCCGATTTTCCCCGCAGAACTATGGCTGCGGGCCGTCGATTATAATTCTCGCCGGATGTGTGTAATGGACTGAAACCATAATTCTAGATCCTGATTCTAAAGCAATAAATCTGAAACTCGGTTCTTTTCGCCCTGGGTGACGCGGCAAATTTATTGTGGCTTTGCCGGCATTGCTCATTGTAATGAGCGATTCATCAAACCGTTAGCGGTCGGCAACCCTTTCTGACACTTGGTGCAACTGGCGCCCTTCCCGCACTTGTTCTTTGCGCTATGAGTTGTAAAAGATTCCAATGAACGGATGAAAAATATTATAGATAAGAATAGTTACCTGCTAAGATGCGGGGTTCAATCATCGTTACACACATCGAATGACTGCATGGAGTCATCCCAATTCTAATATTAGTAGGGATTTTATAGCAATGATCCGTGAAATTCATTGGTCGATAGTAAACCTGAAAAAAAGTTGTTGTTTTGAACTGACACTTAAATGGTTATGGTAGTTTTGTATTA